>CM053504.1:70235711-70437016 GCA_028627145.1 Eidolon dupreanum | reverse complement strand
GAGAATGATTGACTTAGTGTCACCCTTATAGCTGAGAAATCAGAGATACGAATTACTTTGGTTGTAATTACAAAATGACTTATTCGGCTTATTCAATTCAGTTCTAGTCAACACATATTTATTGAGCAACTACTATGTGCCTAGAATCCTAAAGGCAGCAGGTGCATCTGCATTTTTAAATCCATCTCAGGAGAAGGGACCCCTTGACCAAAGGGCTAAATATTCAGTTTTGGTACTGGTGGGACGTATTCTTTTAGTTGGAAATCTTCCATATATCATTAAAATCTCACTCCATAGACAAATGTCTGCTCAATCATTGCAAAGAGAGCTTGTCCTACTTGGATGCCCAGCTTTGAAGATGGCGACAAGGTAGAGACTTAGAGACCTTTCCCTAAAGGAACGGCATCTCTCTGCCACCTCTCTCTTGTCAACACCCTCTTCTCTCTGGATTTGGTCTTATGCCCTGCCTGCTGTTTTCTTTGTTGTCTTTTCATCCTCACCAAGTTGGGCAGAAGGGTGCCCCCCCCTTATTTCCTCCCACCACCCCCTTCCCCCCAACCCTGTCCTTCCCAGCACAAGGTTCCATTCTTCATTAATACTGTTTTAAAGCCAGCATGGAGCTGTTTTCCAGATGTGGCCATGCGCAGACAGTAATTGTGCTCTGTGATCCCTTCCAGCTGCTCCCACTGGTTGCCAGCAAACTTCCCCCACCCCCACCTTGCAGCCCCAGGAGTCCATGTTTGGGGGCTGCAAATTAGGGCAAACGTTGTAAAATGATCATGTGCTACACACGGCATGCCCCACAAGAATTATGGACTTTATAACTGAGCTAATTGGCATTAGGTCTTGCCTGAAAGGTCAACAAAGTGGCAGGGAAACAGGATCTTTGTAAATTGATCGGCTAGTCCCCTCCCGGCTTTGTTCCCCCAACTCCCTTTCCCATTTTGAAATACAGCCTACCTGCCCTGCGGAATTGCTGACTCTTGTAAATTACTGCTTTGACTGTTCGGGACTGTGACACATTGTTTCACATCATGTGGAAGGTGGTGGGATGTTGAAGGGGTGCATAATTACACCCTGTGAATTCTTCTACCAGACCACAAGCCTCAGCCTTCATGTACCTTGGTGAAGTGGGGCATTGTAATGCTCTTGACCTTCAGCAAGCGTGATTGATACAAAGGTAACATATAGGCTTTGGATTATTTATTTCTCCCAATAAATGTGTTCCTTTGGAAATGACCTTGCCCTTCTGTTTCTCAGATGGGACACTTATATAGCTTTTTTTTTTTTTTTTATTTCACAAATTTTTAATAAGCATATCAGAGGCAGGGTCCAAGTTGACTTTAGGAGGGAAAGAAAGATGTTTTTCTGGAATCAGAGATGTTATCATGTGGGTCTTTCTGCTTAGGGTGAAATGAAACTTGATGGATTCAAAATGTCTGTCCTTCCCCAGCACCCCCACACCCTCAATCTAGTACCCACTATTTGAAGTCAAGCACTGAAACATACATAGTATCCAGGAGAAAAACTCATTAAACTTGTGAGTGCCTCTCCCCTTCGTTTTCTTAGTAAGGGATCCTTGAGAGTCTAATGAATGTTGACCTCATATTGTACACACTCACATGAATTTTGCTACAGTTTTGGGCTGTTCTTGGATCTTTTGAATCTCAACTATGGATCAGTTCCAAGTTATGAATCCCTGCTATGTTATCATCAATGCCTTTTAACACCTTGGCCCACGTGAGTTTATTAGAGCCTTCTAGCAGAGAGGCCTGATGAAACAGGACTTTGGTGGCCAATGTAATGGGAAAGGTGACAGAAGCAAAGTTTCAGTGGCCTATTTTTGGGCCACAATGAATAGAGAAGGTCTGAGAATCACCTACTCACTGAACACTGAACATGCAATCTGCAGATCTAATAAACAATGCAACTTGTGTGCATCCCTGTACCGCTGTTTTTCAAATATATGTAAATGCTGTTGCAATGTGAACACTGTGCAATCATTTAGCAATGTGGACATTAAGTTTCTGTCCCATCAACAGATACTAAAATGGTAACTGTTCATGCTAGAAGGTTGTTTAATGAAAAAATAGGGCCTTCTTGGTGGAAAGTTTGGACCCCTTGGTCTACTCAGTGATTGCCTCTCCACCTCTCACCCTGATTACTACTATAGTCTGAACGTGCTTCTTCCTGCTTCCCTCTTATGTCTCTCCCCAAACACTGCAGCCAGGGTGGTCCTTTTAGGATATCAGGCTCCTAAGCTCGAACCCTCCCATGGCTGCTGTCTTGCTCCAAGTCAAAGCCCACTCCTTGCCATAGCTTCCTGCACTGGTCTCATTTGCTATTATTTTCTCCTTTGCTCATTTCACCCCAGCCCCCAGTCCCCAGCCCCCAGCCTCCAGCGCCCAGCTACTTCTCAAACATGCTGGGCAAGCTCCCTCCTCACATCTTTTGCACTCGCTGCTACCTTCTGCCAGTAATGTCCTTGTCCCAGGTGTTCTGATGGCTAGTCTTTTTCCTCCTTCAAACTGCTGGTCATGTGTCTCCTCATCTGAGCTGCCTTCCCTCTCCACCTTGTCTAATACAGCCACTTTCTGCCCCAGCACTCCTAATCCCTTTTTCCTGCTTTATTTTCCGCACAGCACCCGACATTGCCTGACTTCATGTTGATTTGTATCCTCTATGTCTCCCAACCAGACTTTGTCTGGGGTGCCCACTGCTGAATCTAGAGCATGCAACGGGCACTGGGGAACTCAGAGAGGAGGAGGGAAGACCACACCCACGCAGGGAGGAGCCCAGCCCTGCATCCTTCTCCACTTTGTGGCAGGAACGCAGGAGTCAACAGCCCCATCTGTAACATGGAGAGGGTGTCCCTTGCCAACCTCAGGAGCCCTTGAGAAAATCCCAGTTTTCAAATCTGTGGCTGAAATCTCCTTTTCTCATCTATTTTAAGACCCTCCCCTGCCTCCACACACACACCTTTTGTGCATAGGTCGCACAAGGTCCTGCTTCCCCTGCAGAGCCTGTCTGGAAGCCCCAGCCTCCCCTGCTGCTTCTTTTCCTGACTTCCTATGTCAAATGGCTTCAGTTCTGTCCATTCTTGGCCTTAGGAAGCAGCTGACCCCATATCCCACATTACTGTGAGCTTCTCTTCACTTACCCGATGGCCTCCTCTGTCCCCAATAATCCCTTTAGCTGCCATTTGGGGGCAGAAGGCACTGCCTCCTGTTGGTGGCTGATCCTGACCAAAGGGAGAAATCAAGGAGAGAAGGCATTGCTGTGAAAGTTTCTGTAGTTGCCATGGGGATAGAAAGAAGAAATGAGATTGACAAGGGGCAGAGTAGGTCACATGAGACCTCTTGAAGGAGTTAGGTCCACCTGGACATAACAGATAAGGGTGATGAAGGAAGAGCAGATCGAGGTGGTTGGTAAGGATGAAGCAGACGCCGACCCTGGTTCTACGGAAGCTGGTGTGGTGAGCCGTAAACCTCACGTCAGGTCCCTAACATCCTTTCTCCCACAACAGATAAACACAATTAGCCACTTGAGCATCTTTCTGAACCAACAGAGCAAAAATATCCTTCAACAACGTTTCTCTTCATTTGTCTTGAATGGTCTGCGAAGAAAAGCACACACTCAGTTTTCTTGGGCTGGACTTGAGTCCTAAGCTCCAGTCTAGTCCAGAGGCCAGACTCTAAACTAGATTCTGCCACTTGCTTCTCCCTGGGGCTGGTCCTGATGCTGGGGTCCCTTGAACCCACTTGGAGGGACTATCCTGTTGTGTTTATCACTGAGAATCCCTGCTATACATAAACCTGTGGCCCTGTCCTCATCTTGTCACCCTTAAGTAGGGAGGCCAATGTGGATAGGACATATGTACATGATTCCTTTTCAGAACTCAGTTTGTCCCGATGTCATAATGTCTCCCCATCCTTTCTGTTGTACCGTCATGACTTATGTCCTCCTCTAGCTAGTGGGCACTCAGTGTGCTGCCAGCTATGTCACGAATGAATGTAGTCTCTAATCACCACAACCTTTTGGGAAAAGCAGAAAGCACTTTCTCTGTTTAGAGTCAAAACTCAAGGTCCCTTGTCTGCACATTTGACTTCTTGGATCTTGGACCAGAAACCAACTAGCCAACAGCTCCTGTCAACCACTCCTGTTTTCGATGATTCCACTGGAATCTAATCTCCTTGGGGGATGTAGACACATGTCTGCTCTCCTACTTATCCCTGTCTGCTCTCTGGCACCAGGCCTCTCAAATGCCTGATTCATCGTGCTGCTAGTGGCCTCAATGACTCACTCCTGTGGTTAGTTCATTCTTCTAACTCCTATAGTGGAATGCGACAAAAAATCAGTGATCCAGAAGGTGGCTAGTCAGATGGACAAAGTGAGTTTCCACAAAGGTCCCCTCTTCCATCTCTGGGATGTAGTGTGAATGAAAGTAAATGTGGGAAAATCCAGCCTGCCACAGTAAAAGCAATCCGGCAACATCTGCAGCCATCAGAGACCCCCGAAGTGTCAACCTGCACAGTCATCACCCTGCCCGCTCTTGTGGCCACCTCTTCTCCCATGAGCACATACTCACCATTATCCCCTCTGGATATTTTCTGCTCCTCTCATGTCTTCAACTAATAGCTTCCACACATAGCCCTCAAATCGTCTAATTTCCCTTGCTCTCTCTCCCAACATAGCGCAAGAAATGGCAGAGAATGTTCCTCAGCCTGGGCTAAAATTGAGAGTCAGCTCTGACAGACTCTGGTGAGAAGGGGGCCTCCCCTCAGTGGTCTGGGCACTGTTGTTTCAACAGTGGTAGATATTTTCTCATTGGTGAGCTCCAGGCCCTCAGACCCCATCTGCTGCAGCTCCGTGCTTTGAGCATCACACTGCAGCTTTTCCTTCAGAGGTTTTCGTAAGTTCAGAGCAGTCTGTGTATTGGGGAGTTGAAATTATTTTTACCCATATGCAGCTGAAATAGCCATCTGCCATCGCACCGCCCAATTCCCCACTGTATTTAAAATCCATCTGGAGTTCTTCTTCTGTTTTAAATTCTCCATATTTAAAAAAGATCAGTGTCTTGACGCAAAAGAAGGTGTCATGTCTTCATGTCTTTCTGCCTATGGTGGAACCTGTCTTAAGTAGGGGATCGATTTAGAATTACTCATTGCTTATTTTAAGCTATATTGATTAATTATTGATTCTAGGCCCATAATTGTCTCTTATTTTAGGAATATCTACCTTTGGGTAGCTAAATATAATCCAAAGTCCAGTTCATGTCACTTCTTCCATGAAGCCTTCCTGATTACTCAAGTCACTACTTTTCTGATATTTTCATGTCAGTAATGGACAGCTCCTTAGCACGTAGTCTTTCATTTTTCTCTGTTTGCCTCAGCTGCTGTCTTGGCTTTGTACCTCTCAGCTCTGTGACAACTGGGACTATGCCTATTTGTTGACCTTGCAGCTGCCATAGAACCCAGCCCGGAAAGGTCCTCAATAAAGTCTTGGAATGTCCTCTAACTCTTTTTCTTCCTCCAAGACTCCTCAGACCCTTTTCTTAAATGGCTCATATTTTCACAACAGTCCAACTCCTACAATGTCAATTAAATCATCCAAAGCCCACACAGTGCAAACATTCTGCCTTGCCAAAGGTGTCCATGAGTGCTAAAGTGTGGGAATAGTAACATACTCAGTCACCTACAGAATGACCAACTAAAGGAGGTGCTCAATGAACTATTTTGATTTAAATTAAGATGGTTTCACTGATGGAATCATTCAATTAATAAGTATCTTTCAGGATCCCAGTAAGGGCCAGGTCCTTTGGCAGGTACTGAGGACTGAGTGGTGAGTAAATCAAAGTGCCTACCTTCAAAGAGCTCACAGTCTAATGGAGGAGACAGATGGGGGCATGTACCAGCATTTCAATGTGATTTCAGAGGAGGGAGCAATAAACTCATTATGGGATTTAAGAATTTTGATATTTGGACTAGAAGTTCCAGGAAGAGGATGCACAAAGGCATGAAATGGGAAGAGTCTGGTGCATTCAGGGAGCGGCTGTGGTTCTGAGTGGCTGGGCTGTAGGAGAAATGGGTGGTGCTGAGGGGTCAGCCTGTAAAGGTAGGAGGGTCAGGGTGTGAGCCCTACCCTGCTTGGCTTGAGACTCTCATCCAGGTTTCCTTGGTCATTTGTTCCAACCGCAGATCATGCATTTATCTAAACTTCTCTTTGGTAATGAGGTCTATGAGTTTGTCCTCCTCTAGGAAGTGGGACTGCCCTTGATTCACCTTATGTGGTCCATTTCCATCTTTCTATAAAGTTTGGTGTAGTTGACATTCCTCAGTCTCCCCCAAGTGCCCTCAGTTCAAGGATGTGTCCCTTTTAAAATAACAGGACACAGATGAAAAAACATTTGGAAATTAGGCATCTGGAGATATATCCATTTCCTACCTTCACAGCTTTGAACAATTTCTTTAACACTTGGAGCCTTGGTCTTTTCACCTGAAAAATAGGGAAAATAACACCAGACCCACCTACTTCACTGGGTGGCTATAAAGCTCAACTATAACAATAGATGTAAGAGAGCCTCGAAATACAGAACACTCAGCACACACGCAAGGGAAAATTACCCTGATGGTAGGAGACAGCTGCTCCCTCCTCTGGCAGAAACTCCCTCGCTAGGCTGCACAAGCTTCAGTGGGTCCCATGGTCTTGCATAGTGACTCACCTTCTGATCCCACTGGCGTTTTTGCTTTCACATAAGGTGGCACTAGCTCATTAGGCATAACAAATTACTGGGGTATAGATGGAAAGCTGAAAGGTAGAATAGATTTCTTCCCCTCTGCTTCCCTCCCTCTCCCTTTTCATGTTCACAAGTGTCTCCAGAACAAGCTGTCTCCTGTCTGGGGAAGGCGGAGGCGAGGCTGCACAGAGGGGGTGTGCAGGATTTGAAAAGGCAACTGTTCCAGCCTTTCCCCACAATGCCCTCCATGAGTTCGCTGGCTCTGGCCTTGCCATACTTGCAGCACATTGAATATTGGTTGTTTGCATAAATTGTGAGTCCGGCACACTCTAGCCCTTCATTGGACGTACCCAAGTTTGTTGGCTTTCAGGGATCCATTGAGGGCAGAGCATTGATGAACCAGAAGCCAAGCTCCTGTTTTTTTTAACTACTCCCATCTAGAGAATGGTCACATTTCCAGCCCTTGGTTCTTTACTTCCATTCAAGCAGTAATACATACCCCAAATCCTGGCGTGTAGCAGAAGGAATTGGTAGTGTGGGAAGGAAGAATGGGAGAGGCTGACCTTTGGCAGTACTGTGGGATGTCAAGGGTGCTGCTTTCTCTCCACTCTCTGGTGTCCCTTTTCACTTTAGTCTAGGTACATGGGACCTTTACAACACCCACTGCAGATGCTTCACCCTGTCCCCACAGTCTAGGGTCCTATGCTCTGGCTCCATCTTGGTTACCATCAAGGAACCAAAAGATCTCCAGATGATGAGGATGGACATCTGCTCTCCACTTGTAGGTTAAGTGACATCACCCATCTAAGCCTTGGTTTGGGTACAATACAGAAGACAAACTGACCCCATCTAGCTCCAAAGTTTACGATTCTTTTATCTGTTTCCTCTACTACTTTTCTCCCCTAATCAAAAAATCACCTTTCCTGTGGTCATTTCCCTCAGGGTCTTGTCCCTTACTGAAGGAAATCTTGTTCTTATGCTACTGGAAAAAATGAACCTGGTGTGCGGAGAGGCACAGAGAGCCCTTCGGGCAGCCTCAGCCCCACCCTTTCGCCCCCCTCCTCAGCCCTGAGCCCTGGATGACAGCACATGCCAGGCCTCTCTTCTCCTTCTTGAGAGCTCCCGCTGGACGTCTGTCCCTGCCTTCACTGCTCACATATCGTTCTCTGGCTGTTTTGACTCTGGAGACCTTGCCTTCCATAGAGATTAGAGAATGCCCCGACCCCTGAAGTCAAGTCAGCACCAGACTGAGCCCTTGGAAGGTTCTCAATAATGATATTTTGCATAACTTATTAGTTGGAAAAGACTCCAGTTTCCGGGTTACAAAGTCTCATTTGAATCCTACGCGACTCTGTCGACTTTTAAGTCTTACCCTTCGCCCGAGGACAACCTTTTCATTCTCCCACCTCATCCAGGGCCCTCTGGCCCTCATAGACTTTCTCATTACCCATCTTCTATGCAGCTTGCTCTTCTCCAAAGTCCCTCTTCTACAGGAGGTCTTCCTGGGCCAGATTGGCACACAGTGGGTTTCAACTTTTTTTTTTTGATTAAGATCCCTCACGATTACGCGTGGATTTTTCAAGGCATTTTCATGGAGATCATCTCATTTTATCACCTCGTAGACATTATCATTCCCACTTTAAAGGTGAGTAATCTTAGGATCAAGGCTGTCACCAGAAGGTCCGCAAGGGGCAGGACAGGGATTGAAATGTAGCCCCTGGGCTCCAGGCTAAGTGCTTTATCAGTTAGAACATATGCCGTAAAGCGCAAGCATCTGTGGGTGCTGTGGGCATTTCCGTTTTCTGACTTAGTTTATTCCAGAGCAGCTGAGTTGCTGTAGGGTGAGACAGACTAGGAGGGGATTGCAGGGGAAGGGGTGTGGGGCATGGGGCATGGGGAGTTTGGGACACGAAGTCAGGATTTAAATGTCTCTGAGAAAATTCTCCCTGAGAAGAGGACATGTTAAAGATGGGGATCTGGCCCCTTAATATTTAAAGCAATGGGTGTCTAAACGTGATGAAGATCAGAAAGAAATCCTTCATGCTTCTTAAACCAAAATTAACAGAGATCTTTCTTTTCTTTTTGCTTCTGATTTACCCATACCCAGGTGGCAATATTCTTGGCTTTGTAACTATTAAGAACTGGTTGTTCTGGTAGCTGCCTTCACTAAGGACAAGAATAAACCATGGACCTCCTGACCTGCATCCTAATCAGACAGGGGTTAGCCAATGCCTCCTGCTCAGGCTGGCTCAAAAGAGTTCAGAGACCAAGACAAGATATGGATTAGTTCTTGGAGTGAGAAGGACATTGTTTGTTGAGTCTTCCCTATTCCTTCAGCCAGCAGCAAGAGCAGCCAGTCTGCAAGAAGGAGTGAAAATCCAGGTGGATCTTGCTTTGAAGACATCTAAAAGCATCCAAGAGGATAAATAAAATTGACTATCACTGAGAGCTTAATTTGTATCAGGCACTATGCGAAGAATTTTTATATAATGGCTCATTTTTATCTCCATCACAATCTCATGAAATAGGCTCTATTATTACTCCCATTATATAGATGAGTAAACTGAGGCACAGAAGTTTAAGTAGTGTGCCCTAAATCAACAACTAGTCAGTGGTAGATTTGAAATTAGTCTGGCATCAAAGTCTGACTTAACCATTCAGCTCTTTGGCTTTTCAGGGTTCAGAGAAGATTCTTTTGTAAAATAATCTGTCCACATGCTTCCTTTCCATACCAAGAACTCTCCTGTTTTAGGATGTTGACTGCTGCTTCTGGTGCCTGTGTCAGAGGTAGAGGCAACTTTAGGTAAACACTTTGCCCAGTGCTTTTAGATACTTAGTTTGATTTGATTCTCCTTGATACAATTTCGCTCAATTCAACTCAGTTCCCATGTATTCAGGGCTACTTGTATGTCAGGCAGTTTTCTCTGTCTTGAGAATTCTCAAATAAAGCCAAATCAACCCAGATATAATTTTTGAAATCTTGAAAGTATGATTAATCTTTGTCTCCTCAATTTTTCCAGGAGATTATGCTAAGAATAAAATCTTGGATACATGTCACTATTTGCTATGAAGATGCTCTTCTTTGTTTATTAAACAATGAAAAGCAAGCTAAATGTCTCAGGCATAGGGACAGCTCTGATGACATAGTGACCATGTGCATTGACACCAGTCAGGCAAGAGTGAAACCAGTCAGCACAGTATCTTTAGTTCCATAAGGAATATACCAAAGGTTGTCAAACTTTATCTTCCTAATATTTTTTATAGCACCCTTAGGCCAAAATAAATGCCTCATAGTTAGGTGTAAATATGTAGGTACCGATACACTAATAAGTATTTATGTTCTAACAAGTTAGTAGCTATTTGAAAAAATATTACACATAAGTTGAAAGAAAAGTAATACTAAAAAAATAATATGACAATATCATATGTAGCATGATCTAATGTTGAAACTTTGAACTCCTTCAAATTGGTGGTAGTTTGTGCAACATCTGACAGTACTGAGTATCATGGTGTGTTCCTTGATAATTAAAAACCTCCTGCAGTGCTCTCGTGGATTCACTGTGGCACACTGGGGTTCCTTGGCGCACGATTTGGGGACTGCAGAAGTATGTTCTCTTCCGTTTTGTTGAAGCAAACTGCCTTCTTTATTTGTCTCTTTTAGTCTAGCTCTTGATAGACCTACAACTACAAGAAATCTTACACTTCTTTCTTGATTTTAGCAAAAGAAAATCAGCTCAAGGTCATGATAAATAGCAACTAAATCTCAGCCTCAGTTTCAGAAAGGCCGTAGGGCACGATGGGAACCGAGAAAAACAGAGAGCACGGGCTCCAGCTAAGGGCGCAGCTTTCACTCAACTCCATCCCTTTGGCCGGATGGGAATGTGGTGTTATCATTTTTAACAGAAAAGCAGAAAATATCGACTTTTATGCGAAGTCTCTCAACATACAGACACTGGTAACTAATTCTAACATGTTGTTTATAAACATTGGGTAGGTCAATACTATGCTGCACACAAAAAAGCATGTCTACCGGTGATGTTTTGTTTGAGAGTCACCAGTTCGGGATACATAATGAGTTAGTTTATGTGTTAAAATGACAGTATTGATAAATGTTAATCACATGGACAAATGTTCAAGATATATTTAGTGAAAAAAAAGGTAACTAACGAAAATCACAAAATTACTTCTATAAAATCTAACTATGGATAGTGAGAGGGCTAAAAAGATATATAACCAAGTAGTTAAAATGGTTATTTTTAGGTTGGGAATCATAGATGATTTTAATTATTTTTCGATTCTCTGTGTTTTCTAAATTATTTTTACAGTCACACATTGCATCCATTTTTGTTTTGTTTTGTTTTGTATTCTATTTTAAAAAGAAACTTAGAACAATTACTATGAATAAGACCTTATTAGGCACAAACACAAATACAAATTAAAGTCATATAAGCAATAATCCCTGATTTTGCAAAAGCTGATTAATGAATTGGAGAGAAACACCATATTACTAGTGATATATTAATTGACAAAACAAGGAGCACAGTTGCATGACAATATTTATATCCAGTTTGCTTAAGGCGCTCAGAATAGGAAGCGGATTGGAGGGTGGAATGGTCACGGAAGGAAGTTATATGTAGGGTCCCTGAAACCACTTGCAGGTTCAGTGGTTCAGGACTCAGCACATACTTGCACTCATGGCTGAGATTTATTACTGTGAAAGGACGCAAAGCAAAAGCAGAGGGGAACAGGCACATGGGACAGTCCAGAAAACCAGGCACGGATTTCTAAGAGTTCCCTCTCAGAGGAGTCACGCAGGACGTGCTTAGTCCCTCTGGCACTGAACTGTGACTGTACATGTGCAGTGTCATCTATCAGGGAAGCTCATTAGAGACACAGTGCCCAGGGCTTTCACTGGGGGCTGGTCACTGAGACACCCTCTGCCTAGCACTTACCAAACTCGCAGAAGGAAGCAGTTGTTCAG
Source organism: Eidolon dupreanum (assembly GCA_028627145.1). Taxonomy (NCBI): domain Eukaryota; kingdom Metazoa; phylum Chordata; class Mammalia; order Chiroptera; family Pteropodidae; genus Eidolon; species Eidolon dupreanum. The sequence goes on along the minus strand of CM053504.1, from coordinate 70,425,299 downwards.
AATAAACCATGTGTTTTGCACACACCATTTAGGCACAGAGAGCCATGCTTATCAGTTAGGGCATGGTGGCAACATTCCAGACATTTACGTGCTCAAACACCAGCCAAAGGCCAGCCTTGCAAAAGGAGGTCTCCCTAAAGGTGGCAGTCCCAAGCCCGTATGTCTGTTTTCTGCACAGAGGCCTTTATTGGGGAGGTGAGATTTGAGCAGAGCCATGATTTAGGAAGGTGGAGAGAAAAAGGTAAACTGCTCCAATACTCACAAAATAAAACCTCTTTTCAGAAATCAGACAATCTTAAAATGCCATAAAGTCATCTAGTCTAGTGCTTTCCTAGGGCAAGCATATGCCAATCAATAGGGGTATGAAAATGACTTCAAGCCATCTACGAATGAATATTTCATATTTTAATGTTTACATATTTATTTTGATTTTTAATATTATAGATATTATGTGTATGTGTATGTATGTTTTGATATCTATCTACCCATCTATCTATCATCTTTGTAAAACCATGATACTACAGGTTTTGTTAGGGTAAGGCAAATTTTTTTAAAGTGAGTAAATTAAAAAAAAAATTAAATAATAAATAAATATAAAATAATTAAATAATAAATAACTAACAGCCCAGGGGAAGAGAGTTGTGTCTGGCCCCTAAGGACTGATGGCTGATGCTGATCATCCCACCCTCCCCCTTACTGCAGAAACCTCACTGTCACATTTTAACTTCTATTATGGATTCTCCTAGTTTCATATGCTTCATCTATAAAGTAAGAGATTTGACCTAATCTCTAAGGTGCCTCCTAGATCTACTAGACAATACTTCACTGATTCTATGAGATCTAGTAACATCAGTGGGAACAGGGAATTCAATTTTTACTTCATATTTCAAGAATTCTTTATTTTCTTTTATGAAACAAGATGCATCTTGATGGATACTATTATTGTTTATTCATTGCAGAAAGTTCAGGGAGAAAAGAAAATGCACACTAATCGCCCAGAAGCTTCTTGATGCGTGTCACTTCCCGTGTCTTATATTGAACTTTCTCATTTCTCTATTTTGTCACCAAATCCAACTCTAACATCTTTTCATTTGAGATACTGGCATTGCTGAGTTGCTCTGATTTTCTGTTTTCTCCTTGCCCATCCTTCAGGAGAGGCAGTGCTGAATGAGAATATTTTGACCCTGACCATCCACTTTGGGTTCTATTGCGACTTCCAAAACCACTAACTGCAGTTCTCGGCCATGATCTGTGGGAATTCCAGCCCTCAGAGATTAGAAAGTTATTATTAAGCAGGGAATATACCTTTCCAATAGTCCTGAAGGCTCTTTCAGGCATGAGAGCTGAAAACCTAAGCTAGGCTTTCTGATTGTTGATGCCTGGGGGGAGCCAAAAACTAAAGACCCTTTTTTCTTTCATCTAATAAGACCCTAGGATAGATGAATCTTGTAAAATCTGTCAATGAAGTTAGCCTGCTGTTGAGAAGAGGTCTCTGTCTTTCAACATTATTAATTAATTCAGCAAATAAGTACTTATCTTGCGTAGACACTGTTCTAAGCACTGGGAACACAGTAAACGCAGCACTGTGCTTCCATCCACATGGAGCCTATGTGCATGAATCCCCAGACACAGGCAAGCAGACAGCCCAGCGACCACATGCGCTCTTACCCACCTTGGTGCCTTCTGCCAATTCTCTCCCTCCTTTCAGATTTGAAAATCTAGATCTATTCTTATCCATAAGACTTGGATGTCCTATGGCCATCAGTCAGTGCTAGGTCTAGAATGACCTCTACCTGTTTACACTTGTACCAACTTTTAAGGCTCAAACCAAGTTAAACCTCTTCTGCAAATGGTTCTGAATTTGAAGTCCTAAGAAAGCCTTTCATTCCTCAGCTCCCTGAAGGACACAAGTTCAGTCCATTCTTTTACTGGAGCAGTTAAGCTGGTGCCTGTAAGCCTGTTCCTTGCAGATGGATGATTGGACCACAGTGGGCACCTGATCTAGGGGCAGCTTATTTTTAGGCTTGCCAGGTAACTATGGGGGGGTCTTGGTTTGGAAGGTTTGCCTAGAGGGTCAATGTGGCTTCAGTGGGCCAATCTGATCTCAGAATTGGGCTCATCAGGCTGGTTGGTAGTAGGAGCAGATAGGGACAGACATACATATACTGCTGAATCATGGGAGAGGCAGAACACTGGCAAGAAGACCAAACATTCCGGCTGCCAAGGGCACAAAACACCCCTGCCTCCAGCACAACCTTGCTCTTCAATTCTCATTTGTACTGTTGCCCTTTGAGGAGGCCATGAGCTCATTCACATTTCTCTCAATACAAAGAACACATCCCTTTCTCTCATCATACTCTTTTATAGGCTCTTTCCTCTTGGGACTGGCACTCAACTGAATTCCTGATTCTTAGCTTCTTAATCTCAAGGCCAAGTCTTTGTGGAGTTTCTTCAGCATGCTCAGCCCTGTGCCAGGTGCCAAGAGAGAAAAGGAAGGAAGGAAGATGCGCAGCCCCAGCCTTCAGGGAGCCTCCACCCTGGCAGGACAGATAAGGTCTATGAGCACCACTGGGCGTGGAAACTCCCCAAGCCGGCATCTGACTGGCCCTGAAGGCGACATGTTTTGGGCAGGTGCCGTGTGAGGCCAGAGGAAGCGTTGGGAGTGGGTTGGGGGTGGGTTGGCAAATGTGTTTGGAAGGAAAGGAGTAAGGAGGTTGTCCCAGTTATAGAGGCCAAAAAGGGAACAAGGCTGGTCAAGGGGCCAGGAGGAGAGTCCAGATGGGATCTGGGGACTGGGGTTGCTTCACCAGACATCCTCATGCTGCCATTAAATCAGTGGAAATGAAATGGGTGTACCCACTTACCTGCCCTCTCAGTCACCTCATCAGGCATGAATTGGCCAGGATTAAAAAAGAAAAAAAAAGGAAAGGCCTCATTATATGGTTGGAAATCCTCATACCAGAGATAAAATTTTATGAGTTGCCTATTGCTCAGCACCCCGTATTTTTGACATTCCCTGTTTCACATACAGTATTTTAAACACATGAGACACAGACATTACTGTTTTTTAAATTTTTTTTTACCCTTTCATTTTTTTTTTTCTTTCTGTCATGGCTTAGTGGGTAGCTCTGAAGTTTTTAATACTGAAGGGCCCATTTCATGTTATTTATTGCCCTGCTTGCGTGAAAGCTGAGGCCTATAAATCGTCAACACAGGCCGTCTAATTCCAGCAACGGCAAAGCTTCGTCACATGTAATTAAAAGATCCCAAAGCCATTGGAATGTAATGGATTTGGAAATGACACCACGGGGGCATAGGGAGCAGGCCCAGGATGAGGCAGTCGTATTTCAAAGGCTCTCCTGCCTGGTCTGGGATCGATGGGGCTGCCTGGCTGGGCTCCAGCAGGGCTGGCTGCCTGGGGAGAGAGGCAGGATCTGGATTTGATCTGATCCTCAGCTCTGAGACCGTGTCATTGCAATTCCCACCTGTGGGAGGCGCACTCAGCTCTTGGCTCACAGACTACTTCAGCCTGGCTTGTCCAGGAGCCACCTCTGTTGGAAGTGATCAACCATGTCATAGCGGAAGGTTTTCTAGAAGTAGGGAGTAATCCCACCTGACAGACAGAGCCCAAGGCCAGGATGGGGAGGAGGCCTTAGTTTTACCTTCCCCATAAGTATAATGGTTCTCTTACTCTGGGTCCCAAACTTTCTCCCTGAAGTTGTTTCTGAATGTTCTAGACCCCCATGGTCACTCCCAGTGGCTCCATATGCTACTGTGAACTTTCCTTGAATCTCCACATCCACGTAGGGTCCATTGCTTTCTTCTGGGCTCCCAGGGCATCTTGTCTGTGTAGCTTTGGGACACTATGCTTACCATCCCTGAGAGCTCCTCAGGCACAAAGACTGCGTTTACATTGTCTCTGACCCCAGGGACTTTACACAGGTGATCCACCACTATATGGAAGGAAGGAGGAGATGGAGGATAGAACAGAGAAAAGGAAAGAAAGAAAAAAGGAAAAAGGAAAGAAGGAAGAAAGGAAGGAAGGAAGGGGGATCTTTGGTGATCTCTTTCTGTCTCATGGCCTTAAATAACAAGGGAATCAGACTCCAGGATGAACCCCAGTGATCTCTTCCTCCCGGTTTTCACATCCTATACCTTTCACACTGTACCAGGGTTGGTATTGTGACTAACGGCATATGGCAGAAGTGTGGCATGTCACTTCTGAGATTAGGTTATAAAAAAGACTGCAGCTTCTGTATTTTTACCTCTCTACTTCTCTTCTGAATTACTTGGGGTAGCAAGCTGCCATGCTGTGTGAACTGCCCTACGGGGAGGCCTGCAGGCCAGGGAACTGAAGGCTGACAACAATCAGGTGACGAGCTTGGATGCAATGGAGCTGAGCAATGACTGCAGCCCTGGCCAAGAGCTTGACCACAGTCTCACTAAGCTGCTCCCAGATTCCTGACCTCAGAAACTGTATGAGTAGATTCCAAGACTTAGGCTGCTAAGTTTGGGAATAAAATATTACATAGTGAGAGATAACTAATACAAATGTCATCTATATGTTGATGACACCAAATTTTTATTTTCAACTCAGACTTCTCTGCTGAACTCCAGATTTGTATATCCAACTGCCTCCTTTACACCTTAGCCCTACATTCCAAACCAAACTGCTTCCTCTGCAGCCCTCCGCATGTCAGTTGGTGGCCATTCTTACCTGGATGAGAGCTACAACCTCCTATCTACTTCCTGCCCCCTCCTGTGGACACCACAGTCTATTCTTTTTTAGAAAAAATAATTTATTTTTATTTTTCAATTATAGTTGACTTTCAATATTATATTAGTTTCAGGTATATGACATAGTCAAAAAATTGGCAGAGGACCCGAACAGACATACAAATGGCCAATACACTGCCGTCCAATCTCTACCCAGGGGCCAGTGATCCCAATCAAATGTAAGTCAGATCATGATGCTCCGAATAAAAATTTGCAGCCCAACTGATCTCCCAGGCCTCATTATTCTGCTCCCCACCCTCTTTTACAAAGCACTTAAAACCTTTAAAAGTATTATACAATTTATTTATTATGCTTACTGATTATTATCCAGCTCTGCTGGTGATGTAAGCTCCACTAGAGCAGGGATGTTTTTGTTGTTATTTTCTATTTTTTTTATTGTGGTATCTCCAGCATGTAGAATAGAGCACCTAGAACTCCCTGGCACATAATGATAATCAATAAATATTTGTTGAAGAAAGGAAGGGAGGAAGGGAGGAAGAAGGGAGGAAGGGAGGAAGGAGGAAAATAGGATAAGAAAGATGATAGGAGGGCAGAGCAAGATAGGGAAGGGAGGGAGGAAAGACATTCCTGAGAGCCCTTGTATTGTGATCTGAATTGTTCTTCTCCTTGTAAGGTCTAGACTGGAAGGTATTTGAAGGCATGAGACAATGTTCCACCCACAGTATCCAGTGACAGGCCCTGCTGAGACCAGGACTTGGGGAATGTATGTGATTGATCCACCTTTGCCCACTCAGTCTCACTTTCCTCCCAATCCAGCAAACCTGCCTGTTTTCACTTCCCTGGTCTTTTGCTGCTATTCACATATAGCCTCTCTGTTTTTCTCACTTTGTCATGGGTTGAATTGTGTCCCCTGCAAAAGATATATTGAAGTGTCAATCCCTCAGTACCTTAGAATGTGATCTTATTTGGAGATAGAATTGTGGAGAATGTGATTAAGTTAAGATGAGGTCATACTGGAAAAGGGTGGGCTCTTAATCCAACATAACTGATTGTCCTCTGAAGAAGAAGACAGAGACACACAGGGAGAAACACCATGTGAGGACAGAGGCAGAGATTGAAGTGATGTGTCTACAAGTCAAGGAATGCCAAGGATTGCTAGCCATCACCAGAAGCTAGAAGAGAGGCATGGAAGAAAGGAAGAAGCCAATCCTGCCAACACCTTGATCTTAGATGTTCAGCTTATGAAACTCTGAAAGGATACATTTCTATTGTTTTTGGCTACCTCGTTGGTGGTACTTTGTTCTGGCGGTCCCAGGAAACCTGCACACATTTTATGCCTTCTTCTTTAAGACCATCTCACCCTGTCTCAGAGCCTTCTCGCAGAACTAATAGACTATTAGAACACACCACCTTTGGTTCTTTCTGGGATGTTTTCTCTCTCACACACAATATGATGAATCTCATGTCTTCCAGGAAGCCCTTTTGGGCAGCTTAAGAAGAAGGAAGTCAATGCCCTTAGCATTCCTGTATTCGAAGGTTAAAGTCTGGAATACCTGGATTTTTTTACTCCATTTAATATGCAGTCTATTTGCTTGAGAAAATGTAGATGGTTCATCTTATCCATTTGTTCTGGACTTGCTCATTCATTGCCATGATGTCTTTCTGATTAAATGTTCTCAGATGACAAGAAACAGATCTGCCTCTTTCATAGCCTCTGGTTCCAAGTCCAACTATGGTAAAGAAAATGTACTCATGCTGAGGGATAAGGATTGTTTAGTCAAAAGGGGCCTAGTTCACTTCTCTCCTTTTCCTATTTTACAGAGGAGAAAACAGGCCCAGGCATGAAGAGTGACCTCCAAAAGATAAAGAACCACCAAACATTGCCATTTTGCCTCTACATAGAATTGTCAACATTGAGGCTTTTGTTCAAAGTCAAACTGTTAGAAATATACCCCTGGTCCCTTACACAATCATGGCTAACCATGGACTCAGAGACGGGTTAAAATCCCAGCCCCATCACTCTTTACTTGTGCAAACTTGGGCAAGTTATTTACCCTCACCCTCCAAGGCTCCGATTCCTTATCTGAAAAATGAGAATGGAAATACAGATGTCACAGGTGGTGAGAAGGATGCAATGAGAACGTCGCTGAGGAACTGAGCCTGCGTACTGTGGGAACCCAACAAATCTTAATTTCTTAACTTTTGTTTCCATCACATTTACTCCAGACTAGAAAAAGGAAGAAACAAGTTACATTTTCATGAAAATCTTTGTCTATTTGCCACATTCAGCTCAAGTTGGAAAAGTTGTCAGAAATAATAGGAGTGCATAAAATAATCCATCTCAGCCTTGTCATTAATAGCAAGTGCTACACAGGGCTAGCGAGATCCTCCATCAGAGAACAAGGGCCCAGTGATGTTCACTCGACGAGACTGGGTATAAAAAGAAAACATGAATCTGAAACTCCAAGAAGATTTCCAAAACCCAGAGCAGGAATAGAAAGAGCTTTCTGGTTGCCTCTTTGTGAAGGATCAGGTAGCATAGCAGATGGGGGAGTGGACAAGAATTACAGACACGGAACAGACCGCGGGTCTCATTAACCAGCTAATTCATTTAACCAGAATGCTTCATTTCCTGAAAATTCCAGTGAACTCAGATTTTACAGTATGCTAATGTTTGAAGGATATGGTTTTTTCTTTCCATCAATGGCTGCAAAGATGTTCTGTGGTGCAGTGAACAGAATCTAAGGCTGAGAATAATGGCACCGGGATTTAGGAGCCAGCTCTGTCATTAACTGACCAGAAACTAGCCAGTTCTTCTGTCTAATCTCAGAATTACTCTTTATCTAATGCAGGGTAAGACTAATGATCTCTGAGGTTCCAAAATCTATCATTTTATAGATTCCTGCTCCATTTTCAACCCTTTGCCCAGTTTCTGCAGCCTCCATGAAGGCCCACCTTATTCCTTGGTTGGCCTTGAACAAGTAGCTATAAAATGTGAAAGTTGGACCAGATAAACTCTAAAGTTCCTTTGGTACTTGCCACACTTTTAATTGAAGGGTACGCTTTTAAACTATTATTATATTTATTCATTAAGTATTAAATTAACAAAACCTTCATCTCAAGTGTTTGTGGTGAAATAAAATGAAGCAGTTCTTAAAGCCATATTACATGGTATTATAGACTAAATGTTTGTGTGTCCCCAAAATTCATGGTGAAATCCTAACCCTCAATGTGATAATATTAGGATGTGGGGCCTTTGGGAGGTAATTAGGTCATGAGGTAAAGCCCCAATGATTGGGATTAGTGCCCCTATAAGAAGAAACATAAGAGAGATGATTGTCTCTGCTGTGTGAGAGCACAAGGAGAAGAGGGTGCGACCAAGAACTCAACCATGCTGGCATCCTGACTGAAACATGGCAGGTGGAAAAATTACTGGGCTCAAGTTTTAGTTCTGATCTAGTTGTTAACCAGCTTTGCCATCCTGGGCAAATCAACACACCTCTCCAGGACATTGAACTGGTTAGTCTTAGGGCCCCTTCTAGCTCCTTATTCCTAAGACTTGCTACTCTGCTGTAGAATTATCCCTCCAACTTCAATGAGATTTTTTAAGTAAATAATCTGCAGTGAATAGGAGTGGAGAGTGGAATTAGAAGAGGGAATGCATACAAGATGAACTCTTAATGATGCAGCTTTACTTGCTAAGACTCGAAATGTCCCCCTAAGCAAAGCCACAATTTCACTGCACTTTCTTTCATGTGAAGCCTCAAAGCCCATGACAGCTCCAGACCCTAAACAAGGGTGTTTCTTCTTTTTCTACTATCTTCTTGATTTGGATTCTTGAGTTTGGCATGTTGGCTTTATAAGACTGCTGTGCCAGGTTTAGTCATTAGAAAAAGTAGGGCTCAAATGCAAACTGCTGGGTGAGATTACTTACTCCTCCAGCCTGCCAGTTGGCTTCATTTGACCTATCCTGAAACAAGTCTCTGATCTTGGCCCCTAGACAAAAGGAGGGTGAATTCTAATGAGGCCTCCCCGACCAGGGGTGATGCAACAATCAAACACATCAGTTCACATAGACTTTGAAACCAATCACAGAATGAGTAGTGTCACCAATTTTCAAATGACAAATTGAATTTGAAATGGTTCTCGTTTTGTAGGAACTTTTATGTAGCAGAATACTTGGAGCTTCTCTAACTGTAGTTAACCTGAATGCTTTATCTTACCAAGAATAATGTCAAAATGATATTTCAGTACTTCATTTATTCAGAGGCCAGACTAGTAACAGCTTGGACCTTGGGCCCCATGTGCAAATACAAAATCCATCTGAACAACTGAAATAGCTTCCCAGAAAGTTTTTGTTCTAACTAAAGCCCATGTACTCCTCTTTCTCCTCAGGCTCTCATGCAGCAGTTTATTGTCTCTTGTTCAACACACAGTTCCAACAGGTTTAACCACAGATGGTTGCCAAGGTCTAGAGAAGATTAGATATGGAGATTCAGAACTAAAAGTAGGTATGAGAGCCATTAGCATTAGGAAAAAATAAAGCTGACATTGTGAGATGAAAAAAATGTCTAGTTCCAACTTGAAAATATAGAAGTAGAATGATAGTTTTATATTAGGGCAGGTGGTGTCATGCAGCTCTGTAGAAAACATGTAGATTTATATTTTTCCTGCAGAAAAAGTTGACTAAATTAATTTATGTAATTTTGTTGCTACCGGCAGTTTTATGGGAGACCTGGTAGTCTTGTTTTCCTCTTAAGCTATTTTTGATAACATTATCTACAACAAATAAGACATCTAAGGGGTATGCTATTAAGGTTTTAGAGATGGAAAATGGGATTATAAGGGATGACTTTATTCCAAATCATCTCAAGTCTTGGATTTGCCAGTGCTCTCATTAGCTGAGAGGTGCCATCTTAGGACTCCAGGTCCTATTGCTCATCAGAACATTGATAAATCTGCCATCCCAGGACAGAAAGTCATGCTCTCTTTTCTTGGAGGATTCCTGGGAGCAGATACTAGATCTCAGCTCTGTCATTTACTAGCTGTGTGGCCTTGAGCAAGACATGCCTTTCTCTGGGCCTTAGTCTCCTGATCTACGAAATGAAGAGTTTGGTAGATTATACCTGAGATCCTTGCAACTCTGACATTTTATGTTCATGACTTTCCATTGTTACATCCCGCATCTATTATTCTGATTTCAAGAATCTTCTTCCTGTCCAGTTCCTCTTCTCTTAATTACATTCCCTTGATTTGTGTTCTGTATGGGGTCATGGTGAATTTCATAGCAGCTCCCTCCTTGCCTATAAAGTCCCTGCTCCAGATTATCATAAAAGATCAAGAAAGTTAAAACTCACCCCTTAGCCTGGACTATAAGGCCTTTGCAATCTTGCTCCATTTTGCTTGTCCGTAATGTATTTATTTCCCCTTCCTCTTCTGCACGAACATTCTGTTACAGCTAAATCAGATATGCGACCCACCTCCCCCTCTTTTAGGCTCAGTTCTCTAGTATTATCCACCATGTAACTCTTCGCTGACCTTTCAAGTTCACTCCAATATCGCTTCTTATCTGAAGCACTAGTTTGGCCCTAGTGCTTTCCATTTACTGGATTTTCTGGTTAGTTTCTTTATCTTTCCAAGTAAATTACAAGCTTCTTGACTCAGATATCAAGTGATTCTTCCTTCTGTGTCCCCACAATGCCAAGCACAGTTAGTTTGGGTCTACTGATTGGAAGGGATGTCTGACAGTATCACCTATCGGTTAGAAGAGACCACCTCCCAATTAGGCAACCAGAATTAGGAATTAACATTTTGCTGCAGTGTCAAAGCACCCTGACAATGACTGCTGGCCATGTCACACATGGTTCTCTCATATTATACCAGCAGAGAGGATTTTGTATTCCCTTCAGCTAGGTGGGAAATCCCAGTGACTGTAAACCATGAGAGGTCACTGTTGGGAAGAGAATGGTTGTACAGGCTAAGATTTGCTACACTGAAGACTCTCCCCGCACAACCCAAATTCTTACAGCTGCAATATCAGTTCATTTTCTCTGAAACTGTCTCTCATATGGAGAAGAACATCCCAATACCTTATGCCTTCTTTCTTCATTTAACCGAGTAAAATGATGCTTTTATTGACAATTTAACATTTTTAATTCCCCCTTTTTTGCTTACAAATATCCTTTATATGAGTGGGTTGATTTTGATGAGACTTTTGCAATATTAATGAGATATACCTTGAAGTCCATCGTGTCTCAGCAAACACCTTGAAACAAAATGGCTGCCACCAGCTGCATTAAAAAATGGCACATCTGTCATTAATTTGAATTTGTATGATTGAAAATTTAGAGTTGCTGTTGCATTGGGTGTGTTCATCGGCCATAGTTCACCTAAGACACTATCAGAATATATATTCCTGGTCTTAAGAGCCTTATCTAAAATGTGAAAATAATTCTTGAGCAGATTTATAAAACATTGATCAGAATGCACAGCAAATAGGCCAGTTAAGTTTGTGGGCATTCTGAAATTATCATGGGTGAAATAAGCATATTTTCATCACTAGTGTTTAACAAAAGCCATTTCTAAGTCTGGGCCAAGGGCTTTGGCACATGTTCAATGCAAGTCGAAGGAGTTAATGACCAGTAATAAAAAGAAATGGAGCCAAGGACTATGTAAGTTATGTGTTCCTAGGGAGTTTGAAAGTGGTAGGAGAAGAGACATTTCTCAAGACATGCTGGGTGGACTGTATGAGTGGCATGATAATCAATAGTTCATTGCAAGCACAATCCACCTGGCCCTTCCTGGGAAAGGGAGATGAGGAGATGGGATGCCAGGGCTGATCTCATGAAGTCCATGTTTCATTTACTTATTTCTATGACTAACTACAAGTTATTCTGTTTGCTTCATTACCAATAGAACCACATTTAAAGAACCCACAGGCAGGTAGGAGGGAGAGTTTAAAAATGGGCAGGGGTAGAGGGAGAATACTTTATGACATTTCATCTGATAATAAGAAAGTGCACTCTCTCTCTCTCTCTCTCTCTCTCTCTCTCTCTCTCTCTCTCTCTCTCACACACACACACACACACACACACACACACACACACACACAGTTATCTGCCTTGGAATTCTCAAATTATTTTATCTTTGGAGACCATGTGTGGTCAGATGATGGGTGGGATGCTGTAAGTCTCCTGCATTAGTCCTACCAGAAACCTCCCCAAGTGTCAAGGTCAGAAAAACGGGCAGAGGCCTCTTATCTTAAGGTTGGCCTAGGGGTGGGGCAAGGCAAAATGTGGGGGAAAAACTTCCAACTTCAGGGGGAGGAGAAATAACATATACCATGCTGTAGATGCCTAGTAACTGATATTACTTAAAACATTTATCTTCTCATGGCATCACTGAAAATATCCTGAGTGCTAGGTCTGGGTCCCTTGTTCTCAGTTTGAAATATAGAAAATCCTGAATTCAGATGAATGAATCAGGTGGTTTGCCCAAATACATCTCATGGGTGGCAGCCCTTGTACCAGAAACTGTTTTTATGATGCTGTGCACTGCCCCGAGCTAGACAACATGACCCCATGGCATGTGCTGCATCTCTGGGAGTTTCTGGGAGACCAGATGAGGCCAGGTTCTTTTCCTTGTTCTGCCACATATTTGGGCAAAGCGTTCACTGGCTCTTTAAGCTTGGAATTCTCCATCTGTTAATTGGTAGTGGTGATGTGGTAGGAGTGATCGTGCCTGCCCTGTGGCTCCTAGGCAAGGTGTAGGGGTTGTGCGCATCGATATCTGGGACAGGCACTTGAATGCCTTCTCTCATTTGATCCTGACAACAGCACTTTGAAATGAATATTATCTCTGTTTTATATATGAGGGACTAGACCTCAAAGAGGTTAAGTAACCTGCTCAAGGTATGAGCTTTGGTAAGAGGCAGAAGCTAGGATTCCAGTTCAAGTCTTATGCTATTTTCACTGTACACAGAAGCCTCAAATGGGATAATGGCTGTGGTTGTTTTCTGGATGCATGAAAAGTTGTCCTAATGTAAGAGGAGCTGGTTGGTGTCTTGACTTAAAAATATGGAGGGACCAGGGTGAGATAGAGAGGAGCCAGAGCTTTCTGATAATTAAGGCAAAGCTGGACACAGCCCCTGGCCTTCCCAGTCATCTGTTCCATCTATTTTGAATGTTCTGGATTGACTGACTGACTGACTGATTGATTGATTGACTGATTAAATATTTACTAAGCGCTGCCAGTGGCCAGGCACTATACTCAAGGTCAAGTTGCAGAGGGTAGAGAGGGGAGCAGCAGACCATCGCAGTGGATGTGACAGGGACTCTCAGAGAAGAAAAACAGAACTGGAGAAATTTACTATCTAGAAGTATAGAATGCAAGGTGGGGAAAGAGGGGAGAGCTGCAGAATACAGAAGCAAGAAGCATCTGAAGAGGTGTGAGGACCAGGCAAAATAGCCAGAATCAGATGTTTCTCATTGAATTTCAGAACTAGCCTGGGCATGCATTGCCAGGATCATTTCAGTAGGTAAGACTGAAGATACACAGATCCACAGAGGTGGAAGCCAAGGGTCATCCAGCCTGTCCTTGAATAGCCTTCTTGATGACCCTGGGCAGGGAGCGCCTTTGCTATCCTGGTGAACCAGCTAGAAAGCCAGTTGGGTAGGCACCTTCCAATTTAGGAGGGACTGGGAGCAAGTCAAATGCCTTAAGAGAAAACCACTGGGAGCCATTTGTTTCCCGCGGCCTCTGAGCTCTGCTGCCCTCGCTTGTCATAATGTGGGTCAAACCCTGGAAGCCCCTCTATGAGACTCTCATCCTGCATGCTTCTCTCCAGCTTCACACGCTGGCTGTCCAGAGGTCAGAGGGAAATGCAACTGGGGGGATTCCAGCTGCAATTGGGGACTGCTAATCCTGGAGCTGGCAAATGAGCATTAAGTGCCCATCACCTTGTTCTTCCCTAGTGATTTTAGGAGTGTTCTTGTTTCCATACTAGATTTAGACTCCTTGAAGACAGGGGCTTGTATTTTCTACTCCTCTTGTATTTTCTATGGTGACTGACACCAATCCAAGCAGAGAAGCTGTTTGTTATTAGCTGATGGAATGATAGTTAGTGCGATGGTAGAGCAAATATTTAAAGAGCTGTAAGGAAAGGCACTGTGAGTTTTAAACTTCATTTAGTCACAGAGTCATGGAATGCAGCAGGCTGTGGTGCTGACATCTCTTTTATAGATGGGAAGACTGAGGCCAGAGAAGGCAGGTGAGTCATTTAAGGGCTTCGCAGAGTTAAGTCTGCACCTGTGTGTTTTCATTTCTGGTCCTTTGTTCTTCCCACCAAAATATCACTCACCTACTCTCTTAAAGGAGCCCTGAACCAAGGGGAAGAACAAAGTTTCATGTACATGTGCTGCCTGCTGACGCCCTGTATGGGCTGGATGAGGGACTGAGGTCAGTGTGCCTTGCCTATCATGGGTGATCAGGCTGTTCTGAGCTTCCTCAAGTTCTTGTCCAATCTTCCATTTCACTTAGGTTCTGGCTGCACTCGTCCCACAGTAGGTCAAGTGCCCATCCCTCTTACTGCCTTTTTCTTCTCTTCCCACCCTATTCAAACCCTACCAGGTCTTTGAGGCTTCACTGAGTTCAATACAATGCAATGCAATTCAACAGACATTTACTGAGGACCTCACGAATACAAGGCATTGTGTACCCAGACACTTTCTGAAGGTGTTGACAATACTAGGTGAATAAAACACCCTCTCTGTTTAAGGCTCAAGAGGAAGATAGATTTGTAAACAATTAAGACCCACTGTTCAAGGCTGAGAACAGTCATAATAAGGATTACTTATTGAGCAACTACAAATTACCAGACTCCATCCCAGGACTTCTATATTTGTCATTGCTAATCCGTCCAAAGCCAAGAAAGAGAGGTGTTAGATGCATACCAGTTTTATAATCATCAGTCTGGAGGCTAAATTCATACTCCACCGCTTATAAATTGTGTGTCTTTGGGCAAGTTACTTAACTTCAATACATCTCTCAACTGCAAAATAAGGATAACAAAACTTTCTTTATAGAATGAATGCGAGGATTCAATGACAAAATCTGCTCAATGGGCCTAGTGTTGGGTAAGTGCTTGACAAATCTGACTAGAGACCCAGACACTCCAGGAAAAGTGGAATGACATCCATAAAGAAAGCCCTCAGCAGAGGTCCGGGAAAGCTGCCATTGCAGAACAGAGGCTGATGTGGGCGGGTCACAGGCAGGATGCATCATTTGAGCCATGTCTCCAAAGTTAAAAATAATTTGGTGGGGGAAGAGAGTGGTGGCCACCAAGGGGCTCTAGTTGCTGCTGCCCTGAGTGACCTGTCTTCTTGATGTTCGCTGACAGGGGTCTGGGCTGGGCTACCTGATTCAGTGACCCAGTGCAGTAATGGGGACTGGCAGGACTTTCTTGGCATTTCCTCTCTTTATTTACTTAATGCCTTTCTCAAACAATGTATCAGCTACAACTGTCCCCAGCTTGGGAAACAGAGACTCTTGAGTTCTCATTACATTAGTGACCTGTGTAGACCAGAACCTATTGCAGACCATCTGTGGTAAGGTGCCTGGACTGCGCCTGGCTTCAACACTAAATAGACCAGTTTTTTGGCTGCTCACATACAAAGTGGTAGTGTGCTCTGCATTAGAATTTAGCAGCGATGGGAACCTTAAGCAATTCATACTGTTTAAACCAGGTGTCCTTAAAAATGTCCTCTGACTTCTGTTGTCCAAGGTCATGGGGTGTGGCTGTTGGGTAATATGATTTTCCAATGACCCCCATGTTGGTGAGAATTGAGAAATCAGATGAGAGCCTGAGGAAAGCAAGCAAGCAAGCAAACAACATCATCGTGTGGCAAACTACAACAACGGCAGTAACAACAAACACGATGAACAAAATCAATAAATATTTGTGGCCTACAATGAATGAATGAATACATGAGTGAAATTTCCTGAAGAAAGTCCTATTACCAAAACCATCAGCTTCTTTTAGAGGACTATGGAGAACTAGGCTTGTTTCCTGGGAACTGTCAGTGCGGAATTAAGTGTGCTCGGTGGCCTTTCCATTCCTGGTAATGAGTTATGTAGGAGTGTTCCCGCTCCTAGCTGTGGGCCATCTCAAGCCTAATTAGAGACAGGGACTGAGGGATGCTGCTGGGAAGCTGCTGCGCCTAGGATGTCAAGGTTGAAACTTGCCCGGGTCTGAAATGTTAAGAGCAAGCCTGCCAGGGCTACCTTCTTGAGTTTATCACTGCAAGCTGGGCATTTTTCTCATGGGCTCTTGGTGTCTACAATTCTAGGGCTTAGCTGCTTTGGATAACAAGGCCAACACTAAGAAATGCTTCCTTTTCCGAACACAACATACCCCAAACATGATGCAAGTTGTTCCTAGGGCACTTTATCTTTCTGAAGGTGCTTTAGCATTCATACTTCCATTTGAAATCCACAATAAGAGGGGAGGAGTTCAGTGAGGACACTAAGTGAATAAAACACACTCCCAATGAGGGTGGATTGTTGTCTCTAGTCATAAGATGTGCAAACTGAGGGTCAGAAAAAGTACATGAGTGCTTTAACATTAATCAGGGGCAAATGGTCAAGGCAGGATTAGAACTTGCATCTCCTGACTCTCATGTCTCTTTCTTTCATGACAAGTTGTACCCAAAAAAAGATGTCTGCTCAATGAGTAAACTTAGGACCAGTTTCCCTGCAGGGCTCTGGGTAAATGTTCTTGCCTTCTAAGCTCCCTCCCCTCATAAAGAGCACACTCAAACCCTTTCCTGCCTCTCTCAGCTTGAGTCCACAGAATCACCTGGCTGTTTGGTATAAATGCAGACTTGGGGTGCCAACCCCAGAGATTCTGATTCTGTAGCAATTTACATTTTTGACACACTCACCCACTGGTTCTGGTGCATGTTAAACTTTGCAACTTGCTGGTTTAAGAAATAACATGAATTCTGAAGATCACTTGAGCCAGACATAATCTCACATGTAAGTCTGTTCCCCTTGAAAGGTAAGTAAAAAAGAAGAAAAAGAAAAGAAAAAAAACAGGCTTTTTTTTCAAATGGTCTACTATTCCTGCCTTAAACATTCTCTCTCTTCTCTCCTGCTTCTCCCAACCTTCCAAGCTCCCCACACTAGTCTCTCTGGTTTCTGAGCTGCATCACACATACTTCACTACGGAGCTGCCACGGGTCTGCTTTTGTGCTTCTATGTCCCTACCCTGGGCACTGTCTAAGGGTAAGTTTTCCGTGTTCCTAAGAGTACTTAGCATAATGCTGTAGACCAAGCTGGAAAAAGATGCTTTACCATAATCTCAGAATGAGCCATTTAACTCTGCGGAACTCTGCCCAGCACCACTCCTTCTGTGTGGATAATCCACAGGTGACTGTTGTAGAGGCAAAGACCATCATCAGATAAGGCTCTGAGTCCCTACCAGATGTAAAGCCCCAATTAAAAATCTCAAAACTCCCTTCAAAAATATGGGAACTTAGAAATAACAAGTATTAGTGAGAATGTGGAGAAAGGGGAACCCCCGTGCACCTTTGTTGTGATTGTAAATTGCTGCAGGCACTCTCGCAAACAGTTTAGAAGTTCCTTAAAAAATTAAAAATAGAACTACCATATGATCCAGTAATTCTGCTTCTGGGTATTTATCTGAAGAAAACAAAACACTAATTCAAAAAAAAATATGCATCTCTATGTTCACTGCAACATTATTTACAATAGCAAAGATAACCTAAGTGTTAGTCCTCTAACTGATAGATGAATAAATAAAAAGATGTGTCTGTCTACCATCTACCTGTTATTCTATCTACTGATAGAATACTACTTTACCAAATAGTCATAAAAAGAAGGAAATCTTGCCATTTGTGATAACATGGATGGAACTTGAGGGCATTATGCTAAGTTTGAATTAAGTCAGACAGAGAAAGAAAACTATCATATGATCTCACTTATATGTGGAATCTAAACAAACAAAAAAATACAAAACCAAGCTCACTGATACAGAGAACAAGTTGGTGGTTATCAGGGGCGGAGGGTGAGGGGTGGGTGAAATGGATCAAAGGTACAAACTTTTAGTTATAAAATAAATGTCTAGGGGATGTAATGTACAGCATTACATTATATGGCAACTATAGTCAATAGTATTGTATTATATATTTGAAAATTGCTAAGATAGTAGGTTTTACAAGTCTTCATCACAAAAAAAATTTATAACTATGTATGTGGATGGATGTTAACTAGATTTATTGTGCTACTCATTTTGCAATATATACAAATATGGAATCATTATGTTGTAGACCTGAAACTAATATAATATGTCAATAAAAAGAATAGGTGGGGAATCAAAATCATGTCCTAAACATGACTGTTGACAGGTCACCTGATCAAGAGCTGAGGTGGTGGAGGTGCAGGGTGTGGGTCTAGCCCACAGGCGGGCCTGTTAGTTGGTCAGACATCAGTTTTGCTGGGTCAGTCGTTGGGATCCCAGAGAACGTCAGGGGAGGTGGCAGGAGGTGTGCACACAGTCACAGATGCTGCTGGAAGAAGCACTCAGACAAAGGCCCTGCTCAATGTGAGCACAGGAAAATCATCTTTGTCTTTCAAAGGAAAGGGATGCAGGCCTCCTACAATAGTAATAATCATGATAATAAAACTTTATGTTTGCTTAGGGCTTTGCCATTACCAAGCCTCTTCCCTGATCTTTTCACAATCACCTCCGAATTAGGTAAATTGTTACCTCTAGTTTAGGGAGGAGGAAATGAAAGCTCCCAGAGGTTAAGTGAACTGCCCCAGGTGACACAGCTAGATGTGTTAGAACCCCGTTTCCTGATGCTGAAATTTCATGCTCTCCCCATGACACCACATTGCTTCTCACCCATGGGCCACACCTTTTTAGGATATAAACTCCCAGAGAAATACTTTTCCATAAAGATCTAACTCATTTTACATGCAGAGTTTATTTCATAAATTTTAATTAAAAAACCGGAAAGAAGTACATTTTTAAATATATTTAATTAGTCATTCAAAAGGTGTTAACGTAGTACTTAGTACCAAGTAAAAGCATTGTGCCAGGCACTGTGGGGGATACAAGCGGTGTAAGGCATGGACCCATCACCCTAGTTCTTTATCACGTGATTTGTTAACAATTGTGTGTAGTCTGCTCATATTTTTGAACACAGTTTTGAGATTTTAGTTTGAGCTTTACACCTAGGGACACAACGCCTACCTGGTGATGGGCTTTGCTTCTCCAACAACCATGTCTGGATTATTCACACTGATGGGGGAAGTAGTGCCAAGCAAGTCCAGCAGGGTTGAATGGTTCATTCCAAGATTACTGTTAAAGAATCATTTGTCTCCATGGACATTATCAGATATGGTTCCCACCTGCAGGCAATGTAAACGAAGCGATATGTACAAGGCACGTCCATTGGTCCACAGAGCTCTGAGCATGCCACAGGTGTGTTTTTCAGTGTGTGAAAGCAGAAGCAGTAGCTTCTATCCATGTATGCAAATGTCTGCCAAAGCCCAGAGGAGCTAGGCGAGTAGCTTGATGCCACTGCCAAGTGCCTGGTGGCAGCAGCCTGTTAGTTTCTACCTAGCTCAGGACTCCACTCGCCTTTGGCTTCACTCAGAGACCTCACCTTAGAGTGGAACCCAAAGTGTTCTCACAGCTGCAGGTCCTGAAGCAAGGGCATGGTGGGGTTTCTCGGAACCTTTAGATTAATTTCTTAGAGTCATTAGCCAGAAGATACTTGGCTCAGCACCTTTTTGAATGCCAAGTGCTCAGGTTGCGGTTTATAAATTCTTCACCTTTTTTGTCTTCACCCTGTCCCCTCATCCCAATTAGTTCTCTGCCAGGGACTGTTCCTCCGCTAGTAGCTAACAGTGAATGATGTGTCTGAGATTCCCCCAGGGGATGAGTGAGTGAGATGTATGTGTGTGTGTACTGGCACATGCTCACGTGTGGGCATGGGGGTGTGGAAATAGGAAAGGGTGATCCAAGATCAGAACTAACACTGGGGACTCTGAATGGGCAAATAATTTCCCCTGAGGGTCATGCTCAGCCTCTGAGCATTCCATCTCCTACAAGAAGCGATCAAATGGAACTATGCCTGGTTCAGGGTAGCTAATCTGCAAGGGAGATTTTTTTTTTAGTTTGTGCCCCACCTCTCCTTTCCTCACCTTTTGTGGATTTCAGTTCATTTATACACGGATTCAGTTGCTTGTTAGTGTGCTCTGCGGTGCCTCCCTAAGGATATAACTCTGCAGATGGACGACATTTTTTATTTTCTTAATATTATTTTTGGCTTTTTGGAGAAGAGTTTTTAATGATTATTCCTCCTGGTATTATTTTAGTTTCCAATTATGATGTGGGGATACTCTAGCACACTGCTATTTTGTAAATGGATGTATATGCTTATTGTTAATTGATTCCCCAAACGGGCCCCAAACGTTTGCATTTAGATTATGTATTAGACTGCTTACATGCCACTGGGCTGGCCCCCTACCAGCTGGGGGCTCTTAGCTTACCAGAAGCACGGTGGACACATCTCGTTTTCCTGACACCTGTGCAAACCAGCTTGCTTGCCCTTTGCTTTGCTCCCGGGGAGAAGGAGCTGAGGTGGCACTCTATTGAAGAGGTGTCCAAAGGCCTCAGATCTACCTGTTCTTTTCCTGTAAGAAAAGGACTAGAAAAAAATTTCAACTCTAGTTCCTAGACTTTCCATCTTTTTGTGAAAATGCAAAGGAAGGTGAGCTCTGGTCACAATGTCTTAATCCCTGGTCTTCAGTGGCTGAATTCAAGGACATTAACGGGAACCCCTCCTCTGTGAAGCCCTCCTGGGGTCCTCACAAAGTTATAGTTCTTTCCTCCGGGTTCTTTCTGTCACTACTGGGTCCCAGCAGTTGTAGTGCTGTTTTACTTACTAATATGTCTGTTTCATCTCTAGACTGTCAAAGTGGTCTGGGATCTTTTTTTTTTTCCCACTGATAATCCTGGAGTCTAGATCTGGTTGCTAAATAGATCGAATATATGAACAAATGGCCAAAAACAAATGCTATCACAGAGGAATTATGCTGGAGTACATGCAAACAATGGATGTATAACTTTTTAAAAGAATTATTATCTATTTTTTTAAAAAAATCACAGTATTTAATAAAGTATGAAAGCTAAAGTATGTAGTCCATGGTGAACAGGATCCAATTTGTATCAGCTATGGAAACAAGACGGAGTATCTTAAAGATGTCTCAGAAATACTATAATAAGCCAGAGCTGTGATCTATGCTTGGCAGGTAACAGCTCTTTTAAAGCATGGGGTTGCAATTGGGAAAATATATTATGCATCTTATTTCTTATTCTATATGATAGAGTAGAAAGCAGATTGAATCTAGAAGTTCTATTTATTATTATTACTGATTATTATTTCAGAGTTATGAAATCTAATTGACAGTTACAAAGTTAAGATTACAGTATTAATTTAGACATTCCAGTTCAACGATCCTCTACAACAGTTTCAGTACAGCACATTACCCTTATAGCAGCTGTCCTGTTGAGCAAGCTGCTTGTTTTCTAAGTCATCTCTGTAATGCGTGAGCTTCCATTTTTTGTACCACTATGAACCTTAATAATATCCTCTCCCAGGGAAAAGAGAGATTAAAGTCTTCATTAGAATGCCTGAATCCCAAAGGTAGAATGTCAGGCATTAGTCAAAAGGCGAGGAAGCTCTGGGAGGGGAGGTCAGGGTATGGAGTTCCTCGAGTTCCAGGATTTACAACTTCTAGCCAAGAACTGGTGGCCGCCCTCACCTCTGGGTCAGACTGGCCCTGGCCATGATAAAGCCTGTCAGAAGCTCATTCTGCAAGTTGGACAGCATCACGAACGTTCACGTAATGTTAGCCCGAGGTTTAATGCCGCAATTAAAAGAATAACAAACTTTCCTGCTGAGAAGCCTTTTGGCTACTCCAGACACTTTAATTCCCATCAGAAAACGGCATGTCACTTCCAAGGGTCACCCACACGGGGGCCACTTTGGAGACCTGAAGGCGTAATTATCTATTGGGAGAGGCAAGGCTGAGGTCAGTCTGGCTGGGGCAAGGGCCTGTCCTCTGGGCAGATATTGGAATGTCTCAGAATCCCAGCCAAACCGAATCAACCAGGGCCATGTCTCATGAGAAGTTACTTTGGGAGGTCATTTCGTCTGCCCTGCTGCTGACTCAGACGGCCTGCCCCAACCTAACTAGAGTCAGATGAATTCGTGGGAAAAGTTCTGTCATCGCCACCAAGCCCACCAAATGGAGCTAGTCCCTAAGCCCACAGTGTCTGGCAGTGAGCTGTCCACATCTCCCCAAACGGTAAGTTCCAGGGGAGCTGGAACCCTGCCTGTCTTGCTGACCTCTGTGTCCCTGTGCCAGCTCATAATGGCATGCAGTGAGGACAGAAGAGAGAAAGGGTAGCTCTCCCTGTCTGCAACGTGCTCTCTCTTCTCTTCTAGCTACACCCACCTCCAAGGCTTGACTCGTCTAACCTCTCTGTGACGTTTTCTCTGCTCGCTACAGCCCTCTCCGATCTCTTCTTTCCCAGAGCACTGTGTCCCTCGGTGCCCTCAACACAAATTTCACCTCCCTGGTTCCTCTTAGAGCTGTGTGATCCCCTTGGACTCCTGGACTCTGTCTTACACGTATCCCCTTTTTACTCTGCAGTATTGAGCACAAAATTTTTCTCACATGATAGAAACTCAATAAACAGTAGAAACCTACAACCCAGAGTGGGAAAGGACCTTCAAGATTAGCTAGCTAGCCCCGTGGGTTTCTAATATTTTGTGTTTAAAAGCAAAAGAAACAATTCGTTCTTCTGAAATGAACTATTACGGAGTCTCCTCTCTCATGTAAAAGAGATAAGAAATGAGTTTCCTCCATTGAGGAGAATAGAGGTTTGGAAATCCCTTCTCTGATCTTTCTCTCCCCATTCTGCTCCCTGAGGCAGCATTTGAAAATCACTGATCTGTTCAGACCCTTCATTTACAAAGGAGAATGCTGAGGGCTAGAGAAATAAACTATCTCACCAGGTTCACACTTATTTTAGTTGGCAAATTTAGGAGAAGAACCAAGGTTTCTAAAGTATTGCTCTAGTGATCTTTTCATTTTTAAATGTTGCCTGAATTTTGGCTGAAAGAAGAGGAAGGAAGGAAGGAAAGAAGGAGTGGTGAGAGAAAGGGGAAACAAAGAAAAAAATGGAAATTCAATGCTTCTGGATGAGATTGATTTAATATTCTCCACTCTGACCCCAGCATCGACACAGACTTATACTCAGAATAGCAGATCTCCTGTGTCCCAAAAGTCCAAATGTTCTGTAAAGAGAATCTTCAGAATCTTCACTCAATTGCTTATTAATATTAAGATTTCACACTGTGTATTGGCTTTGAATTTTGACAATGAGGAATTCCTATGGTTACCAGGGTGGTTTGGGTGGGTGAGGCTGCTCATCCTCAGATTACCTTAGAGGAGAGAAATGCAGAGCATGCCCCGCTTCATTTCCAAGAACAGTCTGTCTTAGTCCTGCTTTTTCTGGGTCTCGTTTCCTGTTTTGTGCAGTTTTTCAACCCCCATGTCCTCCCCCACTTGTAGCTTTGCCCAGGCCTGCCTTTGCAGGCCCCATCTGTCTGCCATCAATGCAGGGTAAGCCGTGGAGGGCGCCCGAGTATTGACTGGGACGTTCCTGCTTCATCTCCTCCTCTACACTCCATTTCCCAGTCTACTTCATAACAAAACAGAGGCTCAGAAAAATTAAGGACCGCCCCCCCACCCCCGCCCCCGATATCAAGCTAGCTAGTTAGTGTTAATCAAGTTTAGTGCCCAGGTCTTTGGATACTAAATTTACACTCTGTCTACACTCTCCATAATTGCTCCTTGAAATTGACTTTAACTCAGTGATGCTACAGTTTGTATGACAAGGCAGTTATATTAAAATCATAATATTTAGAATCTGTAGTTGTACTAAGATCATTTGAAAACTCTTCCATTTTTAATCAATCATTCATTCATCCAACAAATATTTATTGACAAATTACTTAGTGCCAGACACTGTTATGGTGTCAGGCACACCTCACAGGGCACATGAACATGCCTATGGATGGAGCGCTAATCCTGTTTGGGCAACATGTCCCCGTCAATATATCCTGGGAGAAAGTTGTCATGATGCTTAATGGGATTCTTATTGTTTTCTTATTAGGTTTCAAGAGAATCACTGAATCTACTGAATCTGGTGCTTGAATGAATATTTTTGATAAATTGGGGAACAGTGGGAAGAAGGTAGCCATAATAGATAGAACAAGTCCATTTATGAATATATCAATTAACATTTTAGTGGCTATTAATGGATATATTAGTAGCTGCCTTAGTGCCATGTAAGCAATAGTTATTTTGTGGGTGGGTTCCCACCTAAATCTTGAGGGCATGGGTTGGGCTTTATTCATCTTTGTATCTCTCGTAGAATCCAGCCTTGCGTAGATGTGCAATAATACTTGCTGACTGACCACTATACTTTCTAATATCATCAATTGCCTAATAAGTGATATAGGTCTATCCACCTAAGACTCTCCCCTAAGGCACCTAAAGCACTTATCTAACATAGCAAGATCACCTTCAAGGCCAGATTTACATTTTATCAATGTAGATATTTACCGCCATGATATCATCCTTGGGGAAAATTATTTTTTTCCACCTGTGGCTGATACTATTAGTCTGATTAGGACCAACTTTCTAATTCTGGAGATGAAACTACTTGCCATAGGGTAGCAGGGGTAGGATGCGTACCCAAGGAGGGACACAAAGGGTTACAGTTTTTCACCATTCCAGGCAGAACTCTGTGTGTGCTAGGTTGAGAGGGGAGTGGAGGGGTTCACTTAGTCTGTGGGATCCCCATGGAAACTGAGTTCATCTTTAGCTGGTCAAGGGAGAAACTTCTTGCATCACGAGTCTGAATAGGTACAGTGAGAATGGCACAGACCAGATGAATATCTCGTTTTTTAAGACCACCCCAGAGATATGCCTTTGTGTCCCTGCTATTTGTGGGGGCATGGTCCTAACTGTGCAGACCTGACTCTTATAGAGAATGCTTAGACATCTGGGCCTAGGCAATATAGGTCCAAGGTACCCATCAATTCTTTACATATATGTAGGTAAGATCCAAACACTTTTACTCTTCAACCTTTGTATTTGGGGCTAAACTCAAACTACTGTGATTATAATGAAATGTATCACAGTCAACTTTGGATATGAATGCTATAGGCCCTAACTGATTTAGAGGATGGTATTGTGACTCAAAGAAAGGAAGTATCATTACACAGTGGTATCATAAACTGTGCTTTGTGGTATATACTCTCTCTATGCCCTTCCATTTTATCAATGCAATGATGCTGGAAATTTTTAAATCAGAGAGTTAGTGATAAGGCTTAAAGTGAAGATTCCTTTGAGAAAGAGAGCATAATGATTTATGTTTACATTTGGTGGTAAGTGACAGGTTTGAAAGTTTTTCCTAGAGCAGGTTTTGACCCAGAGACACACAGAGAGAGTTACAAGTAAAGGTTGGGGGAAGGGATATATAAGATCAGGACATGCCTCAGATGATGTGTGTGATAAGAGACCATCTATTTGCTAAGAGCTGGGCTGCTAACCTCTACAATGGTCTCAGCAGATCCCTGAATAACATTGTTTTGTTCAACATTGCTTTGTTAAAACATTGATGAGATAATGTAGGAAATTAACTCTTGCTTATATCCATTAGCCTATGGTAAAATTGGTTTTATTAGATGTCATCCTGCTTTAAGGCATAGAACCTGTTGATAATGTTAAGTGAGGACTTACTGTTCATATCACTTCACTCAGGCTGTGGTGCAGCCATAGAATAAATAGTGTAGCCATTATTGGGCACCCCTCCAACTGGGCACCATGCAGGCTAATGGTAAGTTTCCAGGGCTTATCTATGCTGAAGACTGGTCAGCAGAGACCTTCAAAGAAGCACATGCTCTGATAACAGCTCAGAGTACACTGACCCTTGGCAATGGATTTACCCAAAAGTCACTGTCAGAAAAGTACTTGAAAGCATTCTGAACTAGACACGGTCCTCAGTGTTGAGAAATGATGTCTGGGAATTCCACTCAGCCTCCCCACTCTTCTAGCCCAGCACTCACTCTGATAATGGCCTTGTGATCTCATCCTCTGAGACAAATTTTGAAGGCAGAGTGAGCCTGATGTATGTAAATCTTGTACCCAAGCCAGACTCTCCCAGAGGGGTTGCCCTGAAGAAAATCTATTGCCCTAATCAATTACCAAACTTCCAAATGAAATAGATTGTTCGCTCTTGCTGGAAGACTATCAAGCCGTCATTTTTCTTGGTAATGAGCAATAGTGCAGAGGGGGAATTGCATTTTCTTTGTGGCACTGGACGAAGGGTTCCAGTAAGCAGAGTCTGGCCAGGAAAACTGGGAGTTACCTGCCAAAATGAAGGAAAGGTGTCTGGAAACCTCTCTCACTCCAAAACTACTCTCCAACAAATTTCTCTTGACTGTTTGGTATGGATCAGGCAGTTTACTTGATGGGGAGGGTATAAAATAAGAAAGGACCCTTCCTCCTGGCTGGTGAATCTCCTCATCTAGATTTGCTCCCTCTTCCCCACTCCCTCCATGCCGATCCAGTTCACCCCAATTCCTCAGCTATACCTGATGAGGACAAGAACTTATATGGGACTCTTACCTTCATTATCTGACAGGGACTGGGATTAGTCTGGTGCCCAGAGATTTTCCATGGGCCGGGCACATAATCTGTAAGCATTTCTCTTTCCCCTGAAATGTGCTCCTTACATGCTACTGGACTCCTATGCAGTATACCTACCCAGCCCCCTAATTTCCCTTTGGGAACAGAGTCTCAAACTTTAGTCTGCTTGGCTGGGTTCTTGCTTAGCTCTTCCCCTCAGTGCTGAGAGCCCCCCACCTTTTTTTTTTTACCTCCCTCTTCCTATGAGGGCCCTGCTATGAGCAGGCTGATGACTCAGTGCCTCGATGCCACAGCCTACCTGTCTTTAACTGCTGTGTGTCCCCTGGTCATTTCCCACAGTGGTGCTTTCCCTACCAAACTGAACCCTCTGGTAAACAGACAGAGGTCTGACCCCTGTGTGACAGTGTCCCACCCCTTGAAATCTGTACTCTTCCTCAAAGCAGTGCATTTTCTGAGAGATCCTTCCAGGGGGCAGGACTTGACACAAATAGGAGATTTTTTATGGGAAGAATTTGTGACCCTTCTCACCTAGTTCCAACTTCCTTCTCCTTATGCACATATACCTGAAATGCCAGACTGTCCTAGAAGCTCTTCCTAGTTTTGATATTTACCTACCCGGGGCTCACCTTCTGGATGGAGAGACATCTAGATATTTAACAGATAAATATGAACCATTATGATCAGGCAATAATAAAGAGGTGTATAAAGGACCATGAGAGCGAACACAGGAAGAGGGTTATTGATCCCATTTAGAATGGGGCATGGGACCAGGGACATTGTAAAGAAAATACTTGAAGTGGACCTTAAAAGAGGGGTAAGAGTTGCCTTGGGTCTTCCATGGAAAAGGTACACTGAAAGAATCCACTGCTGTGAGTGACATATAAGCATCTGAAAAGAGTTTTTAAATTGCTATATAACTCCTAGAATTTCAGAGGTCTGCTGCCCCAAATACAGTTCCTGCCCTATAGGTGCTACATCCTAGTTGAGAAAGGGTCCTCACACAGTAAACAGTTAAACAAGAACATAAAGCTACACACTATAAAGTGCTACGTTGGATATGAACAAGTGCTGAGGATGTGTCAAGTGCCAAACTGGCCAAGTAATGCTGGGAGTGACCCAGTAAATGATTAAAGGGGAGTTAATACATGAACTAGGAATAGGGACCTTTCTGCTGTCTGTAAAATCAAATGGCATGGGTGGCTCTCTTTTTGCCTCTACCCTGCAGAGAACTCTATTGGATTTCTAGGAGAGAAGGGGGAAAAAAGAAGTCTTATTAAAAGTAACAGGACTCAGTGTGCACGTGTGTGAGTGAGCGTGTATCCAAAGAAATGTCTGACAGTGCAGCTAGCTCTGAAAATGGGCTGGTGGAGAAGTGTCCTGAATCCAAAATGGGGGGAATGGCCTTTGCAAATGCCAGCAGAAAGGCTGACTGCCATGCTGGGCTAGGAAAATGAGAACGAGCTAGTGAGCTGTCATCTCTGTAAATAAGTTTCTCCTTTGACTTTGGGGCATCCCCTGGCTGTTCTGAGAGTGATTTGGGGTATCTTGATGCCTTTCTCTTGGTGGGGCAGACACCTGAGTTATGTAGATTGTAGCTGAAACCATCTTCATTCTGCAGCTGGTTGGAGCACTGGCCTGGGTCCCTTTCTATAGGCAGGACCCTGACTAGCAGGCAAAAGGAAATGTGATGTTGTGACAGTCCACAAAAGAATGGGCCAGGCTACACTACAGGCATGGCGACCTGCTCTGTACTCCATTGGTGGCAGGGCCTGGGGGCAGGTGGCAGCTCCCTTTCTCCACTGGCAGGAGCAGCATGAAGGGGCCTGGGAGTGTTGGTGGGCTTGGTCATTAGTTTCATGCTCTTTCTCATTTTCTTCTAAGTACAGCTGGGTGCATTGGGTAAACCACTGGAATCAAGATTCAGATTCTAACTCTATGATCTTCATGATCTTAAGGAGTTCACTTAATTTCACAGAGACTTATTTTTCTCCCTGATAACATGGGAATTTTATTGACTACTTTATAATGCAGAATTGTGTCAGGTTTAAAGGTGAGAATAATTGTAATCAACACTTGACACTCTGTAAGAAGCCCTCAAAAATGTTCTCTTCCATGTTCCCCAATTCTACAGAAAAGAACCCTGGGCCTCAGAGAGCTTAAGTGTCACCAAAGTCACTCCAGAGACAGGAGCGAGGTGGGAACCTAGGAAGTATAGCAAGGAGGAGAGGGAGAAATGCTTTGGGCTCAGCTCTGCCCTGATTAGCTGTGGGATTTTGAACAATCTTGCCTCACAGGCTTTAGGTTACCTCTCTGTTAAGTGGAGGACAGATCTGGTCTTCTATGGCCTCCCCCGGTTCTGACATTGAAGGAACAATGTCAGGGTCCTGCCTATAGAAATCGCTCGTTTCTCTGTTCAGCAGAGCCCCAGCCCATGACCCACAATGCTCTGTGTTCCAGGAGAAGCAACTGCGTGGGCTCCCAAGTCAGACAGATATACAAAGAGAATTTATCTCAATGGAACTGTTTGGGCCTCAACACTTCCTTTGAGAACAACCCAAGGAGGCGGGGGTGAGGAGCCACAGATTGCAGGGTTATTCGTGGTCTTTAAAGCAGCGGATTGCCGACACAGGCGACCTGGGCTTCCAAGTCTTAACTTTTCCATTCTCATTCTTTTTCCTTTCCCTGTCCCCTCAATGCCCTGAAATGCAGTCACAGCCTTATCTTGGCTTTCCAGTAAATATCTTTTTCTCTTTTTAAACCTTGATCTTCACATCATTATCTAACTCGCTGCAGCTTGGAATACCGCAGAAACATAGTACACACTGACTACTGACTGACAGTAGCACTGCTAGGAGTATGATCAGGTCAGTTTGCCAATGGTGGGAAGGCTATGTGGAGGCAATTGTGGTTTTGATGGAGAGAAGAAAGGTGGGTTTTCGAAGTGAGGAGAAAGTGAAGGGCAGGGAGGAGGCTGGTGGGAGCAAGGCTTATGGGAAACTTGAGGACAGTGGTGGCCTCAGCTAGCGTGTGAGTCAGAGTTGGGAGGAGTACCTGGCTGGGTCCGATGGGGGTAGAAGTTCCGCCACTGTCTGGGCCCCGGCTGGAAGACCTTCCTTTGCTGGGAGTGGGAGAAAGTGGGTGTTTGTCCCCCAAAATTCTATTTTCCCAGGAAGGTGATTTTCTGTTCTCAGCTTGGCCCTTTCCACTTCCAATTCTGCTGAGAGAAACCCAGCAGAAAAAAAGAGTAGGGCAAAGGCAAGTGGCCCTGCTACATGTATCAGTCGGATCCTAGAGAAGAAAATGAGAGAGGAGGCAAAGCTAGGCTTTGTATCCCACCTCCTGTGAAACATGTAGGCGGGTCTGTACACAAACATGGGCTCATACGAATAAACCAAACCTGGCCAAAAATAACGGAAAAGGCAACAGATGCTTCCAATTAAAATGTCGGCATCTCCAGAGAAGCCGCATTCTCACGTGGTGTGGGTGCTTGGGGCCGAGGGCTCCTGGAAGGGACAACATATGGAAATCTGTTTGCATTGTACCAGGTCCCAGATGCCACGTAAGACACCGCCTTGACCTTGCAATTAACACATTGGCTGTTTCTAGGATGCGGTATGTGGATGCAGGGAAAAATCAGGAAGTTGTGAGACAGAGCAATTGTTCCCACTGTGTCCTATAGGAAGCGAGGGGACCCAGGAGCAGTCTCAGGGAGTATCACCCTGTGGGCATCCTCATCTCCATTTTCTTTCCTCTTTCCCTCCATTTCCTCACATTCTTCAACATTATTATAAAAGGATATCAGTTTACAGTAATAACAGGAAATTTTAGTGGGAAAAGACTGTCAGAGGATGTGTGTGGGGAAATAAAGGGTCAATCCCTCTGTTGTGCTTTTGAGTGAGGGTCTGGGACGTGCCCTGGAGTATGCAAGCAGCATACAGAGTCATAGCTGCCCCCACATGGCCATCCTCCTAAATCCTTAATAAAATTATTGCTTTCTAATTGGCTTTACTGTTTACAGGTCCTCATCCCTTCGTACTTCCAGAGTAGCTTTGTTTTGCTTTTCTCCAAATTCTCTCTCTAGCCTCAGTTGGGTAACAACTAAGGAAATCAGTTGAAGAGGCGGGAAATAGCAGAGGAGCAGAAAGGAAACCAACATTGTTTTATCCAAAATTTTACCATCTCCTTGAGCCAACAGGAGGTGTGTGTTTGAAAGGGTGCCTTTTTCTGATAAATGAAATCTCCTTCCAATTATTTTTATTTTCATCACTATTCTAATAAAATCCACATTTTATAGCTCAAGATCCAACCAGACTAATGTCCACAGACAGAAATAACAATGGAGAAATTAATGAACTGAATCCTCATTTGTGTTTCTGAAGGGAAAGATGATAATTTGTTGGATTTAATAAGCTCCTGGATCGAGTTGCTACCATAGGCCAGTGCTGCTAAGCCTGAGCACCCACCCACTGGGTAATGCAAGATGTGAAACTCAAATATTTTTATGTGAACTCAAACACATTTTTATTTCTTAATGGTCACCATTACTAACCAGATAAGAGAAAGATCTATCTACATAAAACAAACAAATGATTAGTTTTGACAACGGCAGCTTAAACAGGATGTTAATTAGCAGCCATAGAGATGGGAAGGTCCTGGATGGGAACAATTACGCAGACGAACCCGCAGTATGGCTACAATGTGCCAGGGTCCCATCCCTCACCATATGGCTGCAGTCTGGCAAATGGCTCGTTGGCAATTCATTACCATATCGCTTAGAACTCAGGAGTGAATAGTTTATGATTAGCCAATTCATTATGCTATCCTTGGTACCTCGAGGGGACCCTGAGGGCTTGCCTCTCCCGTTGTGTTATTTTAAGGACATATGACAGGGAAGGAACAGCCCTCCCTTCCCCAGCTGCCTCAAAGTACTGTTTGCTGGAAAGTTTGCTGGAATTGAGATAGAATCTTTCAAAAGAAAATAAACAAGAAAAAATCCCCGCAGTCATGAACTGTAGCCACAGCTGGAACCACTGGAACATTCCAGGACATAAAAACAAAGATTCCCTCCTCCTTGCCTTCTATCCCACTGAGGACACATCAGCCAACCTGTGAGTACATTTTAGCTACAGCAAGAGCGTGATCGGAGAGAAATAAACACTAAACACCCTTAGACCAGGACACAGGAAGCCGTGGCTCTCGAAGGGGCTCTATTACTAACTTTGGGTAAGTCGGCTTGATCCTCGATCTTTAGCTTCAGAACCCCGTGAAACAAACACAATCCTCTCTGTGTTACCCACTTCCCAGTGGTGTGGGGAGCATTGTGAGAGAAGGGTCTTAGATGGGGAAAATTACTCTGAATCCATGGGGCTGTTTACACTGCCTCAGATCAGCAGGTGAGCTATCAGAGAAATTTATTTTCAAATCATTAGCACAGGTGGGCAAGGAAGAAAGGGGCATGGTCTCTCTTACTGGATCCACTACTGATGAGGTCTGCCCACTTCCATAATTTAGCATTTTAACTAGAGTTGCCAAGAAAAAGTGTATGGGACTTTGCAAATGGGAAAAAAGTGGAGATGAACCTGAGAACTAACAGGAATGCAACTCACAGGGAACCTGGCATATTAGCAGGAATACCTGAGGAGGAATCAGAAGAACATTAAGACAGGAGGGTTAATGATAAACAACAAAAAATGGAAGGAGCAGAAAAGGGAAGGACACATAAGCAGACACTGAATTAGTTACATGCTTGTGATTTGCTAGGTGTTTGGCTGGGAAGGGATGTGGCACTGTGGAAGGAAGTCCCTCAGTGAGTGCAGAGCACAGGACGATCCTGCATTGGTTAATGTGCCTAACATGGAGATGCCCTTTGTAGAGTTTGTTCTGTAAAATCCACCATAGCCCTGTCTCCCAATGCTATAAAACCCGCCTATAAGCAATAATCCCAGGCCACAACAAGGGTCCCAGTATCCTAAAAACATATAAAGCACCATCATGTGTCACAAACACTATCACACCTCTGCATCATAAATATAACCTTAAAGAAGCATGCTTGCCACAATCACTAGTAATTACACATTTAATCGACTCTAATTTTGTTTCCTTCTTAGAATTTTGAGGAACTCTGGGGAGGGCTTTCCGTGGCCTAGGTTCCTGGTAAAGCTATCTGGGGAACTTTAAAATGATGTCTTCTTCTTGTGATAAATGTGTCTGTAGTAAACATTAAGGCATTAAAAAAGGAGAATATTTTACTGATCATTCTTAAACAAAACAAAACAAAACAAACACAGGTCTTTCTCAGAATCTTGCGTGTTTAAGGAAGCCCCACTCAGGAAATCCAGAGACCTGGGTCTGAGTTCTGAGTTCAACGCTGATACATGGTGGAACCTTGAGTGTGTCCGTTAACTTCTTTAGATCTCAGTCTGCTCACCTACAAAGTGACTGTAAGGCACACTGTATTGCATTGGTTAGATAAGCTCTAATAAAATGTTTCTCAGAGCATAGCTTTACAGATTTGAGTAACTGCAGAGATCCAGAGTTGTGCCCTTGCTTTATGGATACTGCAGAATGCATCTGGGTACTTTTCGGCTCCATCACTCTAGCATCTCATGATTCAGTGTTGTTGCCTATATTTATGATATATGGGGATTCACTGACCCTTGTCAACAACACAAACTCTAGACATGAAACTATTCCTATGAGAATGGGGATGTATTTTATGGGTCAGCTTCCATATCTGGCGAGCCCAGCCAAAACCCACAGTGTCTGGTGGGGAAAGTTAGACCCATAAACAGATCATGTCAGTACAATATGGCATGTGAAACAATAGACTATCAGAGGATTCCTTAAAGTTTTTTCCCCAGGCTCACCTGTACTGGAACAACTGGGGAATTTGTTAAATGCACATTTCTGCCCTGCCTTTGCCTCATGAATCTGAATCTCTAGGAATGAAACTTGGGGATCTGACTGTTAATAAGCCCTCCAAAGCTTTCTGCCTGATCCAAAAGTTCATTATGGGCAAAATTAGCTGTGGGAACTCACGAAAAGATGGCATAGCATCCTTCTTGCCTTTATGGACCACTTATTTGAGCTCTATGCTTGTCTAGGTTCTATGGGAAATCCAATAACACAGAAGATAGAATCCATTCCCTCCACGATCTTATAGTCTATACTTTTTTCTAGAGCAATAAAACCAAGACATCATAACCAGAGATAAGAGAAAAAAAGCAGAGTTGGAGCTTGTCCCTCATGATATTTTTGCTCAAGCCAGCTGCAATGACCTGCCAGCTTTCTCCCCTATGACTCTCCTTTCCCCAGGGCAGCAGCCACTTGACTCACCACAGGGAGATTTAGCTCTAGCCAAGACTCTGGGACCCATCCCATCCTAAGAGGATGTTAGGCAGCCAATGCAGGGATGTCTGTCAATGCCAGTCCTGCTCTGTCCATGTAACTCTTATCAGACCTCACATGCACTCTGGGCTCCTGCTTCATCATTATCCTATGTCATCCCATGTCCTAGAACCTCTATAGCCCTTCGTCTTCTATGTCTATGACAGGGACATTGTATTCACCAGCAGCCCTGTGAATGAAGGCAATGCCACTTTTTTCTACCTGGCAATGATAAGGAAAAAAAAAAAAAAGCATTTTCACAAATATCATTGCATTAGAATTATATAACAACTTACCTATTTCCCAGAAAGACGGTATGTTTATTTTATGGATAAGTTGAAGGGCCTTAGTGAAGTTTACAAAGCTGGCGAATGGCACACCCAAGTCTCAGATTGTAGTAGGTGTCTATCACATAATAATCAAAGGTCTTTTATCTAGGGGAATGTCTGTGGACAGGACACAACTGGAGAGTCACCCTTTGTCTTTTTCTGGGTGTATCCAGTCCTTGGAATGGCCTCTGATGGCTTTAGGGAGCCAGTTTTTCGGAGTGGAAATAGCTTAGCATTTGGAGTCCCTTTGTTTCCTACTCTCTGCGATCTTGGGCAATGTTTAACCTTTCTGACCCTAAGGTTCCTTATTGCTAAAATGGGACAATAAATATATGCTGGAGGGTAATGTTGAGTGGATTGAACACAGTAATGTAGGTAATGTCCTTGGCTCAATAAATGTTAGCCTCCCTTCCATTTCCTTATTCTTCTCCTGCACGTGGAGCCCAGGATACTTGTCCCTTTTCACTTCTGCAATAAAGGGTCAGTTTCATCCCTTCCAGGTCCTAGTGACTGTTGAGAAATGCTTTTTGCTATGTTATCTGAGGACAGCAACTTGGCTTGTGTTCACCAGATAACAGTAAATCCCTTCCTTCCCACAGCTCTATGGAAACCCCACCTCTTTCTGAAACCAGATAGAACCCTGTGAAAAGGAAGAGATGGATCCATATAAGTTGCTATTTTATCTGCATCTGTCCCTGACCCTTGCCACCTTGAGTGTCAGCTGGTCACAGTCACAATGGAACACAGAAGAAGGGGCTGGGAACAAGAAAGGCACAATGGTTTTAGTGGCCAAGGTCTTTCTTGGGGAACTGAAGACCTATGCATACCTACTAGAGACTATGAACACTCACTCATCATGGTAAAACCAGGATTTCAGGCTAGAAAATATTTTATGGTGACCCAGCATACCAGAGTGACACTAGTGCTCCTTGGGGGTAGGTTTAAATAGAGGCCAAGTAGCCAGGAGGAGTGATTATTTCTACAAATGATAATCTTTCTCATACACTATATTCTTTCTCTCTGTGCCCCCCCTTTAAAAATAATAAGTAGCCAATTATTATCAATTTATTTGCTCTGTCTTATAATTACATTATCCATGATCAATTCACTGGAGTCTAATTTGACTCTAGAGTTATTTCGTAGAAATGTTCCATCACTGGGCACAGAGGGACTCTTGAATCCAGCCTCACTCTGTTGGGCTCATGGAGCTCAATTACTGCACATGGAGAGGGACAAAGAAGAGGATGAAAAATGGCAGGCCCTTCAGTCTTGCTGAGTTGCAAAGTCCCTCCACATTCATTATTTGATTTGATACTCACACTAGCTCTTTGAGTTAGCTAGAATAGATATTATCATCTCCAGTATACAAACCGGAAATCAAACCCAGGTCAAATCATAGCATGGTGTCCAAAATAGGATTAGAACCCACCTCTAAGGATATTAATCAATGCTTTTAATAGTGATCATTTATGTAGTGCTTTGAAGTTTGAAAAATGTTTTCAAATTCCTGATCTTATTTCATCTTTACAACAACCATGTGTGGCAGAGAGGAAATTATAATATCCATTTTTACAGAGGAACTAACTTTGGTTTAGAGAGGTGACTTGTTCAAGTCTTTAAGGTGTGAGAACTGGGATGAGAACGCTGGGCTCTTGCCTTCTGATAAAGGGCTTTACTCCATTGCAGGACCCCTGGAAGCCCAGATCTTACTAGAAACATGTATTTTAAAAGTAACAAGAACAGCCACATGACATCACAATTACATTTTGTACAAGAGGCTATTCTCTGAGACAGAGGATCTTGATTTAGGGACTCCGTGAGCCTGTCCTGAGATAATGTTTATATATGTATATGCATATGCATGTGCATATGCATGTATATGTATATATAAACCATATTTGGGGGAAAGTCTTTAAAACTTCCATCAGATTTTCTAAAGAGTGTGTGACCCTAAAACATCCAATGAGCTAGATGATTCTGGTCTCTTCTTCCCAATAAAGGACTACGAGGGTAGTGGTGGGGGTCTTGGGACTGGGAAGGAGGTTGAGAAGGCTTCGGGGGAGACCAGGGGAATAGGGTCATGCAGGCCAAAGGAAGAGAATATTTTAAGATGTTGAGTCCAGGCAATGGTTACACAGTGACAAATGCTGCTGAGACCAAAGGCTTAGGACAAGCTGGCATATCTGGCAGTTAGAGAAGTTTCAGTGGAATGCAGGACCAGAAAGCAGACTGTGAAGTATTAAAGAAGGTGGAGTGGAGGAAAGAAAGACAGTAAGTATGGAAGTATTTCTTTAAAGTCTGGCTATTAAGAAAAGTGTAGAGATGGAATGCTAGTTGGGGGAGGGGGACGGGAAAGCGGGACCAAGGAAAGTTCCTTCTCTCCCTTTTTTTATTCCCCTTAAAAATGGAAGATGATATATTTGTCAAGGAAGAATTTAATAGAAAGGGAAAAACCAGGTGAGAATGAAGGAGCCTTATTAGGAGACAGTCGGGGATGAATCCTTAGCTGAGATGGAGGGTTAACTTTAGACTCTCCTGAAGCAGGAATGGTGATGGGAGGGAGAGGTGAGGATACAGAGAAAGTGTTAGCTTCTCACACATTTCCTGCCAATTTCATCTACAGCATTACTTATGGCACTTACAGCAAGCAATAACTAAACCATCCAGTTGGGCTGTTCCTGTCACCTCCAGACATAAAGCCTCTTGGCTCTGGGCATCTGGCAGACTCTCACTGCCTTTCCTAACCTGTTCTTAGTCTCTCCATTTCCCAGCATCTGGTAATGACCCTGTCCTGAGGCTTCTCCAGCTGTTCCCTGCAACTTCACCTCAAACCCCCAACTTCACAGAATTCTCCTTGGGGTGATTTCAGTAGTAAAATATAGAAATGTGTTTGGGCAATGGTTTTCTTTGCTGTTGATTTATTTGATTGTTAAACCTTTTAGAAAACTTGCACTATACAATGTATAGATAGATCACTTTATAGTTATAAAATAGATTATATCTAATGATTTCTGTATAAAGCTTTGTCTCTGGACCTTGGCCAGGAATAAACTTCCATATTGTGTCTAAGGTGCAACCAGAGTCTTCTTATTATTTTACTTTCAGTGCCTCTCCTGGAGACACAACCTCCTAAGTCTACAAAAGAAACATTTTCAATGAGATCCTGAAGCACATCTAAAGGGCTCTTTCCTCCCACTAAAATTCTCCAGGTATTATATTCACCTCCAACTCTTCTTTCTAACAGAAAGTGTTCAGAAAGCATTCAAAGGCTTGTGAAGATTGTGAAGGTATCTTTTTTAAGCTCCTGAGTCAAGGGTCCATTTTCTCTGGGTTTCTGCTTTCCAAGCTAGATGGAAGCTGTCCTCCCTACTTGTGAGGACTGTCCATGGCAGGACTGTGGCAGTGCTGGGGCTTACTTTTGAATCCCCTTTCTTTTTGGGGACGCTGCCTACTCTTCTGTGTATCTCACCTGCTCATTGTCAGCCCAATGCCTTGCTGTGATTACAAAAATGATGTAGGTTAAATTGGAAAGAATTTTGCTGGGGAAGCCCGAAGCCAGGTGTCAACAGAGAAGCCTTCCCTGACCATCTTTTAAAAAATAATATCCCCTTCTCTTGCCCCACTGCTCTCTGCCTTTCTCACCTTACTTTATCACTCTCACTTGGTGAATTATTTTACATATGTTTATCTTTTCAGTTGAATGTGAGCTCCATGTGAAAAGTGATGGTTTCAACCTGCTGTATCCTAATGCCCTTAAGAGCTCACTACATAATTGTTAAATTGTCGAATGAATGTGGCAATCAAGAGACCACTTACTAGAGTCCAGGAAGCAGTGAGTTGTACTGAAGAAAAAGGTGAACCGAGAGCCAAGAAATCCAGGTTTAAATTCTGCCTCTGTCATCATGTACTGTGTACCCTACTTCTATCACCTGTAAGGTGAGCTAGGCCCTGTTACAATGCTGATAATCTTTTTATTTTTGAAAGAGAAGCACAGGAGATGATATGGGTTTTGTTGATATTCAGGGTGGGTTTATATTCTGGCTCTGCCACCAAACTGGTGACCTTGGGAATGTCACTTAACATTTTAAGTTTCAATCTTTTTGTAAAAGGGCAATACTCTTGTAACCTCAAAAAAGATTACGAGAACTGAATAAATTATATGTGTGAAGACTTGGGGTTGTTCACATCTACTGCTACTGTTAGGGATCAGGGTGGCCTTGGGGATGAGAATGGCCTCTGATTATTCATCCCTGTCTTCATCTGTCTGGTTTGGAAATAGATCATTGTGTTCATGGGCATGAGGCACTGTCCTTCAGGAAAGTGGTGTTGCCACACGGAGCCTCACCTGGCCTTTGCTCCTATCAGTTGCTACAGGGCCTTCAGTGGCTTTCAAGATCTCAGCAAGCTGGTCAAACTTGTGAGCTGGAGCTTCCTTAGGTTCTGGGAGAGTGATGCTTGGCACTGCATGGTTTTTCCTCTCTTTTCTCTGGACTCTCAGCTGCCACATTGAAGATATTAATTACTCTACCAGTTCAGTGCTGAATTTGATTGGCATCTCTTATGAATCATCATGCATATGTGGTCTCTCAAGAGGTGCAGACAACTTATTAATGAGTGTGTCTTTCCCAGGGTGTCCTGGAGAGGGCCATGGAAGAAGCAGAAATAACTCACTTCAGTAAGATGGCAAAGTGGTCTCTGTCCCAGCAGAAATGCACATCGATGGAATCCTAAGGTTGGAGCTGAGACCCAGCCTTGCCTTTAATCACTGCTTCCCTGACCTGTCCTCAGAGTTTCAACTCCTTGCTCTGTTCTGTCAGTTACTGGGTGACTAGGTGGCATTTTGAGTTCTACGATCATTCAAGTGAAGTTTGTACCCTTTAGCTTTGTTTAAAATAGAAACATGCTGCCAAGGTCTTAGAGACAATGTTCTTAGACTCCTCTGCTTTTGAATCTTTTTTCTACTTTGGTCAAACTTGCTACCTCTATCCACATTCCTGGCTTCTCTTCTTTTGTCACTTTTATCCCTCTTTCCTCTGTCTGTTCTTCATTTCTTCCTGATCCCCTTACACCCAAACTCACTCAGGCATTTGACAAATATTGATCTAGAGGTGGGGACAGGAAGGGCATAGACAGAGGAAGCAGCATATGTGAAGGCCCACAATATAAGGAGCTCATGATGTATTTTGGGAAGCCCAGGGTTTGAGTGTGGCTGGCACATGCAATTCAAGGGACAAAACACACAGTTTGGAGGAAAGTAGTGGCCAAATATTCAAGGACCTGGTTTTCTGCTTTAGGAATGTTGACTTAATCCCAAAGTTTACAGAGAACTGTTTAAGAAACAATATGTGTGTGACATGACTCGATTCTGTTTTTGAAAGCTCTGGTGCTTTTATGCCAAGAAGGGTTTTGAGGGTGTTAGCTTGGAAACAAATTAAAGCCAAGACAGAATGATGGCAGTGGACAGATTGGAGAAATGGGAAGGAAATAGAAACAATGGGACTAGGTGACCATGTCACTGATGGTGGGGAGGTAGGAGTCAGAGATGGCCCTCAAGTTTTGGTTTGTTCAAATGGGGAGATGATGTTGGTTACTGAGAGAGGAACATGAAACAGTCTGTTCATTTTCTGGAAGGCTTGATGTTGAGTGTCTATGGACACGAGGAAGGACAGCCAGCCATGGGGGTGGGAGCATGAATGTACAACACCATCAACTTGGGGAGTGAGTGATTTCCCCTGCAGAATTCAACTGCACAGGTAAAAGGGCAGACATGGCCAGCTTGGCTTTACAAGTGGTCACTCAGCTCTTCCCTTCCTGATCCCTGGATGGACCTCCTGACACTACCACTCTAGGGAAAGAAGTATAGGACACTGACAAGGTACACCCACTTTCTGCCTTGCCAGGGCCTGACTGAAAAGACGAGAGTGCACAGAACATTTGTCTGAGTTGCTCTCCTTTGCTTTCTGCAGACATAATAGGTAGAAACACAGCTTTTCATTCAGGGGATCAAGGACATGGCTTTATGTTTTTATTTAGTTCTCAGGCCAAGTCAGACCCCATCAAAGCCTCGTGTGAGGGGCAGTTGGATCCTATTCACTGAGCCCAGATATTTTGCCAAGTCCTCATCAAAGGCTTAATGCATGTAGTGAAAAAATAGATATGAAACCCAGGGAAAAGTGAAGATAAAAAGATAAACCCAGAATCTACAACGAATAAATTAGTATAAAGCAATTCAAAGAGAATTTTGCCTAAGAGTCAGAAGACTAGAATTCTAATTCAGACTCTGTGATTTACTGCTTACAGCATAGTAGCTCCAAGCACAGCCTCTGGAGTCAGGGCACCTAGCTCAAATCCTGACTCTGCCCTTTACTAGATGAATGACTATGGGTTATTGCAAGGTTAAATTTACCTATGCAAAGCACTCAGATTGTTGCTCAATACAGAGGGTGAGTGTTAGTAATATGGTTATTATTGTTGTTGTTATGAGCTGTATGACAAGAGGCAATTCAATTTTGTCTTTGGGAAACAATGTCTTGATTCAAGATTTTCCCTTTCAGACTATGTTCTGAAAAGACTTGGAGCTCCTCTATCCTACTCCACCATTTTATTCATTTTATACGTAATCTTGGGGTTTCACATAAGTTTTCACTTGAAGAAAGTGATCTGAAAAAGAAAGTTGCAAATCATTGGGCCAGATGATCTAAGGCCCATTCTCAATAAAAGTACACGATTTTTTGAGTGAAAGATACGCTACTGGCAATGGACAGGTTGAAGTGGTCTCAGAGGGGCTGCCACAAGCCAGGCAGGGGTTCTTAGAAGTGCTAATTAAATAAAAAGTTAAAATTTAGGTCTTTCTAACAGTTGGTGAATGTGAAAGAGAAGTTGCAATTCCTCAAGAGTAGGGAGTGTAAAGCATAAATGCAGAACCAGAACTATGGCGGGAAAAAAACAGACTAACAGTTCAATTCAGACCTTTCCCTGGGGTGGTAGGAGGCAAATGGGCAGAAAGAGCTTCAAGTATAAATGTCCTACATAGAAGTTTGACCAAAATGTGAAGTGGTGAAAAGCAAAGATGAGAGGCTCCGCTAGAGGAAACCACCATCTAGTCCATACTCTTTCTTGAGTGGATAGGAAATAATGTCCAGAGGAAGCTAACTTCATAGGCACATGATGAGTTACCAGTGGCTGTGGCAGCCACTGCTATTTGTTAACCAAGAAGCCATTCCCCCTTCCTTAGCAATAGCTAGGCATATTGCTGATTGAATTAAAGAAGACATTTCCTAGAGTCCTCTGAGGTTAGGAAGGGCAATAAAGTACCATGCAAGTTAAGGACTTCCAGGAAAAAAAATCGGAGGGATATTGACAGCTGATAGGAATCATTTTGTCCTTTCTACCCCTACTTCTTCCTGTTTCCTGAATGAACTGGAGCTGCAGTGACCATCTCAGATAATGAAAGGACCTTGGAGATGGAACTCCTATGCTAGGGATGGCAGAGCAGAAAGATAGAAAGATCCTGAGTCCTAAAGGCATTGTGTAGCCACCATATTAGCCCTGGACTGCCTACCTTTGAATTCTTTTAAGTTGGGAGAAATAGTCTCCTATTGTATTTAAGCCATTGTTATTCCTGAGCGCTATTCCTAGCCACAGAATGCTGTTTTGATGTCCTGGCAGAACTGGCTGGGGGGCCCCTGGTGGGCCTTGACTATCTTGCTTGGCTGTGCTTCTCTCATGACCCCACTGCTCCCATGTGTGGAATTGTCCTGGTGTGTGTGCATGAGCTGAAATCCAAAGCAAAAATAATTTTCAAAGCTGTCGGCTCAGTGTCCTGTGGACTCATGCTCCCTGCTGCCTTCTCATTTCCACCAGAGGATAGAGAGGTTGCTGGTGAATAACTTTTTCTTTCCTGAATTGTTTACTATATCAAACACTCAATATCCATAGCACAGAATGTTATAATGCTAGCATCTTGCTAAATTCACTTTAGTTTTTTTTTTTAAATTAAAGAAATAAAACATTACAGGTTCAGTTCAACCCTCTTTGAACTGTCCTTGAGCCTATTCTTCCTCTGAGAATTCATTCTCCTGTACTTGCATGGATCTTTCTACATGTTTTTAAGATTTTACCACACATATATTTGAATCCATAAGTGATAGACAATATTGTGTTTTAAACATGTATGTAAATGGTATAGTAATATGATTTAATTCCTTTCACTCAACTTGGGTTTTCCAGAATCATCCATCTTGATATGTGTGGTTAGCTCACCAAGGCCCACGGCTCTGAAATGTACATTGCTTTTCCATTGCCCTATTGATGAGCATTTAGATTGTTTCCAAATTTTTAATATTGCAAAGAATGCAATAATAAACATCGTTTTACATGTCATATTACACACAGGAGTATTTTTCTAGGGCATATACCTAGATGTTCAACTAGTTGTCATAGAGACACATTTCTTCATGATTACAAGATACTTCCAAATTGCTCTCTAAGGGGGTTAAAATAATTCACACTTCCTCCAGAATGACAGTACCCGCTTCCCACAAAAATCTTGCTATTGTCAAACCATTTAGTTTTTGACAATTGGATGGGTATGAAATGGTATTTTTTTTTTTGCTTTAATTGACATTTCCCTGATTATTAATGAGGCAGGACATCTTTTCCTATTTTTATAGACCATTTTGATTTATACTTCTGTGAACTATTTCTATGCTTTGCCTGTTGTTTTTACTGGGCTGTTTGGTTTCTATCATTTGTAGTCGTCTCCCCACCCCCACACACATATTTTAGATATTAATCCTTTGTTGGTCAAATCCTCCTGCAAATCTCTCATTTGCCTTTTGGCTTTGTTCTTAGTGTCTTTAGTGATACAGAAGTCTTAAATTATAATGTAATCTAATTTATCTTTTTCTTTTGTGCTTTTTTTGAAACTTAATAAATCTTTTCCTGATTAGATATAAAAATATCTTCCGGAATTTTCTTCTAATAGTTAAACATTTTTTTCTTTAACTTTTAGCCTTAAATCCATCTGGAGTTTATTTGCAACACTTGGTGTTATTTTGTGTTTGAAATAGAGCTCTAACATTAATTTTCCAATATGGAGAGTCAATTGTTGTGACACTACATATCAAACAGTCCATACTTTGCTACTTATTTGTAATCACCTCTGTTATGTACACCAAATTTCTTTCTGGACTTTCTAGTTTATTCCATTGGCCTCTGCATTCCTACACCTCTATCACCCTATTTTATCACATGTTTTGATATCTGTGGTGTAAGTCCCCTCCTCTTCGTATTCTTTCTCAAAATTCTTTTGGCTATTCTCAGCCCTTTTTATTTTTATATGAATTTTTGAATTCACTTTCCCCGTTTTATTGAGATATAATTGCCATACATAACTGTATAAGTTTAAGGTGTATGGCATCGTGATTTAATTTATGTTGTAAAATTTACATAAATTTTGAATAATCTTTTAATAAAATGCTTCCTTCCTGTCTCTTTCAGCAGGTACTTTTCTTCTACTCCATTCCTATTCCAAAGATTTGGGTTCCAGCTCCAACTCTGCCACCAAGTAGCTATCTGTTCTTGTGTGAGTCATCTAACCTCTCTTTAGTTTCCTCATCAATCAGATCTACTTTGCCTACCTCACAGAGTTGCTGAGCTGATCAAAGGAGATAAAGACATGAGAACACTTTGGAGAGTCAAAAATACCAAGGTAAAATGAAAAAGAGTTAAAAACAATAATCTGAGGACTGACCTAATACAAAATGTGCAAACCAGACTATCTGTTCCTCAGCTTTCTACTTTCTCTACCCTTCCTGATTCTCTTTTCTCCCCAAACTTCCAGGATTGTGAGACACAAAGGTCTTTCATTGGGG
Organism: Eidolon dupreanum; assembly: GCA_028627145.1. NCBI lineage: Eukaryota > Metazoa > Chordata > Mammalia > Chiroptera > Pteropodidae > Eidolon > Eidolon dupreanum. The sequence continues at coordinate 70,381,153 of CM053504.1, read as the reverse complement.
TAGACTTTTTATAATAATGTATTGGAGGCAACTTGGATTCATAAGACTTGGACCCAATTTCAGACTCTAACTTTGCAACTTAAGGTAAGTCACTCGAACTCTTTGAATCTCAATTTATTCATCTTTACAAGGGGCATAATAATCTCTCTTCCCCAGACCAGTACTGTGACATTAAGAAGAAAGAACGTAGATGGTAGTACTTGGTAAATGTGAAGCCTTATAAGAATAAGAAGACATTATTATTAGTATTCTTGCTGATATTTATGTGTCAGAAAGGACTTACAAGAAGGCAATGATGTTTACTGTGTTGAAATGCTTTGCTCTCACCACTTGAATCTAGGTATGTAGGAGAATTAAATCCATTTGGCCTATAGGTATGGTTGACCCAGTACAGTGTCTACACAGTCTTCCAGAAAATGTAGGAAGTCTCTTTCTTAAATACCATTTCCTTTAGACTTTGCAGCCTGGATGTGTGAAGTCTATAATGTCTGTCTGGACAACAAGGCAGAGCTGTTTTGGTGCAGGGATTGGGCTCAGCACTGATTAGAGAGAGTGAGAGCCTCAGGGTTCAAAGGTGGGAACAAATTAGTTTTTATAACCTCCATGCAGATACCATTCCATTCGATTGAACATTAAGGTTGGCCCTGATATTCTGTGAAAGGACTTCCCTTGGAGTGAGCATATGGAATGTCTCTGCATCTTTCTTACCATTGCTACTCAGATGTCTGGAGCATCTTTTACTCCGGTGCCAAAATCAGACTTCGGCTTGGGCCAAATGACATTTACAGGCCAGACGACACAAGACTGTAGCCCACCTATCTAATCTAATATAAAACACCCTTTTCCTTGGCAATTAGGTTCTTGCCCTTTCCTCAGTTCTGTTGACACAGGATTTTTTTTTTCCTGTTCTCTAGCCACCTCCACAAGTGATGCTGGGCTCTGCTGTTCAGACCACCACTCTCTGCTAGAAGTTGCTGGGATCCTTCTAAGCCAATATCAGCATTACCACCTCTGCCCTTAGCCTTTGCCAATGTCCATTTTTTCTGCTGTGATTTGTGCAGAGTCATGGGATTTTGACCTGGGATTCGATTCTAGTCCCCAGAACTCACGATCTGCCTTTTTTTATCCTCTAGGGTCCATGCTATGTCTGACCCAATCTCATTTTCCTATCCCCATGTGACCCCTGCCTGCTCTTGCTCCCGTGTTTGTGAAACATGAAGGGTTTGACTCTCCTTCCAGACCCTGTCTTATCTAGCTTTACACTGTAGGTAAAGTATATGACTATTTTCCTTCTGATTTGTAAGTTCTGAGTTTAAGACCACTTTGTAAAATTTGTCAGTCAGTTATTATTCCAAACGAATGACAGCTGACTTTGTTATTATTTTTTTCAAATGTGAACATGAAACTTAGGGATAGGTGCTCTAGTAGAGGTTGTGATTGTTTGTTTAGATTCTCCTTCATTAATTGGGAAAAAATTCCCCTACTACTGGGAGTTGTCCTTGTCAAAAGAGAGCTGACTTGCCCAAGGTCACGACCCCTCCTTGGGGTAGCCTGCATCCTATTACTGCTTATGTGGTCATAGCAATTAGAGGGGAAAGAGTTTAAAAGCTCAGCCCCCTGTGACAACTCTGAAGGGCCAATTCCATTCTAGAGATTCTTATGGGGTCAGCTGAGGCTTTGTGACAATCCTGCAGCCCAGCTTCTTCCTCTGCCCACTCCTACCACTTGCCTTCCCCTGCAGGGTTTGATCCTGAGAACATTCTTACTTCCAACAAATGTGTCTATCTAGAGTCAGATTCCTGGAGACTCTAAGCTATAACAGATATCCACAGTTATTTTATTGCTCAAGCAATCAACTCTCTATTGACTTAGCATCTTCTTTCTCTGTAAATTTATCTACACTGTGGTAGGCAAAACAATGCCCATCTCACCCAAAGGTGTCCACACCCTAATCTCCCAGAACCTGTGAATCTGTTACGTACAATGGTTAAAGAAACTCTGCAGATGTAATTAAGGTTATCGACCTTGAGATAGGGAGGTTATTTTAGATTATTCGAGTGGACCTCATCTAATCACATTGGTACTTAAAAGCAGAGAACTTTTCCTAGCTGTGATCAAAAATGTGACCACAGAAAAGAGATCAGAGAGATGCAATATTGCTGGCTTTGAGGATGGAGGAAAGAGCCTTAAACGAAGGAAAGCAAGCAGCTTCTAGAAGCTGGAAAGGGCAAGGAAATCGATTCTCCCAGAGCCTCTAGAAAAGAATGCAGCATGACTGACACTTTGGTTTTAGCCCAATGAGACCCCTGTAAGACCTACAGAATGATAAGATAATAAATGTGTTGCTTTAAGCCACTAAAATTGTGGCAATTTGTTACAACAATAGAAAACTAATATACTTCTCTTAAGAGTTCATCTTAATACTTGCTCATGTTTTATGACCTTGAATGTGTCCTTCACCTGTATGAGCCTTAGATTTTTTCATCTGTAAAATGGTTATTTTGGGTCACATATGTGCAAAAGCTCTTCCACTTTGACTAGATTCCCTACTTTGCAACATTTATATTTTCCTTCTAATGAGGCAAGTATTCATTTGTCTTTTTGATGATTATACTGAGGCAAGCCTATTCGAGATTCTGCAGAAAGCAACAGATTGGTCATGCACCAGGGTTAGGAGTGACATATTCTTTCTTTTTGTCCGTCTAGCTCTTCTGGTCTGTCTTTATGTCAATTTCTAAATTTCCTATTCCCATAATTCCTCATGGCCACAGGAAAAATGCATCTCAGCTGGTGGACAATTTATGAACCACAGCCTGATGATTAATGGATTTGTCATTTTTTTCTATACTAGTGGACCTGCAGGTACAACAAAAAAATTTTTTTTGTTATGCTGAAAATAATTCGTTAAAAGTTGTAGCTACTAAGCTTAGAGGTGGGATCAAAGGTAGCAGTGTTTTGGCTGCTGGTGAAAGTTAACTCAGCCTTTAAGGAAATCCACCATTTTTAGGACTTTAAAAATGTCTTTAGCTATATTAATCTCTTAATACAATCTAGGAAAAACCTGAAAAAAAAAAGTCCTTAGTCTGATTTTTGTTAGGAGTAAATATCATGAAATGCCAATGTAATTAAAATACTTATAAACCTCTAGACATAGCTGTTGTGGAAAAAAGAAACTGGACACTAAAATGAGATAAAAATAGAGCCTCATTTGGCCCCTTCTCCCTCCTAGTGGGAAACCAATATAGTTGCCACTTGATCAACTACTGTGTTAAGGAAAGCCGAGCTGACCACAAAATAATAGTGGCAACAGCACACTGATAATGATGACTCTCTGCTACATTTATCTACGTTAAGCTTCTCAAAGCATTTTCTGTCTGTCCATTTGTTTGAGCCCCAAGTTCTCAGTATTTCCATAACAAAGTAGGGGAGGTGGATAGGGTGGGTATCATCTGCCTAATTTGACACGTGAGGGCACTGCGATCTAAAGAACCCAAGTGACCCTCATGTCAACAGAGCAGTCAGCAGCAGGTCTTGGCCCAGAGGCTCCTCTCTACGTGGAGACCCACGCCCACTACAGCTCATTGTTACTGGCAGTTGGAGTCGGCCAACGCAGGGTCAAACGTGGTCTCCACAGGCCGTATGCTGCCTACCAGAAACAGTTTTGTTTTGTTTTGTTTTGTTTTCGCTCTAGGTAGGAAGAATAAAGTTGCTAAAGAATTAGTCATTATGGCTGGCTGCAAAAAGGCCAAATTGTTGAATGGAGAAGAAAGAAAATCCAAAGAAACCTAGAGGTGGATTCCAGTCTGTCAGTTGCCTCACTAAGGTTGGTATGCTAACCAGCTGATGTTGCCAAATGTATCAGAGTGGAGGAAAAGTGCCCCATTTTCTTCCTTCCTAGGGCCCCACTCCTGTTCCTTGGAGCAATTTCCAGGAGCTCTGTATATTATGGCCTCTGTAAAATGATATTACCAATACCCTCATGACTCGCCTTTCCCACATCCCCTGACCCAGACTCAGTTAGACCGACTAACTTTGAAGGAGATAAGGTAACCTGAGGCTAGTGGTGTTAAAAAGGAACAATCCTCGAAGCCATCCCTAACTCACCTGAACAATCTGAGAGGGTGAGAGTAGGTCTCCTCAATGATTCTGTTCCTTCCAATGAGATCCCATTTTACGTTTGGTGTAGTAGTATCATTTCAACTTAAAAAACCTGGGTTTGAGAGCCAAGTGGTGGCTCTGACTGGGCTGTAATGTAATCTTGGTTGTTATTTCTTAGCCTCCATGAGGCTCAGTTCTCTCTTACGAAATGAGTGTGAAAATAATGTCTCCTTTCCACTTTATGAGGGTGCCATGAGAGTCAAATACCTAAATATAAAGCACTGTAGATAAAAGATATTATGATTTTATTATTGGTGACAGTACTAATCATTATAATTGTGGCCTAATAGTAACAACGATATTACAAGAACCAGCAATTGTGGTAGTGTTTGGTAAGGCATTTCTGAGGTTATTCATCATATGTGCAGAGGTCACTCATGTTTTGAGATAATGTGTACCATGATTATTTCTTTGGGTACATCAACTCTAAGAGGTAGATCCTATTGTCATTTGACACAATAAGAAACTAAAGCTGAGGTGGGGGGAGTGTGTGTGTGTGTGTGTGTTAGTTTGAAGGCTGATATCTTGAGATCTCAGTGGGTTCTATGGGTTTTCAGCTCTGGCAGGCACACCTAACACTTCAGTGTAGATTGACACTGAGTCCTTAAAGACTTATTAACTCTGGCTTATTGCCTTAACCATGAGAAGGTTGGTATCTGGATTTTTTCCATATAGGGCAGAATGATTCATTATTCAATAATTCATTAATAAGTCAACTAATTCCTGCTCTGGGGTGGATGTATGAATGCCTCCTAAGAATTTCCTAAGCCCATAATGTATTTCCTTCTACCACAGAGTAGAGTTGTTGGGAAGGGACTGGCAACCAGAGACTAACTTGAGGTCTCTTTCATCAAGGTGAGACCCATGTGACTCGTTCTCTTCAATGGGATGTGATGTGTATCAATTGTGGGTCATGGTAGGGTAGAAAATGGGTGTGCCATCTTTCTCCTCCATGTCAACAAAGTGAATGCAAAAGATTCAGCATAAAAATCAGAGGCCCTAGAAGATGGCAAAGCCACAAGATAGAAGACACCTGGATTTCTGAATCACTGCTTAGATTAACATCCATTTGGGTCTTATGTGAAGAAAAAGTGATCTATTGTTAATGAAATGGGCAGTTAACAGTAAATGTGTTAAAGTATTAGATCATAGAGTCTAGAGATACAGGTCCAGGCTTGAACTAAATGTTTCCATTGCTTAGGTTGCCACATAGCTTATAGTCAAATATTAAGAAAGTATGTTAGTTATGACCTAGAGGCCTGCCTGTAAAGCGAGTTCCAGAAAAAACATTTAAAAGTATACTTTGCTTGAGATAATACAAAATATAGCTAGTTAAGCACAAAATAATAATAACTTAATAACAAAGGTGACTAGGTTTCTGCCTTTCACTATAAAGAGAACATCACTGATTCACAATTATGAGACATTTTGCAGAATCTTGGTTCCCCAATCTGATTAAATCACCCCACCACAGTGACAAAAGCACCAGACAAGATGACATCAGGAACTGAATTAATTAAACTAAAGAAAACCATGGAAACTTACACAGGAACTAACCAATCAGCTTTATCCTTGACCCTTAACCTCTAACCCACAATTTCTACCTTTAAAAACTCTTGATTAAAAACCATAGGGGAGTTTGGATTTTGAGTGCTAGCTCACCGTTCTCCTGGCCTGGTGTCCTGCCCAAAAATTCTTTCAAGTTCTCCAATGCAAAAGTCATTGTTCGGTGTTTAGCTCTGCTGTATGTCGAGTGGGAAAACCCTTTTTGGTTCAGTTACATTAAACCACCCAGGTTTGAGTGTTGCCTCTTACACCAAGTATTGTACTATAGAGTCCAATGGAAAGAGATCCACCAGTATTTCAAACCTGGTTCTAGCCGTGCCATCTTGGAAACTATTGCCTTCCCCATGAGCACCAGCTCACCCAGCCTAAACAGCTTTCATTGTGTTCTATATAGGCGTAGAACAGCTGTCTGCTTGTCAAGCAAACTAAAATCTATGTTTGGTGAAACAGTAGTTTTCATTAGTAAGCGACCTTAAGATAACATTTACATTGCTAGAGAAATTATTCCAACCCTGAACCAGCGGTATCCAAGCTCAGGCCCTCCTGGTGGCATGAGGCAGGAAAACTAATGAAATGTGAGGGTTATTAATGGCTTTATCTTCTCGCTCACCAAAGCTCTCTTTTTTAAAACTTGGAAACATGTTCAGCAGTGTTAGATTTGTCCAGCTATTTTTGACATATAAACAGAACCTATCCTTTTAGAGTTTTGCAGAGAAGATGGCCATCTGATCATACTAGCTTATGGTCTAGAAGCAACCAGCATTGAGCTAGAAAGACACCGGCTCAAAGGAAGAATATCATTATGGGACCCAGTCCTCCCAGGTCAATTGTAGTTCCCATGTAATCCTAGTGACCTCAGAGGGAAATACAATTTTAGTTTTTCATGGTAGCATTTTCAGTGATAATAGTTGTTTTAGAAGACACAAACACAATGACAAGTTTTAGAACATACTCACAATTTCCTTGGTCACAGCAGGATCAATGTATTCTATAAAAAATCTTGTGAACTTCTATTTTGTTGACTTCAAGTAGTAAGAAATAGTCCTGTAAATATGGACAGTCAGAAATAAGAAATCTAGAAGATTTAAATTGCTTTGTTTTTTAATTTAATAACATTTATTCTTTTTTTAAAAAATAGTAAACAATACATGTTTATTTTAGAAAAAGTAGAAAAAACAGATTAGGAAATGGGACATAAAACTCATTTGTCATCTCACCATCCAGGTATCACCGCTGTTAACCCGTGGAACCCTCAGAGATGGTTTCATGAATATTTATGTATATATGGATATATTTTTTTCTGTTACTTTTAGTTGATGAAACTGGGATCATACTGTATGTACTGTTTTATGACCTGCTTTTATTCACTGAATACAATGTTATGAATATCTGTTGTCAATAAATAAACTTCAACAGTATGGTAGACTTCTGAGATGGTTCCGGATGATCCCCACCCTCTGGTGTCCTCACCATTGTGTAATTTCTTCCCCTGGCATGTGGGCTGGAGCCCCCAACTTACTTCTAACCAATAAAATATGAGAAGGTGATGAGATGTCAGTTCTGAGACTGGGCTACAAAGAGTCTGGCTGCTGTCTTGCTCAACCTCTCCTGCTCTCTGGCTTGCTTTCTGTGATGAAGCCAATTGCTATGTTATGGGCTGCACTACAGAAAGAAGGGCAGTGGAACTGAGGCAAAGGACTGAGAAAGACCTCCAACCAGCAGGCCTGGAGGAACTGAATCCTGCCAGCAACAACATAAACGAGCCTGAAAGTGGATCCTCTCCAAGTTAAGCCTTGAGATGATTCAAACACCTTGACTGCAGTCCGTGGAAGACCTTGAGTCCAAGTATCCAGCTCAGCCATACCCACAGACTCCTAACCCATGGAAACCGTGAGGTGATGCATGTTTGTTGTTTTAAGCTGCTACGTTTTGGAGTAATGTAGCCATAGATATCCACACAGTTTTTAATAGCTGTTTATTATTCCAGTGTAAGGTTGTACCATAATTTCTTCAATCTTTTATTGCTGCACATTTTGGTGTTTTATTTTATTTGTTTTGTTATTATAAATAGGGCTGTTATCAATGTCATTGTAGCTAAATCTTGGTACACGATCTTCATTCTTTCCTGAGGATAAATTCCTTAGGGTGAAATAGCTGGATTTTAAAGGGTTCGCATCTTTTAAGGCTTTCGAGATGCTATTTCCCAGGTGCTTTCTTGTAGGATTATACCCATTTATACCCCTGCTGGTTGTAGTTTTCGGTGGCCGCTGGCCCACACCAAAGGGCTCATATTTCTGAAGCATACTTTTGGTTAATTTCAACCACTCTGTCTTGAGCTGTGTCTCTATGAAACCAGTCACAAACAAAACCAAACACAAATACAAAAACCTAAGAATGAAGTCTAAAGTTAAATCTTCAAAACTACTAGATAATTTGATGCGTAAACAGTTTATTCAAAGTACTATTGTTTTGAAATCAGTTAGACAACTTCGACCTCCCTCAAGTTGTTATTGTTATCTTTCCATGAGCACTAAACTTCTGAAAATATGACAATGCTCATAGCCCCAAGGACTTTGAGAAGGAAAACAACAATACTGGTTAAAGTCAACACAACAGGCTATTTTGAAAATCTTAGCGTATTTCAGTAAACAAAGGATTCTCGATAGATTCAACTTTTTAAATTACCAAGCTGGATGGACTGAATTTAACAGATTCCAATGGAAAGAGATCCACCAGTATTTCAGACCTGGTTCTAATGCCCTGCCATCTTGGAAACTATTGCCTTCACCATGTGTACCAGCTCGCCCATCCTAAGCAGCTTTCACTTTGTTCTACATAGGTGTAGAATAGCTGTCCCCATATTTTTGGGGGGAAAATTTTGCCTATATAGATACTACCTCCATTTCCAAATTGCAGCTTCACTGTTGGGGAAGAATGAATATTTTAATGAATGCTATATATTTTAACAGGCTCTGAACCCTGCAGTTGGTTTAAGCTAAGGGTGCAATTTTAGACATCTAAATAAGTAAATACATGAGGAAGAAAATCCATGTTAATTGCAGTAATTTGCGGTACTTTCAAATTCTTAATTAAGAAATAAAATAGGATTCATTATCAATGCCCACTGTAGATGGCATACATAGATCACCATTATGACCAGACATAGGACTTGAAGTTATTGCCGTAAATGAAATAGCAGAGAGAAATCACCGATGCATGACTAGCTAAAACGTGCAGGCACAAAGAAAGAAGAAAGAGGGCTGCACAAAATGCCAGTCCTCCATAAACGCTCTTCTTTCTGATGTGGGGATTGTGTTATCCCAAAATATCTCCCCTGAGCCTGGAGTCCTGCCCCTCCACCTAAGCTTCAGGATAAGTTTGTCCCTCAAGCCTCACACAATACTTCCTGGAACCTGTCTGGCCACCCTGACTTTTTCCCAATCACCTGCCCAGGTCATTTATGTGCCTGGACTTCAAGTCTTTGCCTGGTTCATTCTCTTGGTGAGCCCTAATCTTATTCTACAAAGGTGGAAAGAAAAGAAGAATTTTTCTTATAATCAGAGACATTCCAACTCATGCTGCCTTTTGAAAATTAAGCATTCAATTAAACTAGGAAGAACATATAATTTATCATACAAAAATCACTTTTGACTGGGACAAATTGTTTAATTGGACAGGACACCAGACATGAAATAGGACTGTTTCAGACAGATCAGGATGCTTGGCCCCAATGAAAACCCATCCAGGCCCCTAGGGCAGAGCTAGGGTTAGCGTGGACATAGGTTTTCTGGCAGGTAAGGGAGAATTCTGCTTTGGCGATGTGGGCTGTAGGGGTAATATTGATAGATGTCTGGAAGAAAGAGCACTGATGCTCCTGGCTGTGGGCAGAGATGGCTGGTCATTGTGCTTCTGCTAGGAATACTAACTTAGACTGTAGTATGCCTCTCCCTGGCCCTCTAATTCCTGCTGTCCTATCCATCTTAGTCTTGCACACTACACAGACACTCCATGGGCAGTCAGCATGTCTCTGGAGCCTGTTTGTTGACGTGGGTGGTGTGAGCAAGTACTTGCAGTCAGCTCAGCAGTGAGAAGGGTATAGAGCATAAGCAAGTTGGAGGAGTTTGAGAGACTGGAGACAAAAGAAAAAAGATTAAGGAAATCGTCCACTGAAGATCTCTAAAAGGAATGAGGAATCTTATCTGGGATTAGACACTTAAGTATTTTGAGTAAAATGAGTGACTCATATCTCGTGGTGTCCTTGCAAAGGACCCATCCTCCTGGATGCAAATGGAGTCTTGACCACTGTAGGACCTAAGGGCCTGTTGCTGTGGGAAATGTGAACAGTTTTCTCCATTTTTTACCAGAACAGGGTGCAGAATGGGCTCATTCTGTCTTTAGTTTTTTGATGATTTATGATAAAGAAAATATAGAGCTTTTCCAATTTCAGAAATAAGCCAAGGAGAAACAAATTCAAAATGCGTTCATAAATATTGAAGCTAGGTAGTAGACCAGAAAGACAAAAAGTCCACTATCTAAAGTGTTCCTATAACATTAACTGTTTCATGTGCACTAGGTACTCTGGCTTGACACAGATAGAGAGTGACAGCAGGTTGCTAAAAAGTGTAATGAAAGTTGGGAGAAAAGTGAGCAGGAGATCTCTGAACCATGAGACGTACCCTGGGAAATATGCCTTGTCATGCTGTGCAAGGAGGAACCAGGAGAATTAGTTGCTGAAGTTCTTTTGAAGAGAGACCTTGAATATAGTTATATCTCAGCTATTACACTTGAGAATTGTTCATTCTTCTATTTATTCATTTCATTTAATAAGTATATATTGAGCATCTTCTTTTTCCCAGATATAGTATTAGATGCTGGAGATACAAAGAAAGCAAGACAGGGGTTTACAGCCTTTTAAAGGAGACTTCTACTTTTTAAGATAGCAGTATTAAAATGGTCCTGCCCATTTCTTTCTGAACTCATTCCAAAACAACAAGGAAAATGAAAAATAGTAATGTAAACTTCACGTTTGTTGAGAAAGGGCTACCAAATGCAATGAAGTTCCAACCAGGGGCAGGTAGATATTGAAAGATGTTTGTTGCCAGACACCTCAAACAAGGCTGGCAGAGCACAGAGTTCATCAAAGAGGGAAGAACCAACACCATCTTTACAAGAACAACTGGTCTACAGTGAATGGGCTGTCTGTGAGTCCATCCCTGGACTCTGTTTGGCTTCACTAGGGGTCATGGGGGGATATAAACAAGAAAACATGTAGGCATGCCATCTCTGCAGGAAGCAGTCTCCTGGGGAGGCAGACTGGAGAAAATAGGTTCAGTACTAATCAGTCCTGCAACTGCCAATCTCTTCTTTTTTTCTGGGAAGAAGTCTAAATCAACATGTATACATATGCATGCGTGTCATAAGGTGCATTTCTGTAAATGAAAGAGACTCTCAGCTGGATGGTATCGAGGCCTGGCCCCAGCTCCACAAATGTTCTGCAAAATAGCTATTTAAGAGTGAGCTTATCTCAGTCAAATATGAGTTAGAACAAAAAAGAAACCATCAGAAGCACTCTACAAAGATGCTTCAAGAAAAGAAGGTAATGATTAGAGAAAACAAATAGACAAAGAACACATAACCAGATTGTGTTGCTATGGAGTTAAAGGAAACTGCCAAGCAAATGAGCATAGACAAACAACAACAATAAAAAAAACCTTAATGAAAAAGATTACTTATATAAAATAAGAGCTCAAGAAAGAAATGTCAAGACAACTGAAAGAGACAAAAAAAAAATGAGCTGTCAGAGCTTAGGAAAGAAGTGGGGGAGAAATATAATGTCATCACAAAAATTAAGGTGCCATCAGAGGCAACAAAAAGATAAATTAGACACTGCTCAGAATAAAAAAGTGGGCTTAAGAACAGGATTAATAAAGGGAGTAAAACAATGAAAATGAACAGTTATAAAAGGATTGGAAAAAGAACACGATAGCTATAGAAGATGAAATAGATCTGACAGACCAATGTATACATGTAAATAGACCAAGCAGAACTTGATGGAGAGTATTAACAAAAATAGAATAAAAAATGTATTTGAAAAAATATAGTTACAAAACATTTTCCAAAAATAAGATATTTAAATCTACATACAAAACAAACTCAAACCAGACAAAAACCAAAACATAAATTATGTCAGAATAAGCTGATACAGGACTATCAAGGTGGAGAAAGACTCTTTTACCATCCAAACAAACAAAAATCAAAACAAACAATCTGAAACAAGACCAAAACCAAATTGCTTTCCTAAGGGAGAAAAATTAGGTCGGCTTCAGAGTTATCCACAGCAACGTGCCACGCCCAAAGTATCATTAAGAACTAAATAAAAATAACATTAAAAAAATTTATACTCAAATCTTTGTTCAAGTGCTAATGCTGCACTGAACATCTAATGACCCAGAAAATGTGGTTACCAGGATCTTGTCTAGAATAAACTAGTGGTCGAGCTTTAATCAATAAATAGAGAATGGAGAAAGTATGGCAGAAAGACTAATGCTGAATTTTTAACAATTTATTTTAGGATTACCACAATAAAAACCTGTTGCAATTATGGTTAGAGAAAATAATGTAAGTGGTAATGAACTATAACAACATGAAAAACATTGAAACTAGAAAAATTTAGAAGAAGAAGGGAGAGAGAAGGCGGGAGGTAGCCAAGAGTCAAAAGTTACCATTTAGGGGTAATGAACCAACTAATAGAAATATGTATAGATTAAAAATTATGAAGTTAAGATTAGCAGAATTATTATCATCCTATCGTTATCACCATCATTATCACTACTATTAACTAAAATTGGGTAAAACAAGAAAATGAGAGGTGGGAGAAGAAGTGTATAAATTTTATCATCTTGCAGAGCTTGCAATTAACAGCTACTAAAGATACAGAGGAGTAAATATATTATATTTAGTATTATAAAGGTAATCACTTAAAGAATGAAACAATATTAAGTCTTTCTAAACTATCACTATGAACCCACACATTTACCAAATTAAAAAAAAAAGAAAACAAAGATCATAAAGTGAAATAAAAGCAGAATGATGTTAAGACCAAATTCAAGCATATCTATCATAATAAAAAGTAAAAAAGTAAAAGTGTATAATCAAAAGAAACAGATTCTTAGTTTAAATTATAAAGCAGAAAAACCAAGTATATGTTATGTACAAGAGACAGAAAACAAAGTGAATGGAAAGTTGAAAATAAAAGGATGGGCAAAGTCCTAAATGGTGAAGGCAAACAGGCAAACAAAACAAAAACAACAAAAACTACAGATCCCAAGTTTAATATCAGACATGCATCAGACAAGGTTGAATTCAGGGCACAAAAAACTAAATGATGCAAAGATGGGAACTTTATTGCAAACAGCAATGATGCTCTAAATATGGTGAGTATTAATGAACCAAAAAACATAGCAGTAACATTTATTAAGCTGAAGGTAGTACATACAAAAATAAAGCAGAGATGTATGAATAGTAAGAGACTAATATAATTCTCTCAGTTCAAAGTAATCAGAGAATGTTTTCAGAGTCATGTTACACTTCATTTGGGGATTATCAATACTTTCCAACTCCCTCTATTTGCAAAAACAGCTACAAGAAAATCTGCCAGTGTCTCTCCCTTGCTGTAAAGTCTTCTATAGCATCACATACCCACTGCATAAAGTTCAAGTTCCTGGGCAATCTGGCCCCTGCCTAGTTCTCCAGCCTTCCCCTACTCTTCATGTGTTCAGAGACATCCCCACAATTGGGGGGTCTCTTTTCCACATCTCTTTGCCTTTGCCTTGTCTAATGCTATTTTCTTTCTGGATGATCTTCACTCCCTCTGACAGCAGGTGGACTTAACCTCTAAGATTTCATAAACATGTCACTTTTCTGGGAAGCCTCCTTTGCCTTCAACCCCTCCAGGTACAGGACACATTTATTAAGTTATATGTTAGTACATGTTTACACCTTCCAGTAACTAACCCAGTTCTTCATTCCATATCATCTCTCACTCCCCACATGAAGTTAGAGACTAAGTCCTGCCATCTCTCCCCCTATTAGTTTTCATTCCCTCTGCAACCACCTGACCATCATGCCCTGCCCTCCTGAGCTCCACTTCTCTGTATATTTATACACCAGCTTCGCCCTCTCCTATTGATTCAGCATTTAGCACCTGCAAGGCACCTCCTCAAAGCATCACTGGTCAAGCCAGCTCCTCTGCTCCAAGGTCTCCAATGGGCTCCCTTTCCTTTACGATCAGTTCCTTCATCTGACGTCAAGACTTTCTGTAACTGGACTTAACGTCCTTTCCAAAACGACTGTCCATCACTCGCATCTTCTCTGTTCTATCCACACTGATGACCCTTCCAGCCCTGCCATGCACGTATGCTAACGCTGTGGCCTTCTCGACCTGCACCGTCTGTCTGCTCTTCATGTTCTCTTTCCTTTTCACTGCTTCCCTATCCAAATATTGCTTTCCCTATCCAAATATTGCTTTCCTTTCCAAATCCTGCTTCAAGAGTAACTGCAAGGCCAACCTTCCCTGGTCCACCAGCCCATGGAGCTCTACTCTGAGCTTTTTTGACTTTTATTATCAACATCCAAGCTTGGCTTTTATCGTAATTCATGTTATGAGTTACATTTATTTATGCGTGCTTATCTTATTTGATATACTATAAGCCTAAGGAATGCCACCTTATGCTTCTTCTACATTGTCTTCAACATCTTGCAAAGGACTGAGAATACAGCATGTGCTCAGCAATTGTACATGCTTTTTAAGAAATATAGAATCTTTTGCTTCCATCCATGTCATTTAGCAGGATGCCAACTCACCGGAGTCCTAAGCCTTAAACAGCCTCCTTCATTGTCTCCTTTCTTCCGAGGTTATAGTGACCCAATTTCTGTCATTTCCTAATTATGTCACAACCTAATTAATTACAATAGAGTTCCTTAATATTTTAAAAACTGCTTTTCCATTCACTGTCTCAGTGGACCCTCACATGACTGTGTTGTGTGTGAGGTGGGGATTGTCAGCTCATCTTATATATGGGGAAATAAAGTCAGTGTGCCACTGGTTTAAGTGAGGCCAGACCCCCAGCATCTGCTTTAGTTCAATTCTTTACATTAGAGCAAGTTGTGCCTCTTCTCTAAGTTTCTAGAACTTCTCTCTGGAAGTCTGAATGTGTGTTTTTAAAACATTGATTTTTGTTAAAATTTTCTTTATTTTCCTTTTGATTTCTCCTTCCTAGTAAAGATACCGCCCTCTCTCCTGATGCAAAGTATTCTTTTTCTTTCTTGAATGATGGCCCACTCGGTCCCCCTTCAGTTCTCTTCGCTTGAGTTTCCACTTAGCCCCACAGTCCCCTGGAGAACCATTCTGGCTTAATGCCTCCTGCATCCTTTCAAATTGTTCTTGTTCCTCAGCTCGGGATTTCCTGCAGGGCCGGCCTTCTCAGCTAATGAAGAGCCTCTGGCTGAAGGCACTGTTCCTGACTAAGTTTACCAATCCTGCTGGGAGGTGGGGGTGGTGGCTGGGAGAGGAAAAGGCAGTCCTGCCTCGATACTCTGGGATCACAGGCGGGAGGCTCCACTAATGCAGCTCTGGTGAGTCCTGGAACTTGCTGGTACCTGGTTTTGTTTTAAATGGCCCTACTCTCCCCATACCTCCAAGACTGTATCTTTGAAATAATCCACTTTACCTTCCTCTAGGAAAGCTCATTCATATTGTTTTTTCTTTCTCTTAATTGTTAAGTGGTATCTCTTTATAATTTGTGGGGGCGGCATGGAGGAGTAATATCTATGCCCCAGGCGTAATTGAGTGAGTGATCTTTTATTATGTATTTTGGAGAAATGTTGAGGAACCATTCAGCATAACTGTCCAGTAAGTAGAGTGGGTTTTAAGTTACCACAAACCTAGTAGCAGATATCTATTATTTTTGTTACCCCGCTGTCTCAATTAGCTAGAAAGGTGAACAGGTAACCCAGCATCACAGAAACTTACCTCCTTGGCTATCAGATTGGCCCCAGGGGTGAGCACGCAACCCAAGCTAGGCCAGCCAGAGTCCTTTCTACAAGTTTCAAAGAGGAGCTGGACAGAGCAGGACAACTTTCATAGGTGGCTATTGAACTGTCAGTTATACAGCTGTAGGGACTGATGGCAAATCATCATCAACAGCCAATCTGAAGAAATGACATAACATCCACAGAGAAACATAAATGAAGATTGAGGGATAGATGGCATTAAAATCTCCAATTCTAGTTATTCATGAGTCCAGCTCCCACCTGGTTTTCCAGGAGTTTGACTACAAGAGCCTATAAATCACCTTTTATGCTTAAACCAGTTTAATCTGTTAATTGTGACCAAGAGAATCCTGGCTAATGTAACCCTTCTGTCTGTGACTTCTTCTGTCACAGGTCCCAGATGCTCATACTGTCCCTCAGCTGCCCAAGACCAGGTGTTTTAACACATGAGCACTGGGAGCTCCTAGGAGGGTGATTCCTGCTTGCTTGTAAACTCTCGAAATCCCGCCCATAAGGACACTGTCTCATCATCAATAGGTAAGGCACAAAATGCATGTGTCCCTGCAAGAATTAGAGCTCCATGAGGCAGGGAACTCTGCCTGCTTTGTTCACCGATGTGCCCATCTGTCTGGAAAAACCTAGTCACATAGTAAGGTGCATGATGAATATTTGTTGAATGAAAGAATCAGTGAATGTGGCCATTCATTCATTCACAGGGCCATGCAGAGGGATGAGGTCTCTCTCTCTCTCTCTCATTTTTTTTTTTGCTTAGACATCTTCAGGCATTGCCCACTGCATCCTGAATTTAACCGTCTCCTCAGTCTAACCTCAACCGACCTGTCTAGCTTTGTCCCTTACTGCTCCCTACTTGTTCAAAGAGCCTCCTAGTGTGAAGTAGGAGATAAATTAACCCGATTGTGGCCTATTTCTGCAGCCTATGTGCCTTTGCTTGGGCAATTCCATCCATCTGGAAGGCACCTTCTCTTTGCACTTCACAACCTCACATTTTGAACTCATGCCTCAAGTCCTGGCTCCGACAGAACTCATGCCATGTGCCTGGTCTGCCTCTCCCATTCAGAAAGAATCTCATGCACTGGGGACCCTCATAACACATCTTTCAGCCTTCACCCTCTGCCACTGTATTAATTAGAGCTACTGATGCCCATGCCATGTCTCCCTTAGTAGACTCCAGACTCCTGTGTCCACGCTCCTGTCTCTCGTTGTCTTTGTCCATCATCTTTTCCTCCTGCCCTGCTTTTCTCCACTACCTGCTACTACACTTTCTCACCAACCAGGTCTTAGCATGGCCTCACACAATGTGGATGTCCGATGAATATTATCATACATGACTAAATCCGTGCACATTTGTGCAAGATGGTAAACTCTGGCCCAAAGGAGAAAAGCCTGTGGAATCAGGTTGCTTGGCTTCTCTGCAAAGTGGGGCTAATAAAACTAGAGGTCTCGATGGGGCATGGCTGATAAAATACATGGCTTATGCAAAATGCTTAGCCCAATGCCTGGAACTAAATTAGGTGCTCAATAAATGTTAGTGTTTGATATTATTGATTGGTCTTAGGTACCTAGACAGCCAAGAGGACATTTTTCTTTCTATTTCCCAACCAGTGAAGACTCTGATGTTTACAACCTGATAATTACTTCCATTTCATACCTAGCATGTGGCTTCCCACACATCTACCCCCTCCAACAGCCCTCCCTGTATGGCTGCCTCCTACTCCAGCTTGCCAAGGTAGGAGCAGTCCACCTCTTACCACGGCTGCCCCACCTTCTGGGTCAGAGGAGGAGGGAAGGGAAGGTCACCCCCACCATAGACCTGCCTCCCATTCACTGCCCTGCCTGGGCCTGAGAGAGATGGTACAAAACCAGGATGCGAAGAGAGCCTGGCCGCTAACAGCAATGAGGCCCTGGGAGGAAATGGAGCTGGTTTGGGTGCTTTCTTCTATTTTCCCCTCTGCTCATATATGCAGTTGGCTCTGGAGGTGCTGCATCTCTTACTGAACCCCCAAATAGCTCCAGAGGTTTACAATGGGCCAAAGCTCTAAGACAGCGTGTTCTCTTTCTCTCCTTTTGTTTCCACATTTCTCTCTCTCTCTGTCTCTGGCTCGCCTCCATCTGTCTCAGTCTATGTATCTATTTTTTTCCCTCTCTTTAGCTGACGGCTCTGTGATCCCCATCTCTTTCTTATCTGTCATTTCTCTATCTAATCCTTCACTGTTTGTTTCTGTCTCTCTCATTCTGACTCTCCCTTCTCCTGCCTTCTCCCTTCTCCCCACTTCCTTATGCATTTTGGCTCCCCAGTATTCCTTCTCACTGCCATGATGCTGCAGTGGTGAAAAGGGGACCATCTATCTGTCAGAGACAGGCTCTGCCAACCTCGGCCACCTCTCTCCTGCTGCTGGCAATTATCTGGATGTTGGCACAGGGCCCAGAAACTGCCGCATGCACTGCCCTGTGGCTCAGGGCCTGCTCCTTCACGCCAGGCCCCTTGGAGGACTGCTTGGTGCCATGCCCAGGATGTGACAACCTGCAAAGGTCACACACACTCCAAGGAAGATGGACTGCTCTACGAGTGGAATTGACATTGGGCAGATTTGCAAATGTCCCTTCAGACTTTCTAGCATTTCACAGTGGTGAGGAATGAGCAGCAAAAAATAGAAATTGTAATTGCACATAGCACCCCAACACACACACACACACACACACACACACACACACACACACCTTAACATTGCATACAGCCCAACTTTTAATTTCTAGTTTTCTTTTTTTTAAAGGCTAACATTTGATTCTACCTTATTTGAAATATCATAACGAATCCATCCATGCAACTTTACTGAAAGTTGAGAGTGTGCCTGTCAACCAGGCTGGGGGCTGACTTTTTTACATTTATAGGATGCTGTGCAGTTTGGTAAACTGAGTCACAGCTATGCCCCCCCCCCCCAACACACTCTCTCTCAGAAGCCAGTGGGGTTTCAGAGGTGACAGGGCTTTGTGAGGCTATTTATGCCAAGCCCCCGATTTTGGAGCTGGGAAATCTGGCATCCAGAGAGGCTGAGAATGTTATTGGAAGTCAGGCAACTAGTTGGTAGGAAAGGCCAGACGGGAACTCGGATTTTCAGGCCCCTGATAAAGCGTACCCCAACACCCCTGCTGTGTAGGTGTGACAGAGTTATTATCCTTTATTAAGGGAAGAAACTCATCTTCTAGGAGGACACGTGATTTTCTGCCCAGGCCACTCGGTTATTAGGTGTTAGAGTTCCAATGTCTTCCCATTTCTCATTTCTTTAAAAATATATCCTTACAACCAGTCCACTATCTCATGAAGCATCCTGATAATCAGATATATTGAGAAAAGGGTGGCCAGGCTAATCACCTTGGGCTGATTTGAGCTGTTTAGCTGGTTCTGAGCATAGAGTGGAGGCTTTTCTCATCAATACTAAAGCAAAATTCTGTCATAATGTGCTTATTCACATTCAACTAGCCTTTGGCTGGGGGCTGGCTTTGTGCCATGGCTTATTACATGGCAGCGTATCCTGTACTCACTGTGTGCATGGTGCTATATCCCACATGCTCTCCCTCAGAGACCTTCATTCCCTGGGGGTTTAGTGACTCTCTGGCCAGAACCTCACAGTAGAAATTTACCTACGTGCACTGTGCTGCTGCCTCACTCAATGTGCAGAAAACCCCAAGAGGAAATGGAAGTAGGCAAAAAGGATAACTGAAGGGTTATAGGACACCCTACAAACTTGGCTATGACCAAATCATGACTCACTATTGAGTCAAGTGTAAAATGGCAGATTAAATGGCCTTGGTTGTTAAATGGCCTTGGCCTTTAATAATAAATTTCTCCTTTAATAATAAAAGCTGTCATTTATTGAGCATCTACACTGTACCAGACACTGTTGGAGTCTTTGCATGCACTGTCTTAATCCTATTGCCACCCCTCGAAGTCAGGGCCATCATTGCCATCTGTTTCCCTCACTGAGGGGTTAAGGAGGCCAAAGCCACACAGCTGTCAAGTGGGACAGCAGGTGTTGAATTTAGACTTTCTAACCACAAAGCCCATCCCTGTGCCTCACCAGTCTACTTGCCTGCTTTCTAGTCTGCCCAGTTTACAGGGGACCCAGATTAGAGGCTCTCTGCAGTGATTTCACCATCCCTGGATCACAGGAAGGAAGAGACAGCAGAGCCACTGTGTAAATAGTGGCAGATGGGACTGCTTATTTGGGAGGGTGGGGGCTGAACCTGCCTGTGTGGTTCCTGGGCTCCCAAGGGCATTCTGTATCGCAGCACATTACAAAAATAAACATTTATCTAATATAATCACCCTGAGAGAAACAAAAAATAATGCATGTTCAGCACATTTTGTTTTAAAAGGGAAGGAATAATCATAATGCTGTCACCTATAATAACGGAGACCATATATTGAGTACTTAGTAGACGACAAGCAGTTTTCTATGTGCCTCATTTATATTTCACAAAAATCTGAGAATTAGGCATGATCCCACTCTGCAGGTGAGGAAAATTGAAGTCCAAAGAGGTTAAAAGCAAACAACCCCCTTCCCACAAAACCTCTGCAGATTTCCTCCCATTTTAAGTGTAGGACTGGGATTCAAATGTTAAGCCACCTGCTTCCAAATCTTTTCCACCATCCTGCTCTCAAGGAAGTACACACTACCATTTCGAAAGCTTTCCTACTAAATAATGAAAGCTCCAGAAAGCTCCCAGTCCTTAAAGGGATGCGTTTCAATGACCCGGAACAGTCACTGAGGCAGAACAACCTCCCTGACTATCCTTTTACTCAGCTCCATTTCAAATCACCTGTCTCAGAACCCTCAGGCTCTAGTGGACAATATATAGCTCCTGCCTGGCAGTGTCACGAGGGGGCCCTAAAACTGGGGGATTTACTGGCCCTGCTAGATGGCCTACATGTAAGGCCCTTGTCTGCGCAGATGCAGGACGTGGCCTGCCGAGCATCCTGTGGAAACCAGGACCTGTTCCAGCAAGTCCACTGGCTCTAAAAGTCTATGCCTTTGGTATTGAGGTTTTATTTTCCCTTTCGATGTCGTTATGGGGTACGTTCAAGAGGAAATTCCCTCCAGTTCAACAGACTCAAGCTTTACGGAGCAGTGTGACAATGTTTGCCTTGTGTTTGAAACTGCTGAAGAGGAAAAAAAAAATGTTTTCTATGGATTTACGAAAATGGAAACATTGATTTGTTTTGTTTGGAGGTTTGTCACTCTTTTAGTGATAACTCGATGTCTTCGGGTGCTTTGGGAGAGCCAAGTCTTGCCAATAAGACTGGCGCCTGGGGAAAGTGGTAAGTTTGTTTCCTGCACTTTCTCCTCCACCCTCTGCATTCCTCCCACCCTATGCTCCCTTTGTAATGCCAACTGCAATGATCCCAGTGTCCCATGGGACTAACCGCAGACTATCCCAGCGAGGGAAGCAATCTAGCATTAATTGATATCAATTATGAAGAACTGATGGATCACAATTCTTTTGGATTTTTGTCTTTTAAAAGACACTGCAGAGTAAATGCTACCTTACCAAGAATATTCTAACTCTCAAACGATGTAATTTTAGGCACTTGCGAGAGAGATAAGTTTGGGTGGAATTCAAAGGTCTTTTTGTTGCCCTTCATGTCGTTTCACAGCAATGCTGGGTTCTGCCTACACGTGAGGCTGGCTCTGACTACAAACATATAGTTTGCTTCAGAAACACCTCTTTATAGAGCCAAAATTATTTGAGACACTTTGATCTCAAATAACTGTCTGAGGCTTCCTAGTAGAGTTTAAAGGATAGGTCCCAGGGCCAAAAATACATTAAACTAGGTCCTAAGAAGAAAAAATTAGTCTGGTGCTACCGAAGGATGGCTGAAAATGCTGTTCCTAGCTGGGGAGGAAGAAATAAGAATGTAATTCTTGTTATAAGTTGCTCAACTACACTCAAGCTAGGTGACTCTTGGAGATGACCCTGTCACTCAGATTCACTCTCACATTCTCCAATGTCCCTTAATGCGAAGGAGCATCTCTGAGAAGTCACCAGAGTAATGCCCTCCCCAGTGCCAGTTGCCCCAGTACAATAAAACTTTCTAGCAAACTCTGATTTACCTCTGCATGTCTGCTTAGCAACCAAGAGCCACCGGGACCAGCAGGTTGCCTGTGTCAGGAATAATAAGAAACAGAAGAATGTGGGAAGGATGGAGCAGGAAATAGAAAATAAAGTTTAAGTGGGTGAAAGAGAGGGGTAAGCTTTGTGGGGGCGGTAAAGATAAGTTGGGGAAAATAATGTTGACCTTGGACGTCTTTGCGAGGAAGGTAGGCGGTAAAATCTGGTAGGAAGGATCAGCGCAGGTGCCCAGGGACTATGACACTAGGTGTTGGGAAAGGGTTTGAGAAATATCCATTTGGCCTCCAAATAAGTTAAATTAAGGTGAGCCAAAGCCTTTTCTCTCTCCAGCTTCCAAGTCACACAGAGAGACCCAGGAGGTAGGAGCCAATAAAATCTTAAAGATACCCAAGGACCAGGCCCACACATTCCAAATGCTTCTTAGGGTATTTTCTGCAACAAAGCAAAATGAATTTATAAATATCTCATTAAAGCTGCAGGAGAGGGAGACTGTGAAAAGTTTCTAGGGAGGGGGGAATGGTAAATGGAATTAATAGCACAGAACTCATTAGTATCCATTATTACTAATTTAAGATATGTATAATGTTATTGATATTTTCTTTACTCAGTGCATAATCTCTGTTGTTGGTTTGAGTCAACTTCCTTAGGGCTTTCTTCACTTTTTTTACGGCCTAGATTTTTCAATCTTATTTTCTCCTGAGTTGGAACTTTCACAAAAGAACATTCTCATATCGTGGAGGGCTTTCAGGGTGTCAGGAAGGTCCCCTGAATCACAAATTCTGGGCTGGCCCTGCCCCTAAGGTGAAGTAGGCAGCCCTGGTGTGTGCAGGTGGGGTTGGCACCCCATCAGGAAGACTTTAGGAGGAGAGTACAGCATGGAGGTGGTGGTGGGGAGAACAGGCAGAAAGTCGGTGTGTGATTTGTGGAGTGCCCTCAGTGAATATTCTCAGTCTCTACCATCTCTGCCAAATCTGACTTTTGAACACGGCTGCCTGAAATGTGCCATGTTGGAGCCATCGTTGGTTTAAGGCAGCATCACTTCCAATCAGATAAGGATATGTTTGAGAATGTAATAGATCCCTCTCATCTTCATAAAAATGGGCTCCCGAACACTGAGAACCCAATGGTTCTGTGTTAGAGAGCAGTTTTGAGTATTAAAGGAATTTAGAAGAATCCTGAATCCAGAATTACTGACCAAAGAGGGTGGACTTGGGTGGGAGCATATGAGGGCACTGGGTACCTGGTGGGAAACAACTCAGAGTGAGAAGAAGGAGATGCAGTGAAGGGGCGGCTGAAGGTGCTAGAGCTGAACACAACCATCTCGAAGTCTCTGCTGAGTTCTTCAAGTTCAGTTATCTTATGGCTGGTTTGAGATAGGTCTTCACCACACACTTATAGGTTCTTCTAACAAGGAGCTCCTCCCTCAAAGCTATGCTTAAAGCCACTGAAATAAGAGAGGTCATAGCATGAGATCTAGCTTCCTTCCAAATCTAGTCCCCAACTGTCAGAACTGGAAGGAGTTGTATATACCCTGGATTCCTGAATGTTTTTTTGAGAAACCTTGTGTGCCAGGCACAGGGTGAGGTCCTTGGAATAGAAGTTGGTAAGTTATAGCCCTGGCCCTCCACGTGTCTTCAGTCCAGCCTCTCACCTCCCTCTTTTCACAGTTGACAGACATGAGGTACAGCTGGGGCAGGGGGTGACATGCTCAAGGTCACACAGCTTGTTTGAGGCAGAGAAGACACACTGATTATCAAAAATATAGCCCCAGGGTAGCCAAGTGGAAAGCTCTCCAAAACGGAAACAATGGCTCTCTAAAGAAGGGAGGTGAGGACACCGTGAGGACAGAGTGCTCGTCCTCCTCTGGAGCAAGTCAAAGGCCCTGAAGTGCTGGGAAGGTGTAGACGGAGCTCAGAGGATGCCCAGTCACTGGCAGCACCTGACTTTGGAGGTGTCAAGATGGCTTCTTAGTACACACTCATTCGCTTGGGAGAGGGGTACCCTGGGAAAGTTGAATCACAGGGTGGCATCTACCTGAGATTGAGATGGTGCCCTTTTCATTGCTGGAAGGAATTTAGATCTGCCTGTTACTCTTATGGAGTCACTCAGCAGACATACTGTGCTGACAAACTGAGGAATCTCCAAAAGTCAACCCGTTCTTAGAACTGATGGCCGTCTCGGATCTTCCCTCACCGTATAAAAAGCACCTTGTTATAATTGTCCTATTTTACTGTCATTTGTACCCCACGGTATAGTTTTTTTCTGTATATCAGTGTATTTACTTGCCCCAAACATTTTGTAGGTTTTCTAACTTTACCAGAACCGTGAAAGGTCATGAGACAGTGTCACTTCACACACCACTGAGACTTTGAGGGACATGACTTTATTCCAACTCTGCCATCACAGCTCTACAAGCCTATGAGGACATTAGGGCTCGGAGACTGTCCCACGGTTAGATGTGCTCTTGGGTAAGTTAAAAATCTCTCTGGTCACAGTTTGTTATTCTGCAAAAAGAGGAAGCTGCACTAGAAATATTCTAAGCTATCTTCCCATTCTAACTTCATTCACCAATGTGAGAACGGCTGATGGGCCAGTAGAGGTGTTGTTGAAATCCGTGCATGGCTAGTTAATCATTTCAAGCACGATATTAAAAAGAAAAGACTATTACATTTTTGCTAGGTGGTGTGGTGAAGAGATTGGGGGTGTGGGGCTCACACAGCTCAAAGGGAAGGGCTTTTCTTCCTCAGTGTCACCCAGAGTGCGGTTCCCTGCCCAGAAGCCGTGGGCTATTCTGGGTTTTGCTATGATGCCAATTCCTTTTTCCTAATGTTCCGGGAAGAACATTTCATGGAACACAAATCACTGGTCCTTCATCCTGTGACAGCCAGTAGAGACTAATGATAGGCATGGGGACTTAAGAGATGCCTTTACATTGGTGTTGTTGCTGCAATCTTGTTCCAGAAAGCTCCTTTCCTGACCTGAGAACCTCACCTGGGGGCTGTAGGGGGCAGATGTTAGTCAGCAGTGCCTTCTCCCCATAGGCATCTCTTGAAGCCTGAAATCCCCAGTGTAGGCTCTTTCTAGTTCCCCACATCCAAATCCCCAATGTCGCATCAGCTCTTTGGCACATCTCTTGACGCTGTTCTCCCAGGACACTTCTCAGCTTCCCTGCCACATCTCTTAGTGACGTCCAATTCTTAATACTCAGTTCCCCATTGGAGCACTTCTGAATCCAGGACACCTCTTCTCCTCCTACCCCTAGGATGCTGCTACTTTCATCATCACTTAGTTTTACAGATGGGAAATGGAGACCCAGTGAAGTAAAGTGACTTGGCCAAGGTCATGCAGATGGTAGTGCCGAAGCCAGAGCTGAAACCCAGGCATGCAGCTCCTGAGACCGTGCTCTTGACCATGTGGCTCTTCTGCCTTTTTCACTTTCACAACCTTCCCGACTCCTAACCACAACTTCCTGGTCCCTAGAAGTAAGCCACCATCCAGTGACTCGCCTAGCCTGCTGCTTTCATACAATGCTCCTTGGGTTCTAGAAGTTTCTCAACTGTCTCTGGGCCTCAGAGAGATGGGGACAAAACTTCCATGTGAAGCAAACCAGGCCATTTTCACAAAACTCCCTTTGCCACCAGAGCTGCCAATGGTGAAGTCCTATGAAGAAATGGACCTGGCTTGGGTGCTTTCTTTTATTTTCCACTCTGCACATATATGTAGTTGGCTCTTGAGGCCTTGCATGGGGGGAGGGAGAGAGGAGTCACATCCTTTTCCTCTCTAAACCTACCGTTAGGGACACTGCACATCTGGGATGCGGTACAGAGGCTTCTGGGCACTATTGTCCAACAAATCTGTTAAAAAAGGACTATTGCTATTTATTCTACTCTGCTGATCCAGCCTTAAATAAGATCCAATCTTATTTGATAGTTGAATCTGAGACTCAAAGAGATTAAACATGTGAAAAAAAATCTCTTCGGTGATTGCAAAGTACTGTGCAAGATGTGCTTTGTTACGACTTATTAATATTCAACTTTCACACGAAGTAGAATTGATTTTTTAAAATTTGTATTCATGTGCAATCTCTAATTGGGGGGAGTGCCTGGCGGCCCTGTCTCCAGGTCCCTGCATCTCATGAGTCCTACAGGCTTGTGCTCCATGAAGGCTTTGTCCTTCCAGGCACATCTTAGCTGAAATAATAGGGCATTTCCTCATGTTCCCCCAACCCCACTACCCACCTTGCATTTATTCCAAGGCTGTCTTTACCTCAGCTTTGAAAATGTGCAACAGCTCTGCAGCTGGGAAGAGAGTGTATCACTTGGCTTTTTGCCCAGAAAATAAGATGCTTCAAAAAGGTCATAAAAAAAAAAAAGAAAGAAAGAAAGAAAGGAAAAAAAAAAAAAGGAAGTCTCTTGGGGAAGAAAAAGAAAAAAAAAACCCAATCCTTCTCTCTCAAGGTTAATTGAGTGGAAGGTGAACTTTCATCATACGCTGTCCCTCTGTCCCCCTTAAATATGTGGAGAGGGCAACTCGTGGGAGAATGGGCTGGACTGTGGCTCGGGGATGCAGTGTTTCCCAGAGCTGGTCCAAAGCCCTGAGTCCGTCTGTGGACAGCGTCTCCACCGTGGAGGAGCCGACAGCAGTGTGAAGACACACACCCACTGCACATGGAGCCTAGGCCTTGGCAGCGTATGGAGGAGTGAAGGCTGGACACATGACCTCAGGGAGTTTTCAGTGCTGAGGGTGAAAGGAGGCCAACGACTAGAAAGAAACGAATCAGAGACAAGCAGTGTGACGCTGACGCTGCAGGTGGTGGGTGCTCAGGGCTGGCTTGGAAATGATGGACTGGCTGCCCACGGTGTTGCTCTGAGCTGCGGGAAGCCTGACTTACTCAAAGCCTTTGTCCTTGCCTCTTACTGTGCCTAGACTCAGTGTTCTGACTGGGGACAATTTCACCCCTCATGGGACATTTGGCAATGTCTGGGGACATTTTTGGTTGTTATAACTCAGAAGTGGGTACTACTGGCATTAAGTAGGTAGAGGCCAAGGGTGATACTAAACATCCTTTAATGCACAAGTTAACACTTCCCCTGCCCCCCACAATAAAGAATTATCCAGACTCAAATGTTGATAGTGCCAAAGTGGGGAAACCCTGCCCTAGAACTAGCTCTCACCACGCCATCTCACTCACATAGCTTCTTTTTCTTTCACTTTATTTAGGTGTTTGCCCAAAGCCATCTTATCAGAAATCACTTCCTAACCATCTTATATACAATAAAAATCTCATATTTCACTCTGTCCCTCTTTCCCTTCCTTACCCTTCTTCATTTCATAGTTCTCATCTTTGTCCTGTATATGTATATGTATGTATCCCTGTTAGTTTATTGACTGCCTTCTCCTTCTATAAATATAAGCTCCATGAGAGCAGGTACATTGCCTCTTTTGTTTCTCACTATATTCTCAATACCTACAACAGAGGACAAAGCAGCTAGCTGCTCAGTAAACTTTTGGTAAGTTAATGAATGAATGGATGCTAGTCCCAAGCAGCTGTGTGACCCTGGGCCAGTCACTTCACTGCTCTAATGTACATTAGAATTCTCATCAAAAAAAGAAAGCTGAGGATGAGAATGTTTCCACGGGTCTTTCAGCTTTAAGCTTTTTTAATTCTCTAAGAAAGTGGACCTTGACTTGGGAATTTTGGATGACTAAGAGGGCAGGGCTGACTAAGGGAGCACTGTGAAGGCAAATGTGTTTGATAGAGACTCTACCTCATGCAGATGGTATATGAATTAAGCAAGCAAAGCACTTAAGCCAAAGCCAGGTTCCTACCAAGTGCTCAGTGAGTGACAGCTATTATTATTGACACAGAATTCAGGGCCAGGATTGGAGTGAGACAAGTGAGGTACGAGTCTCAGGCACAAAACTGAAGGAAGTATCAAAATATTCGGTCATCCAGGTAAATTTTATTTTAATACAACATTTTTTAAAATGAAAATTAATGCAAAAATTCATAACGAGTGAAACATCAGATTTTAATTAAAGACAAGATCAGCACTACTGTTTTCTTCTTTTGCTTCAGGCTCCAACATGTCTTGGAGCACTGCTACTGATCCTGTCTTTATTTAAAAACTTGATATTTTTCCCATTAAAAATTTTTTGCACTAATTTCGATTTTTAAAAACAATGTATTGAAATATGATTTGCTTTGATTTTTGAGCCTTTCTTCATCTCCTTTAATTTTGGGCCTGAAGCTATGCCTCACTCTCCTTACCCTAGACCAGCCCTGAGACGAGGGTGCTGGAGAGCAATGGGCATGTCCAAAGTCAGAGAGGGGCTCCTGACATCCATCCCTGAGGGATAGACACAGGGTGGGAGGGAACTTTTGGGACAGCTGGTGGGAACTCAGAATTGAGGGCTGGGCTCCCAGGTAGAACAGAGATTGCAGGTCCTTGTTTGCCTGGTCTGGTCCTGGTTGCACGAGTTGTCTTAGAGGAATGATTAATAATTCTTCTGCTTGTGCTCTGAACTGTCCAGGGTTGGCCCATAAGTATATGGCGACCCTGGGTCAGGCTGCCCTCCAAGCAATTGCTGTAGAGGGCCTCTCTTGACCACTACAAAGGAGAAAGATGCTGTCCTTCATTGGAGACCCGATCTCTGATGATGTCTGATGCTGCTGGAAGAATTCCTCAGACCCATCTCAGACCTTAGCTAGCTTCATAGCTCTTAGCCCTTGCCCCGTAACCATTTTTCACATGTCTGACCTTGCCCTTGTCTTGCCAGACTCTCAGCCCCTGATGGCCTTGACTTGTGACCTGCTGCCAGCACCACAGAGTAGCGTTCCTGGGGGCAATAATCACAAAGAAGCATCGTGTTTTTCTAGTTTGTGGTGCTGGAGAGAAAAATGTAAATGACAATAAAAATAATAAATATATGAAATTAATGTCAATTTAAAAAACCTTTGTTTCCATAGTATTAGCCTAAACTTTGATTCCTTTTCTGTTGCATTGTTTGTCCTAACTTAAAATGTAATTATGGACTGAACTATGAGGTACTCAGCCAGAAACACCAAATTCCCATTTCACTCATGCATGGTATGAACTAATATTATATATTTAGAAAGTTGTATGTAAAATCAAGTGATAAGAAGGGTTGACACCAGAAGAGCATTCACCCTTTGATGACTGCGAAAATGTACTTGGTATCTTTTTCTTTTTCTTTTTTGAAATTCATTTGCTTTTCATCATCGAACACTGGATTGTTAGTATCTCAGACCTGGGCTACATACTTTACAGGTCTCTTTAAACTTTAACCCTACAACAACACTAACAGTAGATGATATTACCCCCATTTTAGAGATGATCAAACTGAATTTTACAGAGGTCAAATTGTCCAAAGTCACAAAGTTGGTAAATGGCAGACCTGGGATTCAAACTCGGGCTTCTCTGAGTCTGAGCTCTCAGCCAGACCCAAGCATGGTCTTGCCTCTAATCAAAGGTCAACTGGCAGCTGAGGATGTCTCTTACACATGTATCCAGTCCTCTGTCAAAGGAATATGTGACCAGACATGTCCGAACCTGCTCTACCTTCACATATATGAGTATTGCCCCCACCGCCCCCATCCCTACAAATCCTAAAGCATTTTGATCAACTGAGGTTTGACTTGCTTAATGGGCAAACAGGAGGTAATTAGGAGGTAATTATTTATGTAACCAACAAAACGATATTTCAAAATAGATTACATTTTATCCTTTAAATAGTTTATTCATGACCCATGATTTTTAAAATCTCTGACAGGAAAGAAGCTTAGAAGTCATTTGATTTAAATCTCTTTGACTGTTAAATTGAGAGGCTAAGAAACTTAAACAAAAATTGTTTACTGGAGTTTAATTGTGGATAGAGGTAAACTATCTCCAAGATGATTATGAATAGGAAGGAAGAGTTCATTGGCATCAATTTGATTATTTATTTATTTTTCAAGTTGGCTTTTATACTCAATTTTGGGAATAAATAAATTTTATTCTAATCCTTCTTTACCTCCTTTCCATAATCCAAGTCCTACTCACTCTTCAAGTCCTAATTTAATCCTAACTTTTTTTCATGGAATTTTCCCTATGTTTGAATAGTTACTGTTCCTTTCCCTTGAAATTTTATTTTTCTGTCTTCACCATGGCACTTAGTGCTTGATTATTGGATTGCTTCCTAGCCATTTTATCCTTCAAAACTGATTATATGACACAAAATGTCTTTTCAACTTCTTGATTCTGTAGAAACCCCTCACTTAGGGATTGGCTTTGTAGCAGGTGCCGTCAGAGACCTGCCCAAAGAGATTTGAATCAGATGACTTCTAAGCTTCTTTCTAAGGAAAGGACCTTCCTCGGACTCTTCAATGGGCTCCAGCGAACTTGCAATGGCCAGTATCTGTATCTCTGTGCTTAAACTCTTCCTCCTTTATTCTCAGTAGGAGAAAGCTTGCTCTTTGTGTAAATGGCAGGCCAGAGTTTCAAAGAATGATCATCCCCTAGCAGCGGCCCTCAAACCAATGACTGTTAGAAGTGGGTGTATAAACACCCCAGCTCCCTCACCCCTTGAAATCATTCTAAGACATATGTTTTCACCATTTTCCCAGAATTTCCTTGAGAGTTAGGCTCCAGTGGCCCTCGGTAGCAGCTGGCTAAATAAATGATGTACCCTTTAATCACTGCTTTTTCTTCCTGGTACTGCTTGCCCCACTTCTCTCCGGGTGCACCTGCAATTCCCAACTAAACAGTGTGCACTCACGTTGTTCTGAGGCAGCTTCTGGGGGAACTCTAACTGAGACAGCATAGAGGATACGGTCAATATTGACTTGTTGATTGGATGATTAACCAACTGTCAGAGTGTTACCTTGTAGATGTAGGATCGTGCATTTTCTATTCAGAGGGCATAATGTTATCCTCCCTAGTGGAACTCATTCGATCTTAGTTGAATAGAACAA
Source organism: Eidolon dupreanum (assembly GCA_028627145.1). Lineage (NCBI taxonomy): Eukaryota > Metazoa > Chordata > Mammalia > Chiroptera > Pteropodidae > Eidolon > Eidolon dupreanum. The sequence goes on along the minus strand of CM053504.1, from coordinate 70,350,255 downwards.
TAATGATAGGCATGGGTCCCAATTCCAGTTCATCTGGTTCTGTTCACTACTCTGAATTTGTGATCCATTACTGACTTTGGAAAGTAGTGAAGAGCCAAGCAGAATTATGTCAAACCTTTATTATCCTTCTCCCATCCTTGCTGCTACCAGCTGCATATAATTCTCAAGTTGTATTGTCTTCACACTGATTATCTCTTGACAAGGCCAAGAAGAAATGTTGACCCTGGGTTATGACTAAAGCAAAGGCCTCTTCCCTTTGGAAACACAAAAAGAATGGGAAAGTACACAATAGCAAGATGTTTCCTAACAGGGCCATGTCAAATTTATAGATAAATAAAATATCAAAGATCAAATGAGGCCAGATCAGCAGTTTGGACCTCTCCCCAACGAAGCAGAGCATGTCCTGTCTAACTCCATCTCAGAGTGATTTCCAACTTTGTGATTCACAGCTGCAGCCAAGCAGAGCATGTCCAATAATTCTATTTGTTTTCAACTTAAAAAAAAAAAAAAAAGACTGGGGAAGTATATAAATGGCTCATAGGAGAAGGGGGCATTAGCAGACAGTCAGTCCAACCATGGTGAGACAGGCAGATGGTTTGTGGGACCAACGCCAGCTGGGTGTTTCCATAAGTGATCACATATCTCCTCTCTGTGCCCCAGCGCTCAGCTTGATTAAGAGGTCAGGAGCAGGCTGCCACAGCACGAGGCCGGAGCGCACATGATATACGGCCAACCTGTCGGTCGCCTAAGAAACAGCTCTGTAAAGGGGCCCAAAGACAAATCTATTTATAAGCCCACAAGTTTGGGCCCGGTTGTGTTGGCTATTATTAAACATGAAGTTTGATTCTTTGGGATTTCTTTCTCAAATGCCACTCAGCCCCTTTATCTTTGACCTCACATTACTTCCTTTCCTTTTTACTATGGTCATATCTTTTGATAAGTGACGATACCCTTCTGGTGGGATTCTGGGAAGTGAGGGTGGAGGCAGACTGACAGGAGAGGGAAGGGTTTAGGGGAAACTGGGCAAGATGTGGTTCTCCTTCTTCACTCGCTGAGCACTTACTATGTGCCTAGCACTGTGGGAAAATGTAGGAAGAAGAGACTGCATCATCCTTTCCTGAAGAGCCAGAGATGAATGTGTATGAAGCAGTGCAATTGTAAGGGGTCAAGACAAGAGGAATGGACAATGTGGATTTAAAAATGATCAGAGAGGTGGTTAGAAATCTTCAGAGAAGAGGTAGAACGTGACGTAGGTGGGATTCACTTAGATGAAGAGGCATGATTTGCAGAGATGCACCAATCATCTGGGCGAACTTAGGAAAGTCACTTAACCTATATCCAGTTTGGTAAGTTTTATCCTTGTTTTTAGAGACTGTAGGATGGAGAACTCTCCAGGTAAAGAACTCAGAGAACAAAGGCTGAGCATGACACTCAAAGGACAATAAGGCCCTGGTCTGACAGGAGTAGACCTTGAGATTTATTCATTCATTCACGAGTAATTTCACTCTCAAGTGATTTCTGTGACAGACTGAATGTTCCTTGGAATGGTCACCTGCTGACCACACCTTCCTCTGCTTGTCTTCATTCCACAGGCCTGTCTGCTCAGTTATGGATTCTGGTCAGTGATCCTGCACTGAAATTTTACCTTGTTTGCTGATTAGAAAAACAAGGGATGGGGGCTTCCTAACTATAAAATTTATTTAGTAAACGTTTACTATATTCCTACTTTTAGTGAGGAATCCAAGATAAGAATATTGGGAGAACTAAAAATCTGCAAGTACAACTTGTCTCTATCCTCAGAGAACTCACATTCTCTTCCTGGAGTGGATGTAAAAATAAATACATAAATGAAGATGCTGCAAGCCAGTGGGATGGGCACTAACAGAGGTATAAGTAATGCAGTGGAGTTAGAGGAGAGTGTGACTATTTGTGATTGGAGGAACCAGGAAAGCTTTCCTGAGAAACACTATGGGTCACCCAACACTGCCTGAAACTGAGGGAAGGCAGAGGGTCAGGGTTTTATCTAAAACCTTACATGGTGAGTGGCAGTCAGGAGTGGAAGCTGATTCTCATATTCATAGCCTGGGAAAAGCACCACAGCTAGATGGACGAAGGCCATTCTAATTTTTGGAGGTTCCATTCTGCTTTGCCTAGAACTCTATCAATTTATATATTATTACCAATAACATCTTTTGTTTTAAAAATTGTCCTGGTTTGGACAACGAATTACATCTTAATTACAGGTAATGCTTTCAGCAGCCTTTCAAAACAATTCCAAGGTGGCCATATTGAGTGAGCCACTTTAAGCTGCAAGCAGCATGGCAGACGATGAGGGATGTTAGCTCGAACCAAGAAATCCCCTGTATTTTGCTTCTAAATCAACAAACGCAAATCAACAATGTGAAAAAGTCAAGGCACTCATCTTCTGTGGAATGAACCCACGCGATGGGAGCAGGTGGGCATGCCAAAACCACACTCTTTACGGAGGTACACTGCTAACACTCTAAATGATCATGAATAATCTATTAACACACTTGAGCCACACTCAGTCTTGCTTTGCAGATAAACATGGTCTGTGATTATTTTACAACACTGTTAAGGTGCTGGGGGTTGTCCCTCATTTATTACTTGACTAATAAATACTTTAATTACACTTAATAAATAATGTAAGCAGGGCTCACTGAAGTGGTAATTCTTTAAATTAATTATTAACTGCATGCAAAAGGCTGCACTGCCAGTATCACTAAAAGAAAATTCAGCCTTTAATCTAAAGTGATTATTCATTATCTGGTATAAAGGCCCCATTTGCATATTATTAGGGAAATAAACTTTGGCCTCCTTGGCAATACAGATAGATCTCCAAGTCCGTGCATTATGAATCTCCAAATACTAAAGTAATGATAAACAACATGTAATAAAGTCTCCAGTTTATGGCTTTATAACAGCTGGTTTTTGATTTTTCAAATTTATTACAATGATAAAATGACCAGTTAATGTATAAGCTCTTTGTGAAAGGTGGTGCCTACAGATGGTCGACTGATAGGAAACAGTAAATGTGCAAACTGCTCGTTTTCCCTTGAGATCACAGCCATAAAATGATCTCAATAAGATATGAGAAGAAAATCTCCATTTAACCCTTTTCTCTGCAGCAACCCAACTATGGTACTGCACTTAGTTGTTTTGTGTGCGTTTCCTTCTCTGCTCCTCTCTGATATCCACATCCCCCTGGGAAAGTGCGGATGAAATATTTGGATATGCAGATCCTGTGGAGTCCTCAATTCTATCTTGGGGCAAAGAGGTAAGGCAAGGTTCCAGTCAAAAGAAAAATAATCTTTAACATGAGCAAAAGACTAGAATTCATGTGCCCCTTTGTTTTCTAGCTTGTTCTTTCCTTGAGCCTGGGCATCTTCCAGACAAGCGATGAACCCTGGATTGAACAACCAGGCGCATGGAGTAGCTCACAGCTTTCTGAGCTACAGAGGTTTCTGAAGGAGGGGAAGAATCTCTCTTCTTGGCTCCCTTCAGCACAAGATGGAGTTGAGGGGTGGGGAACAAGGTGGGGAGGGAGAGATGGGAGAGACAGGAAGCCAGGGGCTCATGGAAATGGTGACAGTCACAAGGAAGCAGGAATAATCTCTTCTCCCTCCCCAAGTCCCCTTTCATCCTATTTATCTCTCTGAACCCCATTTCCAGACAACCTCTTTCAACTGAACTTTCCTAATCCTCTGTGCATTCCAGCAGTGTTTACCTCTAGTGTGGACAAGTCAATGGTACACTGATTATGTACAGTGAAAAAAAATTTACGTGAAGATGAGGGACATCCTTCAATGTGCTCACTTAGGGAGCTGCAACTTGTTTCAATAGTGGTGCTACAGCTCCAAATATTGTTTGAAATCTTTGAGAATTGACTTTCATGTTCATATTACCTTGGGCTGCTGTAATGAAATACCATAGACTGGGTGGCTTAAACAACAGACATTTATTTCTCACAATTCAGGGGAATAAAAGTCTAAGATCTGGGTGCCAGTGTGGTTGGGTTCTTGGTGAGGGTTGAAATCCTGGCTAGGAGATGGCAACCTTCTCACTGTATCCACATGTGATGGAGTGAGAGAGAGCTCTGGTCTCTTCATCTTTTTATAAGGACACTAATCCCATCATGGGGGCTCCACCATCATGACCTCATCTATACCTATTACCTCCCAATAGCCCTTCCTCCTAATACCATCACGCTGGGGGTTAGGGCTTCAACATACAAATTTTGTGGAGGACAACATATAAATTTGGGGGTAACACAACAGTAGTCCATAACAATGTTCTTATAAACATCTTCAAAGGGAGAAAAATTGTGTTAATAATAATCATTCCCTTTAACTGTATGTACAATGTATGTAAAGAATTTCATGTACGATATCTCATATTTTTTCCATAGTAACACTAAGAAGTCATCTCATTAGTCATTTACAATTGAGAACACTGAGATTCAGAGAAGTTACATAACTTGCCTAAAGTCACACAGCTAGCAAAGATTTGAACTGAGCGACTCCAAGGCCTGGGGTTTAATGACTATGCATACTGCCCTGTCTTTTGAAGACAGACTGAAGTTTGGGAAATAATGCATAACGGCCGAATGTGTTCATTTTCTCACATAACTTATATCACTAATGGGATTTCTCTGGGCATTTCTTTAGCCTAAAGGCAATTTTATGAGTAAGAATTTGATTCACACTACAGATCAGGGAATGATATTTGGGGGAGAAGGGCCTCATCCACCTTTTGTAATCATGCTGTCAAGGCAATGTGCCCAGTGCACCTGTGGTACCCATACAGGGTCAACTCCATTTTCATCTATCCTTATCTGTAGCTTTTAGGGCCACAAAGTGTGATTAGTGTTCGCATGTCATTCTGTCTTCCCACCACTCCTATGAGCTAGCTTGGTACCTCTATTACCTTCACTTTAGAGATGAGAAAAACTGAAGCACAGATAGGATGAACAACTTCCATAAGTTTACATAGCAAGTGAGGAAAAGACCTAGGGCTCAAAAATAGGCATCTTTGTTTTTATCACTAAGGAATAAACAGTTGGATCCTACATCACAAATGTCTCTTATGTCCTATCACAGACTATGCCAATTTGATAGAAAGACCTAAAAATTCATCTGTATATCTTTTCCTTTACCTACACGGTTCCCATTCATTATTCATTCCCTTATTGATTAATTCATTTAATAAATATGAAGCACGTCACGTGGTGCCATCCACTGTATTAGGTACTGGCTATCTCATCTAAATCTACGAAAGGAAACTGAACCAACGGATTGTTAACTGAATTGACAAGTGATCTGATTATTTTGCTCTTGGTGTGAACCTCCTTGGAGACTCCTCCACATTCTTGATCTCCCCTGGGCTCCAGGAAAGGCATGGGGTCTTCAAATGAGCTGCAGACACACAACCACCTGTGAGCTTGGCCACATCACTGGCTCACACTTTTGAAAAGATAATGGTGTGATATCTGATTACAGCTGTTAGGCAAAATAAAACATAGAAAATGCTGGCTCTCCAGTTTCATCCTGCTAAATCAAATAGCCTCATTGGTCATATTCACTCACACTATTCAGGGAGAGTGCCCTTCCATGCTTCAAAGGTGAGCACGGGCAAGCCTGAGCCGTGTTTCGCATCACATGGCATTCTGCTCTCTCCTTTTTAATGTAGGCAGACGATTTTTCCTCTTTTTTCATCCCTTCCAAAAGTCTGCTCCAGAAGCACAAAGTAAGCACAGCAGCAGTCCAGCAAGAAAGAAACCTAAGCTGAGGAGAGCATTATATCTCATGACACTCATAATGTAGCAGAATTTCTTTTGACTTTGGGCTTGGGCCTGAGCCAGGATCAGAATATCAAAGAATGTCAGGCCAGCAGGGTCAGTGGAGAGAGGGCAGTCCAGGTACTCATTTTACAGATGAGGCAACCAATGCCAAGAGAGGGGAAGAATCTTGTCTAAGGTCACATAGCAAGGTTGCCAGAGAGTAGGGGGCAGCTCCTCAGCCTCTGGATTCCAAGATCCACACTCTCGACTCCCCTTACCACCATGACTGCTGCTAGCACCACAGAAAACCCTGCAGCAGGGGTCTAGTTTCTCCAGCACATGCACACAAGCCTGCCTTCAGGTAACTGCTGACATTTTTACGGAGGAGCCAAACCCTCTTCGCTTATAAGAGAGGCAAATCTGCAAAATTGGTGATGGTCACTTCATTGTGCTCTCAGTTCCTCCCTGTGGGTCCCTTTAACTTTCTCAGGTGCCCACACTCCATGTGTGTTCCCAGGAAGCTCCTACTGTTAACCAGACCTGTTTTGTCTCCACATGGCTCAGGCCCTGGGAAGACCTCTTCTTTTCTTAGTCCTGTCTTTCAAGCAAAGAGGAGAAATGCCTCATTCCCTCATTCAAAATGAGATCTGTATGATGCAACTAAGCTAGGATGAATCTCATGGTTACATTTCAGGGGGTTTAGATTTTGGAACAAAGAGATTTTCCTTTAGTATAACTTTTAAAACATGCACATACATAACCACACATTTGACAGTATGGCTGGCCCATACATTGATATTGTGTAGATGTAACCTAAAAGTTTCTTCAGCTTAGCACCTCCCTAACTCCCCTGCACCATATGTCCTAGGTAAGTTAGATGACATGGTTGATGTGTATGGGAGGTGATTTGTTCCAGTCATCTGGCCTAGCTAAAGATAAATCTGTAATAAATTAAGGTTTAGTAAAAAAATTTTAAAAATAACAATAGTAATATCTTCCTTTACTGAATACTTTGTAATGGGGACTCTGTAAAGAACTATATGTACATGTTGCACTTTTTAATTCTTATAACAATCTTGTTATGGGTTGAATTGTATATGTAAAAAAGATATATGCTGAAGTCCTAACTCTTAGTACCTCAGAATGTGATTTAGAAATAGGGTAGTTGCAGATGTAACTAGTTAAGATGAGGTCATACTGAAATAAGGTGGACCCCTAGTCTAATGTGATTGTTGTCCTTATAAAAGGGGAAATTTGGACACAGAGACACAAACACAGGGAGAACACCACGTGAAGATGAAGGCAGAGATCCGGGTGACACTTCTACATGCTAAGGACTGCCAAAGATGACAGCAAACCACCAGGAGGTAGGGGAGAGGCATGGAACAGATTTTTCTTTACAGCCTCAAAGGAACCAAACCTGCTGATTCTTTAATGTCAAACTTACTGTCCAGAACTAGGAGACAATAAATATCTGTTTAGACCAACCAGTCTGTGGTACTTTGTTAAAAGCATCCCTAGCAAGACAATACAGAGACTTTGAGCTCTGTTTTCTTCATTTTAAAAAGAAGCTGAGACTCAGAGGGGTTAACTTGCCTAAGGTCACACAGCTGGTAAGGGGCAGAGCCAGGGTTTCAACTTGGTTCTGTAAGCTCTGCTACTTTTATTTGGGATTCTGTGCTGGTAAAGTACATAAAAGATCAATTTTCTCTCCATGACTAGCCAGATGTAATGTACTTTTTTTTCCTCAGTCTGAGACAGGGCAGCTAGGACTGCCAGTCCACACCTCCGTCACTCAGAACCCTGAGGTGTATCCTCTATTTTTTTTCACACTTCTCCTTTTCCAGCAATTAACAGAATCCCAAATCGAATGCTTAGAGCTAGTATTAGAAAGTAAATTTTCTGACTTCAATCTTCTAATTTTATTTTATTTATATTTAGCCCCGGGAATGCATTAGAGGTCCCCAAATACAGTGTATACTTTTATACTGTTTCTGAGAAGGTAAATTTCTAAATTCACCAGGAGTGGGGAAAAAAAGTCAAATTTAAAATTAAAATGCTCCCTTTATTCTTGGTCTCTGTGGTCAGAGGGCCCTCTCGTCTCCTGGTAGCCCCCCACGCGGCCTTCAAATACACACACAGCTGAAAGTTAAACTTGGCTTTTATTACTGAAGCCAAACAGACCAGATTCCTCCAGGGCCTCCTCATCTTACTGTCTATCCAGCACTTAGCTGTAGTGATCCCACCCTTAGAAGCCTTCTCCCACCATCAGTCCTGAAGCCAAGACCTATGTGGTTCTGCCTTGGCAGCAATGACCCCCCACCATTTCCAGGTGGGGAAAAGGGGAGCCCCAGAGCAGAAAAATGGCTACTGCCTTGGAGTTGATTCCATTTCTAAATCACTGAAATCTAGTGCCCTTCAGCAGGTGGGTACTTGCAGACATCCTTGGAATCTCTGCAAGAAAGAGCCTCTTCTCAGCATTTCTCAAGCTGAGAAATTATGTAAAACTGTATATAAAGAAGGGACCCTGCTATTTTCCCAACCCATTGGGTTAGAACATTGGCATGACTAAGATGCAGACAAAGAGAGCCAACACGGAAGAGGAGAGGGCACCACTGTCTATTAGAAGAGACAATCCAGGGACAGGAGAAGCAAGACAGGTGGTTACAAACCAAGAGTTTAGCCTCAAGGCCAGGCCAAGCAAGAAACCAGAAACAGGGAAGTAGGTCAGTAGCAGATGAAAACAATGTAGCACCAAGGCAGCTTTAGTACTCCTCAGACAGGAAGTTGTTTATTCTCCAGGACAGACCAGGAATCAACATACAAGTCTCAGGGCAAAGCCAGCCAGGGTGGCTGGCTTTGGACACTCATGGTGTCCATTGTTCTTGACTTATGGCAGATTCTCATCTAGGACTTGAAGCAACAGTAACAACAACCGTTGGCCTTTATTGCACAATGTCTATGTGTCCTGGGTGGATCCAAAGACTTTATCTTTGGTGTGGTTTCCATTTCTCTCCTCATTTACACATGACAAAGTGGAGGCTTTTACCGACTAATCTGCCAAATGTTACACAATTAGTAAGTGATAGTGCCTAGACTCTATTTAGGTGTCTCACCCTTAGAATTCTGCTTACCACACAGGGAAAGCACTTTCTAGGCTGTGGTCTCAGGCCCTGTCCTCTTGGTTCACCTCCCACTTACTGGGCTTACTAGTTTCACCTCCCACTTAATTGCTGATGTGACCACATGGTATGGAGCCCAGAGTACCCTTTGTTTCCAACAAGCTGCAACAGTTCTGCTGGTGAGGAGTGAAAGGAAATCCAGGTCCAGACTAGATGCTGGAAACCAGGCCTCTCAACTCTGCTGTTATACTCTCTCCATTGATGGACCTGGCTGGGGTAGGGGCTGGGGGCGGATAAAGTGTCAGAGGACGACCATATGGGAGTCAATGTATGTATGTGTCAGCAAAAGCTATAGAGAAACATTTCTGGATTTACTTCAGGCTGGCATGGATTAATGGCTTATAGAAAGAAAAGACAGACTGAAAAAAATGCTTTAAAGCTGTTTGCAAGGAAAGGAGATTGGGCTGAGCTGCCTAGGAGAGGCCTATATTCATGCCCATTTGGAGACCCAGCCATCCATTCTCATTAGTTTTATGATCTGATCAACTTACAAAGGTCACTCTTTAGCTTCCTGTGAACCACAATATTATGACTGGGTTTAAATAATGCCAAAGCAATTCATTGAGAAGGAAAACATTAAGTTAAAGCAGTTGCTGGCCGCCGAAACCAGCTTTCCGAAGCTGAGTTACTCTCTTGTAAGAGATCGGTCTTGCTTATGGGAACAAAGCACAGAGTCCCCAAGGACTAGTCTGTGCAGGGCAGAGCCTGGGAGGAGACTCTTCAGATATAAAGGGTGAGCTGGTGCCATTTCTGTCCCTGGAGTGGTCTCTTTTCTTTTGGGTTCCGCCGCACTATGATTCCATGGCCCCTAGAGTGGATATGGTGCCATCTCCTTTAAACTCAGTAACAAAGGCAGGCGCAACTCTTCTCTGTGTTCTTCCTTAGCATGGCAGAACAGAGAGCAGTCTATTATGATTTAGCTAATTACATGTAATGATATCATTGGCATCTCTTCTTCACAAGAGTCTAAGCATCATAAGAACAAGAACCAGGTTGACCCTGTTCATCCTTACATCACAGTACCAAATACATTGTAGATGCTCCAGGAACAGCAGCTCATTGACATTTTCTCAAAGAGAAAACCAAAGGAAAATATCCTTAATACGGACAGCACATGAGAATTTGTCTTTACTGTCTTTACTGAACACTTTGTTGAACACCAAATCCCTTAGTCTAACTCAAGTCAATGACATGCTGAAATCTGACAAGGAAATCAAGCACCTTTGCTTGTGTTTTAATGCCAGGTCTGCAATGTCTTCCCCTGACCTTGAGATGCTGGAGGTGCCAGCTAACATTAAAGTTACATAAGGTCACTGGGAAAATTAAGGGAGATTTGTACAGGAAGTACCCACTGCCTGGTATGGGCAATAATCAACCGCATGTGTGTCCCTCATAGAACTGTGCCAAATTTTTAACTTTGTTGGCACTGGACTACCTTGTATGCATCAGAAACTAGTCTACCTGTCCATTTTCCTATCATAGGATAGACATAAACCTTTAACTTTCTTGCTAGATCATTAAGATATTTTTATTCTTGGTTTCCACTCTGAGGGATACCATCCATAGCTTGTTTGAATAAAAATGGTACTGTTCAGCCTCCAGCAGAATGGTTTGATTTAAACATTTACTTTGGCAATACTAAATTACCTTAAATAATCAGTCTTATACAAAAATCTCTTTCTCTTGCACACACACATGCATAAACACAAACTCATGCACACACACGAAGCCTTTCTTTAAACTTGCACCTGAACTCTGTCAAACTAGTTTGTATGTAGATATAGGTAACAAGACAGAAATTCTTGTAGTTGTGGGGTCCTGCATATTTCTTTGTGTTTTTCAGGCAGGCTCGTGATTTCAAAGGTAATAGAACCACCTCCCACCCTACCTCCCACCCCACCCTGCCACTCTCCTTGACCTGTCTCAGCCAGTCATGCAGAGAAATGCTAATTTGCTTCCGACTCTTAGAGAAATGATTTTGGAGGTTTAATTCAAGAGATTTTACTTAATCAAATATGCATTAAGCCCCTACCATAGGCAAAGAACTTACTATGCTGTATGCTATTGGAAATCTTTATTTTTTGTCTCTCCATATACCTGAGGGCATGAGGCTGCTATTCGCTTCTATAATTTCAGTGCCTAGCACAGTCCCTTGTATATAGTAAGTGCCCAATAACTATTTTGTTAGATGTATGACTGACGACAGAAGGGCAATAGGAAGTCAGGAGCATAGGGTATTTATAACCCAAGATTTCCAGGCCCTAGGAAGGTGAAATCACATACATTAGAAGCCTGGGTTTTGTTCTCAAGTATGAGTGTGAATTCCCCTTCTGCAAGTTATTATCTGCTAAGAAGTTAATTATCCTTTTCAAGCCTCAATCTCCTCATCAATAAAATGGGAAACAACCAGGTGATTTGGAGGCATAAGCTATTGATGATGTGTTTAGCACGGGGTCTGACAGTGTGTGCTCAACACACAGATGTAACTTCCATGCTGCTGCTGGTGAGGTTGAGAGGGTGGTGGCCAAGTTCTTTTTGCATGGTGAACATTTATAATCTCCAGGGCAGGTTGGCACACATAGGGAAAAGACAGACAGGGGCCATGTGAGATGGGGTGGCTAGGGGCTGAGGTGGATGTGTCAGCTCCAAGATGGGAGGCTTGAATGGGGTGGGGGACCCTCCCAGTGTCCCAGTGATAGTGAGCATGCCTGGCTCCCTGAGAGGAACACATTTGACTATCAGAAGGAAGAGAAAATAAATTTCTGGTCTGGCAGTGACATCTTGGAGGAATAGCTCTATCTCCCTGAGATGCATTTCCACCATCTGGAAACAAGGGGGTGCCAGCCCTATGGCTTTGTTCTCTTTTCTGCTCCCTGGGGGTCCAATGGTATCAGCTGTGTCTTAGTGGGTGCCCTCTCTGGTGACTTCTTACAGATTTTGAAGTCCAATTACAGTTCTCAAGGACTATGCTTAGAGAGAAATAAAAGGAAATGGGAGGGAAATGGGAAGAAGATGAAAAGATAAGGAAGAGAGGTTGTGTATGTGCATGTGTGTGTGCATGCGTGTGTGTGTGTGTGTGTGTGTGTGTGTGTGTGTGTACCTTGAATGTGGAAGGTGAAAGAGGGTCCAGTAGTGGAAAACACTTATTCAGAAGAAGATGCTACCCTCTGTTGTTTCCTCCCTAACCCGACCTGGAATCCTGGCAGAGAATCAACATGCTTTGGGAGAAAATATGCAAAGACATTTGAGTGTGTTTTTCCTTTCATTTGCATCTCAGATTAATTAAATCAAGCCCCCCTCCTCTTTTGCAGCCCTTTTTTTTTTTTTTTTTTTTTTTTTTTTTTTTTTGCTATGACTATGTACCTTCTGATTTTACCTGCTCTACTACTACAGTTTTGGGTTTTGACTTTTTCAAAATGAAATCTCCAGCCACCCTGATTTTCTCAGCGCCTGGCCCCACTGATATCTCCTTTTTGCTTTAATTATCCAATTACAGAAGCTATCCAACCTATTTAGTCAGGCAATCAACGCTTTAAATACATGGATTTATCATTACCTCAAATCACCTGTCACTGTGATTGAACAAAAATAGAAAGGTAACCAGGATGCTGCAAGATGTTTGAATCAACACACTTCTGGTCAGTTTGTTATTTTCAAGACTCCTATATGCAAAGAAAAATTATAGGGGGAAGCTCTGGGTGGGAGGGAAGAGGAGAAAAGAGTGATGGAGGAAAGGGAATGAATACTGTTTAGAAGAGCTTGTCTCTTTTCCTATAAAGATGGACTTGTTATGTTTCCCTAATCATGCCCTAAATTCTCCTCCCTGCCCCACCCCCCGCCACAGCTCTCCCCTCTGCAGGGAGCATTGTTATGGCTACCCCTCGCTATTTCCTCTGGAGATAGTTCTCAATGCAAAGAGATAAAAGGGGCTTGCAGATCATTTTTTATTTGTCAATTATACTCCAATAAAGCTGAAAAAAATAAAAATAAAAAACAAAAACAAAGGGCTTGGAGGTCATCAGAGGAAGGAGACCGCAGTCTTTAGATCTGGCTGTTCCAGGAAACACATCTGCTTTCTGGAGTCACCTAGAATAAGTCTGGTTTCACATTGACCTGATTGCCCCAAAAGTATTTGAAAACAGACTGTTTTTTTTTTTTCAACATAAACAGTCAATCATTCTTCATTCACCGTTCTAGGCATTGCATTCCAATTTATCGACTTCTTTATTAAGAGGAAGAGCCCCCAAATTTAACACAAAATTCCAAGTATCTTATGTTCGGTGAGAGGCAATCACCTTCCTCTTTCTGGGCATGGTATCTCTATTTTATTTATTTATTTATCTCTCTATCTATCTATCTATTTATTTATTTATTTATATGGTGACATTGGTTAATGAAATCAATAAGTTTCAGCTGTATACTTTAACATAAAGCACATATATATTTACACTGTGTGTTCACCTCCCACAGTTAGAGTTCTTTCTGTTATCATATATTTAATCCCCTTTACCCCATCTACCTCCCCCTCCCCCTATCCCATACCCTCTGGTAACCACTAGTCTATAGTCCATGTCCATGGGATCTCTATTAATAGAACTCCAGTGCTTTTTAGGTCTCATTGGCATGTCTTATGCTGCTATTTAGCCACATCTTCCCTATGATGTGCTTCTTTGGTCATGAGTTTTTGAGACATGTATATATAGGAATTTATATTTAGTCTTATCAATTTAATAGGTTAAATTTGGCCCATTGTACTTGCCTAGGAGACCAGCTTGCATTGCAACATACCTCCCAATATATTTATTGCTTTTACTTAAAGTGTAGTTTTCTGTACCCTCTTCCTAGATATTAAGGCTATCGACCTGAGCAGGGTTGATGCAGAACCCTGGGACAAACCACTAGATATTACCAAACAGGTTGCCATTACTCCATTAATTAGTATTTTCAGGATTAGCTTTCTCAGTCAAAGGCAAACTCTTATACAAGAAAGACCCAGGGGATCCACCATTGCTGATATTCTCAGTATAAAAATAAGAACAATGGACTAACCTTATTCAAATTGTCTTAGTACAAAGCTAGATAACAAGAAAACTCAATCGAGTGCAGACCTATCCACAACTTTGCCACTGTGTTTTCTCATGTGGGTGATATGACAATACTAGCTGGCGAAGTACTCAGTTTTTGTGTATAAATTTCTCAGTAACATGCTGTGTAATAACAGATGTAATTGACCTATTCTATTTGTTTTCTCCAAAGTAATTTAAAACACTCTCTCACTTCCTTTGCCTTTGAGTTTGTCTAAGGTCCTCACACTAGCACATTTCCATCAGTGAGTTTGGTCAAAGCAAGTTTATCTGCAAAATTTTGAAGAATCAGCTTCCTCTCCACTTGGCAGCATGTGGTAAATGAAGGTATTTCTGGTAAGATTTATTGTATCACCTTCAGGAAATGCTAACTTTAGAGAGGACCAGATTGCAGAAAACTGTATATTAAAGTTCCTCTTCCTATCTCCGAGCCCAGGTGGAGGGGACAAATGGATTCCTACCTGACTGCAAAATATGATATATTATTATAAACAGAGTCTTGAATTATAGAAAATACTACTTAGCATAATTACATTACCATATTTTTATATGGAGATTATTATTCAAATACCAAACAGGCAATCTTCCATTGGAAAAAACCAATAAACACTCTCAACCCATATTTCCACTGTTATATATGTCATAATACAAAACAATTTTAAAGTTTAAAAGCCATTACATTACAAGAGCTATTCACTTCAAGTAGGTGGCAATTTGCTCCTTTTTTTTTCACCCCACGTTTTGATAGCTATTCACCTCTATCAATTCTTATCTTGCCCATTCTTTAGAAACCAATTGCAGTTTAAAAAGTACCCATCTATTTCTGATTGAAATCTTCACATGCTGGTTTTTTAAACTATTTTTCAATCTCTTAATAAAATAGATTGCCTCCAGGCTGCCAGTTAGTAAACCCACTCACAACGTAGTGATCCAAGGGCTGCCCTGGCTCATGGGTTTTTCCTGCTCTTGGTTCTGCCCAAGAAAGTCCAGATTTCCATTGTAGCTACTACATCAAAACGGTTCAGTGGATTAAACTTATTTAAACTTATACAAACAACAACAACAACAACAACAACAACAACGACTTCCTGATTAAACTGAACTTATGGCCTCTTTAGTCCATGAAATATAAAATAGGTCTTATAACTTTTTCCTTTACTTGTTAACAGTTGACATCTCAGAGTCTCATCAGAGTGAAAAACCTCTCTATATCTTTGAGGACAACCTCCATTTGTAGGAGGGACTGTCAGCCCATCAGTCTTAGAATAAATACTTCCTAAGGACTCACCCTTAGCTGGCCATGAATTAAGTAAAAGAAGCGAAGACATGGTGTCTATCCCTGAGGGCTCAGGCTTTAGAGAAAGACAATCTACAAAGTTAACAGGGGAAGTTCAGACTATGGGATGACTTGTGATTCAGAGATGGAAGAACTTAAAGGGTAAAGGGATGGTCCCCAATAACCAGGAAGGTCCCTCAGAGATGGAGATGAGGGTCTCTTAGGTGGAGAGCACCATCTGGTACTGAGGAGTAAGTATTATGAGCATGGAGTGAACCAAAGGCAGTGAGAAGTTAGCCAGACTGACCCTTATACACTCCATGTCCCCCCACTCCTCAGAGGAGGAAAAGCCACACTTTCTTTTCTTTGTAAACTGTGGTCATCCTCAATGTCTACTCAGGATCTCCATGCCCATTCCATATCATTCCCCAGGGGTTGAATGTCCTGTGACCTTATAAACATTATGCACATCATCTTGGTTTGAATCAGATCAAGTTAAATTTATTTTTCCCAGCCCCAAATACAAATATCAGAAAACTTTAAGATAATGCAACTCAGTAAATGCTTATTGATGTTATATTGAGGCTGGACATTTCATATTCCCAGCCTTCCAGATTCTTTTAACTTGGCAGCAGGTACAAGGTGGAGGAATATAATATAATAAGGTAAATGTCACAAGAATAGTGTGGAGCCCTCTAGAGTTTCAGAGACAAAATGAACTTGTCTGTTTAGAGAATCAGAGCAAGTTACATGCACTTGATAAGACTTTTCAAAATGATTGAGGCTTTTATATTCATTGACGAAGAAGGCCTAGGAAGATAAGAGAATAGTGAAGACAAAGGCATGGTCATAAGCAAGCTGAGACAACATTCAAGGAAAAGCAAATAGTTCTGTTTGGCTAACTATATTGATAATACAATTTTATTAATTATAAAATAGTATCTCTTGCATACTCTCTGTTCTAGACACCATCTTATGTTCTTTGCAGGCATTATTTAACCTTCACATCTACCCCGAGGGGTTACTGAACACCTGAGCAAACTGAGGCTTGATTAGTTTAAGGATCCTGCCTGTGGTCCCTTAGCTAATACATGTTGAGATCAGGACTCAAGCCCATGTCCATCTCAACCATATTGGGAAGGATATAATGCAGGGAAGGTAAAGATTTATTTTGAGGAGGTTAAAAAGAAAATTTGATGGAGCACATTCATAGAGAGCGAAGGGAGGTTGAGGAAGGGTTAGAGAAGGAGAAGATAAATCGTGTAAAAAATCTGCCGTGGTGACAATTGAGGGCTTTTGGGAAATATGTAAAAGGTATTTATTTGCTAATATTAGGGAATCAAAATACCAGTTAGACTCTTGCCCCTAAGGCTGAACTTGATGGTTTAAGGTCAACCCAGTAGACACTTGGTAATAGGCTGTGTCATCAAAATCCCCTCTTGGGATCAGACACCATCCACTGGGCTATCCAGAGCATCCACAAGATCCTGTACTGGGAAGACTAAAATGCTGAGTAGATGCAGTCCTTTGCAAGAAGTAGTGTGGGAATCATGAACACGTCACAGCTGAGTCACAAGGCCAAATTCAGGATTGAAGGTCAGGGCCCCAGTATTCGGGTGCAGCAGAGAAAGTGGAGTTGGTGACTTCTTTTGGTCTCTACCCTAGATCATGCTGGCTGTTTTCCAGCACATAAGTCAGCCCCATTCTGGGTTAGGAGGCATGTCTCCTGCTGAGTCCTTGGGTTGCAAAGTCCAGTGTATTTCAAGTGAGGGTCTGATCAGGAACTGAGTATTCCGGCCACTTGTTAGTTAATCAACCTTTTATTCTTTTAGCTACTTCCTTTGGAGAAGGGTTTCACAATGTTAACTTACTAAAAGTTACACAAGAAGCTTCTTTCAAATAGTCACCTGGGTCCTGCCTGCTCCTGTGACCTTACCGTTAGGCACAGGAGTTTCTGTCATTTTCGCTCTTTTGTTGCCATGTAGAACACTGCATGAGGAGGGTGCCATGCTGGGAGTGTTGTTATCTTTTTGAACACTGCTATTTTTATTATAAAAGATGGAGACATGGTAGGAGGTTAATGGCTGCTCAGAGTAAAAACAAATAGTGACTAAGAACAAATATTCAAACGAGGCATTGTCTTGCTGGGGGAATGGAGCTTTGTGCTCAGTTTTCATCTCCCTCTCAGATGGCATAAACCTGGGGATTGCGTGGACTCATTTACCAGCACTGTACTGCCGTCCACTGTCAGGCAATCTAACAAGAGACTGTTAGAAGGACAAGAACCCTCCAGGGCCCCAGGGCTCCACCCAGGGCAGTTTGTTTCTTCCTCTCCCTAGCATCACACTCCCCATTTCCTTCATCTTATTGAATGACTCATCATCTCACACTGGTTACCTTGGGTCCCTGGCAAAACCCAGTCCTGGGCACCAAGAGGCAAGTGATGATAGCAGACCATCAGCTCTGGACCATATTCACTGACCTGTGGGTATTGCTTATTTTCTTTCCCAAAGCACATGATACACATATTATTCCTCCCTTTCTTGCCCATGACTTCCAGTTTCTAACAGTTTCTAACTGTGCTAGCACCTACCCTCCAGCCTTCTGTGGCCCTGCTCCATGCCCAAATCCCTGCAAAGTGTTACTCTTTGCTAGGTGACTGCAGCTGGAAAAGAGGAAAGAGCACTAATACTAATACTATATGCCAGGCACTACATGAGGTATTTTTATCTTATGTATTTCTTTTGATGATTTTGCAACGTAAGTGTCATCTTTATTTCATTGTAAAGAAACTAGAGCCCAGAGGGGTTACTAAATTACCCCAAGTCACTGAACTAGTTAGTGATAGGCCAGGATTCATTCACTAATCAGACATTGTACATACTCATACGCATACAGCACATACTCATTCACTTGACAGGCATGCCACACACACACACACACACACACACACACACACACACACACACGATATCTCAATTCTTCAAAATAGACTGTCTCTAGAAATCCCTTGAGAAGAGAGTCTACTGGTCACTGTCACCATATAGAGAGCTATTCCCTCTGCATAGTCAACATTAAGCCTTGTCTAATTATCGACCCGAATGAAATGTTATATGATTGCTCACAAATATAAGGTAAAAGATCTAAAGTAGATTATGTAAGATCTGCTTTCTTGTTCACCCTTCTCCAAACCCTCCAACTCCACGCTGGGTACTAAACACCCTCCTCGACTATTTCCTCCCCCTTCTGAAAAGTTATCCATATGCAGCCAGAGAAGTTTCATTCAACACGGGGCTCACACTGGGCAAGAGCTCACAGGACTCTCGGGGTGCCCATTCCACCTGTCAGCTCCCCTGATCCACAAAATGCCTGTGTTGGTGGGCAGTGAGCAGATTCCCTTACCACCACATGAAGCCCACCCACTTCGGCAAGCTCTCTGTATCTGGGTTAAGTTGGCTTTCCAACCAGCCCTCTCAAGCTTCTTTCTTCACTGTCTTCCTGACGTTCTAGTTGCCTTCCACAGGAAGCGCCAGGCCAATGACTCCAATCCACACTGCTCTCTCCCTTCTCTGAAATCCTTTGGTCAGTGTTATCTGGGTTATCACAATAGCCCTCTCCTTTCCCTTGTGTATGTTTTGTCTATTCGATTAGATTTACAGCCTTGAGGGAAAGACCATGTCTTATGCTTTTCTCTAATCCCTTGTAGCAAATGTCCAACAACTACACTGTTAAATGAAGTGGTAGAAAGAACACTGGATTAGTAATTTGGAAACCTGTCTTTTGTTCCAGCTCTGCTACTAACCAGCTATTGTGATTTGGGGTAAGTTATTTAAATTTCAGAACTGTTTTCTCCATCTGCAAAAATAATGATGTTTGAGCAAATGGCCTCTAAAGCCCTTTCTGAAGTTGCAACTCTCCTTTACTGAACTGATTAAACATTTGAAGAGAGAAAGTTACAAAAAAAAAGATCCATCCTAAACTCAGATCACTTAACATATAAGTGTTCAGAGAAGGAGGCTGAGTGTGAAATACATGAATGAAGGAGTAGGAGAAAGCAAAGTCAGTTAATTAAGGCAGATTACCAAGTTTCCACAAAGACTTAACAAATCACTGGGCCCAAGAAACCAGGTTCTCTTTCAACGAGCACCTCTGACTCTTTAGAGTGATTAAAAGAAATTCTGGAGTGAAGAGGATGAGCTTCCTCAGTCACAGACCTTCACTCAACCTGCTACAATGGTAGCTTCTCCTGTTATGGAGATCAGAACTCAGCTACTTCAGGTCGCTACACAAGGACATTTCTGGGTGTCCTAGGAGGTAGCTTGGCTTAGAGGATCGAACTCAAGCACTCTATCTTCCTTTTTCCCTGGACTCTTGTCAAAGACTAGACTCTCTTTCTGAGGCTAAAATGTGTGCTAATTCTATTCTATGATTGTCTAGGCTGGAGTGGCTTCTCTGACTAAAAGTGGGGCTCCAGGGAGCTTCTATATCACAGAGATTTGACAAGAGGAGACTGAATGATGAGCTCATATCACAGAGATTTGACAAGAGGAGACTGAATGATGAGCTTGGTTTCCTCCCTCAAAGCTTTCCCAGGGCCACTATGGAACTCTCTGAGAGTGGACAGGTGAGGTGCACCTCCCTGAGCCCCACCAGCATGTTTCTGCTCAAATAGGTCCACACTCTCAAATCATACAGCACAAAGAGTGACTTCCCATGCTTAGTTACAGCCAGTCCGCTGTCACAGGCGGGGTCTTGTTAGTAGCACAAGCTCCCCACAGACTCCTGGCCTTTATAAAAGTAACTGTGTTTATTTAGCCAATAGATGTTTTTCTTTTTCAAAAAATAAAAACATATAGTATAGTATTTTATAAGGGAATTTTTAATTTAATGATATATTGTGAACATCTCTTCATGTCAATAAATTCAGAACTCTAATATCTTTGTCCTTATTTTCCTTGCCGTACATTACGTAACTTCATCTGTGGTCAGGGCCACTGTTTCTCCAGACATATAAAAGGGTAAACTTGTCTTTGGCTCCTGGCCTCTCCCTCATCAGTGTTCAGCAGTGTACCTGCTACTCAGTCCTCTTATTCATCAGGGACTCGTGAGGGAGTGGTGTCAGTGTTTGTAAGAAAAAGACATGGATTCCTCCCATGACAGCAGAGATGCCCATCTCTTCCCAGCTATCTAGAACTAATAGCCAGGGGCAAGGTGGGGGCTCATCAAGAGGCACCAGTTATCACCAGTTCATCATCAGTGATGAACCACTATTAACCAAGAACCACCAATCATCATCCTGAATGTCTTCAGGGAAACTGAATTTCTATGTGTTCTGTATTTGTTAAACAGAACCCAAATGGAAGTTTCATTTAGTTTTTCTTCTTTTGACTTGGGGCGGAAGGTGGGACAGGGTCTTTTGTAAGTACAATCTCAGGGATTGGTCCATTCTGTCATTAAACCTGCTATTTCCTTCTGCTCACCTCCGTATCCAGACCTACCATGTCACCGTGGCGTCATCCTCCCATCTCTTCTTTTCCAATTATAATCTCTGTTTCAGGACCACTTTAGGTGGTTTGTGCCCTGGGAGCTCCCATGACCTGCAGCTCATGGTGATAGCTCCCTCTCCAGCCCTCTGTGGCACCCAGTGTAGGTGCTGTTCTCTCTGCTTTATATTAAAGCCAGCACCATCTCTCCACACTTCCAATACTGTGTACAATTTCTACAGTTACAATTCTGCAAAGCAGGTTTTTTATTTTAAAGTTATAGTCTGTGGTCAACATTTTATAGCTTCTTAAACATGGATCATTTCTATCCAACAATCCAAAGAAGTGACACTGTGCCCTTGAAAGGTATTGTTTTATTTGAGTTGGATATAATACTGCTAAGATATATGCTATCCCAAGGGACTGGCTATATTGTAAGTCTCCTTGTAAATGTCTAACTTCTATCTTTAATTCCCAGGCTGGTGCTCCTTATATGGAATGATACATCTTCTGAAAATAATGCAGGTGTGGTAGCTGGGTAATTTACATATAATCCTTCCCTCTGGGACTCCATTTTAGGAGGATAGGTTTTTTACATGGAATGAATGGACTTCAATCCAGGCAGATTTGCTAAAACAATGTATTCTTTCTTGAATACATTGTTGTGTATTTGTCAATGCTCTTTTGTACATATTATTTCAGATCTTCACTGAACCCTTGTATGAAAGGTAGGACAGTTATTTTAATCCCAATTTGACAGATGAGGAAAGTGGAGCCTGGACAGATCTTATGACTTAGGCCTAAGATCACACATTTAGGGGTCAAGCTAGAAACAGACGCCAGGTGTCCCGCCTGGACTGTCTTCTTGGCAACATACATGATGGTGCTCTGACGAACATCTGTTTCTCCACATCATTTTGCTTCTAAAATATGGTCATATTTCTAATCTATTTAATTCCCACAAGAGAGAGCCCTAGAGGAAACCCTTGGGTAGGGGTTAGCTGCATCATTATTTCCAACTCACAGACAGAGAAACAAATACAGAGACTTAAGGGGCTTTCCTGGTCACATGTGTACTAGTGCATGAGGTGGGACAGAACTTGGTTCCCAGCCCCTCCAGGTGGAACTCTGACACCTTTCTGCACACACACCATCTACCTCAGAGGTTGGTCTCCCTGCTGCCAATAATTTAAAGTGTAAACCATGAGTGTCAGCAGGAACTTCTGGGTGGTCTTCAAAGGAAACATGCCACCCAAATGAACCCATCACTTCGTGCTAAGAGACAGGCAGGTGTGCAAGTGGTGTGGTCTCATGGAAAGAACCAAGGGAAGGAGGTCTTGGGCACAGAGCCAGAGTGAGAAGCCAGGCCTCCTGATTTCCAGGCCAGTGCTTCCTTCTCTAATTCCACTAATAGGAGAGGTCAACAGCATTTACCATGAAGAAAAATGAAGTGAATGTCAGATCAGTGGTTTGGTTTCCCCCATGACAAATGTAAAGAATCACTCCTGCAATCTTCCAATGAAAGGGTGTGGGGTGTCCATTTCCATGCCACTTATGTCTCTCAGTAGGTGTTTTGAAATAACTGGGCTACTAATAGCTGGGTAAAATGACCCACAGTCTCAACTCAGCCAATACTAATATTTCTCGACTCTGCGAAGAATGAATACATTTGGCATCTTAAGAGGTGAAAGAAGGTGGTTGCAATGCAGTTATTCCCTGAGGAAGGATAGCAGATGGATAAATTTCCTGCTGTTGTTATGGGTGGTCCAGAATCAGCAAAGATGGGGTTTCTGCATACAAGCATGTGTGACCAATGCTAGTTTCCTGGAGTAGAGCCAGGACCCTGGGATAGCACTATGCTTCCTTTAGAATATGCCCAATCTTGTTCAAGGTCTGTTATTCCATTGAGTATATACATACATACTTCACTCACTCAGCTCTGCTGTGTTGTCAGGGATAAATCAGGGTGTGTTCCACTTGGAAGTTATTTTTAAACCAACTAACATATTCCATGTGAGTAACTAACATAAACCACAGTGAGAAACAGAGATGAAGGATGTATGTCTTCTGCCTTCAGAGAGCCTACACTCCAGGTGAAAAGTCATGATTACATACTTGATAAATCAGTGAGCGATTTGAAGATAATAATGACGAGTGGCACTCATTGAAGTACAGGAAGATTGGCTGTGGTAGCCCAGCAAAGGGATGGGATGGTTTGCAAAGAATCAGAAGACGGGTGGAACTTGAGTGGGGTATTGACTGCTGAATTGCTGCTGGATAGGAGAGTCATGGGGGTGGGGAGGAGAATGCCAAAGGAAAGAATAGAGATAGAGGCAGGAGGAAGCAGGAGAGTGGCTTCGTTCACTTTCCTGGACACAGACTGCTCCTTTTTTTTGCAGGGACTTGCTCTCTCATGATCACAAAGAACTACACAAGAGAGTGTGGGTGGCTCAGGATGAACCTGACTCCACTTCCAGAGGCTCAAAGTGCATCCTGGGTGATAATAGGTGAGAAGCCACCATGTTTGAAGTGGAGGGATAGCACACGGTTTTGTAAACTAATAAAATCCTCCCTGTCCAACTTAAAAAGAGTACACCAAGGCTGTGCCACCTACTTATGAAAAAGACTTGGAGGGAAATGCAACAACTGGGATTGGTTTGAAGATCTATAGAAGGTTAATGCAATGTTTGTCAACTAGAAAGTTCTAGACAGCTTACTAATATATCTGAGGGCCTGACTGATGGACTAAATTTCGGGAGAGGACATGTAATTAGAAGGAAAGTAGTACTTCCAGTGAGTTTATTTTGTATGTTCTTAAAGGCAGACAGAATCTCGGTGCCCTCTCCTGGGGCAGACATCTCTTTCCAAGCCATCTCTAAGGGCTGGCCATCTAGCCTCTGTTCTTCCATAGCTTATTCCATTGATATAATGGCTGGCAATCCATCAGGGGGGATTAGGAGGGACTGAAGCAAGGATGCAGGTCCAGGGTAAAGGAAGCTGGGGAATCATGGTGTTAGGAAAGCAGAGAAGAGACAGAACTGAGAAGCTGAAAAGCACTGGTAAATGCTTTGCCTATTTCAAATCAAAGTTGAAGCCTAGGTCTGGTATCTTCATCAACTGTTGTTATTGCCCTCTCATTTCTCTAAGAATTATCATGTATAGTTGACCCTTGAACAACATAGGTTTGAACTGCATGGATTCACTTACAAGTGGACTTTTAAAGAATAAATACTGCAAATGTATTTTATTTTCCTTATGGTTTTCTTAATAACATTATCTTTTCATTAGCTTATTTTATAGTAAGAAAACAGTACATAATAGATATACAAAATATGTGTTAATCAACTGTTTATATGATTGGTAAGGCATCTGCTCAACAATAGGCTATTAGTAGTTAAGTTTTGGGGGAGTCAAAAGTTTTATGTGATTTTTTAACTGTATGGGGGTCAGCATCCCTAACTCTCACATTGTTCAAGGGTCAACTGTATCTCCTAAGTCATTAAATCTGGGCCTGGAAGGCCATCTTAAAGTAAGTGTGGGTTTTAAAATATGAGTGGGCCACGGAGTACCAGCATTTGCATGTGATATTACCATGACAGGCCATTTTGTCCATGCTGTATGTGGAAGCTGCTTTTGAGAGCTTTTATTTTCACATAAAAATATTATAGCTCCTGAAGGGCACTGGATATGCATTCAAGACACTGGAGTTAAAAGTTTTCCTTGCCATCAGGCAGCTGTGTCTGGGTTGTGCTTGGTGGATCATAAGTGGTCCATGCAAGTTTGTTGAATAAAAAGGAAACTCAGGAAAAAATACTTAATTTTCCAGCATCTCAGTTTCCTCATCTCTAAAACAGGAGAAATAGCCCCTAGTGCTCCCAATTGACAGGGTCATGGTAGGATAAAAATGAGGTAATAGTTTTGTTTAACACACTTTAAAAGTAAGAAGTTGTGTAGAAATACAAATGGTTGCTATAGCAAAACAGGTTGGAAAGGCCTGTGAGTGGGACCTAGGAAACTTTGAGTCTTGTCCAACTCAGCTCATAAACAATAAATCTCGGGCAGTCTCCTACCTTCCTGGAGCCTCAGCTATCTCATGTAAACTCAGGATAATAGAATCCTGTTTGTTTCACAGGGGTGTTTTGAAAGTCAACAGAAATGATTATAAATTGCTCCTCTCTGATGAGTAATGAAAAAGTAAGTTATGGGTGTTCAACTCTTCATGCCTGTGCTTATTTGTGATTTTGGAAACAGTTTGCCCCTGGAGAAGTAAAGCCTTTATGGGGAGCCCCTGGGCCTGCTGATCCTACCCCTTGCTTCCTGCCTCTAGTCATCCACACCATGTGTTTTTCATTAGCCTTTCCTTTGGATTCCCCTTCCGGCCCATGTTCCCTGTAATCATTGTTCACCATCGCTCAGATGCAAAGTCTCCATAGAATCCCAGAAGGTTAGACCTGGACAGGGTCTCCACTATCTACAAAACCACTTCCTTATCTTATGCATGTGCATATAAAGGCTCAGAAAGATCATGCATCTATTTGGTTTCAAAGTCAGAACCAGAACCTGCATCCCAGTCCAGTATTCTTTTTACTGCATGTCACGTCAGGCCTTTTAAACATTGTACTTCCCATCCTCATTTTATTACAGGAAATCCCATCTGCCCTGGGTTCAGCTTGGATTCATAATTAATGCTGTGAAATCTATGATTCTCTGCCTTCTCTCCCTCTTCCCATCTCAGGCATCTGTCTGAAAGTCAGCCCCAAGAGTGGTGTTGGTTAGCATGTCCCCAGTAAGGTGAGGAGATGCTACTCCACTCAGCACCAGTTATTTCTCTCATAGAAAAACAAAAGAGAGACAAATAAGAGATAGAAAAAAACTCCACCTAAACTCCATAAACTTTGGGTAAAATGATGCAGTCTGATAAGGTAAATCAACTCTGGGGATGAGGAAAAGGTAAACCAATTACCAGGAATTCCACTTACTTTTTCTCAACATAAAATAGCAGGTTAGAATTATTGCATATCATCATCTGTGAGTTTTCATTTCTACTTAGGACAGTTGAACAGACATGCTGGATGTCATATTTGTGATGTATTTCGGAAAACAATTTGTTCAGAACTTTTTTTTTTCTGATTGTCAGAAAGCGTGGTTTCTAGTGCTAAGGTTGTCATTGTATGTGTGTTCCCTGGTGGATCACATCTCATGTCTGAGCTCCAGTTTCCCCATCCCTAAAATTGTGGGAAAGCCTAGATGCTCACGAGGCTGGGAGAATGTGCCAATGCAGTGTCTCAGCTTGTGCACACTGTTGTTGGACATGAGAGCCTTTTAAACATTAGTGGTCACCCTGCCCCACTGCAGCAGCAACTCCACACAGGATCTTGGAGCAAAGGACTCTCACCAGGGAGGACTGTGAAACGACTGTCAAGCAGTGGCAGATTTCCCTGTCTTTCAGCGCCTGTTTGCTGACAATTCACATAATCATCTTTCAGAAGGACATGATAATACAGTGTCTGGATTGTAAAACTGCTCGTAAAACATTATGGGATAGTGGGAAGTCTGGGTCCCTGTAAGGATGGTGCTGGGATCCAACTTGAGCTTCGTGGAAAACAAATAATGAGCTATTTGAAACTGTCATCTTTTCCTCAAACAGAGCATAAAAAGTGAAGATAAATGGAAATATCAACAATTATTGTTTTTCCCAGTGGGAAAGTGATAAAAGTATTTAAATGATGTATGACACAATGGAGGGTCCTAAAAGAGGGCTCCCCATCCTTAACGAGGGAGGATTTTGAGGTAATAGAATCAGCAGAAAAGTTAAGAGGGGAGAGCAAAGGGCAGAAATGAGAGACTTGGGGAGCCAGGCTCAGTCTATACATGACAGTAAAATAAAAAATCACGCTGAACCTAAGCACATGTTTATACAAAATCTAATTGCCTATTATTTAAATGGAGACGCAGAAAGGAAAGACAGAGGACAAGACTCCCAAATGGGGAGAATGGAGAATGAAAAGCAGGAAGTTTAGGCTATAAGATCTTAGAGAACAGCACCTCTAACAACTTTTTCTGTGTCATGAAAAGCTCTGACTCAGCAGATGGAGCAGGGGCTTGGGCTAAATGTCAGTCTTGATAATGACTTTGCCTCTCTCCGCAGGACTCCCCCTGGAGGTTTGACCTGCCTACTTTTGGGACCTCTCACAGACTACCCTGTGGATAATTTCTGAATTTATTCCTTGGGTTATATTTCCCCTCCCTGGGTCCAGTCCTCCTGTGTCTCTAATCTTTTACTGGCCTCTTCCCATTGTCCTTCCCACCTCCCATTCAGTATAAATATACATTCATCATTTCCTTACACTGGCTCCCCTTCCCCAAATTTCATATTAGTGGGTGGTACAAATGATCACCAACTATTTCTCCTATCTCCCTAAACTCAGACTTGTATTTCTTCTACTTATCTCCTCTATCATCTGGCTCCTAAATTCAGTTATTTTTTTCTAGTGAAATCTCTGTACTCACAAATACCTTTCTATTTGTCAGGACCTTTCTATACATCATTTCTAAACCATTCGAGCAGCACCTGCAAACTGGCCCTGGTTCCAGCTTCTTCTCACTTGAATCGACCCAGTGTCCTCCTGCCAGTCTGATAATCCTCAAATACTCCATTTAGTCCTGCTACTCCCCTGCTCAGAAACCTGCCATGTCTCCCTGTTTCCAACAGTGAATCAAAATACCTGGGTCTCTCTGGCCTGAGAGATTACATTTTCAGCTTCTCTTCATGTTCTTGCTATTTCCACAAACATCCTTATTGTCTCCATTCATTCCCATTTCTGTGGTATAACTGCCCGTCCAATTAGATGTTTCATATCCTATTCAAGGACCAAGTCAAAAACCTCTCCTACAGGAAGCCTATCCTGACTATTGAGACTAGTGCTTATGTACTTACTGCCTGGGTATTACCATTCAGCACTGAATCAGAAGCTGATATGTATTGTCACCCTACAGTTTGGGACCAAACATCATTAACTCTTAGCATTCCTCTTCCCATTCCTTGAGATCTTCATCAGGTCTCTCCTACATGTTTGGTGAATCAACATTGTGGGTTCATTGATAGTCTATGATTATCTGATTGGGCTACATGGTTATTTAGTCTGATTATTTGCACAGATTTGATTTTTGATGAAGGAGCACTAAGATCAGTCATTTTGAAGCATATTTTTAAGGACATACAAATAAATAAAAATATTGACCATAGACATTGCCTTAATACATGACCACTCAACTGATGCTGTTGGTTGTATATTCAAGACATTCTGATGAACCTTTGGGGCTAGCTACTCCCTTCTAGAAGCCCAGTGCACTGTTCTCCTACCTGTTATACTATATGCTTCTCAAGAATCAGTTGTGTTTGTTCCCAAACCTTATAATGCTGGTGGTAGTGATAATTATGTAGTTTATTTAAATATTATGCAAAACTGTGACATGCGAATGCAAAGAGAGTTGTTGTTTTGATAAAAACCAAGTCAATTGCTTTGGAGTCAATAAAATGCAAAGTTGAAAAAGAAGAACTGATGCTGAATTGAATGTAGGTGAGACAACTCTAAGAAATCAGTAAAGACCATAAAGGTCTTGAATTCTAAATTCAGATTGATTGGAACATACATTTTAGGTTCTTGCTTTACTTTAAAGAAACCAAAACTAGATATCATAAATTACATATCCTGGGAATGGTTTGGGGGAAAGATGATGCAGAACTTTAATTAGAAGACCTTTATTCAAAGAAAAATTATTAGTTCTCTATGAAAGGATTGATAAATGAATACGTATTTAGAAGTTTAAGATAAAATTAAAAAGTTCACCTTTTTTATATATGCTTAAAACATTTTGGTCCATTATCAAACATTATTCCAGACTATCACATTTAAGCAATTCTCCAACAAGCAACACTCAACCTCAGCGCAGGTAAAAATTTTCTGAGTTTTTGAGCAGAAACAGGATAGTTTCTCTTTTGAATACCTCACACATTCACTTATGAGGTGCAAAGATACAGCAGTTCAGTGGGAGGTAGCCTCCTAGAGACTCCCTAACGACCTTTAGCACCTGGAGTTACACCCTGTGTAATCCCCTCTTTCACCCAATAAGCCTGTTATTTGTGACCACAGAGTATGTCAGAAGTGATAATGTGTGACTTCCAAGACTGGGTTGTAGGGCTTCCAGCTCAGTACATTATATTATTTACTCACACGGGGGGAAGCCAACCACTATGGTGTGAGGACACGTAAGACACCCTGCAGAGAGACCCTTGTGGTAAAGAAGTGAGGACTCTTAACAACAGCCAGCACCAACTTGATACCCATGTGAATCAGCCACCTTGGAAGTGTACCATCTTGCCCCGGTCAAATCTTCAGATGACAGTGGCCCTCACTGACATCTGACTGAAAACTCATGAGAGACCCCAGCCAGAACTGCCTAGCCAAACTGCTTTTGAATTTACGACTCTCGGAAACTGTGAGAGATGTTAAATGATCATTATTGCTACAAGACATTACGTTTGGAAGCATGTTGCCATGCAACTTTAGATAACACACAGTTTCTCACACAGAGCTATGGTCTTGAACCAGGGAGAACCTAATACGGAGCCCTAACAGCAGGGAGAACACCCACTCTACTGAGAGTACAAAGGACACATTGCTTTTTGTCCACATGGGTCTTATAAAATGAAAAAGGAGAAAGGAAAATAATCAGTTTCTAGGACAGAACCACAGCACGGAACAAATTTGCTCCATAGTCTGATGCTCAAGAGCAAAGTGGAGTGAAGGGGCACCACCAAGAGAATCGTTTACCCTTTTATTCACACCTTAAACCTCGCCTACACACGTCGTACCCTGCTAACAGAGCCAGAGGGAGCCATGAGAAATCCCAGGGATCATCCAGGTCAAGGTGTGCTTCATGAGACCTGGGATCCAGACACAATTCTGTGAAGGTTCTTCACTACAGTGGGAATGTGATTCTCTCATTAGTATCTACCCATAGCGCACTAGGGCCTAAGAGCAGCAATGCTCATTGGCAGATTGGTCATAGTTTAGTAAGTTCTGGTCAACAATATTGATCACATCTTTCTTCACAAAACTCCTGTTAAAACTTAAGAAATCAAACTGGCTGTGTCTTTGTTGCTTCAGCCTGACCAGCTGAAGTATGACCAGTCGCATTTCCTAACTATTCTCCTAGCTAATTGCTAAGTCATGAATCCAATGCTTGCAGCAGGATGTTTGGTCTGCCCACATTTAACATAGCAAATCAAAAGGGAAATACTTCTTTCTTGTTTTCCCCCAGAAGTAAAATAAGAAGAAAAGCCTAGTTGAACAGGGACTCGAGGTAAATCTACTTATCCAAGCAATGAAACGACTTCTAAAATATCTTCCTTCCTCCTTCTCACCCTAGTCTCGGTTAAATTTTCCTAAAGCTTTGATCAGATCAATACTCTGCTTAAAAAAACAAAAAACAAACAAACAAACAAAAAACCTTAAATGACTTTCTAATGCCCTCTAAATAAATGTCTAAGTATCTTAGAATAGCACTTAAATGAACCTGGTAACCTTCAAATCTGGCCTGAAGGTACGTTCCAGTCTTAGTTCTACCCACCACTCATGGGTATGAAACTGGAGCCCTGATAAATTTTCACCATTCTCAGAACACACCAAACACTTTTGTGCCTCTTGCTTTCACTTCTGCCATCCACTCTCCCTGGAATGCTCTCTTTCCAACCACTAGCCTTCCACACATCCCTGATGTCAAGGAGTTCCAGCCTCACGAACTACAAGAGCCCTCCCATGACAATGCCAGTGACTGCTGTCATCTCCAGACGTGTATGCCACTCACAACAGATTGGTTTCTCATTCAATAGCATAGCTGCTATCTTGATTCTGTACAAATTTTCTCTCTCCTTTGAGTTGTAAGTGCCTAAAGAATAGGAATCAGGTCTGTTTCCACCTAGTGGTGTCCTTGGCATTTATAAGGATGAATAAATTGATGAATAAATAAATTACTATGTTCCTACTACTGCTGTGTGTTCTTGCCTTTCCCAAACTCAGCTTATTGCCTGCCCCATGTATACATTTATTTCCAAGAGAAAACTGTAAAAAGGCAAAAGCAGGGGTGTTATGGGATGAAAAGTGCCATTTCCCTGAGTAGCTTTACCCAAAAATTGCCTACTTAGCTACTTTTCATCTCCAAATTCATTAATTTAACTTCATTTGATTGGACCGACTGAGGTCTTTCTAGTAAAACAGTCATGGAAGGTGGTGAAGTACACAGCTACCAGGAGGTATAACTTAATACGAACTTTAAAAGGAATTTAAAAAATGTCTTTTCTTCCTTCAATCCATTTTTAAAAGAATACTATTCTTTACATATTTCTGAAATTCTTTCATTTGAGATTCAATATTTAGCTTTTTAATATAATTATTTTTGGGAGAAGACACACTTATAGTGTGAAGATTATCATTAACAACACCAATGACAGAGGACCTGTAAGCAATAAGACTCTGAGACTAGGCAAGTGCAAAGAGGAGGAGTAAGAGAGAGGCTCACTGAAAACAGGAATTGTTAAAATGCCCATGAAAACTACAATTTGCTGAAGTTGCTGAAGTTTGGCTTCATCCCTCATAGAATTTTAAATGATAACTCTTCATGGACCAGAAAACCTCTCTGCTGATGAGTAACCACAATCCTGACATTTTTTTAACACTCCCACCCCCACCCCCAGCTCTAACATAATTGCCTGTGACAGAGAACCAGCTGTATCCCTGTGATGTAATTATTTTCTTTCCAGGGTCCATCTTGTGGTTTTGTGTACATGCACACAAGCACCTGTGTGTGTGCACACACACGCACATGCTGTGTAGGCACAGAGACAGCTGATCCTTTACACCCCATTCATTTTCCTTTCTAATATGATACATCAGAAGCACACTGAAATTTCTGGGTGTGTAGTAAAACATGAATCTATGAAAAATAATTTAACCTAGTAAAATCCATCCAAATGATAAAATATCCTGTAAAGGTAATTTGAGAGGGGAAAAAAATACTACTGGTTCTGATGGCAGTTTAAAATACCTTACTTCTCATAAATAATAGGCTAGTTAAATGCCTATTTTACTTGTATCATGATAACGACTTCTATATGTCATTCCCAAATTCTCATCATTCTCTCCTAAGTCTTCCCAATAATAATAATGACAATAGCAATAACAGCAATGGTTATATACAACAAAGAGCAAAGATCATTGGAAAGTTTTCTTCCTCCAAAGAGGAATTTCTGAATGGCTGTACTCTGCGCCTTGAATGCATTATGGTTAATTTCAGATTCCGAGGATGATTAACTCTGACTGGTGGAATAAAAGGCCACGACCAATTATTATTCAGAAAAATCCTGCTGTTTAGCCAAAGAGCGTACAGTGCAATCCAGTCCTTGATGTTCCTGTGATAAACGCTCACATGACAAGGTTATTTGGTGTAGAGCAGCCAGAGTGGTTGCTATGGCAACCTGTTCACAATGCTCATAAATCTGAGGTGTAGTTATCCTTGCTGTGTATGCAAAAAAAAAAAAAGGAGGAAAGAAAAAAGAAACCTACAAAGCCAACTCAAGCGGTTTAATTTACAGCGTCGCCTCCAAAAAAAAAAAAAAGAAAAGAAAAAAATGGGCAAATGAATTCTAAAATAATAGACCTCTCCATATTATACTCTTTCACAATATGGGCACTTAGGACTCAAACGCTCTCTTCAAAGCCAAAAAGACTTTTAAGATAATCATTATGGTAGAGAATATAGGTCATCATTAGCACCAGGAGTGACAAAAATAAAAGAGGTGGTTAGAAATTCAAGTTTGCCAGCATCAATTGTTTTCCCTTGGCACAGTTAGCAATGCAAACAGCTGTTGACAGCACATCAGGACAGGTATGTTCGATGAGGAACAAATGGCTTTTTTAGTTGCTGCTTCCCAGAAATGATGGGCTGTACGTCTAAGGGGCCAAAGGTCAAGCAGACAATGATGAAATATCCCCCACAGACCCAATGTCAGGTGGTTCTATGTTAAGACTGCTCTGATATGGTCTCTCGGCCTCGATTTCAGCTCCACTCAAGCCCTATTAGAAATAAGGGCAGCCTATTAAACCAGCAGGCACCAAAGCTTTCCTCATCTAAGTATGAGCCCCCATGGCCACCTGGCTCTTTGACTCCCTGTGGCTTATTTCAACCATTATCAGTTTTCTAAATAAAAATTGAGGAAGGGTTGAACCCTTTGAAGTGACAATTTTTTAACACTTTGGAATGTGAGGGCCATTGGGTCTGAAGTTATCCGGAATGACAGAGAAGTCTAATATGTTAATAGTGTAGTTCAAATTAAGACTAATTTTTGACTTATGCCATCTAACACTGGAGATGGCTCCATTAGAGAGCTTTGATGGGCAAATTCAGTATATGGTCAAGTCTCAGAGTATATACACATATCAGGGAATTTCAAAGGGTGCAAGAACTACACATTTGCTCGGGCAATATCAGAAGCACTCAGTTGTATCAAATTGGAAAGAATGGTGATAGAAATACTCTCTCTGCCTCTGGGCCTGAATTCTGAGCCAACGCTTAAGTTTATCCATTAGTCTTTGATAAAGGGTACCCACAAGATATGGTGCTTCCCCTAAACCTACACAATAGACCAAGAAGAATCCTGACCAAGATATATTCAGTAGCCAAATAGCTGGCTCATCTCAGAGTCAACAAGTATATATCCAATGTATAAAAATTCACTCTACCTACCTTTTCAAGAATACCTAAAATTCTATCATTTGAGATAACCATCTTGGTTTAAGACATACCATCTTATAATAGAGCAGGCATCCTTGTGATTTGAACATGTAGACTTTAGTGTAATATAGCCATGTATACTTTTGTGCAAAGAAGTTGATCAGACTATTTGCTGAGAGTACTTAAACACGCTTGGCACTTAGGATGGGAGGAACATAGAAGGAGAAAAGGGAAGCCTGGAGCTTTACAAAGATAATCTCATTTCCAAGAAAATGAGATCTTTAAGGATATGAATTATATTTTCCAATTAAGGATATGAACTGTATTTTCCAATTATTATATTTTCAGTGCCTAGCACACTGCCTGGCACATGGAAAGGCCCACTGTATTCTTGAGGAATTGATGCAATAATATAATTTTGCAGAGGATAAAATTTCCTCTGAAAAAAAGAACTGCATATGTGCTCAAATGTTCTGATTCATTTCCCATTGGATTCATTAATAAACAGGTAGGAAAAGAGAAGAGAATGATGAGGAAGAGAGAAGAGGAAACTTCTTTCCTTTTTAATTGTTGGCTTCAGGAGACTCCTTTGATCCCAGTGATTATTCTACAATTCCAAAAATCTTGAAAAATTCTGAGTCTGCCATTATTTATTATTTAACTAGGGCCAATTTCCAATCGTTGACTTTACATGGTGTGGCATGGGGTTGGACTCTGTACACTGTATGTCAGCTCAGCCCTGCAATGCTGCATACTGAGTGCTGGGCCTGAAACCAATGGCCTGAGTGATACACTGTTCTGTTGGACAGGCCAACGCTCATCTACCACCTACATAACACTAAATGTGGGCTTGCACAGAGTGACTTGCTCCATTTGCAGTAAATTAGAAATTACACAGATGTATCCTTATTCTCACACTACTCCACAGCAAGGAAGTATTCATGCCCCTATTTGATAATGATATTGACTTTCTTTAGTTGTGCACCTCTCTGTACCAGGCACAGATCTCTGTGCTTTACATAGAGACCTACACATGATCTCCTTTCTTATCATATTCTGCTACATTATGTGTAGGATGTTTCACTCATATGAAGTTACATGTATGATCTCATTTGATCCTCACGAAACACATCAAAAGTAGGCACTATTATGACCTTATTTATAGATGAGAAAACTATAGCTTAGGACCAAGTTAAGAACCTTGTTCAAAGTCAGACAGCTAGAACCCCACATATTAACTGTTATGCCTCAACATTGGCAGAAATGGTGAATCTCTGATAAACTTGCCCAATGACAAAGCTGGAGAAAAAGCAGCCACATTTTGTAAAAGCAATGGAATTTTTAATCTAAAATTGTTGCTATTACCTAAAATTCTGACTGTTCCTTCTTAAGCAAGGGGAGGAAAGAATATCTTCTTGGAAGTCAGGGACTTGGGCCTGAGTCCCGATAAGGAAAAATAAAAAGGAACAGGAGCTGAAGAATGCAAGCACAGTACTGTTGTTTGAACATATTTTAACTTAGGCATGTATTTGATGCATCACTTTCATTTGCCTTCTTACCATATTGCAACACAATTCTTCAAGCAATTCTCTAAGCTCATCAAGTAGGCCCTACTGGCAGAAAAAGCTTCCTTTTCTGGGGGCAGAAACAGTTGAGCTTCTTGTTACTACAGGGTGGGGATTCTTCTTCAACACAATTGCCTAATAAAACTTCTCAACATTTTTTCATTTTTAGATAACATTAGAAAACATAAGTTACTATGTATAATGATCTTGTTATGTATGAGTTTTTGCTCTTCCCTGGACTTTAAGCTACTGTAGATGGGAAACATGGTTCTATTTATCTTTATCTTCTCCCTAATGATTGACAAAAGGCACTCGAGAAAACAGCAATAACAAAAATCTGAGGATAGAATGCCAGATTTCTATTTCCTTTTGAAAAATCAGAAGATTTGGCAACACCAGTACCAAATTCTTACATGGAGCTGAGTAGCAGCTATCCCCTTAAGACAGGGCTTGCCATGGTTCCTCTGGTCAGCTCCACCTACATTACCTGCCTGACACCACCGTGAGTATTTGAGTTCAAGAACTGCACAACAAAGAGGCGAGAAATAGGAGAAGGGCAAGACCTCCTCGCTCAGAAGCCTTGCATCATTCTTCCACCATCTCAGGGTTGGCCACTCTGGCCCTTCTGACCCTGATTATTACACGTGATGCAATGCTGTGACTTCTATACCACCCAAGGATACTTGATCTTACTTCTCATATTCAGAGAGAAGGTGTCTTCATGGCAAGGAACTTTAAGGAGACTAGGAGAATCAAATAATTCCTCTGGGGATAGGATTCTGAGCTGATCCTCAAGCTTAAATCTGGAAGTAAGAGATTATAAAGCAGAAAAGTGAACCCCCTGCCTATGTTGGCAGTCTCTAACCTGAGCTGAGAACATGGGCCAAGCTGCTGACACCGAAGGTTGCATTTACAAGTATAAGTTAAAAGACCTGAAACCTTTCTGTTTTCTCTTTTTTCAGTTCTAGTTACTGCTAATTTACTCATTATTAAGTCAAAGAATTAAGCAACAAAAAGCTTAGAGTGTGATGAATAAAAAAAGCCGATAGGATGTATACTTATTTCACAGGATAAAACATTGTTCCATATTTTAAAAATCTCAATATTGTGACACTGTCAAACCTTCTAGCAAAGCTGTCACCCTAGGGATGAGACCTTGGCCTTACTCTGCAATCTTCATTCAGTCGTTCAGCAGTTTATACCAGGTGAGGTTTAAAGCAGTCAGAGATGCAAGGGTGAAGAACAACAAAAATACCTGGCCTCTGCTTTCAGGGCCATATACTCTATTTGGGGAGATGGATGCTAATTTAATAAGTGCCAGGATGCAGAAAAAGGAGTTCTATGACAGGATCCAGATATAGTCTTCTTGGGCATGTGTGTGTGCAGAGAGGGAAGGTGTGTCTAGGAAAAGCTTTCTTGAGAAACTGGATCTTGAAGATGCAGACTCAATCATCTTTGTGTTATTTATGATTCCTGTTTTAGTGCCCCACATAGAGTAAGAGCTGTGGACCATTATGAGGGGATCCCACCTAGGCCACGATGTTAACTGGTCCTCATCTCTCTGTTCAAGCATGTTATCCTCTGGGCAGGCTTTACATTCACCCTTCACCTCAGGCTGAGTTTTCCTCTGTGGTCTTTCCACATTTCTTTATATGCCCATCATATTGTAATCATCTTAACAGGACTACCTGTCATCTCTGTTACCCAAAACGGAATACACCGCTGGGTGAATGTTTGCTATGGAATGCATGGGTAATCTGTGAGAGAATAGAAATGACATAGTTTGCACTGTAGCTATGGGGACCTGAATTTGTGAGTTATGAGGGAAGACTCATATCTGGCTCATGTGCACAGAGATGGGCCACAAGCGGCCCCTTCATTCTGCTGCTGTTATACATTTTCCTTAATTAAAGCTTTTAACAAAGTGCAATTTGATTCTGAAGGCTGATTCCTTTGTTTTCTACAACTGAGCAGACTGGTTTTCATTTAGCCTAATAAAAACAGAAGTGCTTATTTAAATTAGCAACTTCTGATGAGATTAACTGGCAAAATAGGAAAGCACTGGATAAACTTGCTAATTATACTCCTCTAGAGTCAGTGTCTAGTACTTAACTCAATTAACACACATACATATATACAGTCAATTCTCATTATCTGCAGAGTTATGTTTTACGAAGTTGCTGCAAACACCAAATTAGTGAACACTGAGTCACTGCTCCTAGGGGAAATTTAGCATTAGGTTCCTGAGAGTCTCTGGTCACAACATTTTTTTCAACTAATCAATACATAATCTTGTTTTATGCGTGTTTCTGTTTAAAGATAACTTATATATATTGTTAATTCATTAACACTGAACTCATAGTCAACAACACTATAACTTATGCTTAACCAAAGCTGACAAATATATTTTCTCTGTAAGGCACATCATAGCTGTCCTGCACACAGGGACACTAGACCACTGTGCTGGGTGGCATTTTAAACAGCAAAATCACCAACAAAAAGCACAAAAATATAGAAAGTATGTGGCACTAAACAGACTGCAATAAAGAACACTTGTTTGCAGTATGACGGCTGAAGTGAGAAGGCAGAATATCACTTTGATTTTGACTTGGGCATGTGTGAGTTGGGTGAACGTGTCCTTGAATGACTGTGAAAACACTATGATTATTGATTTTGGGGTTACAAATACATTTTAGCAAGTAGGTAAAATTATAAGTACGGAATCTGTGAATAAGAATTAAATGTACATATAATATATAGAGATATATATCCATGTACATAAGTATATTCTTCAGCACGTTATCTGGTATATAAAATACTTTTTGAATGAATTAATAAGATTTGTTAGTTAATATAGTAAAAAATAAAACAATTGGTTAAGAGAATGCACATATATTATATGAGATAATACAATAATACAAATTTAGTAATAAAGTGCTACAGAATGTAATTTAATCTTTGATTATATGCTTCATAGATTCATATAAAGACCATCTTAAATGACCTGACCATGAAAGTTTATGAAGTTCACTTAACCTCTCTAGAATATATTGCTCATGCAGAATAGGGGTGGGGAAAGCACAAACAATTCTTTAATTAATCCTTTTTTTTTTTCATTTTCATCTAAGAAGAATTCTGAAAACACTCCTTCAGAAAAGGGGTGGATGGAAGGAAAGCTTGCCTCGAAGCTAGGTAGGCTGGGTTTACTTTAGAAGAGGTGATGCCTCCATATGGAGTGTTGGGATTTTCTATCTATTTCACTTTCGCTACCATAGTCATAAAAGGGTTTGATAATACTTCGTTGAGTGAAGAATTATGGGTACCAAAAGGCTTGATAATAGTTTGCTGTATATTTAGAAAAATAGAAATTTAAGACTGAACATTAATGTAGGGAAAGAAGAAGGGAAGGTAAGTAGAGAGATGGAGTGGCCATAATTCCTGACATGACTCCCAGAACCAGCTGTTGGTGGCCGTGGGTGATGATAATAAAAAGAAAAATAGTAGCTCACATACACATCACACTTTGGGGCTCTCATATAAAGTATCTCCTTGCAGTTGATCGTTATATACAAATTTTAAGAACAAGGAATGGAGAACTGGATGTACTCATTGACTGCTGGAGTCTCATCTCTAGCAGCAGAAAGGAAAGTAGGACTTGTCAGTTCACATACTGTGCTCCTCTGCCAGCGCTTACTGGGCTGTAACTGAAGGGGCTGGAGCTCTGGGCCAAATGTCTGATGAACAGAAGTCAACAGATACTTGACTAGCTGAGATACTGGGTCATTCTCAGAATCCATTTAGTTAAATTCACAGACTCAGAAGACTGGTTAAATAAAAGAAATCTGAGGGATAATGTCATATGTCCCTTATCTTTCAGTAAAGAAACCAAGTCCCAGAGAGGTAAAGTGATTTATACAAAGTCATATAGCTCCTTAGTAGTAGACTCTGGTCTTGAACTCATGTCTACAAATTCTGGGTCTTCTTCCTGCCAGCCTTATGTTATTTCTATTCCCATTGCACTCTTCGCCCCTCCCATTCCCAACAGCTTCACAATTTTGAATTTTCATGATGGAGTTTCAAATACATGGTGTGGGGAAATCCTCTCTGTGGTCCACAGATAAGAATTACAGACTTCCCCACTGTATTAATTAATGGCCTCATTAATCCACATTTAACTGTTCAATTAAATGTTTAATGTAACGCTTAGAGGTGCCATCAATTATCATGTGTGAAGCAACTCTTAGAGATCCTAGCCTGGAAGCTGCTACGTACATGCGCAAAATTACTGTCATTCGGACACACCATGTTATCTCATGGAGCTCTATTCAGGGAAGGTGGTTACAGCTCTGGTTTAACTCAGGGCGGATTAAATCAGTGTGTTGGAGAAGAATGGAATTAAATGCTTTGCTGTAATGACTCACATCCTCACAAGTACCACTCATTAATTGTAGGTGCTACATGACATGAATGTGCTAGGGGATGGCAAATATAATATTTTGAATGCTTTTCTTTCCGAGAATTACCCCAGAGAGAGAAAAACGATCTCAGTAGTGGTTACTGAAAACATATGCCAGCTTGATTTCCCTAGCAATGATATTAACAGTGAAGAGTAAAACCTTTGTGCTTCAGCTCAAAGAAAGGCAGCTCAATTTCCACCAAATGTATTTCAACCTGACCTAGGTAATAACTAAGCAAGCAACGTGGGGAGGTTCATAATTGCAATTGCTTATTACGTGAGCTAAAATGGCAAGATTTGTTTCTGTGGCTGAATTCTTCTAAGCAGGCCCACAGTTTAAAGCTTGCAGTTGCCCTCTAGAAGGTCACCAGATGCATGTGATGTGTTGGTTAAGACCTGGGAGTGGTACTGTACGTCAGGGTCCGGTTGTTCTATCTTGCATCAGCTACAGAATTCAGAATTTGAAAAGCTGAGATTAGGCAAGTAGCTATTGCTATTGTCTTAAGTGAGGGCAAATGTTTTACTTTGTAACCAGTGGTTGAGGTACCATGGAGAGAGCCTTTATGAGAACAGTCTTTCGAGTGAGAGCCAAGAATCACTGGTACCTGGCTCCTCAGGGTCTGCCCCTCTTAAGTCTAATCCATCAGGAGTTTTCTTCCGAGGGCCTTGGTGGGTCTGCTTGGTGTCAGAACAGGAGGAGAAAAGGTTGATGAGGGATGGGAGAAAGGGGCAGGTCCAAACCAAGCAGAGTCCAACAGCAAAGCTCAGCATCAAGTAAGAAGTCTGTGCTAGGAATAGCATTCAAAAGCACCTCTTCTAAATGAGCAACTGGGTTAAAATTACAGGGTGGATTCAACTGAAAGGAGAGAAGTTCAGAAATGAGCGAGTTAGGCATGGACATGGAGCCACGAGGTGAAGATACCCATGTTTGAAAACTGGTCAAGATCTTTGCAAGACACAAAGGTTTTCATCTGGGTGTCAGGTGGACTCAAGAGAGTACAATGGAAAATGAGGAGCATCCAGAATGAAAAGTTCCTAACAGTGGGGATGGAAAAGAACTGGAGAGGTGAGAAAAGAAGGTTTTAGAGAAGTATGGCTATGTTATGATTTGGACCTCAAAGATACCAATATACATTAGATTTTTAAAATTGCTTTGGTCATTACATTTTATTTCTCTGAATATGATACAGTTCTGAAACAGAACAACATGGGTCCTAAGGATTTATTAGAGTTTTATATGCCTCCATGTACAAGAATTAGATGGGACAGATCCTGATATCGACCACTGTTTTAGCAATAACCCAATTTCTTACTGAGATTTATGAGTATTCTTCTGGAATGCTCTGGATTATTCTCCTGGATTCTTCTTCCATTTCAACCCTTTGCTACTTGTACCTCTCTTGGCTTTAGACCTCACTGATGTGTTCTGCTCACCCATGTTCTTCTCCCAGCACCACTGCATCTCAGAGCTCCAGAACTCGCCCCAAGTGTTCTTATGTCTTTTTGTTTGGAGCTCTTCTCTGCCCATTCTCAACTGCTCTCCTGCCCTGGGGGAAATCTGCAACTTCCAAGACAGTCTAGAAACTGACCTGAGGGCTTATCTCCATGTAAGCACATTGCTAACCATGGAGTCACAAAATGCTACAACTGTCAGAGACATAGATCTTCTAGTCCAAGATTTATCAAATTATATGCTAGAGAGTCCTGGAAGTACCTTGAGGACGTCTCAGGACAATGATAGTGGGACTAAGAATGAGGCTGAGAAGGAAATCCTCTCCATTTTCAACCATTACAACCTGCTTTTTTTTTTTTTTTTTTTTTACTATTTTATGTATTGTGCAAGATTGTGTTTCATCACTAAGAAAACAAGATTGACAAACACCAGTCCATTTGTACCCTTTCCATGCATAGGAAACAATGTTAAAATCCGAAGAGATAAATGTCCTTACCTCAGCTCATCAGTGGCCAGACCCCTTAGAGACTCCAATTCCAGTTTTCTTCCCCTTATTCCTGTGGTCACCACCTGGCTGATCACAGAAACACAGAAGGTCTCTCCTGGAGAGGCTGATTTACTAGAAATGAAGAGTGTGGCTTGGGGATATGCAATCATAAGTTTCTCAGAAGATTCTGACAGATTTAGGAATTACTGCACTACGCCCACTTGTCCTTCAAGCTTCCCATTCCAGCAGGTGTGAAGCAACATAAGGGAGACATCTCCCCAGCTGATGGGAAGAAGGAAGGAAGGGAGAGAAATCAGGAGTTAGCCAAATTTTTTGCACTCCAAAGACCATAAATTTTCTTACATAAGTGTGTACTGCACTGACTTTTGATTAATGAATTAGAAACCTAATCTTATTATTGCATAATGCAACATTAATATAATACTTC
This sequence comes from Eidolon dupreanum, assembly GCA_028627145.1. Lineage (NCBI taxonomy): Eukaryota > Metazoa > Chordata > Mammalia > Chiroptera > Pteropodidae > Eidolon > Eidolon dupreanum. The sequence continues at coordinate 70,308,229 of CM053504.1, read as the reverse complement.
ATTAGTCTAATTGATTCCTGGGTATGAGACAGTGTTCTAGACAGTAAGAAAACATGGGTTAAAGAGTTATTTCATTTTTAAAGGAGGGAGACAAGTCAATGGACATATGTGACACTGGAGTAAGAGTTCAGATAGAAAACAATGGGAGCCCCAAAAATGGGGAAACCTCCCACACTTGGAGGAGGTGAGAAAGTCCTGATCGTGAAATCAAACAGCCAGATAAAGCAAGGATCCTTCCAGGAAGTAGGAACAGCACGAACAAAGACATAAATGTTTGGAAGAGCTTCAGGTAGTCTGAAAACTGCAAAAAGCTTAGCTTGATTGGAGATACAGAGAGAAAGGGACCAGTGCCAAAGTGGGAAGTGCTGAAGCTGGATGGGTGGCTTATGATCTGGCCATGGAAATCCTCAATGGCCTTCACCTTCCAGGTGCTGAGAGCTACTGCAGCATTTTAAGCAGAAGAGTTTGGTGATAAAATCTGATTCATAGAGAACATCTATTCATTCATTCGTTCATTCATTCATCTATGATTGAGCAGTTACTCTGCACCAGAATCTGTTTCTGACACTGAGGATATAGAGGAGAATATATAAAACATGAACCCTACCCAGAATGTAGAGTGAATAAGGCTGAGGCTATGACCCAGATTGTGGAATATTCACTTGGTTCCTGCCTGCTTCCATCCCCAGTCTGCATCCACTACACCAGGCCCTAAAACCAACTCACATGACGAGTGAACAGGAAGGCAGTGGGCTCAAGGGTAACTCATCTCAAGGGTTTGAGAAATACCACTGTGTCCATGGCCCACAGCTATGAAGCATGATTGTTGCCTCCAAACAATTACTGCCATTACCAGCTTAAAAGTAAAATAAAAATGAGATTCCATGATAAAATATTATCCTGTGTTGTAGATAGAACTGTGTCCCCCTACCCCTCCTATGTTGAAGCCCTAAGCCCCAATGACTGTATTTGGAGATGGGACATTTTAGGGGGTAATTAAGGTTAAATAAGGTCATAAGAGTAGAGCTCTAAACCAATAGGATCAGTGTCCTTGGAAGAAGGGGAAGAGAAACCAGAGATTTCTGTGTACGCACACAGAGGAAAGGCCATGTAAGGACACAGTGAGAATGCAGCTCTCTGTAAGCTGAAGAGAAAGGTCTCACAGACTCCAACCCTGCTGGCACCCTGATCTTTGACGTCCAACCTCCAGACCTGTGAGAAAATGAATTTCTGTTGTTTAATCCACTTAGTCTGCAGTATTTTGTTATGGCAGCCCTAGCAGACTAAGACATTCTGTTAGGTGATACTGAAATGTCTTATCATAATACAATTTTTTTAGGAAATGGAGTTGAAGGAAGAACCTTCCTGGGGTGCTGAAGCCCCGGACATCATCCTCTGAAATGTTTCACACCTATGAGAGGAAGCTAAATTTCATGTGAGCTCAGTTAGTTCCCGTTACAGGTCTTCATCATTTGAGATTCATCCAAAAGATCCCGGTTCTGGTCTCATCACTGCCACCAACAAGCTGTGAAAACTCCTCTCAATGATTCAGATTCTCTGTTTGTAAAACACGGATGTTGGACGAGGGTGAGGTAGTGGTGTGTGGCTAAATTCTTGAAAGATTCTTTAGCCTACCAAGAAACTGTGATTTTGTGATTCTTTTCTTTCTAGCCTCCTAGATAGATATTTCAACATGGACAAGCCCAATTGGGATATTCACCAGATAAACACAATAATGTTATAGCTATCTAGAAGTGGCCCACTTGCAATAAACCTGATTGGGAAAGAAATGGACAATTAATTTCAGGCAAACAATAAAAATGTATGAAAATTAAAGATGTAAAGAAACTAATAATGACAGCGATGAGGGCCGACTCTGCCTTTATTAGCATCTTTTGTGTTCTTTTATGAAATGTCTATTATCGGTGAACTGGCTGATTATTCTCTCATAATTACTTCATACGGAATAATTAAATAAAATACAGACAATAATCTTTTATAGACAATTACAAAGAGAAATGATTTTGTGGGAAGAAAGAAAGGGTGTTGGGTGAGAAGGCTGGAATGTGATTCCTGATTCCTGAGTTTTCATGGGGGTTCCTTTGCCAGCTCCTGGGTCTCTCTCTAAGACCTCCAAAGGGACTGGAAGCCTCTGTCATAGGTGTTGATGGCCTACATCATCACTTCTGTGACTAGAGGGGATTTTTACTCCCTGGCAGGTAGGGAAGTGTGTACAGATTTTATAAAGCAACTCTTGATCCAAATATTCACCTGCAAAGCCTATTCTCTATCCAGCCATCTAGTGATATCAAGGCAGTTATGATGACAGGTCCAGATTCAATTCCTTACTCTTGAAACTATAACCTGGGGATCGTTACTAACACTTCCTTCTTCCTCATCCATCAGAGCTAATCCATCACCAGTGGTCTTAGGGAATCTGTTTCCAAAATATTCCCTAAATCTTCTACCATGACATCTACCACCATCACCCTATACCACCATCTCTCTCGGGCCATTGCAATGACCTCCCTATAAGTAGCTCTGTTAAAATCTTGCCCCATATAATTATTTCTCCATTAAGTAACCAGTGAGATCTTGGAAAATTATAAGCCAAATTAGGTCACTCCTGTATTTAAAACCTTGCAGGGGTTTCCTATTGCACTTAAAAGGAAATACAGCAAATTGTTTTGCTGAACCTCATAGCCCCGGCTGTTATAGGATCAGCTGGCTACTCTGCACTAGTTTACCCCAAACCCCCTTCCTTGACCATCACCCTCAGCCTCAGCCTCAGACTCCTGCCATTTCCTGCATGGCAGTGGCGTTCCTAAGCTTAGAGTCATTACACATATTCTGCATTAGCTTTTTTCCTGTGTAATTTCTATATAAATATATTTCACATTCATTAATGAGAACAAGGATTTTTATCTGTTTGAGTTGCCTAGAAAAGTGCTTACCCTCATGGAGCCACTATTTTATTTTTCGGGGAGGGGGATGGGCAGAATAATAAAGTAAATATATAAATGCATAGTATTATATGATGATAAGTGATAGGGGGAAATTAAAGCAGGGGAAGGGGTAGACTGTGGCTGGGGATGGTGTCAGGGGTTGCAACTTCAAATAGGGTAGGCAGGGAAGACCCATGAAGATATTTGAGTAAAGACCCAAAGGAAGTGAGGAGTCAGCTGTCAACTGAAAAGTCTTCAGAGAAGCAATGCTGTAGGAGGCCTGAGCACACCTGGTACCCAGATCTTATTTTTTAACACCATTCTCCACTAAAATGACCTAGGCGTCTTAGAGAAATGGATGACTCCAGGGCTGGGGCAGGGAAACTTCAATTCGAATGAATCGCTCAGTGAATGATACAGCTAAATGAAAAGGACACAGTTTGTCCTGCTGGCCAAATCCAGGACAAAGCTGAGTGTCAAAATAATAGGAATGAATTATGACCTACTGAATAAAATAGAAATCCATGAGTCAACACCGATACAAATAAACAAATGAATAAAAACATGAGGAGAAAATAAAGTTCTTTATTACAGGAGAATGTCAACTAATAAGTGTAGAAGGAATGATAGAATTAGGAAATCTTCATTTGGCAGTCATCATGGTAACAGTTAATTCAGGCAAGAAACATCAAGGAATCTTCAAACTAGTGGCTAAGAGTGGCCTAATGAAAGAGATTTTTACATTGTCCCGAAGTTGCTCCACACAAAATACTTATTAAGTATGAATGGGAAAAGTTAACTTTATAGTGAAGAAACCTTGAAGACCTCATCTTAATCAAATGATCATAGTATCAACACGGATGGGATAAACTGACATTGCAAACCACCTGAAAGAATGCCAATTAGAAGAACACAGTATTAATTCTGCGATTTCCCACCCAAAATGCATAACCTGGGTCTAATCATGAGGAAGGACTGAATCAACTCCAGTTAAGAGACATCCTGTAAAATGACTGCCCTGTAATCTTCAAATAAGGTCAAGAGCAAGAGACACAAGGAAAGACTGAAGGACTGTTCCAGATTAAGGGAAACTAGAGAGATTCAATAGCTGCATGCAACCTCACATCCTGGATGAGTCCCCTTTGCTACAAAGGATATCATTGGAGCATTTGATGTAATGTGTTTGGGGGGTCTCTGAACGAAGAGTATGTAAAATATCCTTGTACTATTCTTGAAAATTTGTTTTAAGTTTGAACTTGTTTCAGTTAATATTACATTTTTTAAGATTTACCCTAAACTTCCATACTTCAGCTATTGCTAGTGACAAGCTCCTTGCAACATAAATTGCAACTGACTGTGATACGGCCATGAATGATGACAAGGCAGTCCATTGCCTCAGGTCTGCAGGACCGTTCGGGCTGCAGCCAACTCTTATGAAAATGAGGAGGAAGAAAAGAAGAAAGAGGGTGTTGATGGGGTGGATTTGTCACTTGGCTCTTGCCACCAACTCTCATTTGCAAATTCCTGTGCAGGAGAAGTAGCATAATCAGAACCCTTCTAACTTCAAACGTAATTTCACCAGTTGTCTTCCTGTGTGGTTGGAAGTGTGTGGGTTGCAGTGAATAGAAGAAAAATCTGAAAAAGTAGGAAAAAATACATGCAATAGAAAAAAAGTCCTATCAAAATATATATTCTTCCTCTTCCCCCCTACAATCCCATCAAACAGAACAAGGAAAGAAAAAAAAAGTTAGCAACTAACTAGAAAACTTCCCAAGTTCTCCTGTGCCAAAAAACAGAAGCTGTGGAAGTGGCATTTCACCCACATGGCTTTCTTGATAACAGACCCCAGCTGGGTCTCCCACATCTGGGATATTTATGAGGCTCTGGGAAGGCATTCAGAACTGGAGATCAACTCCAAACCCTGCCTCTCAGAGAAGCATGGTGGTGGCTTCAAGGGCTATGGGTCAACCATGTCCTCTCCCAGCTCAGGTGCACACGTCTGCCTCCTGGGGGATCTCGACCCAGGCCCAGGGAACACTCCTGGCTACAGAAAGCCCAAGGTACTCCTTCATGTCTGGAATTGTAGCTTGTTTTGCCAATTTTAGCTCAGAGGGTAAAAGCATACATTCAGAGGGTAAGAGCATACTGACCAGGTTGAAATTCTGACTCCAGCCCTGACTGGCTGTGTGAACAAGGGTCAATTTCTTAATTGCTTTCTGCCTCAGCGCCCTCACCCTAAAACTGAGAGCAGTAATAAGACCTACTTTTTAAGATTATTGTAAGATTAAATGAGATGGGACTTAGCATCTAATAAGTGTCATAATACTGTTTTTTTATCTAGTCTAAATATATTTTATTATGGTAAAATATACATAAAATTTTATACATTTTTAAATGTATAGTTTAAGTACACCCACATTGTTGGACCATCTGTCCATCTCCAGAACTTTTTCATCATCCCCAACTGAAACTCTGAACCTATAAACAATAACTCTCTTCTCCTGCCTCCCCTCAGCCCTGCTTCTTTCTGTCTGTATGAGTTTGACTACTCTAGGTACCTCATATGAGAGGAATTATGCAGTATTTGTCCTTTTGTGTCTGGCTTACTCAGCATAATGTCCTCAAGATTCCCCCATTTTGCAGCAAGTGTCAGAATTCTATCCTTTTTAAGGCTGAATAATATTCTATTGTGTGTATAGACCACATTTTGTTTATCCATTCATCTGTCCATGAATGTGACGGCTGTTTCCACCTTTTGGCTACTGTGAATTATGCTGCTATGTACATGAGTGTATAAATATCTGTTTAAGTCTCTGCTTTCATTTCTCTTGAATATACTCTTATTTTATGCTGAATGTCTGCCCCTCTAACCCCTACTGCTTTATGATCAGACCCTGCTGATCTGATCCCAGAGACAGTTCATGAGTGGGACAGCCATCTTATTTTCCCCAAGAATCTTACTCTTCATCTTCTGATTTAGGTCAGAAATTAACATTCAGCCTTGATCTCAGTCACATACTCAATGCTGAGAAGCAGGAAGGAGAGTGGTTGATGGGGAGGGCAAGGGCTTTAGAATCTGGTCTGTTCTCATCTGCATGGGCTTTGCCATTTTCATTTAAGCTCTATAACCCTCAGTTTTTCCTATATGTAAAATGAATTTCATAAGTAGAATATTGCTTCTTTTTTGTGTGTGAAAATCAATTGAGATTATATATGTAAGTTCCTGGCATAGAGTATACCCTCAATAAATATTATTTTCAAAACCTCCTGCTAGGACTAATGTCATAAGTAATATACATTTTCATTTAGGTGATTTATATGTATTATCATCATTACTACCACCACCACCACCACCATCATCATTGTTAATTCTTGAGATCCTATCATGGGCCAGGCACTGAACTAAGGTTGTTGTTGTTGTTTTTAATATAGATTAATTTATTCAATTCTGTAAATATCTCTTTGAAGAGATAAGTCCTATTGTTATCTCTAATTTATAGATGGGGAAACTGTGGTACAGAGGGATTCACTAATTTGCTCAAGGTCCCACAGCTAGTAAATGATGGAGCCAGGATTCAAAATAAGCAGGTCTACTCCAGAGATGTATTCTTTACCTTCACACTCCACAGCCCCTACAACTAACTAATGAACTAAATGCATAAAGTTAAAAAATTTTTAATAAAAAATATTAAAAAGTAAAAGAATGAATACTGACATTTTGTGAGTGTGTCTGGACATGCAGGGAGAGCAACATGGATGATAGTATCGGATGAACATGTATCTGAGTAATAACTGATTGCCAGGGTATTGGTTAATGGACCAACATAAAGACAGAGAAATGTCTCTAGAAGAGTTCCACAGGACTCTGCCCTTGATATGATCAACAGTTTTATCAATGGCTTGTATGAAGGATAGAAGGCAGGATTTAAAAATCACACAGATCTGGGAAGGAGAGCTACTGGCTGACAAAAAGGTCTCCGTATAAGAGATAGATGCAGAATGAGAAAATGAAAATTTTAATAAGGATCAATATAAAGATCTGAACTCAGGTTTAAAAAATAATGGCACACCTGGAATGTAAATGAACTGACTTGCCAGAAGTTAAGTGAAAAAAGATTAAGAATGATTTATTTGGCCAGAAATGCTTCATGCTCCAGTTGTGGGATATGCTTGCCAAAATCTAATGTTCCCTTAGGCCCTGCAATTAGTGCAGTATCCAGACAAAGATGGGGACTATTGCATAGGCTTGATCACAGCTAAAACAATGTGTTTCGTGCTGACAGCACTTCTTAAAGAAGGGCCTGAACAAACTAGTGTTTACGTGAAAGAGGGTGATCAGAATAGTTAGAGCGACAATCAATCTGAAAACCACATCACACAGGACCTGTTGGTGGAGGCACTCAATCCAACTTGGGGAGAAGACTTATAGAGACATAATGTAGCTGTCTCTAAATATGTGAAAGGCACCCATATGGGGAAAAAAAGAATAATTCCTTCCTTGCTAATTTATAAAGTAAGACAAGAATAAATGAATGGAAGACTTAAGGGTCAGTTTGCAATTTCACATAAGAAATAACTTCCTGAAAATAATCCCTGGTCAACATGGAATGAGCTCCTTGCCAATGCTGAGCAGCTCATCTTTTTATTCAGGCAGAAGTTAGTGGACTAGGTGTTAGAGATGTTTTAGGTAACGTTTCTCTCTCAGGCGGTAGGTTGGATTCAAATGGCTACATATTCTTTCTGACTCCAGATCTGATGCATCTGAGCTCCCAACTCTTGGGTTTCTCCCATGGGGCTCAGCAGGAAGAGGAGGGTGAGTGGAAGGAGAGTGAGAGGAGGCAGCAATCCTGTCATACACAGGAGCAGGTCTCTGAGTATGTGGGTTCAGGTATGGTTCTTCCCCTAACTAGCTCTGTTATTTGAGAAAGCTACCTACTCTTTCCAAGCCTCAGTTTTTTCATCAGTAAAACAAGAGGCTAGATTAGATTGAATCTCTCCCTCTCTCTCTCAATCTCTCTCTCTCTCTCTCTCTCTCTCTCTCTCTCTCTCTCTCTCTCTCTCTTTGCAGTAAAAACATATAATATAAAATCTACCTTTTAACAAATTTTTAGGTGTACATGACATATTGCTAACTATATGCACATTGTCATACAGACCTGTAGAACTTTTTCATCTGTATGACTAAAACTCTATACCCCATCAAAGAGCAACTCTCCATTTTCCTCTCTCCCTAATCCTGGCAACCACCATTCTACTTTGTTTCTAAGAGTTTGACTACTTTAGATACTTCTCATAAGTGAACTCATCCCATTTTAGTCCTTCTGTGACTGGCTTGTTTAACCTAGAATAATGTCAACTTCCATGTTGTAGCATATAACATTTTTTTTAAGGCTGAATAATATTCTATTGTATGTGTATACATTTTTTAAATCCATTCATCCATTGATGGACATCTCTGTTATGTCCATCTGTTGGCTGCAGTGAATATGGGAGTGCAACTATTTCTCTGAGATCCTTATTTCAACTTTTTAAAATAAATCCCTGGAAGTGACATTACTGGATCATATAGCAGTTTTATTTTAGATTCCCACCAACAGTGCACAAGGGTTTCAGTTTCAGCAAAAGGAAACCCAGTCGATAGAGTGAGAAGACAGCTTATGGAATGGGAGAAAATATTTGCAAACCCTACAACTGATAAAGAGTTAATATCCAAAATATATGAGGAACTCATACAAGTCAAAAACAAAAACAAATAACCTGATTTTAAAAAGGACAAAGGACTTGGATAGACATTTTTCTAAAGAAGGCATGTAGTGCCCACCGGGTGTATAAAAAGACGCTCAATGTTAGAGAATTGTAAATCAAATCCATAATGAGATATATGTCACAACTGTTAGGATGGCCATTATCGAAAAATAGATAATGTCTTAAAAGCAATTTCTACTTTGACAGTCTGTGATTCTGAATTTAAAATAACCAAAACACAGAGTTGCAAAGAATGATATAAATCTCATATATATTTTATTTGTAGTGAAGGCTGAGGACTTGATTCAGTGTCTCTTCACTTTCGATTTACACATAATTTTAAAGAGCCTGATTCTTTGATGGCACCATAGCAGATTATATGAAATCAATTAAGAGGAATGATAACTAAAGTAGCAAACCGATGACAGTGCGAAGGGACTCCCGACAGCCTGGTACACAACAGAACGAGAAGAAGCAGACATAAGAATTTCTAATTCACAGTTGATTCGCCCCATAAACTTGGACCAGTGTAAGTATCATTGCATCACAGCACAAAAAAGTATTTAATGTGCATAATGTTTATGATTTCTTTAAGAAGGTGAGTGATAAAATTCTGAGTTGCCCTAAATAGGCAAACTTAAGTGAATTAAGACCATCTGAGAGACAGCGTGTGGAGGAGCTAAGAGTCTGGAGCCATTTAAACCTGAGTGTGGCTCTCACCCCCATTACTTACTAATGGTGAAACTCTGGTCTCCATTTTCTTTTCTGTAAAGCAAGGATGATAATACCACAGAAAGCTTTGGGAAGGTTTCAATCGGATCATAATGCTTGTAAGGTGTGTAGCCCATAGTGAGAACTCAGTGTTGGCTGCTGCTCTGATAAGAATAACTGACAACAAAAATGGTGAGTGTTGTGCATCCAGCCTACAAAGTAGGCCAGAGGTGTGCAAAAAGGGTGGGAAAGAGAAGAAGCTGAGTACTTCCTCAGACAACCTGGAGAAGACCAAGTGAGAATGGATAAGCTGAGTCCAGTTTTAGTGTTTGTGTTACTCACAAGAGCTTCAAACTCTTTCCCACCCTCTTGGGCTAGAAGACCTTCAAAAGTTTCTGAGTGCTGCCTTGTTCTAGACCATGGGTTTCCATGATGCACAAGGACAATATGTTGTCACAACCTTTCTTTGGAAAAAAATGAACTGGCACATATTTTTCCATTAAATCCACTGATGCATCACCTCTCCCAGAGTGCATAGATTTTATAAATTTATGCTGTAGAGGACAAGGCTTCAATCAAGGGAGTGAATCAAGGCAAAATTTCAGGCATGGGTTGGTAGAAGGGGGCAAGGCATATTTAAGAGTTTGAGTCTTCTTAGACCCTTTTAAGTTATTTCAAGTATAGATTAATATATACTTTCAAACAAAATAACCCTAAAATGTATCAATGTATAAAACTGATAGTAAACGATATTATCACATAGATATAAGGGGAGACACTGAGAGAGATGATTTCCAGTCAAGTGTTTTTGTAGGAAGAATGCAAAAAAAAGCTAATAAAGAAAAATCTTTTATGCTCTATCTTCATTTACTAACAATTTCCTATTTAAAATGGAAAATAAATTGATTCACATTATTAGAAAGCAAATGTGCTCTTAAAAAGAAAAGCTTAATCTCAATTTAAATAAAAATTGGACTTTTTAATTGTCTATCTATTTTTATTTCAAAGTGAGATAGAAAAACTATATACATGCATATTTGCATATAAATGTGTGGATATATGTTCAAAAGTTCATATATAAAGTGTATGATCACATAGAATGATATTTCCCTTACTTCAGCATTTTAGATAAATGAATTCTTTATGTAAGCATGGTATGTGCCAGTTAAAGCAAATACTGTATACAACAACCTTTTTAGTGGAAATCTTTAAAAAATATATTATTCTACTCTGGCCCATCTGAAACAGAGCTGTAGATGTATTCTGACTTACTACGGTGAACTCCGGGCCAACATTATGAAGATGTATAACCATGCCAGGCTGGGAAGCACTGAGGCTTTCACTGGCCCAAGCTTTACCAGGGGCCAGTGAACTCTGTTCTTTTTTCAATTCTCCTCCTTCTAAACATTTAGCAATGAGAATTCATATCAAACAAACTCAAATCCTTAGATGAAAAGTATAAAACCAGAAAGTAGAGGTGAAAAGCATGTGTGTGTTGGGGTCAGGTGTGGCTGTTGGTGAAAGCATGTCCCAAGGTTCCTGAGGGGGCCAAATGGCCATCAGCGGTTTTGCCCATTCCCTGCTGACGATGAAGTATAGGGGTGAGGATTCGGGGATTTGGGTCCTGCTTCTACTCCTGTCTGTGTGTCCTGGGTCAATGTACTTAACGTCTCTGAATTTTGCTTCCGTCACCTGTGAAATGGGTATAGCAATACTGACTGCCTTGCTGGGACACTGTGAGTGTTCAATGAGCTGTGTGAAGGGTGCTCGGTGACGTGCCTGGCCCCAGTGATCACTTAGGACAGGTAGCATTGATATCACTTTCTTTATGTCTTTCAGACCTGACCACCCCAGCTAAAATCACATCCCTCATTCACACTTGCCTACTAACCCCTTTCCCTGACAGTCCACACACACACACCTCATTTAATTTGTGTACCTTTATTATCTCGGATAATAAAGTGCAAGCTCCATTAGAGTAGGATTTTTGTTTCTTTATTCACTACTGGAAAAGTGCCTGGCATTTAGTAGGTGCTCAGGGAATCTTTGCTTAATGACAAATGAAAGAATTCACTGACAAGGGTGTAGGGCAGATAGCACAATGGAGCACCATTCCCTCCGCAAAGCTTAGTGGACGGAAAGATTACCTGATAGTTCAATTCTAGGAGGCCTGCAAGCAAGCACATGAGGCAGTGGAGAGATACTGCCTGAGATGACTCACTGCTTGCTTCAGGAAGTCCAGTGAGACAATGGCAGGTAGGAACAGAGGAAGCAGCACCACCTGGACATGTCAGTGCCTTTCCCAGAACTCAGTTTCCTCCCAGAGCACATGCTGCACTTCTATCTGAAGCCTCATGTGTAGGGAGAGTAAGGGACCACCTGTGTTCTGCAGACCCAGGGTCTATGGCAATTCCCTTTCCTCCTTTCAAATTCTCGCCCAAACACCGAAGTGGCTTTTATATGCCACAATGATCCGATATCTGTCAAAATCAAAGATCTTTTATCAAGGCCAACATTTCTGCTAGAGTGAGTGTGGGGTCTAACATATAAGTCTTTTAGAATGGGGGTGAATGTTGGGCACTAGGCTCAGGAAAAAGGAGAGAAAGAAGGAGAAAACCATTAGGTGAGTATGCTGAACTTTGCCATTTTCTTCTGTTGCCTAAAGCTTGTCTTGCTCTCTGGCACCTGTAAACAAATATCTACAAATACAAAACAGCTTTTAGTTCTGTAGCTGAACAACTGTTTGAGCAACCACTTGTAGCAAAAGCCTAAAAGATCACAATTTTGCACTGTTTACCCATCAACTTAATCTAAAGGAGACAGAATACTGATTGGTTTCTTTGGGACCCTGAGAATAACTGCAAGAAAATGCTTGTTTTACTGCAAAATGGTCAGTCCTTGAATACGAGGAATAGTATGACTTGATGATGAATGAGGCAATCCTTTTGGAAAAGCTTAGTTTGGCCAATGGGTTGACCATCATCTTTGGAGAAAGAGAGCTATGTTCCATGGTTCAAGAAATGATTAAGATGGAATCTGTAGCCCATATTTATGAGAAAGAAAAATTACAAAGCATCAAACCAATTTCAAAATTTAGTCAAGAAAATAAATTGTAAGCCTGCCCTGGAGTTAGCATTCATTCTGTTGCACCACTCTACAAGTTTCCACTAATTGGTCAGAAAGACAGTCTTTATCACCAGCAAATAGCTTCAGGACAGTCAGTTTCCTCTACATATCAGGGCTTACACTTGTGTCCTATGCTTTACAAAGATTTCTATCAAAACTATTTGAAATGAAAAAGTTTGAACTCTCAGAGGGTTAACTCTTGTTCTCATCCATGCCAGATTATTATGTGCCTATTTATATGCACATATTTATATATGTGAATATTTTACTTCTGTCTTCCCTTAATTATTTATTTGATATTTTTTAAATCCTCATTAGATGCTCTAGCACATCAGCATGCCTCCTTTAAAGGAGAAAGCATTTGGATACATAAGGATCCCTTGGCTTTACAGTTCTACCTCACACCAATGCATATTTGTGTGCACCTGTGGCCTTTACATCCTCTCTATGTTCCTAAGTTGCGACAGAGGAGTTTGTGATTCGTACCTCCTCTCCGTACGAGTGCCAAGATGCTCTTTTTCTAGCTAGAATCTGGAAATGAGAAACGTGGGTGGAATTCCCATGTTCTCTTGGGATATGAGGGGGGATGGTGTAGATGAAGGGTTTAAGATTTTATATTTCAATATATAAAAATTTTCAACCTCAGGTACTGCCAGCCAAGGGCACTGCAGAGAACTGGCGAGTAACCCCAGGGAAGGAATGAAAGAAGCTCTGAAATAATTATAATAGCTCCTGTTGTCAAGAGCTAGGGAGTGAAACTCTTCTCCATCTGTGATAAAATGAGGCCTCATGGTTTCTTTAAGATAGGAATGAGGTAAGCTTTAAAAGGTCTAGGACCTTTTCATCCTCTAAATCTTCCCAAGCTGCACAGTGCCTTTAAAAATTAGGTTAAGAATGTCTCCCTTCCCATATAGTCTGAGCTCAAAAAGGACTCATCTATTTTTCAGTTCCTCCTGTGGACACACTATATATGAACTTCTCTGCATTTTCTACAAGTAACTGTGGATTGTCTTCCAGCTATGTCATGTGTAAATGCTATCTCATGTGTGAATCAGTTTCCTGAGGGAGATTAATCCTTCTCAGTTACTGATTGTCGTAATAATTCACACATGTTTTTACATTTAAAAACATATGGTGGGAATAAGAGGGAAACAAAATTGTGTCCTCCATCCAAATACCATCCTTCTGATTTGCTCTGAGGATACTTGAAATTTTTACCTACCGGCATTAAGAGATTTTTGATTGAAGGCATTGATCTTTATTGGGAGAGATAACATAATTGTGAACTAATATTTTCATTCAGTTATTCACTCAAAGATTTCTCCTGTGCACTTAACTGTGTATAACTCACACTGCTGGGTAAATGTGTTGGGGGGCTGCAAAGTGGAATTAGAGATTTCCTTTGCTTTCCAGGAGGGAGTTATCATTAATTCTCACCAATACCTTGTTCTCCTCCCCTCGGGGGTGAGGAGGAACTGGTAGGGTTGCACTGGCTGCCTCCTTTTCTTGGGGGCAGGGCATAACATATGACTAATTTGCTAATGAGTTGTGGCAAGAAGTCATGTGCGATACTTCTGGGCTGGGGCATACAGGTGCTGGTGTGAGATCCTCTAGAGCTCTCTTTTCCTTATGTATGGTAGCCAGCAAAATATGAGATGTTGACTACTCCATTGGCCTGGCCCCTGAGTGACTGCCATGAGCAGAGCCCTTGAGCTGATGGCCAAGGGGCATGAGTGAGACAAAAGCCTTTACTGTCTAAAATCTTTGAGGCTGGGGGTCATTTGATGCTGTAGCATAGCCTAGCCTATTTTTACTGATACAGGAAGCTTATCCTTGTAAGATAGGAACAAGACATGGGCATAAGTAAGGAAGAAAGCTGTAAGGGAGACACAGCAAAATTCTTATGTAGAGAGATTCCTCAACATGTAGAGTAGCAGTGAAGGCCTATTGGAAGAAGTGGTAACTGGGCTGGACCCGGTTTAGAGAAAAAGAATAATTCAGACAAGAGCATTCCAGAAACAGTTTGAACCTGGGTCTGGAGGAAGTGAGAGTTAACATTCATAGAATGCTCACAGAGAATAATTCACATTGAATCACAATAATAGTACTAATAACAAGCTGCTATATACTACATGTGCTCACCATGTGTCTGCTTGTGTGCTAAGTGATTTGGATGTATTATTGCCATCAATGTTCACAATGTTCCTGGGAGGTAAAATGATCATTATCCCAATTCTACAACTGAGGAAACCAAGGCTTCAGGAGGTCAAGTAACATAATCAAGTTCCCGTAGCCAGTTGGTATCGCTGCAGAGGCTCAAATCCCAGCCTGACCTCAGAGTCCATGCTGTCAACCATAGTGATGTTCTGCTTCTAAAAGACATCTTAGTAGTTGTTTATTGGAGGATGAGTCTAGAGTTATGTGTTAGCAAGACTCAGTTTATCTGTTGATGCAGCTGTGCCCATTGCCACTGAGAAAGAAGCAAGCCTTTTCTGAAGGGACTCAGCTAGGTAAGCTCTAAGGGAGAAGCCAGGTACGGAGGCGATGCTTGGGCCCATTAGGAGGCGCCGTGTGCCTTCAGACTGCTAGGTTGTGGTTGGCTTTGGTTTTCCAAGACCCTCCTGAGGTCTTAATTTTAGAAGACACTGAAATAAATAGCTCTAACTCCAGGTGTCAGGAAAACTGAATTTCTTGTCACCAATCCTCTTTCTACCCTCTGTGGCCCTCTCTTCATTTTTAATAACTATCTCCCATCCCATCTATGCATTTTGGATATGAAACTTCCATGAGACATTTGACCTTTTGGGTTGAGTTTTTAAAGCCAGCCAGAAGTAGTTTCCAGCTCCAATTCTGAACCATCTTTAATCAGACAGATGTAACTTCTCATCTGGGTCTCCTCGTTTAACCCAGGATAGCTCGCCGTCACTTTCACCTCCATCATTTGGCTCATGCTCTTCTTTCTGCCAATCCTCTGATCGTTCTTTGTGAGTACAGTTCTCAACTCTGAACCTCGCAGCACCTCTCATTTCTGGGCCAATCTCCTCTCTTTCAAATAGACTCTGAGCACTGAGCTTCTTGAGGGCAGGAAATATGTCCTCTGCTTTACCAGCAGCACTTAGTGCAGTCCTGGACATCGGGCGGGGCTCAGTGAAGGCCTCGGCTCCCTCACAACTATTTATTACCATCTTTTCTGAAGCCCTCGGCTGCCCTGTATTCTTCCTCTTATTTTTCTATGTAACCTCTAGAATATCTTAACATCTGTCTTATCTCATTCGAACCCCTATTCCTTCAGAGTCATTTACTTTGAAAACTTTAAGTGAGTCCTGGGTTCAAATTACAGCTCCATACTTTTCTAGGTAAGTTACTTTAGGCGAGTCACTTAAAGTGTCTGCATCTCAGTTCTCTCATCTGCAAAATGGGATGATAATGATGATAACCATGTGCTATTATGTGAGGACGGATGATACATATAAAATATCTGGCACCTGGAACATGTTGGATACTAATGGATTTTTAAATCCTCCACTCTCTATTGCATTTTCAAACCCCACTGGAAATGATCTGGTTCCTCCTCACTTACTAAATCTATCTCCTTGCCAAGTTTTTTTGTTTTTGCTTTTTTTGTTTTTGCCTGTTTAAACCCAGTGTCTCAGCACCCTGGGAAGAGGGGCTGGGCTGTGTTCCTTAGGAAGATTGTGACCCAAAGGCAAAAGAGCTTTCTGTGGAGCCAGCAGCAGCCTGGCTCCATCGGCGTGCAGCCCTGTGATTCCTGTGCACTCGGAAGCGTTATCAAGTTGCAGGGAATTTGGTAGCGCTAATCAAACATTTACTGTGCACCACCTGGAACTGGTGTGTACTTTAAGATAATGTCTGGCTTCAGATTGGATGCTGGTGATTAGAGCAGTAAATTAGCCCCACTTCGTGGTTGCAGGTTTTCTTGGCCCACTTAGCGCATCGGAGCAGATTTCAGCATGCAGATGTTTTTCAGCTTCCCTTTTCCTCTCTAAGGAGAACAATTACAATATCCTGATGTTCCCCTGCTGTCCAATTATGCCCATTTTGCTTCTGTGTTTTAGCTCATCGATAACAAAAGGCAGGTGAAGTTTGAAAGCCCTTGGTCATCTTTGCTTGAAGGTGCCATTATGCTGGTAATCAGCTGAGTGAGACCTGGGTTAAGGTCTTACTCAAGTTAAAGGGATGCTTTCAGCTAACTGAGGACAACTGGCCATTTGGGTTTATACCTACAAGCCCATCTCCCCCAAACACAGATGTGTACACACACCCTCTGAGTCCTCAGTTTCCTTGTGGTTTTTCACTTGAACATAAAATCCAGGACAGGGGTATACAGGGGCAGCAGCTGACCAGCTGCGGGGTGGACAGAGCCCCTTGTGGGGGTGGGTGGCTACATACCACCCAGCAGAGGGCAGCAGTGCCTAACAGTCAATCCTAAACACATCTATTCAGAGACAGGCCAAGACAGGTTGGGAGGATCTTCAGGGCATCCTCTGCAGCCCCAAGAAAGTAGGGGAAAGTGGGGAATGTTTCCTTTCAAAGTCTGTGGGCCGATTTCCATTGAAGGACAAAGAAAATCCTAGAGCCACGAAGCCCTTTAGAAAGCAAAGGTTTGATTCATCCACTCTACAGCATTTCGTTCATGGATTCCCAGGCTGGTCCTGGGAGGGTCTTCATTTTGAAGGTGAAATCAGCTACTGGAGGTAGAGCTGGCATGTCACAGCCAGCAGAGGAGAGGGTCTGTGTGTCTCCCTCAAGCTCTTACTCCTCTTTGTAGTGCAGTGGGTTAGGTCCCAGTGGTTTAAGAAAAAGTGAAAAGGCTTCTAGTCTCAGTTCTCTCATTTTCAAACTAATCTAATTTACGTCCAATCTCTATTTCTCTGTGTAGTGCCATGTTAGCATGTCTTGTATATAAGAGCAATTCTTTTCCCCTCTACTCAACCCAGAGTTCACTCCTTGGCTCTCTAAACTTTTGTTCATTTTTCTGGGGATTTACCCTCAGTATTGGTCCTTCTCAAACCTACACTGCAAAAGAATCCAGATCAACCTCACTCATCCTTCTCAATTCCCCTCACAGTCAGAGGCCCCTTGGGGGCTGCAGGATGAAAAGGGGGAGGGAGTAGATAGGTCCAGAAGTAGAGAAAATAAAGCAGCCGTAGGAAAGCAGAACTGAGGGAAACCACCCAAAGATATTTTTCAGATTGTACCTTCTATAATATCCAGCAGGGATAGTATTTAGAATTTTAAATTATGGAACAACTTGGGGCAAGATTGAGCCTGGGTAGAATGTAAAATTGGATGAATAGCATCACGAAAATTTGAATACCTTGAGACCTGTGAAAGGAGACCTAGGAGGTTGGGAAGAAGGAGAGAAGGCAAGGGAGGTGCAAGTAACAAATATAAACCCTGCTTATATCAAAATTTTGCTTAGGACCATCTGGAAAGCTATAGAAAAGACTCTTGCACTGGCTACTTTTACTGAGTGATCGCTAAGCCCATTTCAACTCTCAGTCTCTAGGATTCGATGAACTGGATGGACTTTTGAAGTGCCTTGGTTGAAGGAGCTTCCACAGGGTCACTGTGTTTTCCACCTGGAGCCGATCAGTTTTAGTACACAACAGGCCAATTTCCTCTATTTTCCACAGACAGCCTGCAAAGAACTTCCCAGGTGCTCCTGGGAGCTGCAACAGGATTGTGGGAAGAGCAATATTCTTGGAATTAGGAGACCTGCGTCTAGGTCTTACTTTACTCACTAACCCATTGTGTGATCTTGGGCAAGTCACTTTCCCTCTCTAATATTTAATTTGATTTTCTGTCAAATAAAGGCATTGGAAAATATCAGAGAATCACATGTGTAGCACAGATGAAGTCAAGCAGTCTATGCCCATAGGATACAGTGCTAAAAGATCACAGTGTTCTTTCCTACTGAACTAGACACAGAATCCTGCTCAATACTATTTGAAACAGCCATTATCAACCAAATGGTACTTTTTCTTGAGATTAAACTGTTTGCCGTCACTGAAATGGGCAATTTTAAAGTTTGTTTGTTTGTTTTGTTTTTGTTTGAAACTATACTCTTCTCTGCCATATATTACGCAAGACTGCCATAGTCATAGAACAAATGGATATCTAGCAGCTCTTTTCAAAAGAGTTACATGAAGGATAACAAGAGACATAAAAAAATACTGGTGTCATTTAATCAATGAGAAGTATTCAAAAATGGCCTACCAAGTTCTTAGAACTTTCATAAGTTCTGTATACAGAGATTAGGCCTAAAATACAAGTATTTCAGGGATAATGACACCTAACTTAAGCTCACTCTGACCCAGAAGAGTAGATGTTTCTTTCTAATAATGCAAGGGAGGTAATCACTTAGTTTCTAGGTAGCAAAAGTGAGGTGGAGAGAGTTCAGTTTTGTGGAGAATCTGGGAGACATAATGTGGTAGCTAGGTGTACTGCAGACCAAGCCATTCGATTAACTCAAGCACAGATGGCTGTTTTGCATGCAGTCTTCTCCTACGCCTTCAGGTAGAATGAAACCTCACAGTCCTTGACACCTAGTATATTACTTAACACATTCTGTCATGTGCTATCTTTTCTGTAAAAGTATAATCTCTCTGAAGGTAGAGAGATTCCTCTTTATATTCCCAGTATCTAGCACAAGCATTACTCCCAAAGGTTACTTGAATTAAGCTGAAATCACAATTTTGTTTCTAGCCAATCTGTCCCCTAAGGAGACAATATAGTCCCTATTATTGGATCCCTAAGAGCTATGCCCAAGACACATTAAAGAAGAAAAAACTAAAATATTAACTCAAATGTTGAAGCCCTCAATAGGCTCAGGTCAGGATTTAAAAGCAAAGAGAATATATCAAATCCAGTCTTGGTGTCTGTGGCTTATACAGTTTGGGATGACTGTGGTCAAGAGATCATAGAAAACTAAACTCGGGAGGTCTTTCCTTTTTCGATCCTTAATTTCCTCAACTATAAAATAAGAGGCTTGGTCAAAAATACGTCTAATGTCTTCCAAATCTAACATCCAACAATGTTTTGATTTGAAGAATATAATTATTTATTAAAATGTATGCCAACCGTCACTATCCCACTACATTATGTGGAAAGATGGAGTCAGACCTGCTAGATTCTGCTCTACCAGAGAGCTCAGCTCCAGCTGGGGGAGGAGTTAATTAAGTGTTTAACAAGTGCAGAAAACTGGTTGGCTTCATCTATGGGGAGAAGTTTATCAGAAGAGTTCAAGAGCAGCTTCTTCAGAGTACTCAGGCTTTGAAGCTATAGATAAGATTTTTCTTCAGAGCCCAGGAAAACTCAAGAACATCCCCAAGTCACAGATTCTGGAGACCAGAGCTGAGCAAGGCAGCTCCATATTTATCACACAACTGCAGAGTTAACAAAGCATGTTTACATATGTTACCACTTTTGATCCCTGGCCGAAATGCTAGGAGTTATTTTTGTTTTCTGGATGACATAGCTGAGATTCAAGGAAGTTAACAATAGTTAACTTAATTTCGAGAGGAAAAAAAAACAGCCCCTGACATATGAAAGTCGGCCTAGCATTCACAGGTAGGTCATGCTATTTTCCTGTTGGACATAAAAAATATTAACCACAGACAATGTTGTTCTGTGCCCACAATAAAATGAGACAAAGCAAGGCCACTTTACAATTTTGTCTAAATATAGACAAAAACCAGGCCACTATGCCACCCACAAATACTAAACTTCTCCCCGTCCTGGGTAAAATGAGTGACTTCTTTATCAATTACAGATTTATTCTCATTCTCACCATAGAGAAGATTTACTAAGATACCAACAATAGCCTTTACTTTCTGATAGCATCCAATCTAGAGGAAACCTTTATTTCCTTAGACCCTATTTTAAATCACCCAACCAAGGCCCAAACCCTATTACAGTTTCTTTCTAACACCCTGTTACTAAGATGACCCATGGTTACTCATGGGTACATTCTCCTTTGCTGCAAAGAGCAATAAACCCAACATGTTCAACTATGGATGTGTTGCTGGTTGTCTTTGGCAGGAGGGTCCTGATAATTTCCATAATGTTAAATGGGTTGCCATGGTCACATAGTAAGTGTATCTAGTAATATTGAGTCCCTTGTTCTTTCCAGGGCACTACACCACCAAGCAAGGCTAACAATAGGAGAGAGGCCCAGAGAGGGTAGTGGCAGCCAGGAGTAGGTGCAAGGCATTGGGGTTTAAGGAGAAGAAATCATCTTAATAATTTCTAATTGAGTTTCTATTTCCAATTTTCAAATCTCTTTCAAATCTACCTTATTTGAGCCTTATATTACTCTAATGGGGAAGGTGAGGTGAGTACTACTGTGCCATTTGGCAGGTGAGATGGAAAGTGATTTACATATGATCCTTAGCTAGTCTGTAGAGAGCTCCTTTGCTTATCTACCATGTTATTCCTACAAGTCTGTGTGTAAACAGGGGTACATGCATAACATTCTTTTGGCCATGGTCAAGTCCTGTGATAACAGCAAATTAGAAGATGGAAAACTTGGTGGGGAGAATTTTAGCTAAAATGGGCATGAAGTTTTTACATAATTATACACAGTGTGAACAAATGATGAAACATTAATAAAATTTTGTGTGCTCTTATGCCTCATTAAGAGGTAGACGAGCATGGGTTACAGAAGGTAAACAGTTCAAATAAAGCAGGTCTGGGAATCACATTTTAGAGAATCAGTGGGTACTTATAACACATTCAGAGAATGGTAATGATTATGAAGAGTGGCTCTGAAACCAGGTCATAGGAAGAATGGTCGAGGGAATGGGGGCAGGGGCAGTTAGCCTGGAGAATAGTTCACAGGGCGGAGTCATGATAGCTGTCATCAAACCTAGGAAAGGCCATCAAATAAAAGAGAAAATAGACTTTCACTATGTTATTTTAGAGGCAGAATCAGGACCAGTGGGTGGAATTTATAAGAAGCCAGCTTTTGGCTCAATATAGAAATTGTCTTTTTAACATGGAGAACTTTCCAACAATGTAGATGTCTGCAGGCTTACTATTCTTGAGATAATTTAAGTAGAATCTGGGGGACATTTTGTTAAAGACACTTGAGAGCAGATCCTGTACCAGGTGGAAGTTTTCTATGACACCTGCGGTTGTTCCATCTCTAACATGACCATCTGGGTTGTTCCAGAAACTGCTAGACTTTAGGTGGGAGTGAGGTTGGGGTGGGAAATTCAAGGATTAATAAGACAGAGTCACTTTTCTATTTTGTGCTTTTTATTTGATAATTCACTACCTTTGTTTTTAATTTAATTAGCTCTTTGGTCAGGTATCATCTCTTCATTAGATTTATTCAATAAAATGTATTGCACACTTAAATTTTCCAGGCTCTTTGGATACCCTGGTAAATAAAACAGCCATGGACTCTTCTCTCATAGAGTTCCATTAAGACTTTGAACTTGAGAACAGAAACTGTATCTTAATCTAATTCTTTTAACCTCCCAAAGAGCATCAGGAAAATGTCAGCCCATAAATGTAGTCGCATATGTAGGGATAAATTAATCCTAAACACTTTCTGTTGAATCACCTGTCTCTATCATGTTATCTCAGAGTTTTGAAGGACAAACTACTTCCAGAAGTCTTTGAAGTCAATTTTCACTAGAGATAGTGGATGGCCATCCAAGTTCAATTCTAAATGTGAGCTATGCTGCAACTCAGATTCTTCTCAAGAAGCAGTTCTCCAAAGACTTTACTCTGGAGATAAGGAATAAAGAGAGCTGTCTTCAGACCTCTTTACCAGTAATTCGATTCAGCTCAGTTCAGTACAATTCAATTCAATTCACTTCTTAATGGGAGCCTTTAGGGCACTGAGTTAAATACCCAGAGAATTCAGAAACAAATAAGACCTAGCCCCTAGCCTTAGGCGGTCACTATCTAGTTTGGAGCCCATAAATAAATACTGTAAATTCAAAGGAAAATGTCTAAGTGCCTAGGGGAGAAACAAAGAGATAAAGATTACACTAGTTTCTGGGTTCAAGAAGGAAATGGCAATTTTACAGGAATTTTTGAAGGATGTGTGATTTTTTTATAATTGTGGGTGTCAGGATCCTAAAGGAAGACAGATAAGCTTGAGAAAGCCATGGAAATGAGAATTTGTGGGATGCCTTTGGAAAGCAGTCAAGATCCCTGTAACTGGGAGGTTGAGTAGATAAGTGGTAGGAGGAAAACTGGAAGATGGGGCCATAGAAGACAGAGGCTAGGATGCCCAGACCAAGGGTTTATTTTAAGCTGAGTAAGTAATGGAGAATTATGAGAGACTTTCACCTAGAGAGATGAAATAATTAGAGCCACAGCACAGAAAAAGTGCATCTGGCAATTTTATACAAATTGGAAATGAGAGTGACAGGGCAGATGTCTAAGAGGTAGAGAATTCCCAAACAAAAGGACGGGCATGTAAAATGAAAAGAAGAGGACGAATCTGAGATGCCAAGGATGAAGGATCTACAAGGCTTAAGCTTTGGAATAAATGTGGTTGGGAAGGAGAGGACAAAAGGGAGGAATGGAGGTGGGGCAAAGATCTAAGTAAACAGAAAATAAGGTCTGGGTTTTAGACATTGGTTTTGAGGTGTTGCTAGGACTCCAGGCTGAGAGTTTAGTTGGCAGTTGAAGACAGTGCTCATGTCATGTCTCATATAGTCATCTCCTCTCAGAATGTTCCTACCCTGTGCTCACCTTCCTACCCACAGCTATGCCATCGAGAGCATCTTTAAATGCTCCACCTGGCAGTAACCTATCTTTTCTCTGAATCTCTACTGTATCAACTAAAACCAACTAGTTCAGTCTAGAACAATTTTTTTTTTAACTGAATGTGTTTGTCTTTCCAATTAGACTTGTGAGGGCTAGGAGCAGGTTTCATACTTCCCTTGATTCTCAATAACCCTTAGCAGAATTTGAGCACACAGCAGGTGCTCAATAATATCTTGGAGTCATAGAATTAAGTTAAGAAACTCCAACTACTTCATTTTTCTTATGCGGAAATTGAAGTTTTTATGACTTAATTTACTCATTCTGTCATTTGTCAAACACTGCTGAGCATTTATTAATGGTAGACGTACAAAATGCTCATGAGACAAAGAGGTTTACAATTTAGTCTGGAAGAGAGACATGTGAACAGCTCAACAAAATTTGAACTGTGCAAAGTAATGATGGTTTGTACAAGATAGAGTAATTAAATATAAGAAGTGAGGTTAAGTCCAGAGAAAGAATCACTTCTTAAAGAAAGATTGAGAACTTATGGCTTGTTAGTGTTCATGCCAGGGTATAGCCCACAACTCCTAGACCCTTCCGACTTGGGCAATGATTAATTGCCTGATTAACTGATTGCTCTGTCCCTGGCCACAGTTTCTTATTCTTCCCTGGCCAACAGGTACGTGGACATGCGCTGCTGCTTGTTAGATATCTGGGAGACAGAAGGAGGCACTGTTGTGTCTAGGGAAGGAGAGGAACATGATGGAAATGATGAGGCTGCTGAAGATTGGCTGGAGAACATGGGATAAAAAGAATGGGTTAAGAAAATGTGGTCATGAATTGCCCACAAAGTCTGTCCTGCACTCCCCTAGTGCTGGTAGTTCAGTAGAATTACCTATGTAAATCTGAGGGTTTACTTATATGTGTGTGGGGGGGAAGCAGTGTTCAAGAGTCCCTTACTTGAAGAGCAAAAGGGCTCAGCCCAACCCAGTGGCTGTATCTTTTGGTTAACATCAATGGCCACTTTGAAACCAGATGTTTTGTCTGAGTCTCCTAATCTGTCCTGCAGTCCTGGAAGTTGGTTCTCTCTAGGGTATAAGTCCAGATAAGCAAGAAGAGTTCAATCAAGAGAGGGGAGACAGGTAATAGAGAACTAGAGACAATTGCACATGGAAGGCCACCACACTTTATAGCAGCCAAAGCCCAAGAGAGACATGTGTTGGCATCTGAGGGAGGGCTGAGGCTGGGAATCTGCCACTGGCTTGTGACCTTAGTTCACCCACTAACAACCTGAGAACCTCCATGCCTCTCTGGACTTAATTTCTTATCCTTAATGTGAGAGGTGGGTGGAGGTAGGGAGTGAACGGCCTCTGAAATCCCTTCTAACTCTGGTGGTCACCGGATTTCTAATTGGAACCTCAAAAAGAGAGCAGCTTGTCAATCTCTCTTCTCACCTCAAGAGAAGTTAGAAAATATTTGGCTCTGGCTCTTTAGCATGGGAAGTGGTGGCCCACAGACATCACAGCTGAGATATTAATAGATTATTCCAAATGTTATATTTGCATAGATGCACCACTCATTATGCAGATTGCCAATTATGAACTATTTGTTCTTTCTTCCAGGGGAGAAGCTGTTTATTTGCAAACTGCATGAGGGTGACTTTGAGCAGCACAGAGACAAGGTCCTCACTCAAGAGCTCTCTGTGATAACCGGCACTTAACGAGGTTCTTAAAGAGCCAGGTGAAGGTCACCAATGAACGTTAGGTAGTGAGGTGGCAAGAAAGGAATCCAGCAACAGGATTTTAAGAGCAGGACTGAAATTAGAAGGCATTGAGATTTGAGTGATCAAATTCCTAATGTGAAAAGGAATAGTTTTGCTCTGAGTTAGGCACAACCCAGAATGTGCTCAGTCCTTTTCTGCCACAGCATTTCTTTTGGCCGAATCATGAAGTGAAAGTCAGATTTCTTCCTTGAAATTCAAAAAACACTAACTTTAATAGTCATCTGTCACTTATTGAAACTGTTATGTAAGGGCACTCCCCATAAGTTCTTTACTTGGGTTATCTCATTTAACCTCACAGCTACTAGAAAACACTGAAGTTTAGAGACTTTGCATATGCTCCAGTGCTGAACTGGTATTTGATCACAGGCTGTCTGATCCTAGAGCCTGCACACTTAACCTTGCACTCTACTCTTCTTCAGGCACTTAATACTTTAACCATGGGCCATTTTTCTCAGGGCCGTATGTAAACACAAGACTGAATTCTGAGGGCATATAGAAACAGGAGCATCTGATATAGTGCCCCCAATTGTCCTCTATTAGACTCCAGTGTTCCACTTAAGCCTCTAAATCTGAGAATTGCCTGAAGTTGGCTCCAGAGAGAACATGAAGTTGATTAATGAGTTTTTAAGAGGGGAAATGAGGGAGGAATGCAGGAACTGTTTGTGATGAGAAAAAAGAGGAGGCTGAGAGAGTATCTGGAACAATGACTGCACCTAGTGTTAGGAAGGATAAAATCATAGACTCTTAGAACCAGAAAGAAGCTTAGAAGTCACCTCGTCTAATGTCATACCAGTGCAAGAACTAGAAAGCCCTGAGCTGAATAATCTAAATGTATGAAGATTTTGGAAAAGGCTGTTTTCTCTCCATAACAGGTTAGAGCAAAAAGAAATCAATTAGTAAATCTTCATAGAGTGAGTGAGTGTGTGTGTGTGTGTGTGTGTGTGTGTGTGTGTGTATGCATGCAGACCTGGGGAGGATATCACAAGGACATATGCCAGAGCAGAGCCCTATTCTAAAGGAGGAGCTGGTCTAGTTGGGTTTCAAGACTACAAAACTAGATGGACTCTTTAATTGACAGCAGTGTGTGGTCCGAGGGGTTCTGCCTAATCTGGTAGCTGCCAGCCACATATATTTACAGAGCTTTTGAAATGTGATTAGTTTACATTGTGTTGTAAATTTAAACTACATACTGGATTTCAAAGACTTAGTATGAAGAAAATAACGTTAAACATAAAATTATATTTTATATTAATTATATGTTAAAATAATATTACATACATATTAGATTTAATAAATACTTATATTGAAATTAATAATTTTTCCCATTCTGTACATTTTAAAATGTGAGTACTAGAAAATTTTAAGTGATAAGTGGCTCCCATTATATTTCTATTGGGTAATGATGGTCCAGATTAGATCCTGGCTACTTGATGTGTAGTCCATGGGCTACTAACAAGGGCATTATCTAGAGCCTGTTAGAAATGGAGGCCCCACTGTGGGGCTGTTGAATCAGAATTTGCATGTTAATATGACTCCCAGTTGATCTGTAACCACATTAAAATTTGAGAAGCACTAGACTCTACCAGTGGTCCATGTCTCCTTTGTCGGCTGTTCTTTTCTAGTCTTCACACTTGATGCCAGCTCTGACACTAAATACTTGATGACCAAGCACAAGGTCCATCCTTAATCTACATCTCAGATTTCCCATCTGTACTAGATGTTCTTAAAACCATCTTCAAACCTATCTAGCAGGCTCTGACTCTATAATTAGAATTTAGAATTTTGTCTGGTAGAAGTAATCATCAGAACATTTAATTTTACCATCGTAACATTTGACCATCATAACATTTAATTTTAGACTCTCCAGTTCCCAGTCAAGGTCTTATCTAAGAAGGTAATACCTTTCCAATTCTTTCTAAGAACATTTGTTAATTCTGGACCAGATTACCCTGTCCCATGTCCTCTGGAAAACTTCGTTACAGTATTTATACTCATCAATTGACTTACTTGTAAAGCAAGCAGTGGAGAGTTTAGTATTTAGAAAATATGCACCAAATAAAGAAAACAGACATGAAGCATCAATCATTTACAATGAGTTCTCTGAACATCTTCTCTGGGTTAGATCTTCAAAATGGGCATCCATCAATGCTTCCTCAGGAGAAAGATAGTAAGCAAACATTAAGGTAGGCAGCTAAGCAGAGCATCTCAAGTCAGAAGGAATGAGGTTTGTGTCCAACCTCTGCCCATATGCATAATAACAAATAAGTAATTTTACCTAGTTAAGCGTCGGTTTATTTCTCTGCAAAAATAATTAAGTAATGTCACTGTTTATTCACTAAATAGATTGTATAAGAATTAAAGTAGTGTAGATGGTAATAGGGCCCAATAAATATGACCTATGTTATTAGCTGAGACTAATATAGTGAGACTAGGTATTATGAGGGTGAAAAGGGTTATAGAGCAGAGTCTATTAATTGTAGTAAAACACCACATGAAGATGATCTATTAAGGTTTGATGAGAGGTAGATGAGATCCTAGGTAGAACAAACACCTGGCCTGAGGCATATAAAAGACCCAGGCGCAGTTGGAGAATGGTAGGTAGTCCTGTTTGGTGAACAGAAGTGCATAGTGGGAATTACGGCTGAAAAGGCAGTTTCCTTGGCTGTGAAAACTGAGGCAAAAGAGATGCTTCAGGGCTACAGGATTAAACACTGTTGATTAACATAAAAAAATGGGTATGCACTGTTAGGTCGTGGGGGAAGGGCCAGCCAGATGCCTGCCTGGAGGCTTCCCAGCTTGATATGGGAATCCTGATCTTCCAGCCAGACTTCATGTCGGGAGTGCCCAAAGGACCCACCCTAAAGCCCTGGGCGCCACCACCCTAATCCTGATGCTCAACTAACATTTGATTAACATTCCCACCCTATACCACCTACCCCCACATAACCCCATAAAAACTGCGCCCCCCTGTCCCAGGGCATGACTTCTCTGGCCCTCTCCTCTCTGGACCAGAGAACTTCGCCCGGGAGCCCTCTCCCAATAAAGGCTTGCTTTTAAAACTTCTCTCGGCGTGTCACGTGTTTACCTTACAGGGACACTGCCAATCAGGATGGAAAGCCCCTCTCTACCTTTGGGGGTGTTGTTTTGCTTTGGGAACAAGACATTTTCCATCAGCTCCATGTCTCTGGCCCGTCTTTCCCCAATCAAACCATCGGCAATCAGTTCTCGCCCTGCGCTGCCATGTCCCTCAGACTCATTTCATGCTTTTTCTTTACAAGGGCATCTGGGCTGACAGTGCAGAGACTTTTCCCACATAATTGAAAGGAATTTGAAATTATGCGCGGGGATGTCAGCCATGATGAGGTCTTGGACTGTTTCCAGTTTCAGCCGCTTCTGAAGACCGTGTCCCAGGCTCCCGCTCCTTCCCCCTCCTGGCCTTCTCCCTGTGAACTTTCTCCTTCCTGCTGGGGTGATTTCTCCAAGAAAATATGCTGTTTCCAAGCTTCTCTTTCTCCAGACAGATGGATGGGCCCCATGTTAAGTGTACTCTTTTGGGGGGCCCTCCTCAAAAGTGCTGCTATTGCTCAGACCTGCACAAATTTCATTGGTGGTTACTCTGTCATTTCCATATCTGGAACCCCGTGCCTGACGGGAAAAGGTTGAGTGAACACACATATATTTTGGGTCTTTCTTTAGAGAAGTTCTTTTGCATATGCAGAACAAAGTGAGGGCTGCATTTATCTCTGACCTTTTCTGGCTCCCTTTTTTTTTTTTTCTTGTATCTGTTAAGGGAAAAACAGGCCTCCGAGCTCACCAGCCTCCTCTCCCACGGAGCAGATGATAGAGTTGCCTAGATTCACTTCCTCGCCACCCTCAGTCCTCCAACCTGCCTGCCTCTCTTCCTGTAGCTGATTCTCCTTGAGGTTTCTGGGAGATCCTGAGAAAAAGAAAACAGGGTCCTTGCGGGGTGGTTGAGGTAGGGCCTAAAAATTCAGAACTTTGGGTTCCTCCTATGTATGTGTTCAGCCTTTAAATTCCCTTTCAATGGAGCAATTAATCCCATTGCTGTGCCCTTTGTGTTTCCTAGCAGAGTCCCCTCTGCTATGGGGAAAGACTGGATACAGGAATAGGGAAGGGAAAGATGGAGAAAGCATCATTTCGCTCCCTTAGTGCTTATCTGAGAAGACAGCTTTGCCTAGAGCCTCAGCAGTTCTCAGTCTGTAGAGTTTCACTGATGGTCCAGGAGTACCTTTGGGGGAAGTGGGGAAACTACCAATACATGTTTTTGCCATTTCTTATAACTTTCCTGGGAAACAGCCATTACATAGTAGAAAGAACTCTGGACTTGCTATTGGGAGTCTTGGATTTGATATGAGCTAGACCTTTAAAGGGTTATATTATAAACTAGCTTTGCTTTTATTGTTAAAAGAGATTGAGTGAAAGCACTATGAACAATGCGCTAGTACAACGCTCTTATCATAAAACATTTATATGTATGTAGTTATATATACATAAACACACATACATAATTAATCTTAGCTTACCTTCCATTGGAGCACTATCCATCAGCCAACCCATCCATATATAAAATACCCACCTAGGATCCTTGAGATTTCACAACAAATGCATGATATTTCTTTGGATTAAACTTTACATTTTCCTAACGACCCTCTTTAAAATACAAATGAACCTGGGTTGGATGTTAAATCATAGATGTGAATTAGTTTGAAAAATGACTTCCTAAGTTAGAAGAGACCAAGTACCCTTATTGTTTAGCACCAGAGAGGAGTGAGTAGATAGAAGAATACTGGAAAAGAAAGCTAGAAACTGAATCTTCTTCATCAAAGACTGAATTGCCTCCATCTTTTCCACTCTAGGCAATCAGGCCTAATGCCTTTTTAAACAGTGGAGAAGAAGAAGAAGGAAGGCAGACAGTGAAAGATGAACAGTGCTACTATTTATTGTCTTTTCCATGTTGACTGAGACCTATACAGAATAATTACTTTCACCTAAAGGAGAATCTCACCCTCTCCCAGGGGAGCTGGCTGCAGGCACTCACTCAATTCAAGAGCCCCCATTACAACATCCTAACAACTCAAGTTCTTCCTCAGCTTCTTTTTCGCTGCAGATGATGGGAATTCACCACTACTTAAGGCCTGGCATTCTACTGTTGAGAAGCCAAACATTTGGAGAAAGAGTTAATTTAGTTGGGTGATTAAGGTCTTTGGTATCTATTGGCTACTAACATTATTTTGAAACTTTCAGTGTCCAATAGGACTAATTTCTCATGGGTGTGGGAAAAGCAAGGAGTTAATCCAAATCAAAGCAAACTTATGAGGAAACAGTTGTCTTAAGCCCCTTGCACTTGCTCTTCATACCTCTCCCTTGCTCACATGGCCTTTCCTTCTGACCTCAACACTCAAGGCCCCAAACCTTTCTGGGTTTGACGCTTGCACATTTTCATGGATTATTAAATGGAGATAATAAACCCGACTTCCCAGATGCTTAACATGGGAAACGACATTATAAAGTCATATGCTTTATGTTACGGGAAATATTCTGTGGGTCCTTCCTCAAATCTTGCCATGGAAGCAGTCATCAATCCCACCCACATCTCAGCCTCTGACTCCTAGAGACTAATATCCAGAGAAAAGCTAACAATAAATCTAAGGAACCAAAGTTTCTCTTGGTATGCAAAGATATGGCTATTATTTTAAATCTTCTCTCTTTTCTCCTATACTCCCACCCTCGACTCATACTTCTCCACAGTCAAATATCATGAAACTCAACAGCAACAGCCAAAGTATATATTCAAAGGAAATGAAAAACTGTACATGTCGGGATATCAGTCTTTCAAGAGGCCTTGCTCATTAACACTGCTCATAAGACTTACAGAAAGCCTTTAGTGTCTTTATTCAGGTAAAGGGATAACATCAGAGTGTGTTTCTCATCCCTCCCAATTTAAATCTGCTTGAAGGATGTATCTGTTGTCTCTGACCTCCTAGATGCCCACAGTAGGCATGAGGAATAACCATGCACAGAGCACCAAGGAGACCTAAAGGTTCACAACCACTGAGAAGTTTCTGATCCAAGGTGTCAACTAGGGAGCTCAAGATTTGCTTTTGATTAAACTAAAAGAGCATTAAGCCTACAGTTTCTCTTTCTCTAGATAAAGAGATACCATTTTGCTCCAATTACAATTCCCCAACTTTGGAGCCAGAAGTAAGTTGAGTCAAGACAGCCTCTGATAGCAGGGTAAGGAAGAGCCCTGAGAAGAGAGATAGTCAACCAGCTCGACAACAACATAAATCAGCATTCGATGATTTCCTTGGTGTAAATACTTCCATCATAGCCAATTTTAAGCTACCAGTGTGAAGTTACTGAAATTGAATTTGGGGAAAGATGAGCACAATTGGCTTGGTGTGGGCCAGCTCCAGCACACCACTGGGAGAGACTTTTGCAAGGTCTCAGTGTCACTAAAAGATCAAACCACAGATAGACATGATGTTTCAGCCTGCTTGCTCACTGCTTGGCCAATTTGTCATTTAAAATAGGAAGATAATAATGCTTTTCTTTTATAATTTTTAAAATTATTTATTTTAATGAATTATTATTTTTTAAAAAAAGGCAGATGCTACATGCAGTACCCAATTTTGGCTGTGTCACAGAGGAGTGCAGATACTCCTATACCCTTGACTGAAAAATGGTCCTCCTCTACTGGGAAAGGTCATCCACTTCAACCAAGCACACATCTTTAGGGAGAATGCACGTGGAACAGTGACGATGGGAAGGGACACCCATCTAGCCAGCCGGATCAGCCTAATTGACCCTGGTGATCAATGAGGTGATAGATGTCATGTCAGATCACCCTCACATTCAATAAAAACCTTACCTGTGGTTTTCATTTGTTCTTGGATGTGCCAGATTTATCTGGTTTCTGAGAACCCCAAAATCAAAGAGAAAGATGTATTAATGCAAGGGACCTCATTCTTCCCATAACCTATAAGACTCCTTGTTCCATTCACATTTGTGAAATCTTGGTAATTTTCCCCAAACACACAGGCAACCATTTCACTGTGGGACCTTGGTCAAGTCATTTTCCCTTCCTAGGAATTGTTTTCTCATCTGCAAAATTAAGAGGATAGATTACAACATCTTCCAGGTCCCTCATAGTTCTAAAATTTCTCTCATCCCAAACTGGAAATCCCAAAGCTACAAATCCAAAATATAAAACAAGTGAAAGTTTCCAGTCAAGGAAATACCTTTCTTTGTCTATATGCTGCTGGATAACTGGTTCCCTGCCCCTCAGCCAAATGGAACTGTGATTCCGACAGATTTTACTCTGCTTCTCATGCAGGGCCTCAGCATGCTGTGTAATTTGAAAGGATATCAGCAAGTCCCAGCCTTTGTCCTTAAACTGCTCTCCCACTGGCCGGGCACTTGGCCTGACAGTCTATCTTTACATACAAACTGTGTTCCATTCTGAAGTGCACAGACCTCTCGGATGAAGCTGATAGAATCTACCAGTAGCCACAGATGCTTTTGTATCAATAAGTACTCCACCAGATTCCAGCTGAGCCCTTTCTCTCAATAATGAGAGACAAACACCAGGTATATGTGGATGTGGGGAAGTAGAGACAGAGATTCAATCTCAGGTCCTGGTGGGCAGAGGTGTGTTCTAAGCAACAGGCTGCAGCTAGTTACCTTGGGTGGCCAGAGGACAGCTAGTGGTCAGCTTCTGGGTGGTGGGAGAGGGGAAAGCACTAGAGAAATAAGGAAGATCCTGATGAGGAAGGTAGAAGATGATAGAGCACTCTCTAGCTCATACTTTGCAGAGATCCACCTTGCATATTTCAGACTGTCTTTGGTATAGATGGAGTGGTGACAGAGGGCTCCTTGGCATGAATTATACTAGTACCTCTGTCTCTATAATTGTCAAAAGTGGCTTGTCCACCTGGCTGGACAGAGCTCAGAGTCTGGCCTCATCACAAACCTTTTCTGTGGCTGATTCAGCCAGCACACGCTGGGTAGGAGACTGGAGACTGAAGAGGAGATCTGAAGCCTAGCTGAAGCCCCGCTGCAGCCCTAACTGGACAATTTATGTCTCCTGAGTATACAAGAGAGAGCCCATTCACAGTCCTGGAAAAACAGTCAAAAGTCACAACAACAGTAATAGTAATAGCAAAAAAAAAAAGCTAACATATATAGCGCTCATTATAAGCTAGGTGGTAGAGCTGTGATTTGAACCTGTCCTCTGGCTCTGGAGTCTGTGATCATAAGCTCCAAAGGACAGATGCTCCTCTTCACCAAGAATGTCACCCAAATGAGTCTTAGTTAAGAGCTATCAGTGACCTGAATGAAACCTTTGTGACACTGGGCACAATACGAAAAGTCTCTAATCCTGCTTCTTCTTAAAATAATAAGAGTAGCAGCAAAGGCTACTAAGACCAAGCGGTTATGTGTTCTGCTTTGTGTTTGGGGTTCTTCAAGCTCCACGAGAGCAGGAACGCATGCTGTTTTGTACACAAAATAAGAAATACTTCTAATGACCATTATCTAGGCACAATAACTAAAATTACTCCAGGAGAACAATCTCACAAAGTCACACAGCTAGAAAAGGAAAGAATTGGGACCCATAATTTCCAGCTCTAATTCTGTAAAGCTGGGGCACTGGAGGAAAGCAGAGGTTTCAGCATGGTATTCCTCTGAGCTAGGGCTTTAGGAAGTCCATGAGCACCAGTGAGGCTGCAGGGTTTTGAGGGGTAGGGAGGGGGGAGAGAGGAGGGGAGAGGAAGGAGAGAGGACCTCTGCACTCCTCAGTCAAACAAAAAGGGTCCTCTTGACTTATTTACCTGTCTGTGATTTCATTTGAAGAGGATTCTATGGCCCGAAACAGCTTGTGATTCACTTTGTTCCAGTTCTGTTACTCTTCACATGTGGGGCTACAACTAGGCCTCAGATCACTGTCACCAAGAGCAAAGATGTGACTAGAGAATGCGCTTTAGTTCCTTTCAATAGAAGCTCACTAGTGAGACCTCATGAGTGAATTCCTATTCATAAGAGACAACTCATTCTCACTCCTAGAAAAATGACTTGAGACCACATTGGTAATAAAAATGAACAAAACATCTCGTACTTGCTCGATGCTAAGCGCTATTCTAAAATTGTGTGTTGCCTAAACCATGCTGCTTGTAAAAACCTGCAGTTTTTTTTTTTTTTTGTATGTTTTTATTAGTTTCAAGTATACAGTACCTTGGTTAAACATTTATATAGTTTATAAAATGATCCTCCTAATTGTTCCTCCTCTCCTCTGGTTTTCCACTTAGCCAATATATTAATGCTAACTGCATTCCCTATGCCATGCTCCCCATCCGCTTGACATTCAATCAACTACTAATTTGTACTTCTTTAACCCTTCACTCCATTCTCCCCTCCCCGCCAATTCCCATTCCCTCTGTCTGTCACTAAATTGTTCTCTATACTTATGGGCCAGTTTTTGAATAGTTTGTTCTTTTTGTTCCTTCAATTCTGCATATAAGTGAAATCATATGGTATTTATCTTTCTCTGTCTGACTTATTTCACTCAGCATGATAACCTCTAGGTCCATCCATGTCATTGCAAATGGTAGGATTTCACTTTTTTTAATGGCTGAGTAATATTCCATTCTATATATGAACCATACTTCTTTATCCAATTGTCTATTGATGGGCATTTAGGTTGCTTCCATATCTTGGCTATTGTATATTGTGGTGCCATGAATACTGGGGTGCATAGATCTTTATGAATTATTGTTCTGATTTTCTTTGGATAAATACCCAGAGTGCAATTGCTGGATGAAAAGGTATATCCTTTTGCAGTTCTTTACAGTGAGAGACCATCAACTTCTTTCCAGAAGAAAACCATTTTCTCTCATTATAGTTGCTCTGTTATAAACACATGCACTCCCATTCCATATATGTATGGATATATGACATGGATATACATATGTGTATGTATGTTTGTGTATAAACTTATTATCATTTGTCTACCTTCAATGGCCCACTGCTATGGAAGAGCAACTCTCTTTCTCCTCTTTCACATTCACCCCCACAATGTTCTAAATAAGTAAACCGACCAGCCATGGGAAAAGTCTTTAAGCACAAGGTAGTAAAATTTTGAGTTAAGAGTTAGGAGATCTGAATTCCAGGCTCAGTTTGGGTTAGCCATGTGTCTATTCAAATAATATTAATTACCTCCTAAGCATAAGGAATTGTAGGGAATACAATTACGAGTACAAATACAAATCCAAGTACAGGATGCAGTGCCAGATCCCTGGAAGCACACATCTACAGCAGGAAACAAAATGTCCAAAATGTATACTAGGAGGCCAGAGTTGACTAGTTACACGGGTGGCTCAAAGAGCTACAGTGGCACAGGGAAGATAGAGGGGTTTGTGGGCAGTGGGGGGTGGGGACGAAGGTGAGGACTGGAGAAGTCTTTAAGGAAGTACTGGTGTTTGAAACAGGTCTGGCAGATTGGATCCAGATATTTATTTATACATGGCCTATTTTGGCAAAGTGAGGGGGCTGCCGTGGTGAGGAAAGCCTTCATGGAGGGCAGCAAAGAGGGAGGCAGGGAGCCTAGGCAGAGGAGGGCATGCTGAAGTCTCTTCCCCTTCTGAGTCTCTCTTCTCACCTGTTCAAGAAACAGTGAAGACTAAGTAGGTGACTTCCCAAGGCTCCCGTCCCCAACATGACACCCCAGCAAGCAGCTCATGTCAGGTAGCTTCCATCCCTGACAGCCCCCCAAGTGGCACAGCCCCCTCCTATCGGGGCCACCTGACAAAGCCCAATGTGCTCCTTTTGTCTTAATCCACAGCATTCAGGAATAAACCTCAGAGTCTCTCCATCTTCCACTTCTAAGCACAGCCTCATTGATATTCCGCAAACTTTTCTGGCCCTCTTCTTTTCTAATTCTGTGAGAAGACATTTCAATGAGTCTGAGCTGGGACAATTTAGAGCTGAGACTCCAATCTCTATTCACAGCCTGGGTATGTTCTCACAAGACTTCAGTCAGAAGGCTAAGCTTTTTAGATCCCCCAGTGGCATTGTCTCCAAGTTTCTCGGGGCCAGGCTGCCAAGTTCATGCGAGGTGCTGATCTCCCTCCTTTCACAGACCTACTTATTAGCAGCTTTCTTTCTTTCTTTTTCTTTTCTTTTCTTTTCTTTTTTTCCTTCCAGGCCCATAGATACAATTATTAGAAATTCCTGGTTTTGTGCCCATATTGAAAGACGGCCTGAATGGGTATGCTAAGGACCCGAAAGTGAGCCACTCTCCCTAACTCCAGCTTATGCGGTTAATTAGATTTGGATGGTTTCAGAGGAGCAGCTGGAGTTTTCAGAAAATGGAAGCAATAAAAAGGGACTATTCAAGGTATTTGGGGGTGGCGTATAAAACAATATAGCTGTGACATGGGGTTGGGAAATACAACCCTCTTGATTGGGGGGGAGGTCTCTGGGGAGAGGGGGCAGGCACCAGGAGGCAGGAATGGGTGTAAGCAGACAGACAAGTGCCAGCCTGGGCGGATTCCGTTCACATGAATGCTGTCAGGCTGGCGCCACACAGAGAGCTCCGGTCCCCATAGCAGCTCCGTCCCTAGCTTGGGGGAGCAGCCCCGGCACAGCCTGTCTAGCACCTGCTTGAAGCAGGTAAGCTGAGGAAGAGGGGAGTTAAATACTTGTCTTGGAGTTCCAGGCCACTGTCATCTGGCTGAAATTATTGAAAGTTGTTTGGGAGAAAAAGTTTCTGCAGTGCTGGCTTTGCAGCCAGGGAGAGGGGACGGCGATGGTGCATGAGCTTAGTCCCATTTAAGGAGAACCACGCTCTCCCTGCTTTGGACAGAATACAGTCCTACCTGGAGGTGGTTGATGCCTGAAATTACCTGATTTCCCTGTTTTTATTTTATTTTATATTTTTAGTGTGATATTTTAAACTCGTCAAATATGCAAAGACCCTAAGGAGAATGAACCTCTCCAGCCACCGTCTAACAATGTGACTCTAGGTGTGACATTTTGTCTGTCTGTAATTCATGTGGATTTCTTCATCCCTATGACCAGGGAGTTGGTCTGGATGCTCTCTAAGAATGCTGCTCACTGGCACAGTCAGATATTCACTCCTGATAATGTAGGGCATGGATGAGAGGGTCTGGAAGGGGGGTGGGCCAAGGGAAGGTTCTAAAGCTTGTGGGAGAGTGGGAGAAAGGGTGACTCTCCACGGCTCCACTGGTCGCCGGAGGGCAGCTTGGAGCCATGTCTCTCAGTTTGAAATCTACTGCCCAGTGGTCAGCAATCTAAAGCAGTTCTGGGGACAGCAGACTAGGGGTGCTACTGGGGAGAAAGTGGACATGAATGGTGTCATTTTGTCCCATGGAGCAGTGGTTAGTAAACTTTGTTGTAACCTAGGTTTTCTTTTTCATTTTCTTTTTTTCTAATTATTGAAAGACTTTGTCAGAGAAAATCCTATATAGAACCCCAGACTATAAAACTGGGAGAGACAGAGCAGCCCTGATTCAGGGGTACGGGGCTGCTGAGGTCACGCCTGGTTTGCTCTGGTTCTTACTCCCGAGATGGCCTCTTGGGAACAGGTGCAGAGCCCTGTGACCCTCTTGTTGCTTTACAGCCTCTTCATACAGCAAAGTGGCTTCTACCAAACCCAGATGTTTTAACCTGGCCTATCTGTTTTTTAAATTAGAGTCTGTCTGATATTCCACTTGATAAAATTGTAGAGGTACCCCTTTCCTTCATCCTGATTCAGATTGAGTCAATGTGTGACAGACTGTCTGGTTGTGTAGGTGGGAGCTGTGTGGGACCAAAATGTGGTTGTTAATATCAGTGTGTCCACGGGCTGTTGAACCCTGGGGAGACTCATGTTTTCAAATAACAGCTCGCTTATTCCTTTAGCGAGGGGCCGCCTGCTTATACCAAAAACATTGCACTGTGGCCTGTGGCTCCTGTGGTGAATGAGACTCAGTCCCTTCTAGTAAGGGCTTTTCACTCTAGTAAGGGACAGAAACCACACACACGATGACTACAGTCCAGGACAACTTCATCAGTGCTACATCAGAAGGACACAAAATGCTATCACAGAAGGAGAGAAAACTTTCATCTCAGTGATCTGACAGGAGTGACACTATGTGCTACCCAGTTTAGAAGAAGATGGCCATGTTGAAATTGGTGTCCACTGAATTCTGTTTTGACTTTTTTAATGTGTAAATATTGAAGAGAGAAAGTGATAGAGAAAAGAAGAAATCAGAGGGTGCAGGGAGATAGAGAAAAGGAGGGAATGAGGGTGGCGGGCGGGGAGAGAGAGAGATCTGCTTTGGACAAGCTTTCAACATGTAGCACTGTGAAACTTCCCTTTTCTGTTCAGAATCTTGATATTTTTAGATACTGTTTGCTTCTAGTTGTTGTATTTTCAATTGTCTGTGCACTCTTTCTTTCTGTGGCATATTTTTAGATTTGGGGCTTCTATAAGACAAGAATGGTGCATTTTAATAAATCAATTTACAATGCGAGAGTTTCCCTTCCTTGCAAACCAGATCACCAGCCGAACACCTACTTTCTGTGTTAGTGGGAATGTTGGGGGTGGGGGGAGTGTGGAGGTGTGAGGGCGTACACATAAGACATGGCCCCTGTCTTGAGAAATAGACTAGAGAAATATGACAAACTTGCCAAAAGCTTTTAGAAAACAGGAATTCCTAAACTCTGAGATGTTACCTATGAATGTAACGAGCATCAGTGATTTGAGTGGCTAGAGGAGATGAGCTAGGCTCTGCACAAGCTTAGGACTTGAATGGCCATTTCTCCAAAGAGGCCATTCAGATGGCCAATACACATGCGAAAAGATTCTCAGTCACTTATCATCAGAGAGAAGCAAATTAAAGCCACAGTGTGATGTCAACTCGGAATGAGTATCATTACTATATCAAAAACAAGTGTTGGCAAGGACATGGAGAAAAAGGAGCCCTTGCCTACTGTTGGTGGGATTGCAAATTGGTACAGCTGCTATAGAAAATGGTTTAGAGTTTCCTCAAAAAATTAAAAATAGAACTACCTTATGACCCAGAATTCCACTTTTGGGTATTTACTCAAAGAAAACCAAAACTCCAATTCAAAATGATATATGCATCCTTATGTTCACTACAGCACTACTTACAATAGATAAAGAAGTTGTGGTACATACATGCAATGGAATATTACTCAACCATAACAAATAAAATCTTACCATTTGTAACAACATAAGGTTACTATGCTAAGTGAAATAAATCAGAGAAAGACAAATAACATATGATTTCACTTATATATGGAATCTATAGAACAAAGTGAATGAATAAACAAAATAAAAACAGACTCATAGATTCAGAGGACAAACTGGTGATTACCATATGGGAGTGGAACTGGGGGAGCTGGGTGAAAAAGGTTAAGGGATTAAGAAGTATGAATTGGTAGTTATAAAATAGTCACAAGGATGTAAAGTACAGCATAGGGAATATACTCAACAATATTGTAATAACTATGTATAGTGCCAGGTGGGTACTAGACTAATCAGGGGACCACTTTGTAAATTATATCAATATCTAATCACTATAGCGTACATCTGAAACTAATATAAAATAATATCGAATGTTAACTCTAATTTAAAAATTAAAATTAAAAAATTAATAGAAAATAGAAAAATAAAAATATATCTGAGGAGAAACTATAATGAAGTTTTTAAAAACTAAAAAAATTTAAAAAAATAAATATTTGGAAAAAAATTATCCAGTGCCTAGACTTTAGTCCTAGATACCATGGGGGGACGCAAAGAAGTAGAAGGTCCTTGAGTCACTTTCTGTTTTTCAGGGGGTATATAATACACTCAGGAAGCCATCATTGCCAAGAACGTACATAGATGCACCATTTTTCCAACAATGGTAGGACAGGAAAGGGAGAGATCTGAGTTGGGCTGGGGTGGCCATCAGGGAAGGAAGTACACTTTGATGGAGAAGGGGAATCTGAAGAAATGGAAAATCAAATAGAGGAGTATTACCTGGGAAGAGAGGAGGTGGAGGGTAGCTTGGGTAGAAGTCCAGAGGCAGATTCAGCACATCTGGGTTAAAATGCAGACATGTCCTGATGGGAGTGGAGGGTCTGGGTTGCCAAAAAGCATGAGAGGAATCTGGGCAAAGATTCTGAGTAGAGACTGCATGGGAGTTTGAAGACAAGGGCCCTTGAATTCCAAGCTAAGAGGTATAAACTTTATCCTGGAGGTGAGGAAAGCCCTTTTTCAGACCAGAAAGCAGACCTCCTACCATTTCCTCAGTCGGAAAGAAGTCCTCAGCAATGATCGGGCAGCAGAAATCCACGCCAGGACGCTCTGCTGCACTCAGCGACGCAGACATAAGGAGCTGGAAGCAGCTCGCCATAATTGGCTCTCTCTAGGATGCTGCCTTCTTGCAAGGAGAGGCAATGCTCCCTCCTCTGCACACAGTGATTGCTGGCCCAAAATAGCCCTGCACCTGCTCTGAGATGCCTGCGAGATAATTTCAGCTTCCAAGGAAACTACCCTGATTGGTGTTGATTTTTCATGACCTCCCTTCAGGCAAACACCTGGAGATAAGCACCTGATCACAGAGGTGCGCCCTGGAGAGCCTAGGGCTCGAAGGTATGTAGCCCCAGCCTGTCCAGGGAGGCCTGCTCCTTATCTTCTCCTAGGGAAGGGAAGTCCAAGCCCTGGGGCCTCCTGCTCCGCAGGTACCTGCACCAAAGGATTAGAAATTAACTGGCTGATGCAGTGGGGCAGGGAAGGGTGGGGGCAGAATAGGAGCCAGGCCATTGGCCTGGGGAGCAACTTTGGAAGCCATGCTACAAGTTGGGGTCTGCTGCTTTCTAGCTCTGATTCACAATCCGACTGTGACCAATTTTCCAGCTTATCTTGCACCTCTGCTCATTCTTCCATTTCAGCTCAAACCGGCCTACAAAAAAAGCCTTCCCGTAGCTCAAGCCTAGAATCTTGGTCTGTTCATCTATCCAAATGCTTCTCTTTCAGCTCAGACATCACTTTTCCACAGATCTAACAGTGACCATCCACGTGCGGAAAGAAACAGGGGACTTCAGAGAAATACAAACAACTGGATGAAAAACTGGAAGGGATCACAGACCGATCAGTGAATCAGCATCATATTTAAGACATTCTTGATTCCTATTAGATTTAAGACACTATAAAAAGTGACATCGTACACATTATCTCATCTGAGTCTTTCCAAAACTATAAGTGGCAGGTAGAAGTATCCCTATGTCCATTTTTCAGATGTTCATTGACTTACCCAAGGCCATATAACTAGAAGTGTTAGAAATTAGGTTTGGATCCAGAATTCAAAATTCACATTCCTTTCTCTGTGTTATGTCATCTTGGTTACACATGTCACATTTAATTTTGGGAAAAGAAAGGTTACTTGAATCAAGTCATGATTTATGACATAGTGCTTTACTGTGTTCCACTGGTGGGCCACTGGGGCTCTGAGGATTCTTACCAACAGATCCCATTCACAGAGCTTCTTCTGGATCCAAGCAGGCACTGCTTCCAGAAGCAGCAGCCCCACAGGAGGGGCCTGTAAGAGCAGTGAGGCCTTAGCCAGAGAGACAAAGCTCGTTTCTAGAAGTGTTTCTTTCATTTCTGAAGCAACCTATTCATTGCAACTCATTCCCTCTGGCAAATTTTAGGAGAATTTAATGTGGAATCCCCATTTGGCAGTTCATTAGGATAAAGGATAGAAAACTAAATCAATCTCTCTCTCCTTCACAGAGGTGTTTTTTTTTGTTTTTGTTTTTTGTTTGTTTGTTTGTTTTGTTTTGTTTTGTTTTGTTTTTAATTTTTTCTTAAACTAAAGATACGCTCAAGCAATTACCTTGATTGTGGAATTACATGTCCCTTGCCTGCTCATCTGTGCTGATTCACAAACTTTGCCAGGTCTTCAAGGAGCCTCTTTTGTGTGTGTATTGTGGTTACCCAAAGCTTCATGTCTGAGAGCTGGGGGCTTTCTAGAAGTCTCCTGAGATAGGGCAGGGTCCAAGCCTTTCACCAAGCTGTGAAAATTGCTTCTTCTCCAGGGACCCATCAGCCCACCAAGCGAGTCTCTGCCTTACAGTTCTGAGAAAGTGAGCAACACTCTCAGGGTGCCTTGCTCTTCTGATTATGGCTCTGGGGGAAGGATGGGGTGAAGGAGAGGAGGAACACATCACATACTCTTCATTCTCTGCCTTTTTCTTGTAATTCCACCAGATTTCCCCCATTATGCTCTGTTTTCTTACTCTATCCTGACAGCAGTGGGAAGAAAATTATGTCTCAAGCCCACTGCCTCAGGAGAGAAGGTCTGAGAGTATAAGAAGAGAAAACTCCTTATCTTAGCTTTGATCCTCAGCCCCTCTTCCAAGTCCCCTAATTAGTTTTTTTACATAGATCCAGCCTCTCCAACATCCTATAGCCTCTACATTTCTAGATTTAAGCAAATAAACAATATCCATAGGCCAGTGAAGACTGCCACATCATTCTCTTTGCTACGTTCCAAGTCTTGGTATCCCCATCATGACCCAGCTAACTGCCAGGCCCTGGGCTCCCAGGTGCTTGATCCTGCAGGGCTGATGGCATCTTGCATCTGGCACAGACCTCTGCTCTCCAAACCTCACTGATCATCCTAATCACTTAGGAAGTTCTAAAAACATCTGCCCAAACAGCACCCAGAGGTTCTGATTCAGTAGGTCTGTGTTTTTAATAAAGCTCCTGGGCTAATTCTAGTAATAGCCAGTAAGGTTCGAGGACTACTGGTCAAGACCGCTAGTTATTATACCACTCTTAATCCATATCTTGATCTCTTTGTACACAGACTTTCAACCTACATTTTATTTCCTCCAGCTAGGACCTTAAGGAGAGCCAGTTTCTGGTATCAGATTCAATCACTTTCCACATTATTTCTGATTCTGACCCACATCTCATCAGTCCAGTTTGTCACTGTCAATGCTGATGTGACCAGTTTCTTCCAACACATCTATAAGCAGGATACTATCACTTTAGAGAAATTCTGCAGGTAGGATAAAAGTCTTCCGAATGGGCTTTGCTAGCACCCCTATGCAGTGATGATTACTGAAAATAATCACAGTCATAATAATAGTTTCCTGTGATAGAAAACAAAGCTTTC
Organism: Eidolon dupreanum; assembly: GCA_028627145.1. NCBI lineage: Eukaryota > Metazoa > Chordata > Mammalia > Chiroptera > Pteropodidae > Eidolon > Eidolon dupreanum. The sequence goes on along the minus strand of CM053504.1, from coordinate 70,264,955 downwards.
CACACCCATTATCTCATTTAGTGCCAGCAAAAGCTCTGAGACCCTCTGGCATCATTCCTATCATATAAATTTATAAACTGAGACTTGGAAAAATCAAGGGACACACATAGGGATCCATGGAATCAATTCTTCTGGGATTTTGAGTACCAAATCTCACAATACATTGAGCACAGCTGTGGTTTGGTGCAATATAATATAGTCTGAAACCTGACATGTCCACAAAGCCCTGATTACCTCCCCATGAGAGTCATCGCAGCAACCCTCAGGCATTCACAGCAGTCCCAGACCACTGCCCAGCTCTATCCCAGCTACAGCTCAATCTCTAGCTTCTGGTCTGCTCTGGCTCCTGCAGTCAGTTCTTCTCCCTAGAACCTGGTTGAGCTTTACTCCTTGGGGTGTCCTTGATTCTTGCTTCCTTGGGTGATCATCCTGCCTGACTGTTTCCCAGTAGCCCAGTCTGGCCAGCTCATTGGCCAGTTCACCCAGTGCTCTGAGGTGGAGTGGAAGCATTCAGACAATAATGCTTAGAGCTTTGGTACCCAGGTATTGTCTTAACGGAGGCCCTGACTGTGTGAGCATGGCTCAGGGGTCTTTTTACTCCCCATCCAAAATAACTTCCCTCTCCAATCTATGCTGGCAGCCAGAAAAACATGATCTCTTATATTTGTGTGGCATTAGAGTCATTATTGGCATCATAAAAGTTGTCTTTGATTAAACATCTATCATGTTCCAGGCCCTATGCTTTGTGTACATTGTCTCCCTGAAATGAGGGGTATAATCATTCTCATTTTACAGAGTAGGACATTTGGGCTCAAAGAGGTTAATATAGAAATTCAGGAGCATCTCTCTTCTTCAGGACATAGAATCAGGAGGTGAAGGAGCTGTCTCCATGTCTCAACAGCAGGTCAGCCCCCAGTGTTTCTTCCATAATGTTATCTATCTCCAGTTCCGTCAATATACAATCCATTGAAGGTATCATACATCTTTTAAAAAATACCATGGGAGTAATCAGTTACTTCCACCCTTAAGTGAGTTTTCTTAGTTGATTGTAATCAGTACACACAGCTGAAATTATTTTGGGATTTTGAGGTAGGTAAACCAGAGATACTTTAGAGATTGAGCTACTCCATGGAATAGCAGACTCAGGCCACAAGGGGAGAGAGGGCTTGGGGGGGGGGGCAACACACAGCATGAAATTACGAAAGCTTCATATTTTCCCTAATTTTAAATCATCTGGCCATTCCCATGGAAATCATCTCTTACCAAATCAGTGGCTTTACCAGGGCATTGATAACCTGACCACACGAGATAACCAAATGCCACCAGCTCTGGGAATATCTTTCTGACTCCACCAGATAGGGTTAGGGCACCTCTCGGAGATCCAAGGACATGGTCACATGTTTGTCTGATCCACTGAACTGGGAACGTCAAGTCAATACTGTATTTGACATGGCTTCTCTCTAGCACTGGCTGCACAGTAGACATTACTCAAGATAGGCTGAAGTGGTGAGTGGAAGAATGGATAACAGGTACCTTTGCTACCCAGAAGCCAGACTTTGACTATTGCTAAAGGTTCCTCAGAAATCAACTTACTCCCAATATCTAGCAGCTTTGCTGATTAATTCACTGGGGATTCTTGAAGCCTATTGATTAGGTAAATAGAATGCTAACAAGTTGGACTGGTGAGCCAGAGAACATCAATAGCTTAGATAAGCTTGAATCAGCGACTTCTACTAGTTATAGCACAGGTAATTTGTCTTTATATTTACTTCGTATTGATGTTAAAGAGAACAATTATTCATTCACTTTATAGCTTACCTCAACCTTACCCCCTCCAAAAATTTACCTCAAGCACCTTTAATACTTTAGAGATAAAGCTGAGAGCATTGCCTCTTCCTCATAATGGAAAGAGACCAATTGAGCACAGATAATTCCCGTCATCTCCAGCCATTATGCCTTTCTTGGAAGAGCCTCCATTCATCTTGTTAAAAAGCTTTTTAATCGCAGGAAGGAGAAAACAATTAGCAACTCATTAATCTGTCCATTTAACATAAATCTCTAAGATTTTAGAATAAAGCTCATCTAAGCAGCTATAGGTAGACTAATACAAAGAGTAGGGGCCTATATTTAGTCTTGGAAGGTGACAAGAAGAAAATTACTAGTCAACAGCCTTCGTTCATGCCTACCACATTTACACTCTCAAATACATCCATTTTTTTGGCACCCAGCTCCACAATTCCTCTATAACTAAGGTGTGTTCTACTTCCTGTCCTATTGAGGCTTTATAATAATGTGGTAGAAAGAAAAACCATTGATTGGGCCCAGGTCACTAGAAATAATTCATGCATGAGTAATCATGAGATGATTGCAATTTTAATCTGTAAATCTGCTTGGACCTGCAGGAGAATTGTTCTGAAACAGGTCACATAAACTCCACTCATAAATATTTTCTGTAACACAACCGATAAAATGAATGCCAATCTTCCCATTTTTTCTAAAGAAATGTACAAAATCAGGACTGTATCATTTACAAAAATTTTAGGTTCCTGCACTTTATCAGTTTACCCCCATTCTCTCCTTGTATTCCTGGTCACTAATCATAAATCCAGTTTGACTATTTTCTACTGTTGTGGATGTGTACCATGTTGGTGTTTCCCAGAATTTTTTTTCAGCTCCTTGCATATATAGCCTTTCCTCCTGCTTTTGTTTGTCTTGTTTCCTTTTCCTAGTATTACTTATTTTTCCCCCACCTCTTGACACTCTTTACTACCACTCATCCCCTTTCACCTTGTTATTATGCCTCGACCTTGAATCTCAGTTCAACTATGTCTCCCTCAGAGAAGACTTTTCTGTCTCTACTGCAGCCTAGACTGGGGCTTTCTCTTACATATTCCCTGAATTTTCATTTGTAAATGTATATCTGAGACATTACTTGGCTAATGTTTCTCTCCTCTGATGGACTATAAGCTTTGCAAGGGCAGGGGCCATATCAGTATTTGCACATCACTGTATCTCTATAAATTGTTTTGGAAGACAGAAAAACAGAATTAATGAAAAGACAAAATAAATAAATAAATAAAAGCATCAATTTTAAAATTTGGTCTACTTCTTGTGCCTCTTCCTTCTCTCTGGGGGATGGATGAACATACCATGAACTAGTTTTTCTCTGCTTAAAAAAAGACATAGAAAGACAGAACATTATAAGAAATAATTAGTGTGTGAGGGAATGTGGTGCAGGTTGAATGTATGTTGGTCTTTCTCCAGAAGCATCTTTCCTACATCTTCGTGGTGAGTTCAGCTCTTACACAGGGCTTAACTTAGTTTTTACCTTTCTTTTTTGAAGCCTTTCCTAGTGACTAAAACCCTCCAAAATATGTACCTTCCACAGACTCCCCAAGCATAGATTTGTCACATTGGAGAACTTGGGGCTTGACTGGGTCGATCTCATGCCCTGTCCAGGGCAGGAGCTACCCCACAGATATCACCTTTTTTGCCAGATGACTCTGTTTAATGGATTCAGAAGGTTTCCTTATGCTGACCTAGTATTGTTCTCCCTGATAAGCCCTTTCGTGTTCCCCAGAGCCCTCACAGTACATCTGTTCCTCCTTTCTCATCACAGCCCTTCTGATATCTGGATACAATTTTTCTACCTTCTCTCTTCCCACATCTGCAGCCTTAACCTATTCCCAGTTTCCTTCATAGTTCTATGTTTCACATGTGTCTCATCTCCTCTTATGGATCGTAAGCTCCTGAAGGAAACAATTTCCCTTCTCCCATTTTATATACTTCGCCTACCCAATCCTTGGTTGGAAACACAGTGGGCATTCATTGCTGAATGAAAAGTGCTTATGTAGAGTGGAAAAAGACTGTTGTAAAAAAGAAGAAGAAGAAGAAGAAGAAGAAGAAGAAGAAGAAGAAGAAGAAGAAGAAGAAGAAGAAGGAAGAAGAAGAAGAAGAAGAAGAAGAAGAAGAAGAAGAAGAAGAAGAAGAAGAAGAAGAAGAAGAAGAAGAAGAAGAAGAAGAAGAAGATTATTTGGGCTGGAGACTCAGGAAGGATAGAATTTCCCTCTTTTCTCATGGCTGGCAAAGTTAAATTGATCAATGTTAAGATCCTTCTACCATGCCATATTAGGCCTTTTTCTTCCTATAGAGAAATACAAAACCTTCTCATCTTTCCAAAGAACTGTTCAAAATCAGGACTGTACTATTTACAGAAAGTTTAGGTTCCTGTGTTTTATCAGTTTATCCCATTTGGTAGGTAAAGAGGAGATGATTTTTCCAACAACTGGTGTCAGAATAAAATACTACAGAAAATTCTCATCAGAATGCCACAGGAACTGAGAAGACAAAGATGATTTAACACATAAAGGAAAAGATGAAGAAGGAAGGAGAATAAAGGAGGAGGAGACAGTGTGGAATCCGGAATGTGGCCAGGCCAAGATGCTATTTCTCTGGTATCGTCTGCCTCAGTCCCAGAGGATACATTAGGTTTAATGCAGAAAATGACTGACAAATTACTAGGTCACTGAGTGTGAAATTTATATTTTTTGCTTCTTGCTTTTCCCCATCTTATAATTGTATCGACCCAAACAGTAAAAATATTGCTATTGTCTTTTTTATTATGGCACCTCTGAAAAGGGAACCACTGTGTCTCAGTAAATTTTTTTTTTCCTGGATAAATCTTTTCCTTGTGATAAATAAATCTCCTAATAGGGTCTTATTTAAATAACACTGTGCTGGGCGTGAGGCAGAAATCAAAAGATGAACCATTAAGCCTGGTAATAGGAAAGCGATGTGCATCGGCGGCATTGCCACATCCCAAGAAGCCACATCAATTAGGTACCTAATGTGTGACCCGTCACATAAACCAGTCCAGCCACACACCCCTCATGCTCCCACTATTGATTGCGGCCCAGACATTTAGAATTAAACTGAGCCTCCTAATTATCAAGCACGCAGAGCTGTGCCAGCCCTGCTGTCAGGAGACCAAACTGCGGCCTCTTCCTGAGGAATTTCCCTCACAGTGATGAACGTGCTCTCCCCGTGACCTTGAGCTATGAGTGTGTTTGTTTTATAATCAACCCTATCTGAGCCATGGGGGTGTTCTTGGGAATCAGAGAAATCAGAAACAGCAAATTTTCAGTGCATCTCGCTGACACATATTATGATTCTGGGGCTAGATCCAGGTAGGTTTTAGCGATATTTACTCACTTTGGAGAAAATATTCTAAGTCCATTTCTTACACATTTCTCTATTTGACCACCTCAGATCCGAGGGCTCTCTCTTAGCTTTAAACTCTTTTAGAAAATTGTCTACTCTCTGTACCGCATTCCAGGTATGTGTTTTGTCTTTTTAGTTCTGTTGTCCTTTAGTGTGAGTGCTGAGACTTAGTTTGCTTTTGTCTTAAATCTTATTTTGGTGCCCAGCATAGGGTGGGACACATAATAGTGGCTTAATAAACAGTTGATAATATTGCTTCTTTTTACTACTTCGCACTTCTTATACTACTTTAAGCAGTCATTGTTTTCTGCCTTTGATAGATTTAGATGTTGACTTTTGCCAAGTTACCTCAGCACATAAAATACTCAGAGACAGCTTTGAGGTCCCCTGGCATTTTCATTTAGCTAAGTTATGCCTAGTTAGTTCTCTTAATCTTCCTCTATGTTCCACTTCTTGCCTTTTAATTTTTTATAATCTAGAGATGACAGCACCTTGGATAACTCAAGGGAAACATTTGGGGAAATGCCCAGGAGAAGAAAGTGCTGTAACCAAGAGAGGTCATGTTGGTGCAGTCTCCTTATTCTCACTGAATTCACTACATGATGTGTCAGAATTGGAATGCCCAGTGCAACCACGGACACCTGCTGCTGCCTGTCTCTGCTTGACCTCTGCAGTGTTCTGGAACGGATGTGCCGGTCTACCGCCCAGGAGGCCCACTGATATATTTCCATCCATCCCCAGGAGGAGGTTGGAATGTGGCCAGCCAATCAAAACAGAACAGGGAAAAAGGGGATTGTTAGCAACATTTTTTAAACTATAGAATCAGTTTCTATCCCCGCAACATGTTCAATGGGCCAAATATGCCACTTTTGCTATAGTGCAAAGTTCTCATGTGGCTGCAGAGGATAATAGATCTGCTTTGGAACCTACTGGTGCATTCCCCACTATGTGGCTTTTCTCCCATTTGATATCATCCCTAGTCTGAATCATGTGGTTTTTGATCAAGCAAAACTTTCCAGTGAACAGTCCTTCCAAATATGATCTTTGTCCAAATGGTCAGGGAATGTGAAGCAACTTTTAAAAACAAGAAAGCAAAATGAGCGTAGAGGAACTGGGCAGAACATGGTGAAACTCCATTATATAAACTATCTCAATCTAGCATGGATCATCTAGTAAGTCCAACCCTTTCTTCTGAGTCAGCAATGGGCTCATCACCAACGTGCGAAGCCAGCAGGAGCCTGACACAAGTCAAGACCTCGGACACTGGCATTTCAGTCAATTGCTGTTGAATTCAAAGTTGAGGTAAAATCATCCTAAAAGTAGCCAGGTAACAGGAAGAGAGACTTCACAACTGATCTGAATTCAAAGGAGACAGAATGGTATAGGAAACAGATACCTCAGTTCAACTTCTAGAGTCCGAGCTATGGGTCTCTGCTGTTTTCCTTCTTGCAATGTGGTTCTGAACATGCCACTCAACCCTTCTGGGCTTTAGTTTTCTTTATTTATAAACTGGAACAAATTGTTACTGTATTATCCATCCCCAGATTGGTTATAAAGCACATGGAACACAGAATTTTGGAACTGAACATGAATTTATTGAGTTTAATGTTATTCTGCTACAGACGAAACAACTGAGATCCAGAGTTGTCAAGGTTGACTAGTAGAACTGAAGCTTTAGGAGGAACAGTGAAGACCATGATTATAATCACAGCCATAGGGTGTTTGAGCTAGAAGTGACCTTGGGGCTGATCTGATACAATATCTTTATTTTATGCTTTAGAGGAAACCAAAGCCCAGAGAAGGAGAGGAATTAGGGGATCAGTGGGAGAACTGGGGTTGTCACTTGGTTGTTTGAATCCCTAGTCATCAAGCAAGATGAACTTTATGTGAGGATTTTGAGCAATCTAAACTTTTATTTATGTGCGCATAGATGTGTAAGGGAACTAAACACTGTCAGTGTACATTTCAAACCTTGTAAAGTTATTTCCATAAACATCTCATAAGTCAGAATTTCCGACTGAAGTCATCTCATCCACTCTGGGCTTCCTGTAGGCTCCGGGCCAGTGGGGCTAACTTCCGCTGGGGAAATTGTTTTAGTGCCTTGGGTGGCAAAGAGCTTTGACATATGGAATCTACCTGGTGACTGTTATGTGTTTCTCACTCAGTGTCAAGTGCTATGGAATGCTGAGATGAGCCTTTCATTTTGTAAGGAGCTCATAGCTGTGTGAGTATGGGGCAAGTGGGCTGGGGCACACAGGACAAAAGGCTGAGATCCAATGTGGACTTTGAAAGATGCTACCATAGAGGAACATGGGAGTTGAATACGATCATTCTGAGAGGTCTGTCATGCTAAGGTTTTGTGGCTGTCACGATGTTTATATTGTCTTGAAAACTGAGAAGATGGTAAGTGGAGATTGGAAATAGATAAAGAAAAATGGCAAACTAAAGATTCAAGAGCACTGAAGAATCAGAATAAGGTAGGATGAACCTCCCAGTATCTAGACTTATTGCACAGCTATGGTTACTGTGGTAGTGTGGTATTAGCATGGTGATAGATGGATAACAGAATAGAGAGCTAGAAACAAACCCTTTTCTTTTCTGGACTCCTGACCTATGACAAAGGTGACCCTGAAGATTCATAGGGGAAGTATAAATTATCCCATACTTGGTGTGGCAGCAATTATTTTCCCATATGGATAGAAATTAAAGTCAGATATTGGAACCCTACTTCATACTATGAACACAAATCAATAACAAACAGATTAAAGATCTACGTATGAAAAACAAAACTTTAAAAAAAAATGTCATCATGAAGTAGGTAGGATTTTTCAATATTGGTAAATTCATATTAAATTTCAAAATTCCTGTTTAACAAAAGATGCCATTAAAGAAGACGACATTAAAAGAAAATTCAGACTCAGTGACAATATCGACAACTCATAAAACCAACAAAAGGTTGATATTCAGAACATATTTGTCTAAAGTAGTAAAGTGAATAAGAAAAAGATGACCCAATAGAAAAGAAGACAAATATATAAATAGGCAATTCACAAAAGAGAAAATACAATTCACAATAAATGTGTAAATACAAGTTCCACTCTTCTTATCAGGGAAATGCAAATTAAATTTAGTAAGATACAGATTCTCACCCATGATACTGGCAAACATTTTAAAGTCTGATAATTCCAAGTGTTGCAAATCAATGGAAACTTGCATTTACTATTAATAAGAGTGTAAATTGGTCCCGCCAGTTTGGAGATCAGCTTGGCATTATCTAGTAAAGTTGAAGATGCACATTTCCTATATTCCTGCAATTCTTCTAAGTATTTTCTCTAGATTAACACTCATAGTGAGGTCAAGGAGACACATGTATGAATCATGGCACAGTGTAAAACAGATCTGTCAGAAGAGATTGAGTAAATAAAATGGAAAGGTCCTACAATGGAATGATATAGAGCAGTGTAAATAAATGAACTAAATGACACATATGGATCGGTCTCATAAATTAAGACCAGAAGAGATGGTTGTTACAAGAGGTTTGCCTGAGAACTAGAAACGGCAGGGTAATAAAGGGGAAACAGAGCTGTGCTTTTGTGGAGAGTGGAGGGCACATGCGCATGATATGATGGGAGCCGGGCTTCTCTCCTGAACACCTGTCCATTGGATGTGTGAAGAGTCATCACTGGAGGGCAGAGACTCTGCCTTTTATATCTGCATCTCTCTGGCTCCTATCAGAGTTCCTGGCAATAGATTGGTCTCAATAACATATTTTTAAATGAATGAATAAGCACAAGAATCAATTCTACCCTTTTTTGTAGGAATAAGCAACAAATAGATACAGTGTGTTCCTTTGGGGTTATTGTCATGGCATTCCCTTCCTGGCCAGGCAACTTTCTCTATTTCTTAACCTCTCTGGGTCTGCACAGAGTAAAACTGCCTACTGCTCCCCATCCTTTTGATAACATTTCTGAGATAAGCCTCTTTCCCCTTGCATCCAAAACGTTAGCTTGTCGAGATTCTTATAAACCTCACCCTGTGTACATCTTCACCTGGCTGTTCAAGTGTATCTTTATAAGAAACTGTTGACAGTAAATATAGAGCTTTCCTGAGTTCTGTGAGTTGTTCTGGTGAATTATCAAGACAAGGGGGTTGTGGTAAGCCTCAGATTTGCAACTGGCAAGAATGCTTGGTGATACCCAGTACATGGGGCTGGCATCTAAAGTGAGGGCAGTCTTGTAGGACTGAGACCTTAACTTGCGGGGTCTGTGCCAACTCTGGGAAGTTAGTGTCAGAACTGAATTGAAATGATTATTGGACATCTAGTTAGTGTCAGAGAGTTGATGTTGGAGTGCATATGGGGTTAAGTGATGTCTCAATGAATTGATCAGTGTATATTTCTTTAGCAAAGAATGTATATAGGAGACTCTGCCAAGCACTATGGGGCACAGTAATAATAGTAACAACAACAGTGAAGACAGTGACAGATTTTGACTAGAGAATAACACAGAGGGCTTTCAAATATTCTAAGAACAAAATTGGAAAATTATAGCTTATGAAACTTACTGGGACAGCAAATCGTAGCTTATTCCATGAAAAAATTTCATCATGGATGTTTGTTTTCTTAGGACAGCACAGCCTGATAGGGTGCCCTTAAGCTCACCCTAGGGACTATAGTTTCTCCATGCCTAAAGTCTCATATAATCAGATATTTCTATCACACAAAACCTAGTCTTGTCATTGTTCACAAATTGTCTCTTCCCAATCCACCATGCAGTTTGTGTAGACAGTGATTTTAATTTTTCTGATCTCATGGTACCTGGAATTTCTAAGAGCCTTTGAATACCCAGAAAGAATCACAGGGCCACAATCTGACTGGGCCAGAGACTTGGGGACCCTTTCAAAAGCCTCATAAAGGCGAGAGAGAATCCTTTCAGCAGAAATTAAATCATAGCGTTTTATTTTTATCAGATATTTGTTATCATTTCCCCCCTCCCTTTGCTGCCATGAAAATTGAGAAACTGGGAATCCAATTACAAAAGCGAGATAAAAAGGAAAGATAGTAAAACATTTTAATTGAATGGAGGAGATGCTGAATGGTGTTCTCCTGCTCTGTGCTGCAAATGCTCGGTGTGTCATAGCAGCAGAGCGAGGGTCACTGGAGACAGGAACAGTAAGGTGACACAAGAGAAACAGGAACCACCATGGGAGTGTTTGGATCAAAAAGGGGAGCATCGTCACAGGCTGTTGACTCCTAGGGCTGCTGATTCCCTTTGGACCACCTGAAGCAACATACTGATAAGTGGAATATATAACCCAAACAGAAAAGACCCACCTCCTCTGTGAGGCTCATCTCAAATGTGAATTCTCAGAGCAGGAAGAGAGACTGTTATTAAACAAATTCAATAAATGGGGGTAGCTTTCAGGGGCTTTCTTTAGAGCTGAGTCAGGGCTTTGCTTATGAGAAAAAGCAACAGAATCAAAGATGGACAAGTTTTCAGCGGCACTGAAGGAAAACAACAATAGGACTAGCTCAGGAAAGAGTGGTAGTCATCCTATGATTGGGCTCACTACCCATCTGCCCAGCCTTAAGTGCTACGACCAGTTTTCTGGTTCTCAGCTACTGCCAGACTTGGCAACTTGTCAGAGGCTCAGAGATCTGGGACAACAGTTCAGGGTTTGTGACAGGTCTCAAAGAAAGACTGATTAAAGGTGAGTTAATGACCTGTGGCTACTTAGGAATGTTGGTAGGTAGAGAAGTTCTTACTCTAGAACTAATTCTATATCTTAAAGTATGTCTGGAAGTTTTCTATTTCTCCCAAGGATGAAGCTTGAGCATCAGAGAATCACTGGAATGAGTCATCCTGGTAATTTCCTAATTTCCAAGATTAGGATCAATTCTTGATTGCCTTTCTATATTCTATTCATCGCCAAGTCCTGCCCAGTTTGCCTCCTAAGTATGTCTTAAATAATTGTTTCTCTTCATCCTAATCATCAACACTCTGGTACAAATAACACCGTCTTTCTACAGGACATTAACAATAACTTTCTCTTGGACTCCCTGCGTGTACTCTGATTGTTTCCAAAAAATGTTCTTCACATTTCAGCCTAAGTGATCTCAAAATGTAAATCTGACTATGGCCCTTTGTTCTCAAATTAAACCCTCCTCTAGGGGGTTCTCCCAGATGTACCTGTTTCCCAGAACACTCTTCCTCTGGTTCCCTCTTTCTTATTGTTCAGATTTCAGCATAAGCCTCCTTTGTCCAGCAAAGCCCCACCTGGTAGCCCTAACCTCATAGCATCAGCAACTATTCACAGTTACATTCATTTTTTTTTTTTAATTTGGTTAACACAGTCAATTCCTGTTAGTCACAGTAGTTCTGTTCTCTAAAGTTACCACAAACATTGAAGAACATGTTCCAGAAATGCTGCTCTGAGAGGGAGGGCATCATACTGGCTGCCGACAAATGAATCTGAGATAATAAATCAGTGAGAGGGAGTTTCCTTCCCAGATAGTCCTTGTGACTTACCAAATCACCCCAAAGGAATTTTGCTGTGCCCAGATAAGCCAGAGTGGAGGTGTCTGTTGGACATTTGAATCTTCATAGAATACAACTTTCATCATGTCTTCATGCTTTAATGCAATGACCATAGCTAGGTTGACCATATTTCTTGGTTTGCCTAAGACAGAACCAGTTTATATCTATTGTTCTGACATTATTTAGTGTCCCATTCTACTCTCCAAAGCCCTCCCCTTTAGTTGATAAATTATATAGTCATCCTATCCATTGATTACCTCATCATAACCTGCTTTGTTTGAAATCCAATGCATCATCAGTCTGCCAAAACCCTGACCACACAACCTGTTCTCTCCTTTCTTCTCAACATCTATGGCTCAGCTGATGACTCTTTCACAGTCCACAATCCATGCCATGTTCTTTTCCATCTATTTATATTATCTGTAATTTACTTCAAAATGCATTAGCATAGACAGCATAGTGTGTGTGTGTGTTCATTTTAATCTACATCCTAGAGGCAATTGATTAACATTTGTAGTCCTTAATCAGGAGTACACACTTTAGAGGTGGTTAGTTAGCATTTGAAAGACTCTAATCAGAAACCATAACTCCAGAGGCACCTACTACATGCAGTCCTTCAGCTTTCTTTATTTCTGGTTATGACCAGTGGCTTTATTAATTAGAACAATGGATGTTAGAAATCATTTTATTTTCATTAATGGCTAGAAATGTGGGATATTTTGCATTGTTTTATAGGCAGTCTTGTCCTTGCACAAATAAGGCATAAGAATCTAGCAAGGTCAATTTTTATTTCACTTTGGAATGCTGTCCTTAGGATTAGGAATCTAAATGGGTCTTTGCTTACCAGACTAAGTTACTGTAATCCAGCCACAAGAACATGGCTGCATCTGTTTCAGTGCATGTTTTATACAAGGACAGAGGAATAGGACCCATGTTGCTTATAGCTCGGGTTGTGTGATTGTTTTCAAACCTGCCTGCCAATAAACTTGTGTGCGTGTGGTAGAATTGAGACTCCATAGAAGCCTGAGTGCTTGGTAAATTAAGACCCGGAAGTAAGTTAGGGAACCAGACCTACAGCCCTCTCCTATTTCAAACTTTGGAGGCTACCAGTACCTATCCAAAATAACAATAATAGACACGGTCAGTTTTCAGGGAGTTCTGTGCCCCCATTGCATGTTGCTCCTTTCTACTAGATTTCTCCTTCCCATGCCCCATCCCAAATCATTCACATCCTTCAAGCTCAGTTCAGGTGACCCTCATAGCCAAAGGGTCTCCTGACTACACCAGTCCTTTTGAATTCCTGTTCTGAGTCTCATACCACTTAGAGCTAGAAGTGTACAACCTAACACATTACAGAACTTTTTTCTTTCTCTATTGCTGTATGCATACTTTTTATAAATATCCTGGGTGTGGAGCTGTAGTCTCCTTCCCTTAGAGCCTCTTTAATGCCTCACCCAAAGGTAAGCACACATAATACGCTCAGTAAACACTTCCTGGCCAGTGAACTTACTTAAAGATCTGAACCAACAAGCTTTGAGTCTCCATGTATTTGGACTGTGAGGCATGGTGAAGGCCAGTTGGTGAAGGACGTGGAATTCCAGGCTGTGGGTTTAGATTTGGTCGTGGAAAAAACTGGGAGCCATGAGAGGCGGTTATTGTTGCATTTCCATGTGAAATATGGGGCCAAAGGAACAGTCCCAGAACATCTGTCCAGGGCTGGAGGCCAACGCATATCCTCCAGATGTTACTCTGGGATCTGTGAAAGCATTCTTCCTGCTCTCTTGGCAAGAAGGTAACCGAGGGAAGGAGGGAAGATCCACGGGGAAAACTGATGAAATAAAAGAGACATTATAAGGCACACCTTCTGAGAGCAGTCAATTTATAGGTTCTGAACGTTGCACTATAAATATCAGCATCTTAGAATCTCAGAGTGAGAAAGGGCCCTTAGAGATCATCTGGCCCAACCTCCTGCCCAGTGGAGAATTATTAACCATGGCAAGCTGATGTTAATAAGGGTCCCCTGCTGCTTCCTCTGGAAAGCTCCATTTTTCAAGGGTCTCTCCCTTACCTTTTAATATCTAGTTAGGCTACTGCCCAGAGGACATTTTCACAGTTCAAATGCCTTTTTGTTTTCTTTTGGATGTGCTTTTTTAAAATCTGTTTTCCTTACCAATAAGGCAACACAAAAGCAGGCTGTCCAGGTGGTGTATGTTGTATCTCCTTTGCTACCCCTCACTTTTCTAATTAATTGGTTCATTTTCAAAGCTGAAACTGGCAGGCGCTTGATCCTTTAGGGTCTCTCTGTCGCTGCCAAAAACAGCCATGTTAAAAAACCTATTTTATGACTAGGTTTTCCAAAGTTCCAGCCTCTCTCATTCCAACCAGCTTGGCAAGAAGGAGGCCAAAACACAGATTAAGCCATTTTCTCCTCGTTATCGCCCCATTAAGCTTGCAAAGATGCTGTGGAAGCCCAGGCCTTCGTCTACCTGTTCTGGTCCTGGAGCCAGGAAAGTTTAGCACCTTCCTCTGAAAAGAGCCATTTATTCAATGAGTCAGGGAGAAGGTCCTCCTCTTCTGGCTGGAAGAGGAAGCCCTGCAGGTGAAGTGCAGTAAAACCTTGGCTGCTCAGAACCCTTGGGGAATTCTGGTGAGTCAAGTTTTCCAGGTAGCTTAGGATGACTTTGGACTTCAAAATTCAAAATAATTCTAGCCTATTTTGGAAGAAATTTCTACCAAGTATATTATGCATTTTTGTGTCTTCTTAAATAGGGATCTTAACCATAACATGACCCTTTCTTGATGGCTGAGGGTCATCTGTACTGATACCAATTCTACTGGCTTCCGTGAATGATTCCAGTTGTGCAACAGTGGTGGTTTCACCCAGAATGCAAAACGCTTTGCATTCTTATTTCTGAATATAACAGTTTTTATGCCTCCTTCTTCTGATGTAAATAAATCTACCTTCTATATGATGTTCTCAAAAAGATATCTAATTTACACATAGAACGATGTGAGTGAATTTCAAAATAATTATTCTGAGTGCAAAAAGCCAGACAAAAACAAACCAAAAAAAAATTCCACTTATATAAATCTCTACAGAATTCAAAGTAATCTATAGTGACAAAAAGCAAATCAGTGGCTGGCTGGAGTAGGAGGATGGGAAGGAGAGATCACGAAGGGCCGTTAGGTAACATTTGGGGATGATGGGTGTAATCACAATCTTGACTGTAGTGATGGTTTCAAGGGTGTATGTGTTTGTAAAAACTTATCAAATTGTATGTCATTTATTTTATATCAATAATGCTTCCATTAATCTATTTAAATAAGCAAGTAAGTGAATAAGTAAATAAGTAAGTAGGTAAGTAAATAAATAAGTAAATAAAAGCTACACACTCAGTCACTCAAATTCTTGTGGGAGCACTGGTGTGTGAAGGCAGGAGGTGAGAACTTACCAGGAAGTGAGAGGCTGAGGGAGGTGGCTGGAAGGCAGAAAGCCCCATCGTCTAGCAAGTGGGAGAAGCACCAGGTCAATGGTGTGTGGAGCTCATCATTTACTGAGTGCTAACTTTGCCACCAGCGTTCTCTCAGCCCTTCAAAGGGATTAGCTCATTTACTCCTCATGACAAGTTCATGAGGTGAAGGTGCAATTTCTCTTTTCTTTTTTCTTTTCTTTTCTTCTTTTCTTTTTCTCTCCTCTCCTCTCCTCTCCTCTCCTCTCCTCTCCTCTCCTGTCCTCTCCTCTTTCTTTCTTTCTTTCTTTCTTTCTTTCTTTCTTTCTTTCTTTCTTTCTTTCTTTCTTTCTTTCTTTCCTTTTCTTATTTTATAGATAGAAGAAAAATAGAGATGAAGGCTAAGCAGGTTCTTAATGAGAGAGGTCATCAAAAACAGTCATTCGAAAGATGGCTTCTAAAGTTCGATGAGTTTACAGACCAAGACAGATCCACAGAGGTAACTATATTTATGTGATACTGTGACCAAAATTATCACTTCATTTTATATCCTTCAGTAGGTGTAGTGTGAATTTGGTAACTGTGTTGCCTATGGTGAAAGTAGTTGTGAGAAATTTAAAAAAAAATGTAATACATGGGGCAGTCCTCGAGGAAATGGAATATGTGGCTACCACATGCCATTACCCAAATATCCCTTAAGCACCCAAATTCTACTGTCCAGTGTTTCAAATGTCTTTCATAAAAGATTAACAAAAAATTCTCACTCAATAGGAGAAAAAAATGCAATTGCCTTCTAGATTCCTAATATGCAGACTTACAATAAAGGGCAATGATTCTAGTTCACTTTTTATATCAGCTCTTCCATTGTATCATTGACTACATACAAATCCTGGAGCAAACAATATGACACTGACCAGTCCTCAGGGATAGAAGCGAGGGAATAGGATGTGGAACAAACTGGAAATATTCCCTTTGCTTTAAATTATTAGTTTTGTAAGAAGAAACTGAGACTAATGTCAGAACCTGTTACGTATCTCTGTAGTGTATCATACATCACTAGGTGCAATAAAACTATATATAGTTCTCAATTTAAAATTGAGCTCAATCTCAACAGACCCTTTTGTCAAGTTAAAGACCATTTCAAATATTATTAATAGGTGTCAGTGCAGGGTGGCCTAATATGTAGCTCAGTGCCTGGCACCCAATAAACACTTATTACATTAACGAATGGAGTAAAGATCCTGTCACCCAGAGTAAGCACAATCAGTCAAGTATTACTCTCTTCTTTTTAACAAGTTGTATTAAGGACTGATGGGTTATGGGTTGCACAGGCTCCTTTAGTGGGGGAATAGGAGTTTACGCCCCTTTGAACTTCCCAGCATCTCTAGTGCAGTGTGCTGCTTCGTGAGAGCCTTCAGTAAGGATTCGTGGGGTCCATGATTTTTCTCAAGACCAGTGCTGGGACAGATCCTTTGTTACTTCCTATGTATATTATAGAATATAAGTTACACTGTCAATACAAAACAAATGGCATGAAACTATACACTGGATTTTAAGAAAACACCTTAACAAATGCCTTTCAGAGAGGCCTTCCCTGCATTATGCCTCTTCCTACTCTAGAGACTCCTTTACAGTCACTCTTAGAGACATTTAGTCACCAGGGTCCACTGCAGGATGTAGCCACTACTATAAATAACATTTTTTTTTCCTGCCTCTCTATCTAAATATTTTCATTTTTCAGTTCCAGAACGCTCCACTTGATCCTCTGAGAAGGCAAATAATTTCTTCTGTCAATGGATATGATTCCCCAGAAGATATTGATGCATTTGGGAGTATAATTTGGCTGGGGAAGGAGATAACCTGAAACCACAAACTGCCCTAAACACTCTATTATTAACAAAGAGAAAAAAGCTGAATTGAGTTAGAGAAAAGCCTTGCTAAATGATAAATTGCTGGACCTTGTGTAGCTTAGGAGGTTTTTGCGCATTCACCCCAGCTGCATTGTTATGAATTCTTGAGAAAGAACTTTGAAATGACAAGTCTTTAGTCAGGATGTGAACGGCTTCATTTGCTCCCTAAGGTGGCCTGAGTCTTGAGAAACATAGCTGGGAAAATCACACCGTACATCTCCCCACTCCTGACCCTTTACGCTGTTCTCCTCGTGTAAAACTGCATCATCCAAATTGCTGCCAGTACTTTCATTCCAGTTTAAGTTCTAGACTTTGTGTAGGAGCCATAATTCCAGAAACCTCTCTATAGACTAGGATAGCACTTGTCAATCTGAGTAAAGGCTTTGAGTCACCCTTGCAAATTTTTATTATTTAAAATTTTTAAAAAACTTCTTTGAGTTTTTCATTCTCCTTGAGTTGCAGTTATGTATTTGCCTTATTTCCTCCCTTTCACTATCTTAAAGCCCCTTGAGAGAAATTATTACAGCATTCACCCAGGTCCTTGATCATTAGTGGACATATTTTATATTTGAAACATGGAATCGACTGCCAAGGAGCAGCCTAGCAGGATGAAAACAAAATAACTCCACTGCACTGCCTGATTCAAATGTTACCACTGCCCTAATTTTGGAGAAGTTTTAGAAGAGAGGAGGGAGTAGACGTAAATTTCCAAGGTTAAGGATGTATCTCTGCAAATAGCTAAGCTTTTCATACCCACCGAGCTGCACCCATGGGCAGAGACAATGTGTGTCACTATTAACCCCACACATCACAGCAGAAGGTCCAAATATAGGCTGAACTTCAATGATTAGATCACGTCATATTTACAGAAAAAGAATATTATGTCTGTGAAGTGCTTTGAAATATTCCAGAAAAAAAATGATTTTGTTTGTTTTTGTGTTTCTGGTGGAGGGGAAATAGTTGAAACAAGAATTCCAGAATATTGACAATTATTCAAGGGGAGTGATAGGACATGGGGTATAATTTTTTTCTTATTTTTGTCTACATTTGAATTAAATAATTTTTAAAAATTTAGAAATAAGAAAACTAAGTTACTTCATCACCACCCTTCAAAATTGAATGAGAGAAGAGCAGCTTTCTTGTGCTTATTAGAATTTTTGTGTAAGTTTGAAATGATTTTCTGTCTGTTTAAGGGGATATTACAGAAGACTTTAGGTCTTAATCACTTGGGCCCCAAATATGAGAACAAAGGGAGTTAGGTGTCCATAAATTCTAACGAGGGCTGCCTGAATAGCTGTATAGTAGTTGCTAGGAAGGGGACTGTTATGGGTTGAACTGTGTCCCCCAGAAAGATATGTTGAAGCCCTAATCCCAGATACCTGTGGATGTAACCTTACTTAGAAATAAGGTTTTTGCAGTTGTAGTCAAAATAAAAAGAAGCCATATTAGGTTAGGGAGGACTTTAAATTCAATGACATATCTTTATAGAAGAGATGACACACAGAGGGAAGTCCATGTAAAGGAAGAGCAGAAATTGGAGTGATGCATCTACAAGCCAAAGAATGTCAAGTGTTGCTGGCAACTATCAGAAGCTAAGAAAGAGGTGTGCAACAGATTCTTCCTCAGGGCGTCCAAAAGGAACAAACTCTGCTGATGTTTTAATTTCAGACTTCTATCCTCCAGAACTGTAAGAGGATAGATTTCTGTTGTTTTATGCCATACAGTTTGTGGTGATTTGTTATGGCAGCTCCAGGAAAAAAATACTGTGGCCAAACACTGGTTCTGCTACCCACAGTTCATTACTCCTCCTTTCTCTATATGTAAGATGGGGCTTCATGAGAAAGTTGGGGAGAATGGATTTCTGTTGAGAGAGTTTCAGGGGTCTATGGCTCCTCCCCTCATCTCTCTACATTCAACTTGGTCAGGGGATTCTAGAAAATTATCAGGATTGACCCCCATGTTTTGAAAGAATGATAGCCTGGTGCCTGATTCTCATCTGAAAATGTACTAAGACTACAGCAGCCTGTGGTGGCTGAGGAAGGAGTAAGGATTGTGCTGGTTTCCAAGTATTTCCTGTGGGCTAAGTAAAAGGCCAGTGATTCTGCAGAAGGTAGCTAGGCATGAGACCTTTTGAAAGTACACTGCTTAAGAACTTTGCCTGCCAAGATGAGAAGCCACAGCAGAAAGATTCAACATGGGCTTCGCCACCAGCAGCTTAAAATAAAAGGGATATTTAAAGTTGTTCCAACAGAGGAAGTGTCAGGGCATTTAGAAACAATTCAGAGTTGTCCTTAGAGAGAAGGTTGACAAAGAACCCGCAAAAGTGCCCCATGAGAGAAAGAGCCAGTATTTATTCACCTGACACAAAAAGGGTCCAACATGGTAGAATGAGAGAACTTGCTACTAAAAATTGTGCTTTTCTCTCCTTCAAATTCTCTTTCCTCATTGTAGCCAGTCTTGGGGATGGAGAGTACAGAAACAGATTCTATCAAGAAGGTGGACTGAGGAAATGATATAAAATAGATTATGTCCCCATCTCCCACTTCTTCTCAAACTCTGGTAGGGTAGAGCTTTTTACCACTTTTGACATTCGAATACCTGAAATTGAGACTGTTAGTTGATATCTAAAAATGACCTGGAGAACTATGAGGTCTGAGATAGCACCAAAGATGGGGAAAGCCAGTGGCAAGAAGAAATTAATTGTGTTCCTTCTTATACTACTCAGTCCAGCTTGTCCAATAAACCTAGCATATTTGGTAGTTTTATCTTCTCTAAAACAATATGAGCTGCCTAATGGTAAAGCTATGTCATATATGTCTGTAGTTATTTCATATAAATATCTAACAGAATTTTGGACACAAATATCCAGCAATCGTTTTAGTTACTTACATATTTCTCATGTTTCTTGGGTTTTATATCATAATACGTACCTATCACTCATATACTTTTTGAAAATGCATGAAGCACTTCCATGTCTTTGGATGTGTGTTGTATGTAACTTTTTCTTCTCGACAATCATGTAAGTTCAGGAAGGCAGAGGTTATCCCAAACTTCTAGCTCAAGAAATGAAGACTCGGATAGCTTCTCTAGCTAGTGAGTGTCAGCGAAAGACTTGAGCCATAGTCTTATTTCAAACACAATGCTCTTTTTCTCCAACATAAGACTTCATATAATTGGGAATAGTTTTGAGAGGAAGGGTCTTAGGGGTCTGAGAGTGAATGGTAAACGATACTCTGAGTGGGAGGGAAAATATTTGCCTGGCTGCATCACAACCACGACCTCACATCTGTGCACAGAGCTTGAGAAGGGTATACGTGTGCTCATTCATGCAGCTTAGATCTATATTTCTGTGTCCTACGCAGGGTGGATGTGCATTCTGCCTAAGCCAGTAAGTACTCTGTTCCTCAAAGACAGGGGTCATGGCTAACATTCCATGTCCATTCTTCCTCCGATCCTAGCAGCCATGAACCATCAACACTCATGCACACAAATGTTTTCCCAGCCAGCCTCCCATTAGAAGACCATGTGCTCTGAAATGCAGCTTCAAGCCTAGTGATGAATTTTCCCCAAGCCACCCACACTCTTTTGCCTGTGACCAATTGCACAATTTCAAATCCAGCTGGCCGGGCTTAGGGGTGTGGTTGGAAGCCAAAAAAGAGTTTTTCTTGATGCAACACAAATACGAAGAGTCACAATTATAGCTTTGGGCTCTCTAGTCCCTTCCTTGACCCCAGTGAGTGAGCTGGCTATGACATCAGCTCTGTTTACTTTCAAGGGTCAGCTCATACCCTAAGACTCATCAATTAACCTAGATCTGACCCAACTTCAGTCACTGGAATCCAAAGTTATTTAATTCCTTGAGCCTCAGTTTCCTCATTTGTAGAATGAGATAGTCACATCCTTTTTGCAGAGTTATTATGAAGATTAAGGGATATGATATATGTAAAGCAGTTATTACTGTGTCTAGCACATAGTATACCCTCAATAAAGTGACAGTGATAATAATAACATTAAAAATAAGTTATAATATTATTTATTATATTGCAAACCATGATGACTTGGAAGCTGAACTGGCTATCTGCCTAGCTGAGCTTACCTAAATTTTCTTTGGCTTCATGCAAATTTAATGAGATAAAGTGTGTCACATGTCTCATTATATCTACTTTCCCCCCAAATCAACATCTATTAACAATTAAGCACTGTGCTATGCACTGTGGGAATTACAAGGAAGAGGAAGACACACCTCCACACTGGGAGGAACTTAGATTTTCGCAGTGGAGATGAGGCATACACATATTAAACTACTGGATGGCAATACAGTTTGGTGACAGTCTAGCAAAGTGAAAAAAAACCCTTTTCTCCAGTCCCTCTGAAGCTTGTCCCTCCTTAGAAGTTCTTTCAACTGTCAGTCACCAGCTTTGCCCCTCAGTGCCCAAATGGGTCTCTAAATGGAAGCTACATAGGGAAGCAGTCTTTTCTATTAGTAGAGGGAGTTGTCATCTGCAAATTCATAGTTATCTAAATATCTGTTAGGAAGAAGGAAGGGGGTCATTGCCACCAGCATACATACACACATGCACACACATCATCCCCAAGGGTCCCCAAATTGTCTCTGAAATGAGCTTGCTCACCATCTTGCAAGAAATGTATAATTTATGGACAATTTCTTCATCATAATCGGCTCCATAATACAGAAGAAATGTTACCTTGCCAAAGGAAATAAGACATTGGCAATCAACATGTCTCCTCAGACATTGTCAAAAAACCATAACTGTAACAAAATAAACAAATAGATCATCAAAACATTCCTTTTCCCTTTCCCTTGCTTGTCTATTTTTTTCCACTTTGAATGCTCCATTAGAGTGCAGAGGATTTCACAGTTTTCTCCAGCTCTGGAAAAATCGTTAAACCCTTCTGCTGGTCGGCTTCAGAAACATTTGGAACGAATTATCTCCACTTTTGGAATCTGAATAAAGGAATGTGAGCTTCATTGGAGAAATGTGAAATCTAGGGTGGGATTCGCAAAATGGTTTAAGGTTTGCTTTTGCACACATACTTTTTTTCAAGTTTGTTTGGGTTTGGCACATAGTACAAGAAAAATAAAAGAACTTGCAATGTGCTTTTCATAATTCCTTTGCTTTTCATAAAACCAATTAGCCCTGCCCCCAATGCTCTACCATCACCCCTCAACAGCTTCCCATCTTTAGTGTTAAGCATGTGCTTCTTACATAACATGAAATCCACTAGTTAGGGTAAAGAAAGAGGAGGGAGATTTTTCCGAGGTTTTATTCTTGGTCCATGTAAGCCTTCTGTTATGCTACCAAGTTCATGATGTCTAAATATCCCTTTAAGAAGTTGACACAATTCCTGAGAGACTTACCGAGACTTCACGAATCTCAATACTGAATCATCTTATCTGAGCTCGAAAGCAGATATATGAAAAGCATAATCTCAATCCAACTCAAGCCCTAAAAAGTTTCTGACAGTGATGATTTCAGTCTTCTGCTGTTTTTTAAGGCTTTGCCCATTTTTTACATTCCTGGTTCTGTGGTTGGTGCCCAGTGATAACAGGACAGAGGGCCTACGAAGCTGAGAGAGAGCACAAACATCTTCCTTGGACCACAACCTGCTTCTAAGACATTCTTCCTGGAGTCTTAAGGCCATACTCCCTTTCTGCTATGCAGACACAAGTACCTTCAGAAAAAGAAGACACTCACTTGCACAGAATAAGTCAAAATAAGGAGGGTAGCAAACAGAGTTCTAGAATACCTGCTTAAGAAGGAGAAAAATCTTTATGTGGAAATTCTTCCCCCATTTTTTTTTCAGTTACTTAGGAAGCTATGGTGACCATACCTGCTTAATTTTCTAGAAAGTCTGTTTTCAACATTCTCTTTAGTTACCCTGTACAAACATGATATTTGTCAAGTCACATCCACATTGTTAGTTCAGAAAAATGTGGACACCATAATATTTCTATAGTTTATGAAGCCTCATTCAGAGGTTCCCTAAGAACTCACCAATCTTCACTATTTCCTTCCCTCGGCCCTACCTACCCCTACAGATTAGCTAGGTAAATATGCATCCTAGCCATGCAATGACATAACAAAAGTGCCTAGGTTAGCTCATCCACTGATGAATGGATAAATACAATGTGGTAATATGCATGTAATGGAATATTACTCTGCCTTTAAAAAGAATAACATTATTACATACACTACGCATAGATAAACCTTGAAAACACTACTCTAAGTGAAATAAGCCAGCCTCAAAAGGACAGATTTGTATAATTTTACTTATATGAGGTTCCTAGAGTAGGAAAATTCATAGAGACAGAAAGTAGAATAAAGGTTACCAGGGACTGAGGAAGGGGAGAAGGAAGGAATGGGAGGTTATTATTTAATGAGTAGAGAATTTCTGTTTGAGTTGATGAAAATTTCTGATGGTCCCACAACATTGTCAATGTACATTAATGCCACTGAATTGCACACCTAAAAATGGTTAAAATGGTAAATTTTATGTTTTTGTTATGTATGTTTTACCATAATAAAAAACAAAATTCTGAGGCTATTGGTTTACAAACCCCCATTACTGGAAAAACAAAAGTGCATTCTCTGAAGGTTAAGAACAACATTAATTACACTATGGCTGCTACCAAATAGATGGAATCACTCATTATAGAAAATTGTGATGCTTAAAACCTTATTCAAATCAGAGACATTTGGACAGAGTACCTTTCAATAAGATTTGGACTAGGTAGCCCTCTATTTCTTGCTCCATCAAAATTTCTTAATGAGGCTTCCTACACCATGGACATGAACTGAGAGCAGAGAATGTGTAAAGCCTGCCTTAGGTCGGCTTCTCCAAACTGCAACATGAAAGAGGTGTGCCTGGAGAGGAGGTCTGTCTTCATTTCTTAGCACTGGGCTCAGGAAGGATCTGAACTAGAGCTCTACCCTTTCATGCAGTAACCCTTGCTTACTAGTAATATAGGAACAATGAAGGGCCTGGGCTTTGCAATGAGCTCCCCCTGTCGAGCAGTTCAAGGGGATCAGGTGAGATGACTAGACAGGGGTTTGACAGAGGGGCAGAAAACTGGGGGGGAGAAACATTTTGCTCATCTTCTCAACAAAATTCTTTTGCTGCCTACAGTCCTTTCTCTTCTTCATCAGTGCTTTTCCATATAGTTTAGGTTACTGATGATAAAATCCCAAAATTCAATGGAATGCTCCCATGGTTTGGGGAAGGTGTAGAAAATCAATAAAAAGTGTCACCAAGAGAAAAAAGGTAATTGCTATTCATGAAGATCGGAGCCAAATCTTGGGATGGAGAAGCAAGACCTGTGAGAAACATTTCTAATAGAAAAATGTGATTCTTGAAACTTTACTCACATCAGGTATACTTTGGACAGAGCATTTCTTATCATTTTTCCTTCTGGCAAGTAAAAAGCAGAAAAATGGTTTAAAACAAATAGTGCCATCTTGGCAATCCTCCCTTTAATTTTGAAAAATGGTAGGAAAGTGTGAAAGAAAGTCCACCCAACTAAGTGTCAGGAGGTCTGCAATGGAAGGCAGACTCTGCCATCGTGTGTGCCTCTGGGTCCATCATGTTACTGCTTCAATCCTCAGCTTCCCCAATGGACAAGTGAGGGCATGGTCTAGAACAGTGGTGTAAGCCAGTTTGTGTTTTGGAGAGTGTTTTAAAAAGTATCTATGTCTGGAATCTCACCCCTACTTACTGATCCAGACTCTGCGTGTAGGGTGGAGGGAACAGTATAGAAAGAACTTAGGGAGCTGCGAGGGTGGCACATACACACATGGGCTTTGAAAACAATTTTCCTGATGATTCGATATGCATCCCTGGTTAGCATCTACTGATCAAAATTATAGCTAAGGTCACTTTCAGTTCTAATATTTCTAAGATTTTATGTAAAAAAAAAAAAACAGACAGAATACCTACTAGGACTATTAAACACAGCTGTTATAAGGATAAAATAAGAAAATAATGATATGGTGCTATACATATATAATTCTGTGCATTATCCAAGTGGTTCATCAAATATTAACCAAACCCTCTTAGATTAGAAATTCTGTAATGAAAAAACTAGGGAATAGGACACACACTTGGTAATTTTGCTTGTGTTTCTCCTTGGGAAAGCATTTGCCAGTATAATAATATCCTTGCTAGTTTTCTGATAATGTAAATGCATCTAAGAGAACAGCCTTAGACATGTGCCCATTTCTCAACAAAGGTGAGTCACGGAAAACCTAGATCTATCTAAAATTTATCCATTTCTTCTCGCTCAGAAGCTGTGTATCCTGAAAATGTATGGTCGTACTGAAGATGTGTGTGTCATTTTATTGTCATCACCCTGTCTCAAGAAGTTGATACACATGCTCGTGCCTTGACTTCTAGAAAGATCTTGAGCTAGAGTTGGCTAGTATGTTACAAAGGAGGAAAGTCTTTGCCTAGAAACCTTCATTTCCACTGAGCTAATGAGAGTGCTGTCACCTAAATTTTCATTGTTTTAAGAGCAAGTGGAGGCTGACAGTTTCCTTTCAAGCTTGAATGATGAAGAGAAAACATCCCACAGCCTCATCTGGCTGGCTTGCTGCGAAGTAATGAGCCCTGCGCAGCACCCATCTCTGCTAGACTGGGATGACCTTACGTCTGGTAATGCATCAGGGAAGAGTGAAAAACGCACCGTGGGTCCCCGCCAACAATTCCCCCAGGACGTTCTGAATGTGCCAAGCAGTTTAGTAAATAGATCTCGAGTTACCGTGTTGAAACATATTCCACCGTATTGCAACAGAGAATATCTCAATCTAAAGGTCACACTTTACTTTGCAAAGACCTTGTGTGAAAGGGTTTGGAGGGTGTCTGGAAGGAGAATGTCACAGAGGTTAGGGTCAGGAGATAAAATATTCGTAGTGTTTAAAAACAAATTTCACAATCTTCCCTGGCTAATTGCAATCTATTCTCAGTCCAGACAGGGAATCTCATTTGCTGCCATTCTTTGTTCCAAGACTTGCTGGAGTTTCTTGGAATAGGGTAACAGTATGGGATGGGGAGTCGGGGGTGGGGAGAAGCTCAGCCACATCCTGACAAAGCTGGGAGAGTCTAGTGATGGGACAGAGCCAGGATGCAGTTCAAAAGACTCCAATTTTCTTGACTTTTTCCCTTCCCTTCCCTTCCCTTCCCTTCCCTTCCCTTCCCTTCCCTTCCCTTCCCTTCCCTTCCCTTCCCTTCCCTTCCTTTCTTTTCTCTTTTCCTCTCTCCCCCTCCCTTTCTCTCTCTCTCGCTCTCGCTCTCTTGTTCACTCACTGCTGTTGGCTGTTTATTTCAACTTTTCTGACTTCTTGTTTTCTTTGCTTTTAGATTCCTTGGGGGAGGAATAAAGTAGGACATAAAGATGTGAATCTTGCTTTAAATATTGCTGGAGATTGCTTGGGTGTAGAGAAGGGTAAAAAAATGGAAAAAAACTTGGATCAAATCTGGCTTTGCATGTATAGGGAATCTGGCTGCTTCCATGTTGTGGTTTGAAAAAAGCCTGAAGAAAGGACATCTTGCATCCACCATTATTGGTTTTACCACTGAGGAATTTTAAGAAGTGCTTTACCTTAATTTGGTGCATACTTGTTGAACAGCTATTATGTTCCCAGGTATACATGGTACTGAAGGATCAATACATATTACCACGGAGCTCCTCTAATTTGAGCGGTGGGCATATACCCCTCTACCCACACTGAGCACAGTGTTTCTGAATTACAGTATATCTTTCACCTTCTCTCTTTTGCCCTCCTCCCCAATGCCACTAAATTTGAAATCTCCAGAGGATGCATTTTACGGAGTGCTAAGTGTTGTTTAACAGACATCTCTGAGAACAATGAAAATGAAAACAAAACCTTACTACTTTACAATGTCTATTAGTACAAAAGCCCAAGAACCCAATGTGTTTTTGACAATGGGAGGTGGAGGGGGAGGTCAGACTATACCTGTCAGTTGCAACCTGTTCTTGGCAAGCAAATTCTTTGAGATGAGAACTTTAATTTACCTGGGTGGCTGCATAGCAACATCACTCTGAAGAAGGAAATAGCTAGATGCTGTGAGGGCATCCTCAGTCCCCTGAACACAGGGACTCAATGACATTAGGTTGAATATTATTAAATTGCAGGTATTTGACTGTTTCTGAGCTATAAAAAAGACAATTTTTTTTTTTTTTAAGTTCAAACTAATACAAAGCAGAACCTGGAAGAGACATAATAGAAGCAAACACAATCAGACAAAGGAGGAAAAAATATGCTCAGATTTAGGACTTCGTACTTCTTTAACCTCATTTCCTTCTAGCTATAGACTACATATTGTTTCCCCAAAACTAATGTGTTGAAACTTCATCTCCAAGGTGATGGTATTAGGGAGTGGAATAATGCCCATTCATTAGTGCCCATTCATAAAAGGGACAGCTCCTTCCACCACGTGAAGACACAGTGAAAAGATGGCCACTATGAACAAGGAAGTAGGCTCTTATTGGACACTGATTCTGCCAGTGTCTTGATCTTGGACTTCTCAACCTCCAGAACTGTGAGAAATTTCTGTTATTTATAAGCCATCCAGTCTGCGGTATCCTGTTATAGCAGCCCAAATGGATGAAGACGCCTCTCCTTTTCCCTTTGCTCTTTCTGAACTTATTATATCTTTATGGGCAAATACTTTAAGGCAGGATATGGCAGCTGGCTATGCAGGACTCTAAAGGATGACATTTAACATGAGGGCTGGCTTTTAGGGAGAGGTCTGGCCCAAGGCATAGGGAGATCGTTGCGAAGTTGAATGGACAGTGGAAAACAGCAAAATTAGTTACTTGCAGTTGTTAATAATCAGTTCATTGAGGTTATTGTTCCAACAGTCTCAAAATGTTTGTATTAGTTAAAATGCATTAAGGAACATATATATAGTATTCACATGACAAAATCACAGCTTGGTTCCCATCACAATTTGTTTACCTTGTAAAGATAGTCTTGTGAGGTCCGCAAGTTCTGAATTACACGCCTTAAGCCCACTATGTATAAGATGTAGCCAGGTGGTATTTTTATTTGTTTGTTTTGTATTTATATTAAACAGGATCAAAAGAAAATTGTCTCAACCTGGCATTCTTCTCTGTTGTTTAATTTTGTGTTTTAAAACAATTATTAGGAAAAAGTCTGGTCTCTAGTTTATCTATCCAAGCATCAAGGTTAACTGGTTATGTTGGATGACTTTTAATGTCTTTCCAACTCTAGGAGTCTCAGGTGTTTTGATATAGTAGAAAAAGCTTGGAGCTGGGAATCAGGAAACCAGGGTTCCAAGCCAACTCTGCAAACAAATAGAGTTTGTAAGCTTGCAAAGTAGACTTGAGGAAGAGTCTTCTGCTCATCTGTAATAGGAGAGGACCAGATATCTATCTCATTATAGTTTGACCCAATATTCCTTGAGAGGCTGAAAAAGAAAAAGGAGAATTTCCTAATTGCAAGTGGGGAGAAGAGCAGGAGGTAGATCAGAAAATGACATTTTCTGACCTGAAGTGTTATGAATCTACCTGAAAGGTCAAACAAATGCGTAACATTTATCAGATCGATTGTGCTCACTTTGATGGGAAATTCCATGTCAGAATGTGTTCCAGAAGTCCCATTCTACCTTTCTGTGTAGAGTTGATGTTTTTAGCCAATTGTCAATGGGCCTGCCCTTGAAAATGATTCTTTAAGACCTCAATTAATGTTCGCTATTATTTCATATTTGGAAATAAAAATTGATGTGCTGAGTTGATGGTCTCTCCAAATGGCCGTAATCTCCAAACTCTAGGTTCTAACCAACCAAACCTAACCAATATATTTCCTGCACTAAATTATATAATTTATTCTACCTACAAATGTAAGGTGTGATCATGTCACATGTCAACAAGGAGGATATTGTTGTTGCTGGATAAAATGAATGAGGTAAAAGTATTTGCCATTTATTCCTACTTTGAGCTGCTCCAGAATAAGCTCTGAAGAACAAACAGACTATTCTCTTTTCTGAAACCAAAATCATCTACACTTTTAAATATGTGTTCTGCCATTAAAAACATCACCAGTGGATCAGAATGATCCTGCTTATCCA
>CM053504.1:70198038-70235211 GCA_028627145.1 Eidolon dupreanum | reverse complement strand
TAAGTACAGTTTGATGTTGTGACTATAGGAAGTTGCAGACCCAGTGTGCCTTGTAGGGGGCCTGGACTGACAGAACAAAATATTTACTGGGATAAAGTGCCTGATCTGGGCAAAGTCTATAGCTGGACTGGTCTTCAGAAACACAGATTCACTGATTCATTCATTCAACATATAGTTATTGAATACCTCCTTAGATGTCAGACATGTGTCAGACATTAGTGATTGGCTGATGGACAGGACGGTCATGGGCACAGTTTTTCTGGTGCTATGGACTATGATACACACAAATAAACAGCTAGTTCCCATCATGCCACATGTGTGGGTGGTATAATGTGGGAAGTACAGAGAACATATAACCAACCAAGAGTGGGAGGTGGAGAAGAGGTCATGGAAGACTTCTCACAAGGGCTACTCTATTCCAGACACCATGGTAGATGCTAAGAATGTAACAGAAGTCTCTTGTGGAGAGGGGATAAGAGATATGCATAACAGGGTGTAACACAGAAAAGCAAGATCTAGGGTTATATATCATAAAAAAGACCATTCTTGAGCTGAACCTCAAAGCTTAGAAAGGAATTTACCTTGGACAAGGAGATTATTGGAGCCAATGGTTATAAAGAGGGACAGGAGCACATGGAGATACTGGAGGTCAGGGTCAAAGATGGGTAGAATTGTATGAGTGAGAGGTCTTCTCCCACATGGAAGCCGGCATTGAACTCCTCTAGCAGGAGTGAGGTGTGTGCATGGAGATAGCAATGCAGTCTCTGTACACTTCAATTCAGAGTCCGATTCTCCAGTCCCTTGACATCTTCCTCATCCTGATGCACTCACATGTGGCTTAGAATCTGGCTGTGCATTTGGCCTTTCCTGGAACTCCAAGGGGTCTCCTTAGAAGCCAGCATTCTGACCGGTACTAAGTGATACCCAAAGCCTACAGAGGGCATGCTCAGGACCAAGAGCACAAGCTATGAAGGTCACAATGCAAGACATGGACTGTAGGCTGACCACAGGCAAGTCTGGATACTCAGAGAAGCTCTTTCAGAGGTTCTCCAGGGCTGGCATTTCCCCAACAGCCATTCAGACAGAGGTAGCTGGAATAGTGGAAAGGGTATAGTGGTCGTGACCACAAAAACGTGGGTTTGAGTCCTGAGCATTAAATGGGAGACATACATGAAGGAACCGGTGTTTCCTTGGCTCATAATGGGCTCTGGAAATGGTAGCAAATTGTTTTATGCCTTCATCTATCTCTTATTTATATGCTTTATCTCTTATCTCCTCTAACCAAATAAGGCATTGATGATGGGAACTGGATATAACATGTTTCATCTCAAGGATGTTTGAACTAGGGATTCCTGAAGTTGCCATGACTTAACTCCAAGGAACAGTTCTGAAGTGGTAGATTAGTAACCAGCAAGGAAACCCAATTTTGCACTGAGAAGCCTATTCTAGATGCCTTAAATCTTAGTTTTATTCTCTGGGCTGTCGCCTTTCCTATTTTCATAGTATTGAATCTTAGGGAGGGGCTAGTATCGGAATCACTTAGAGTCTTTTATGCTGTTTCTCTGCACTTTGAAAGTGCCCCTTACAACAGAGCATCGTGTGGACCATTAGGGTCAGAGCTTATCATGGCTCTCAGATAGAACCGGGCCACTGTGGAAGGCTATGCAGGTGGCTAGTTGTGTCTCTTGGGTTGGGGAAGGGCAGAGAATTCCAGCTTAGATTCACACTTTAAATTTAAGAAAGCAAACAAGAGAAGCGAGACTTGGAGGCCAGTGAATGCATTCCATGCACCAGCATCTCTATCCCCTGCACATATGGAGATGTTGTGCAGGGTCTAAAGGCCCTTCTTAAAAATGATTACCTTTGGCATGTGGAGAACTCTTCCATAGAGCAGCGCACTTGGGTAGCACAATTGTTGTCAGCTGCTCTGTGCCTGTGCCCATTCCTCCCAGCTGAAGCTTGTCCTTCAGATGGGCAAAGGGCTGGGACAGATGTCTCCATTCTTGGAAACACAATCTAAACCTAAACCTTTCCCCTTAGGGACAGGGTAGAAGCAAACTGCTTTCCCTACATTTCTGGCAGGCCCTCTCTAGGGCCAGGCAGGATCCCATGCCCACCCGTGATGTGTCTGTCTCTCAGGCCTTTGTTGCCATCTTGCTTATGCTCAGAGCCAGCTGCCTCCCACTCCTGGAAAGCTGCCAGCATCGCCCTCCAAAGAGGCGCATCTCAATCAAGTTATTTATTCACCTAATCAAAAATGAAATAATATATACAATTTACAGTCTTCCCAGATCCTAGCTCCCAAAGAGGCTGGGGAGAGGGAGATACAAATGGAAGCAAAGCTCTCCAGGTAGGGCTCTGACAGTCCAAGGCTCTCCATTTAGGAAGATGGACTGTGAGCCCAGTTGTCCATATGTCCCAGAAGCTCCTGTAGTGATCTAAAGGAGGAAATGGGCAGAGCAAGAGGCTGGGCTCAGATTCAAGCTGTGAATAATGTCATAGAAATAACTAGGGGTACAGACGGAGCCACCTTCTAAGCCCAGGGCATTCCCTCTCTCCTCCTTACTGCCAACACACCAGCTTTCTGGGAACCCTCAAGCCCCCAAGCGAGGAGTAACCATGTGCGACAGGGGCATGAGATGGTTCTAAGCTAGGAAGATATAATTAGGGAGGGGGTGGCCTCCTAGTCCCGCCAAGCCAGGGAAATTCCCAGTACCTGTTCTACTTGCTCAATAAGTTTCAACTTGTGGTTCATTATCTAATCTGAGTGCTGGCCTGACAAAGGGCGCCATGGAGAAAAGGCCCCTGGCCGTGTATTCATTCTAAGCCTCCTTTCCCAACTTCCCCTCCTTCTGCTGTATGAAGTGCTAAACAACCACCTTTTCCATCTTTGAATGTCAAAGTCTGTCATTAGCACCAGAAGATCTTTGCAATTAGACTGCAAGTGGGGACAGATTTGATGCTGTCTTACCTTTTTTAGTACCTTTGATCTTGACATTTCTCCTGTCTGGAATCCCTTATCCCCTTCCTCCAATGATTTAAATCCATCCTTCCTGGGGCCCCTGTGGGTTTCCCTGCTTCCAGAAGCTTTCCCTGGTTGCTCCCCTCTACAGCAGACACAGTTCCTTTTACTGTCAGGCAGCCAGGAATATACTTCCCAGAATCATCTCTTATCTGGTTCTCTTTTTGCATGCTTAAATCCCAGCCTGCTTTTGTAGGCTCTCACCTCCTCTCTAATTCTAAGCCACATCCAGTCCATATAATTCAGGCAGCAGCTACCACATGCCAACATGACATTTTCTTCTTTAGAAACACATTTACCTTCTCCTGGAGTCTGTGATATACCAGAAGACAGAGACAGCCTCTTACTCATCACTGTGCCTCCTCCCGTAACTCCAGCCCACTGTCCTGCGTGCAGTATGTGCTCCATAACCATTGGCTGCTTTATTGGAAGTATTAATTTTCCCTCAGCTCCCAGTTCACAACTGTGACATTGCAGAAACATTTTTGTTCTTTTTTCTTTAGGCTACGTGGCTCCATCTTGTACTATTGTAAAACATGCTTTGGGGGGTGGGGCATTGCCAACAGTATGTGGGGCAAGTGTGTCAAACCAAATACCCTTGTTTCACGGAGGGGATGATCAATGCAGGGGAGTGAAGAGAGGACCTCAAGTACAGAGATCTGAGGTCGGATCCCAGCTGTGTGATCTTGAGCAAGTCCCTCAATTCCTCATTGTCTTAGTTTCCTTACCTATGGATAGGAATGGTCAACACAGTGATTGACAAACTGCAGGATGTTGCTTCAATGTTGAGTTGCATTATATGGTTATGATCCATAATTCTGGGGATGCTGGCCTCCCTCAGGACTGGCACGATCTTTGTATCTTCAGCGTTTGGTGTAGTAGCCCATCCAAGGCAGGGGTTTAATGACATTTAGGGAGGCCCCACTGAGAGCACATATAGCAGTGTCTCTTAGGCCAGAGTAAGGTGGCTCTACCATATGCTTTTATTGTTAAGACTAATCTCGCTTTTTCCTGAAAAGAAATGCCAGATATCCCCACAATCAAGGACAGTCCAAAGGGTAAGGAAATTTTTTCCCACTTGGTTCTTTAGACTCTGTAACTTTGAAAACCACATCTTGCCTCTCGCATTGGACTCTCTAGTGGTTCAGCATACATTCAAGATGTACTGTGTGTCAGGCCCATGCTGGTCACTGGGAAGACAGAGATAAATAAGACAAGCAACGTGCCATTGTGAGGATTTTTGTCAATGACTTTAGTTCTTCTGCTCTTCTCTCAATTAAAAGTGGACCTCGGACATTTCCAAATACTAGAATTCCCACTTAGATTTTAATAATAAAAGCAGGACAGATGAAAAAGCTTTGCTTTCTGATCGTACACATGAACACATGAATAATCTTACAATAAGAACAGGTTGGAAGTTTGTAATATCCCAAATAATAACACTAATAATAGCTAACATTTACTGAGCACTTACATTTGGCCAGGCACTGTTCTAAGCATTTTTCATATATTAACTAGTTTGATACACATAATAACCTTGTGAAATGTGTGCTATTGTCATCCTCATTGCACAAGTAGCTTGTGCAATGTTACCTAGCTAGAACCAATTTTTGAACTCAGGTAGCCTGACATCAAGGTCTCTGCTTACTGATTAGCTATCAACAAGATAATTTGATTCACTTTACAGACCTGACAAATAATAGTGTAGCAGAAGGACAATGGGGTCCTTAATTTCTAATCTAGTCAAACTATTGATTGCCTCTCTGACCCTCAGCATGTCACTTCTCTTCGGCCTCAGGGCCTTTAGCCATAGAGAAAGGAGGTAGGAGCAGCTTAGTGCCAATGCTCCAGCTCTGACTTCTCTGATTCTTAGAGTGGACCAGGGAGGGAGGGAGGCAGGGAGGAGGCCATCTCAGGCTCCCTTAAGAACCAAATTTCCTAAGGCTACCTCTACTGCCCTCAACAGAAAAGAATCCCCTCAGTGTGGATACATCTAATTAGGTAGCTCTGTTTGCCCCAGTGAAAGCTGCTCTACAGGGGGCCAGGTGTGGCATCCTCAAACTTGAGAGCATAAAGCCAGTTGCCTGGCACCAGCAGGTGCCCATTTGTCTTGAAAGAAAGATCTCAGCACCAGTCCTGGGTGTAAGGTGAAGGTGGAGGAAGCACCATGTGTGTTCTTGGTCAGCATCACGGCCCAGGTCAACCAGCTCTCCTGAGCCTTTGGTCTTGAGCAAGAACCTCATACCTGCAGTCGACAAATATCCCACCCTCTGTGGTCTGCAAGCTCTAGGATGAGATGCTGGGAGGGGGTGGGGTGAGGCCCTAGTGGAGCCTAAGCTTTCTCTTTGGCTAAGTAGACTGGAAAACGTGAAATTAACACACATTGTTTATTTCACGCTCTCAGCCTTGCCTGCACAATAGCACAAATTAAATTCTGCACTAACCAGACGAGCAATTAGCCCACAGCGAAGATCGGGCTTTCAGCTGATTGCTGAGGCATTCCATTCACACTATTTATGAAGGGAACAAACTTACTGAAAATATTTTTGTAGCAATAATTTTTTTGATACACATTTTCCCCCAATTGCTGCATTACCCCACACTTCCTGGTATTTGAGATGATTTGGCTAAGTTTTCTGAAGAGCAGTATGTAGTTCATCAAAGAGAAATTCATCTTGGGTCAATACCCAGTAATTAGCATCATTTTCATTGAAAATGAGGCTGCTGTCATTTTGGAAAAAGCAGGGTTTTTGATTATTTTTATTTCTAGTGTGAAGGTAGCCTGTAGTAGAATCAGAGGTCTTGTTGCATCTAAGACCAAAATCTCTAAATCTTAGTTTATCTTTCACATTGCTCACATACCAAATTCCCCTATGCTACCAATAAAAATGAAAAGGAGAATCAAATGAGTACATATTGTGAGCAAAACACTGCTCTAAGCATTATGTATACATTAATCACCCAGTTAGAAATGTGCTGCCATTATTTTCATTTTATAAATGAACCAAGAAAAGTATAGAAAGGTTAGGTACTCCCCAAAGTCACACAGCTTATAGGGAGGCAGCGGAGATGGGAGCCACAGCCCATGAGTATTATAATGACTATGATGCACTCAGTAGCATGAGGACTTTGCCACTCTGTAAACCTTCCCAACTTGAGGGCATCCATTACTCTTTTTAGACAGTCCTAGCTCATCTCCAGCATCAGTGGCTTATTTTGCTTCTGTCCCTCCTTCTGGCCCAGACTCCCATGACTGGGCCTCTGAATAGTCTGCCACTCTTTCCCCACCTCAACTCTGTGGACTTTCTCATTCCCTGCCAAGCACAACATCCAGATCAGTCCTGCTATAATATTGCTTTGCTTGTGATGCTTCCTTGCTCAAATATTCAAGTTTGGGGATGTTGTCAAGCTTATCAGAAATCAAAGTGAATACCAATAGCTGACAGCAGTGACCATCAGCTGGGTGTGCATACACATCAATACACATCAGAATTACTCGTGGAACCTGAATGCCCAGTGAAGGGGCCAGGCATTTTGGATTTTTTAAAAAAGCTGTGAGTCTTTAACTAACCTTACTTAAGAACCCCCAGATCCTATAATGGGAATATAGCATCATGGTTAGGAGCCCAGACCCTATAGACAACCTGCCTAGGTCCGAAGCCTGGCTCTGTCACTTTATAGCTGGAAGATTTTGGCCAAGTCTCCTAACCTCTCTGTGCCTAGTTCTCTCATCTATAAAATGGGGATGAAACTATACCTACCTGATAGGATAACTGAGAGGATTAAATGAGATAAAGTATTTAGAGTGTTTAATGCCTAGAATATAACAAGTAATGTAAAGTATGCTGATACTATGAGTGGAGGATATATCCGTTCCTTTGCTCAGCATTCAAGGCTCCCTCCCCATCACTGGTTCTGACTTTTTGCTTCAAGTTTTTATGCTGCTACTCCCCACCATGGACCCCCCATTATACTTTTACTTCTATTTTTTAATATATGTGTGTACAAAGCCTTGACTTCCTTCTTTTCCTTATTCTTACTCTCTGATTAGATACCAAATCTCAGACAAGGATTGTATCTTCTACCCTTTTTCTCAGTACCTTCCAAATGTCTGAAGCTGGCAGACACACAGCAAAAATTTGTATAGGCCTCTCCTTGGACTTGCAAGCTACCCCCTGAATCTAGTCAGGAGCCATTGCTCTGGGCCTTTCTAAGCCAACACGCAGTATCCAAAGGAAACACCCCCCACCTTTTCTGTGTTATATGTCTATACGTCCTCTCAGTAAAACTGCTCTAGTAGACCCACTGACATTTGGCCCGCTGGACTTCCTTGCTTCTTCCTGCATTAGCTGACCTGTCCTGGCTTTACATATCATCCTCATCCTTCCTGGCTAGCAAGTCTCTGTATCCTTGCCCAGGTCCTCTGTGCCTTCTTGTCACCCACAGGTCAGCAGGGCACATCTCTGAGCACATCTTCAAAGCTGGGCTGACTTTCCATTCCTATGAGTTGAACCTCTATCTGGGCTACCGCCTGTGGTATTCACTTGCTCTGTTATTCAATGAGAGTATGGAGCATGGTCACTTCCATAGAACCACACGATCATGTCTTCCTGTTACATAGCCTGACATAGTACACGTCATTTGTATCCCCCAAAACAGCACCAGTCCAAATTGCAAACCTACTTTACCTGTCCACTGTCTCCATCAGCATTAACAAATGCAAATGTATTTTCTATAAATGTCTCATGACACCTAGGATCGTCTTCTTCACAAACCAACCCCTAGGAAATATTTGACTAATGGCTGAGGGCAGCCCATCAGTTTCTAACTCCTGCCAAAGAAGAACTTGCACTCTAGTTTGGACCTATGTGGCTCAGTCAGGACAGTTAACTTTAATTAAATTTAGTATTCTGCTCTTTAATATAAATTAGAAAAAAATAGTGTTTGTTTTTCTTAAAACAATGATAATCATACCTATCAGGCTGACAAAGTATATTAAGTGTGGATGAAGAGATAGCACCATGAAGTCCTTCAGCCACTGCACTGTACAGACCCTGTTGATTTGGGGACCAATGTGGTAATATCTAATAAGGCTAAAGATGTACATATCCTATGACCTAGTAATTCCATTTCTCAGCAAACCCTAGACAAACTTGGGCTCAGGGAGACAAGTACCATGTGTGTTGAAACATTGTTGCAATGGCAAAAATAGGAAAGAAACTAAGTGTTCATTAACAGTGTAGAAGAGGTAAATAAACAGAGTATCCATTGAGGGGAATAATATAGGGCATAAAAATAGGGATAGATATAAAAATGGAGAATAAGGATCAAATTTAGAATAGTGGTTACTTCTGGGGTAAAAGGAAGAACATGGGATGGAGTCATTGTAGAAGGATATATAAGCTATTATCTGTAATGTTTTATTTCTTAAGTTAGGTAATGGCTACAAGGACGTTCATTAAGTTGTTAATTATACTGTTTTAGAATGTCTGCAGTATTTCATTTAAAAATGAGCAAAAACATACAAGAAAATAAAAGTCAAAAAGAAATGCTGTGAGCACCTCCATTACAAGGTGCTATGCTATGAGCAGTTTATAGGTTCCAGAGAAAAAAGCAGTGGCCAAGGAGTAACTCTTCACTGGATAAAATCAGAGACTGATGTTGATGTTGAACACACAGTTTCATCCCCGTTGGTATCAATTTTCCCATCTGTACAATGGAAATCATGATGTCCTTCTTATTCACAGGGTGGTTATGAAAATTAAATGAGATAATAGTTCTTAAAGCACTTCTGAAAATTATGTTCATCCATTAAAAGGAGCCTTGAAGTCTAATGAGAGGAGAAGGATTAGGGAAGTGAGCATAATTAATGCCAAATCATATGAGGCGCACTGAAGGAGTTCAGGATGCTCACTATGGAATAAGGAAGGCTCCAAAATGATATGAGTGGGGTTTTTTAATGAGTGGGGAACATCTACTCACATCAAGCACCCTATTCTGTGTAGGTCCAGAGCGTAGAACCTAGACACTTGGGCAAATGTTTCAGAAAGGAGAAATCACTGGCATGTAGAGGGAGTTAGAACTTCCTAAGTAACGAATCTCACAACCACTGGATCAGGAATCTCCAAAATGTAGGCTGAAGTCTTCCTGTCAGAAAAAAATACTCGGAGAACAGGAAAGGGAGAAGAATATGAGCTCTGGGTCCCTAGCAAGCCTGAGTCGCTTGTTCAGTGGTCCTAACACTCTCTGAAATGCCTTCTTGTTGCAATCATGGTTATGGAATACCTAAAATAACCAAGCCACTCAAATGACATCAAGAACTGATAGGAAAGAACAGATGGCCCTGGTGGCATTTCAAAGTGTTATGTTTTTGCTATGTTCAGAACAGGGGGAAAGAAAATTCTGAGTATAAATCGTAAATATTAGCTTTAGTTAACCAATTATTTTTATAATGAAGATATTATTTGGTCATCTGGATGAAATCATCCTGCAAGGCAACCTGAGAGGAAGAGAGGGAGGTAGAACCAACAGCTCTAAGGAAAATCGCCTCCTAGATTCCCATGCAAGTACCTTTTCTCCTGGCAAACTGTGAATGAAGGAAAGAAAGCATGTGCCTAGAGACACAATTTCACTCAGAGACAAAATGAGTGGCAGTTACACAGTATGTATGATTAAGTGGTTGGCAAGCTCTTCCAAAAACACTTCTTCCACATACTGATTCTCCAAATTTTACTACTGTAGAGACAGTGTAATGTAACAATAACAGCTCTAGAGTCAGACGGCTTGGGTTCATATTCAGTTCTGTCACTTAATAGGTGCTGACTTTGGATAAGTCACTAAGATTCTTTCAGTCTTAATTTCTTCATCTTTGAAATGGTGATTGATCATTTATTTATTTATTTATTTATTTATTTATTTATTTACATATTTATTTATTTATTTTTTACGCCTATAGCACCTGGTCTTACTAGGTGGTCTTCTGTCCAAGTACTAACCAGACCCTACCCTGCTTAGCTTCCAAGATCAGATGGGATTGGGCGTGTTCAGGGTAGCATGGCCATAGACAAGATGGTAATTTTAGATGGGAAATCTCACACACACACACACACTTATGCATGTGTGTATACATACACACGGAGCTTAGTAGGTAGTAAGAATCCATTAAGTGTTGACTCATATAATGATCAAAGCCTCATTCCTCCAGCTTTCTCCAGTGTTACAAGTTTTCACCAATTGTTTCTGTCTCAACATGAATGACCAAATTATGTCCTCATCCCGAGGGCAAGTTTTTAAAGGAAGGTGAAGGGTATGAAGGGACAGATCAGGCTGCTGAAAGGATGAGAGCCAAAGTGGAAGGGGGGATGGTGTTCAGCCTTTTTCGGTGGCTTGAATAAGGCTGAGGGCCAGCCCCTGGAAGGAGGAGCATGTTGTCCATTCCGCAGCCATGTCATTTGCTTCTCCCAGTGGTCGGCCTTCCCTGGATGGGTTTTCTAGATGAAGATTCTGCAGCTCTCAAGAGAATAAAGGTTCCAAAGAGAGCAGAGGGAGAAACCTTTCCTGTTGTAACCAAGGCCAGAATGAAGCTCTTGTCTCCCAAACTGCAGTCCATGAGCCTTGGGTACTCCTGATGGTCTGGTTACTTTTGTTCTGCTTCCAATTGACCTGCTAGTGGTAGATGAGGGGGACTGCTTTAAGAAGCAAGAGGGAAATGAAACTAAATCATCCTGGGGGTGTCTAGATAGCGTACTTGAGTAAGTTACTCCTGTGGAAGGAATCACTCCTCCTTAGAACGTCTTAGTTACCATCCAGGCCAACCCTTCACTTTGAAAATGAAGAAACTGGTTCATAAGAGACTACACTGGCTTTCCTGTGAGCTGATCAGTGACTTATTGGCACAGCTAGACCAAGATTCCAGGTCCCCTGACTTCAGTTCTGGACTTTTTCCACTTAAGCAGGGCTTGGAAAACTATGACCATAGGCCAAATCATGAGCTAAGAATGGCTTTTACACTTTTACATACTTGAAAAAAATAATAATAGTATTTCTTGACATGTGAAAAAATATATGAAATTCAGATTTCAGTGTCCATAAGAAAATTTTATTGAAACAACCATACTCATCTGTCTGTATTATCTGCAGTGATTTTTGTGCTATCAGGGCAGAATTAAGCAGCTGGGACAGAGACCTTATGGCTGTATTGCCTAAAATATTGACCACTTGGCCTTTCATAGAAAAAGTCTGCACTAATGCATGTTACTCCTACTCATGAGGAAATCAATTAGAGATGAAAAGAAGAAATAAAGTACCTTTAAGGCATATAGTTGTAAAAGTTCTTTCATGTGCTTTGACTGACTTTTTCAGAAAATCTATGCTATGCCTCTTGCATACCTGGTGGCAGGATACTCCCGGCTCATTCCAGTGGAGAAGATAATAATGAGAGTGCTACTTGTTCCTAACCAATACCTCGTAATGGACTCTACTGGGCAAGGGGATACTGAGAGGCAGAAGTGGTTACCCCACGAGTCAGTGAGAATCAAGGACTCCAAGTGCCTCAGTTCCTTCCTTGCTGAAAGGATCCTGATCAAATATTATGGATATTAAATATGCATAACTGTAGACATTAATTGAGGATTTAATATGCTCCCTAATTAAAATTTGGTGGTGAGAAGTTCATCATATTTAGAAACACAGTATTAAAAATCCTCAGAAACTTAATAAAATTATAAATCGGAATATCTTTTCTGAAATTAATGAGCCAAAATATTATAACCAAGCAGGAGTCAGCTGTGTCTGGAATCCTGAAGGTCATTTAGAGTCATAAAAATGCAGTTTTCAGTTTTATGGTTTTTGAACAATAATAAAGCTGAAGAGAAACCTGGTTAAAAAAAAATCATCTTTGCTTCACGTAACAATTAATATAATAAGAAGCCCTAAGCTGGCGACGTAGGCAGAGAAGCAGTTCTAATTTTGAGTTCTAAATCTGTAGTGGGAGGAAGTGTGATAAGTGGTGGGGTCAGGAGGGTCTGGAGTATTGCATGGTGAGTTGGAGGGAGAGGACTGTGAAGGAGGGTGGGGAAAGAACTTGAGAAGACAGAACATCAGAAAACCATGGGAAGAGTCTTCGAATAATGAAACTGATCCATAAAGAAGCAAGAGCATCAGGAAGCAGTGAGCTCTTGGTCACTGGAAGAATTCAAGCAAAGGCTGTTTAGAATCCCGGAGCAGAGATTCCTTCCACAGGTGGAGATCAGACTAGATGACATCCAAGTGCTGCTCAGGATTAAGATTTTGATATTCTGTAACCTTTGAAAGAGGCATTCAGCTGGAAAGTAGTAATGACACTGAACAGTTTACTGGCTTGACTCACCCTTGGGTGCTCCCAAAAAAGGCTTGGGGACCTCAGACTCCTACCTTAACACATTCACTGAGCACTATATACTATCTTCCCAACAACCATGCTCTTTTCTACCAGTCACCTAGACCTTGTTGCTGCTTTTGAAATGCTTTGGCACCTCATCCCTATTAGCTCTTTGTATCTGGAACAAGTCTCATCTCACCTCAGGACCACTTCCATCTCAAGCTGATCAGCCCCTTTCCTAACCCCTGTCATAGGTCAGGTTGGAAGCACTCATTCTGCATTTGACGGAGAGCAGTGTTTGTGAAATTATTCCTAGGGGTGGTTTCTGCCTCTCAGTCTCTTGTGGACTCCCAAGAGCAAGGTAACATGTATGTATGTATGTATGTATGTATGTATGTATGTATGTATGTATTCTCTAACAAAGCATCATTTGACCCGTGTGAGACATGACTGATGTGCTAATGAAGAGTTAACCCATGTTTCTAAGTGAAATAGGGAACAAGAACCTTTACTCAGAGGTGGTCCTTAAACTTCATGGGCTTCTGAGTCCTCCTCTCCAGCAGTTGAATCCAGACTGGGAGCATATCCTGAGTGTTACCTACATCACAGGGGTCCAGGAATAGCACTGTGTAGTGAGGTTACTGTTTCATCTTCAGTGCTCAGAATCTTGTATCTTCTTTTGCCCCAATATTAGCTATAGATGTTCAATTCAATGCTTAAATAACAATCATCCCCTCTTAACACATAGATCACCTAACCCTAGGGTTTGCATTCTAACAAGGTCCAAAGCCTAAATCTAAATGCTAAGGCAGAACTGGTATAGATGGAAGGGCCTTAGAGCTTTCCTCAGCCACTCAAAATACCTCATTTCAGCTTCTGTTTAAGCCCAGTTCTGCTTGTCCATTTTTGAAAACAGCTTAGAAATATAGACAAAAACCAAAACTGTATTGCTAGTTACATCACAAAGCAGGCCTCGGTCCATGAACAAGAACCAGTGGTCTCATGGCTGACTTCATTTCACCATCTTCACCCCTTATGCCCTGAGAAATCTACAAGTAATGGTCTAATTTTGTCCTTACAGTTTCTAGATTAATTCTTAATATTTTTTATTGAAAAGATTTTTATAAATAAACCAAAAATTTTTGCATATCCCCAAATGATAATATTTGTACTTTTGTTATGTGTTTGTCAGAAAAATATTTATGTATATGTGCAATTCAAATCCTCTTGCAATAACTCTTCAGTCTTCACAAGGATCAGTGGCCCAGTGGTTGGAAAACTTTATTAAAGATCATTCAATTTTTATTTGTACAAAAAATAAAACCCTGAAAAAATAGATCTCTCGGTAATCTTTTCAGTGGGTCAAGATGTCAAGTAATTAGAAAAAGATTTCAATGACTTATTAATTAATCATCATATCTTCTAAAAGTTTCTGTGATTTGCAAGATACTGTGATGATGTTGGAGGCACAGGGAGAATACAAATACAGATGGTATCCAACTTATGATAGTTTGATTTAGGATTTTCAACTTTACCATGGTGTGAAAGCAATATGCATAATAAATTACATGAGATATTCAACATTTTATTATAAAATGGGCTTTGTTAGATGATTTTACCCAACTGTAAGCTAATGTGTTTAAGCACATTTAAGGTAGGCTAGGCTAAGTTATGATGTTCAGTAGGTTAGGTATATTCACTGCATACGACTTACAATATTTTCAACTTATAATGGGTTTATTGGGACATACCCCATCGTAAGTCAAGGAGCATATGTATAAGACAGAGAGCTTACCAAGAGTGGAATTCAGTCATGAAACCAGCCAGACACAGTTACAGCATAATCCAAAGGGATCTATGGAGAGGCCAAAAGACTAGCACAGGGAGTAGGATAATGGAGATTGGGTGAAACCATGCTTGTTGAGCTGAAACAGTAAAGAATGACTTCCTGGACACTTTCAGAGAGAACAGTATTCTAATGTGATCAACATATTTTGCATAATCTGAAAAAAAATAAGAAAAAGGAAAAACACCCCAAGTTCTGAAGAGCTGTATTTCTTCAATACTCAGTTTTATCAAATTATTTTTAAAATGCACATTTTAAATTACAGTAGT
Organism: Eidolon dupreanum; assembly: GCA_028627145.1. Taxonomy (NCBI): domain Eukaryota; kingdom Metazoa; phylum Chordata; class Mammalia; order Chiroptera; family Pteropodidae; genus Eidolon; species Eidolon dupreanum. The sequence goes on along the minus strand of CM053504.1, from coordinate 70,220,716 downwards.
CCAACTGATGTGTCATTAGTATCTTTTAATTGATAGGTCCAACTTGTCTATTGTATGTGGAAGGCTTTCAAGGACCATGTATATAACATGCCTGGATCACCTTAAGTGCTTGAGTCCGATACACGATTGACAAGTGAGGATAGCTAAACCTCACTCAAATATTTGTTCTAGACTATCTTCTTGGTATAAAGCTTGAATCTTTATCTTTTGGTCAAATGGAAGAAAAAAGAAACAATAATAATATAATGAGAACAGACATATTTATTAAATTAACATGGTATGTTTCAACTATTCAACTAGCCTATAAACTAATTTGCCAAGGTGGTTCTGCAGTGAAAGGTATTGTGACATTTCAGACCCATCAGTATAAAGAACACAGGGACTGTGGAAGGGGGCAGAGGAATCTCCTCATTTGGCACATCTTGGCCACAATTTAAGACTGTATAAGTGCCACAGAGATAAGAGCAGTAGCCAGTATTGGTGGCTGTCCTTGGAAATGACCATTATAGGGGCCCTGTCTCTCCCAAGATCTCCATCCCTGGACACTTTTGTGAAAATTTATTGATCCATAATGGCTTCAAACCCTGGCTTTGTCATGTCTCATAAAAGATTGGCTTTTATTCATAGTTATCCAGTGATGATTTCTATAGGAAGGGTCTTTCTGAGGAATTGTTTTGGTAGCTTGTTTGGCCAGTTAATGCAGTTTGGACATGGTCACCTACAGTTTATATTTTTGTTAACAACTTCCATGCACATGTCCTATCCCCTCACTTGTATAAAGTGTATTTTATAAGTAAAGGTGACATCTAAAATATCTTGGATTTCTTAGCTTGTACTAGGATAAGCATATAAGTTTATACTAAATTTTATTTTTCTTTTGGTAAAAGAAGCTGAGTTTCTGTTGGCTGTCAAAAGAAGACCCTAACCCAGAACTTAATAAAGCCAAAGAATGAATAATAAAAGGAGAAATAAAGAAATTCTCTGTCCCTAGAGATGTCAGGAAGCCAGACATCTTGGTAGGGTTAGGTACTGTAGTGGGAAAAGAGACAAGGAGCTCAGGCAAGGAAACTTGGGGTCTCAGTCTATAACTTTTGAGAAAATTTGAACTAAATCACTGTCCCTCTTTGGGCTTCAATGTCCTCATCTATTGAATTAAGTCATTGGAAAAACTGTTCTGTAGGGTTTCTACTACTATGGACATCTGATAATTCTATGGCACCCAACTGCTTACAACCAGGAGTATAGACCAACTCTCTACTTGTTCCAGCCCTTCGCAGCCAGACAAACTTTGTCACAAATGAGCATACCTCACATCTGTTCTTCTAAGGGTCCATTCATCTGTCCTAAAAAACATTTACTCTGCCCTAAAATGCCTATGTCCTCCCTCCTCTTTCTCTGTAAAGAAGGAATTTAAACCTAAATTCTAAGCCACCTTGGAGAATTACTAATTTTCCCCTGGTGATCTCCCACATATACACGAGGTACACATATTAATAAACTTTTGTTTATCTAGTCTTTTATTACAGGAGTCTCAACTAAGAACTCTGAAGGGCAGAGGGAAATTATTTTTCCTCCCCTGTACTATGAACTAAGAAGAGGTCCCTCAACTGACCAGGCTGGTACATTAGTTAATTGTGGACTTCTCAGCCTCAAGAACTATAAGCAATAAATTTCAGTTGTTTATAAGCTGCCCACCCAGCTTGTGGTATTTTGCTTTAGCAGTCCAAGTGAACTAAGACAGTAGTAACTGAACTTCCTTTGATTAAATGAATAAATGACTACAACCCACTATTATCATTAATTTCAAATTAAATAGGAAATAAATTATGTGGCTCTTTATGACTTCAATTTGAGAAAAACAGCATACTGGTTAGCTACAGTGAGCTGGAGACAAGATAGAGCAGGCTCTGCCACATAATTAGCTGCGTAAACTTGAATAAGTTACTTAACCTCTCTGAGCTTCAGTGCCCTCAACTGTAAAATGAAAATACAATAGTCTCTAACTCACTAGTTACGTTGAAAATAGAAGGGAAGGTAAAGCTATAATATACAAAAGATCACCTGTCTTTACAAAGTGCCCACTGGGTACTGACGACAAGGATAATGATGAGAGAAACAAAGGGAGACTAGACAGAATGGTCCTGTTCTTTCCTTTCATGTCATAGCCCTCTCCTCTAAATTGTGCCCAGGACAAACCTATGTCTCATCTCAGGGTCTGGCCTCCAAAGGGACACTAATCAGGGCTGAATAGCTATCTTTCTTCCTGCCAAAAATGCATAAGATGATACTACAAACCTAATTACCATCCAAATAACTAAGAATAATTTAAAAACTAGGAAGCCATCCCTTGCACATCTTAGGGTAGCCTCAAGCATAAGCACCCATTGGGACAGCCACAGAAGATGGGTAAAAGACACAAGTGTTGGAAACCAGCTTTCTTAGGCCATGACTTGAAACAAGAATGGGACAGTAGAGGGGACCTTTGTGCTTCTGACTTTTTCCTCAGCTACGTTTTAAAGTTGTGTGTGTGTGTGTGTGTGTGTGTGTGTGTGTGTGTGTGTGTGTATGCACACACGTGCTCTGGCATGAATGCCCCCAGCTTTTCCTGGAATAAATCTACATCACAACAATAGCAGAGACCCCAAGAAGATGGTAGTAAACCTGGCATGCAGGGAGTTCCCTGTTTTTTACATAGAGCATTAAACCCTTGCACAGAATGCTGGAAACCCTCTAAAGAGAAAGGGACTCTCATTTATTGATGTCATGAGCAACCCCAGTAGCACTCCAATGCACCCCAGGGTTATGTATTAGGAACTGAGCTATCTCCCGTGAACATTGTTTATTCAGAACCCAGGCTGAATGCCACATCTCTTACTGAATTTCTAATGTGTCAAAGAATCTAATTTGTAAAACAAAACTACCTTTTAGCCAGAAGGCTTGTGATGAGCTTTATCAGTTACTCTGCATTTTTTAATGGCTAAACAATGTCTCTTCAACCAATGGGTCAAGTAACACAGCTCCAGATTGTGTCTCTGAAAACACAAAAACTTGGAGAATTGTTTCTTAGTTGAAAATGAGAAAAACGTCATTGTCATATTAAAAAGCACAGAAACCTGGTCTTTGGGAGTTTAAGATCTCCCATTCTTCCCACTAAATTAGGTCAGAGAATTCTCCTTTCTTCTGTCCCAGAGACCCACACAGGAGACTGACTTTGGGAGAGATTTAAATTGGGTATTTTCATTTAAATTTCAGTTTTCATAATTAAAATGATGTTAATATACAATCAAACATTAATCACATTCTGATGTGTGCTAACCTCTGTGGAAAGCCAGCATACAGACAGTCTTTGATCAGATTTACTGTCTAAACAAGAGAAAGAAAAATGAAGCTACAAGGGGCAAGGGCTGGGGAACAGAAAGTGGCTAAAGGGGCCTTAGGAAAAGGAAATTCTATTTTAAAATGATTTGATCAGTAGAGAGTAAATAGGTCTGAATTCCACACTTGCTCTTGATATTGCCCTTGGATAGGTATAACCTGGGTTTGCAGTAGATTTTTGCAGGCTATACTATCATATTTGCATTGAGGGGAAAACAAACAAATAAACCACTTTAAATAAATGGGTATTGTATTAGCTCTAAGTAACATCAACAAGCACTGCTTTGGTTGACCTGATTTCTCAATGCTGCTCCACCAATTACAGGGATGTCTCCTAGGATAAATGGGTCTAGAACACATTTTCCTAAATCTTAAATAATCTCTCGCTACTTTATAGAGAATGATGTGAGGAATAAAAGAAATGATGCGTATGTCTAGTTAAAAGTAATAAATATTCAGAAGATATTATATTATGATTATAGGTTTTTCATGGCTCCAACTGTGGCTTGATTAAGTAAATTCATCTTTGAAGAATTTTTCCACTTACTTTTAAAATGGAGACACAAGCCTAGAGTATAAACTGCCTCTTTGTCTTTAAAGTGAACTTATTTTGACCTTTTGAATGAGTGGCTTGTCACATTTTATCTGTGTCCTAAATGGGATTGTAAACTCTCTTCTTCAGGGTTATGCCCATGCCAGGCGGCCAGACCATTTGGCCAGTCCCATGGATTGAGTACCTGCTGTTCACAGAGACACCTAACTGGGCCCCTGAAGAAGACTAGCCAAGATGAAGCTATTTGTCCATCAGAGAGCGGTGTTTCCGGTCATTCAGGGACTAACGCTAACATTTGATTAACAGTTTAAATTTTACAAAATGTATCTTCACGTACATTATTCCACTGGATCCTTCAAACAATCCTGTCTGATCAACAGAGTTGCCACCTTTACTCTCATTTTGTAGTTTAAGCAGCTGAGACTCAGGTAAGTTCAGTAACCTGTCCCAAATCTATTGCTAGCAGGTAATTAGAACGAAGCTTTCCTTGAACCCTTCTGTCTTTTCCACTGAAGATAACTTCCACGTGGAGTATCTTGGCCTGGTATACTACCAGGATCATAATTCCCAGCAAAACCTTTTATCCATGTTTGTCCTCAGAGGATGAGTCAAAATGCCACTCTGATAAGAATCCTGTCAAAGAATGCTAATCAAACATGGTCTGATTTTATGTCAGCTCTTCTGTTCATCCCAATTGCAAAACTAAGCTGTAATTAATACATAAAAGATGGTGATTACACAGAATTAGACAACATATTGAAAGAATCCACAGTTTTAGACTGTCTTTCAATAGTCACTGCACCTTCAAGGAATACAGTCTTCAAACAAGGCAATTATTATAGGGTTAATTGACTATCTAAAAGTTACTCATGAGCTCTTATATTGATTGTTATGCCTGATATTATTCTTCTTTCATTCTTCAATGAAATAGGTTTCTATTCATCTTCCCACATTCTTTCCATCTTCCAGAACTGTATTTTTATTGTTTCCTTCCATAGGGAAGCATGTAACTTTAAATCAAAATAAGAGGCAGAATAATAGAGGGGCTCACATCTGCCTTCCTTACTCAGTATCAAAATATCTTACAAGGCCTCAAAAAGAAGCTATCAAAGAGATATAAAGGAAACAATAAACATGAAAAGAACAATAGGATATTTGAAAAAGAGAAAAATATCTCAGCCAACAGAGACAGACACTTTTATGATGGTTACCCTGGGAAAAATATATTCAGAAAAGAAGTTGTCTTACATTTTTCCCTAAACTGGGAAATGGAGACCACCACTTTCAGAAACAATACTCCCTCACCTCCCCTGAAATCAGAGCCTGGGGAACATCTACTTCTATCAATTGGTCCTACAGAGCTGGTTTGAGGTGCTTAGTGGGCAATATGGTTATTCGTAATTGATAAACCAAACAGCAAAATCCAGCATGCAATTTGGAGTGGCCATCTGGAAAGGTGAGAGGACCAAGACACTGTCTTAGCTAACCCCGAGATACCAAATGACGCCTGGGTGACCGCTATAGCCAGGTTAGCTTTGCCTCTCGTTTTCTACTTAATGCCACAGAAATACTTCTATTAACTGGGCATCTACTTGTACCCCAACTTAACTTACTATAGGCATCTAATGTTATAAGATCCTTGGGAGACAAGGACTGTTTTTTCCTACATTTGTCCCTATCTCAGCCTATCCTGGGGTGGACACATAGTGACTCTTGGTCCCTTAGGGTGCTTCCCTTTAAGGGCAAGATTCTATTCTATTTACCTTTACTTCCCCAGAGCCCCGTGTAAAGCCTTGCACATAACCAATATTTGCTGAATCACACATCTAGTGCTCACTGAAGCCTTGCTTAATTCAAATGGAGGACTAACAAAATTAATTCTAAACCTGCCTCTGATAAAGAGTGTTAAAAATAATAAAAAATAACATCTTACATTCTTTGTAACACTTACTTAGTGTTAGACACGCTCCCCCAGTGTCATCCTTCTCTTATTTACGCTCCTAACATCCCCTTGAGGTCAGTAATAGTTGCTATTCCCATTCTGCAGATGGGCATAGAGATGAACTCAGTAGCCCATGGTTGTATAGCTAAAAATCAGAATCTAACAAAGTGTTTCTATGATAAAAGACACTAGAGAGGAAAAGTATAAACTTGGTGTTCTGCCCACTTCTATGGTCTTTCAGATAGTTCCCATAGCCAATGCAATTGATAGTGCAGAAATCAGTTATCCAGGCAAAAAGGCAGGCGGCAGAGAGATAAGGCCTGTAAAAATGGACGGAACATGACATGCCTCGCTGGAAGAACTGATGGAAAGGATTGGGATTGCTTCCGAGAAATGTGCTGATTCTTATCCAGCAGTGACTGCGCCCTGACCTTTTCTAAGGAAACACATCTAGGAAAATGTCTATAACGGGCTCTTTCCTTGTTCTTTTCAGATGTAGAAAGCTATGGGCTGTGAAGAGGATGGACAGCTTCTCGATGACGACATTAGGCAGCCGTATGACAACCGTAATAATGCCTATCATGGTCACAATCACCACCGCTGCTGTAAGTGGGGCATCGAGGGGCTTGGAGGGCTGTGAGCAGCTGCACTTTCCAGGGGTTGTCCTCTACCTTCAACAAATATGCTTTAAAAAAATGTATACTAAGGAACATTTAAAGGGGATGCTGAGTTAATGGGTAAAGTGGAATCAGTTGAAAAATGCCCCGTTGTTGCCGTATAACACAATCTTTCATTGGGCCAAAATAGAAAAAATAGAAGGAGAGGGGCTTGTACCTCTGTGCCAGGACAGGCCTTGGGATAAGCTGCATTAGCACTTATCGCATTTCCTATTAGTTGCTTTCCTTGAACTATGAGTTCCTGGCACACTATCATCCACCGCAGGTAATCAGTGTGTTAGACAAATGAGAAATGGAATGAAAGGATAAGTTTTATAGTTTGTTAAGAATTCACTTAACCAAAAAATGCTCTATGCTTTCAAAAACTAAAAAAAAAAAAAAAAAAAGTGTATTTCAAATGTTTTGTAAAAGCCTTACAATGAACTGGGTTCCCCAAACTGCATTTCATGGATACTGAGATGTCTTTGGCCAACAATGGAGTGAGACATGGAGGGAGGTCTATGATCAACTGAGACCGTGAATTTAGGGTTAAACAAAGCCAAGTACCATCCTTAAAGCAGGATTCCAGTCTTATAAGATTCCAGTATGCACTGTGTGTCTTCACAAAGGTGTTACATTGTGTAGCCATATATATTTGAACATGGAAATCATTTTCAAGTTACTCCTATTAATATTTGCAAAATTCCTCTGCAGAAAATAGCATAGCTTTGTAGGCACTTAGGAATTTTATAGTGCCAAGGCATGTCATGATGCATATTATAGTTACCCTTCATACATTCCTTCCAGAAACTTCTACAATATCTATAGAGTATAGTTCTGAGAGATAATTGAGGGAAATGCAAAATGACAGCTTACTCCTGTTCTTAACATCTTACAATTGAATAGAGACAGCTATAAGTATACCAATATTAATAGTACTAATATTGATTTACAGCATGCATTGGCAAAGGATATGCAAAATGTAGGGCAATTTCATTAGAAACTAACTGTATTTAGAAGTTAAGGGAAAAAATAAATAAATTAGAGCAGACTCTATGGCATAGCCTGGAAGTTACTTCTTGAGTAAATTTCTAATACCTGCTTGATGATTCACTATATATAAGGGAAAGGCAGGAATAAAAATGCTTGGTTATTTCATATTTTGACAAATATTTGAATTTCTGAAAAATGTGAAGATTCTCACCCTCTGTAGAATCTTTGATAAATCAAACTCACCTGGATATGGTGAACGCAATGATCCTTTTCACATGATATCTATTTTACCCATCAAAGATGAGGCCTAGGATGAACTCATCCCTTGACCACACCTACTTTCTTTAACTTCCTGCATCCCAGCAAACTCCTCTGGCCTCAGTGTCTCACATGTGATGTTTCCTTCTGTGTGAAATGTACTTCCTCTAAGTCTTCCCTAGCTTGTCCTCTTCTCTCCAGTCTCAGCTTAAATGACACCTCTCCAGAGTCTCTTACTCAATACCTTCAATCTAAAGTAGGAAACTTCCTTTAGTCTCTCTCATCATTTCTAGTTCTTATAATTGCATACATATTTGCATATAATTGCATATATATAAAATATATATAAAAAATATATATTTTTTAAAGAATAAGTTTTCTCCATTAGATTAAGCTTCACAAAGGCAGGGCCTGTGTCTATTATGTTTAGAACTTTAACCCCACCACCTAGAGCACTTCTTAGTGTCTTTTATAGATAATAAATATTTGATAAAGAATATGTGAATGAATGAATGGATGGGAAAAAATAGAATGCGAAACTAAAAATTGAGATGTAGCTATAAACTCAAACACCTAACCTCACACATCTGAGTGCTCTGCATGTCAAAAAAGTTCCCTGTGGGAAGCTGTCTGTTTAATGATGTAATCACTGCTTAAAATAGGTTTAGAATTCTCCTTTTGGAAGAGTATTCAGAGCCTGATTCAGGGTAATCTAATTTTGTGAAACAGCCAGAAATTATTCAAAACTTACCCTGGAGAGGTAGGAGGAAGTTGAGTCACATTTGGGGGGGCCAACCAAGAAGCTTATATTTTGACTTGGAGGATGATTTCCAAACTGAAAATCCACTAATATTGCACATTGCATCATCCTTGGGGTCACTAAGAACCCATTGGGGATGTATATGAAAGGGCGCAATGCTTACTTGGATATTGGTTAAAAAATAAATCTTTCATATTGTATTTTCTAATTTATAGGGTTAATAAAATATCAGAACAAAAATAACTGATGCATCTGAAGAGAAACCACTCCAATATCCTCGATGATTTCTAGGCTAATCTAGCCTGTCCCACCACCAAGAGGGTTTCTTAAAGTCATTGTTCCAAGGGAGTTATCAATTTCTCATAAGACTTATTTGGGGGGGGAGCCTATTTCAGGAGAAAGAATAACAATTGAATGGTGTAATGGAGATTCATCTGGTCTGGGTACAATTGCCCCCACAACCCACTCCTTTCTTGCACCATAATGAGATCATGTGCGAAAGCCTAAATTATGTAAATGAAAAAGCTCCACTAATACCGCTGAAATATTCCTGGAGTGTTACACTTGACAACCTCAAAGTACATTTCACACTGCTAATGACTTCATCACTAACACAACTGCCATGAGTCAAGCAGTTTCCATGGCAACGCCCTAGTACAGCTGTTTACCCATATAAAGCATTGCACCTACTTAGTTACATATACAGACAGATCACTAGATTCCTAGGTACTGAAATTGAAATAATTCAATTTTCAATGTCTCTCTTTATGAAGTGATTCTGCCAGCTATAGGGATTAGCATATCAATGTGACTTTGACAGGGGTTGCTGCAAAAGACATATTTTGCAGGCACTTCATGTCAATTAGAGCCCTAACTGTTTCATGGAATAATCATTCCTGCCAGATTAAGGTCGGGCTGCAAGGTAATTTAATTGGTGCCATTATATGTAGAAAAAAAAATGCTCTAATAGAGTGCATACACTGTCTCTGCCAGGAAAGGGGAGGGCTGCACGAAGCAGATGACTGAAAAGAATTGCCTTCTTAGCCATTTAGAAAGGATTTAAAAACAGCACACACACCAAGGTGGGAACCTCTGAGATGTTATTTCCTGAATTAGCTGGGAGGAGAACTTTGAAGGGGAGAAAGGACATTGGCCAGTTCATGGTTTTCTCCAAAGGTGTGCCCGCCCCCACACTAAAGAAACTCAGAATAGCATGATAGTTCAATTGACTCATCACCACAACTCCTACATAAGCTTCATGAAATGCTAGTCACATTTGCGGAGGGGGTGTTTTTCCCTAGTGGTGGGGGGCAGGAAAGGAAGATCACAGAACAGACCGGAAAGCTATCCACTGTGCTAAGGAGTGGTATTCAGCCACTACTTTCTCCTTCTCCTTAAGTAGTGAAAAATGCCTAATACCTTTACTGTCTTTTGCTGCCGGAATCCTCTAATACAATCTCTCACTGCCTCAGAGAGGCTCACATCATCACTAGCTTCCCACACTTGGTTGTTTGGAGAAAATGGCTGAGATTCTGAGTAACCAGGAGCAACAGGCAGCATTACCTGTTTCCCGGTCTTGATGGGGGTTTGGGGGGTGGTCGGGAAAATATTCTTAGAGGGAAAGATAACAACTCAGGGGCATTTTCTGTTACTGAAAACACATTTAACTCACGCATGCTCACTCATCATTCCCCATTATTATCATATTATAGGAGAATGAGAAATAATAGTCTCATCTTTGTTTTGTTCTCACTGTACTCCCCACCCGAAATAGTCTCCCAATGTGATGTGCTCTGGACTTATTATAGCCTATATATACATCTGTATTGTGAGAAAAAGTAATTTGGTAGTTAATCACAACTGACTTTATATCATTAATGACTATTTTGTGTTTCCATGTCTTATGTCTTCATCCCTAGCATCTGCTGCTTGGGGCCAGGGTTTGAGGGCAGAACTGATGGTTAGAGGTGGTTTCTCACACACCTAATTTTACCAGTTAAGGAAGCTATACAGGTTTGTCTAGGGCAGTGCTGTCCCAGAAAAATATAATGAAAGCCACATGTAAAATTTAAATTTTTCTATTAGCCACATTAAAAAGGTAAAAAATATACAGATGAAATTCATGATATATTTTGTTTAACTTGATATACCTCAAATGGTATTATTTCAATGAGTAGTTTTGAAGACTTTTATGCCAAGGCTTCAAAACTCGGTGTGTAATTTACACTTACGGCAGATCTCAATTCGAACTGTCCACACCACGAATGCTCAGTAGCCACCTGGAGCTTGTGGTAGCTGTGCTGGACAGAGAAGTTCTAGAACTCGCCTCTTCAAACTGTCCAGCCAGTATTCCTTTCAGTACACTGGACGGAGCTGGTTCCCCTTCTCTCTGTCCCCCGCAGCAGATCCTGGCCTCAGCCATGACCAGAAACCCAGCAAATGCCTCTGAGAAGCTCACAGCCACACCAAGCCCAAAAATCTCAGGAGAAATTTAGTTTGCTTTACTTTTAACAATGTGAGCTTAAAATAGTGTGGTGAAAACTTTTAAAGCTTGATGGGAAAAGGGAAGATCAGCCACTGATGGGATTTTGGTGGTTGAAGGCCTGTCAAAGTTATTATCAAGAATCCATTGCTAGAGGAGTTTTTCCTTCAAGGAGACAGATTATATTCCAGCAATTTAGCTGAATTGTACCTAGAGCAGGACTGCTAGGTGTCCTGGCCAGGGCACTGGGATAAGGTAAAGAACGTTGAGTTTATCGGCTTTGTGGGGTTTTAAAAAATAGGACTGTAACTCTCTTATAATGATGGGTAGACTTTTGTGTCACAGGACTCCCCAGGGTATTTAATTAGGGAATTTTCATTAAATCCCCTAGGGAACTTGAAAGACCACTATGAAGGTGACTAGAGTTGGGGGTGGGAGGTGGTTTCAGTTCTCTTTTGCTTAAGTCTTCCAGTAGCATCCTTGTTGCCCTCTCTGTTGGGCTACAGGGGATATTTTAAAACATGGTAAGAAATTAAGCAATAGAATATAACAAAAGAGAGGTGGATGCAATGACTGAGCGAATGACAATCAGTGCACCAGATCCCTGCCAACACTTCCCCAAAGAAGACATTGGGGCTCTTGCTGAGGTGGCTGAAAATGACCTGCACTTGTCCTAGGCACCTGCTAACTCGGGGCTTGAGCCCACCTTGAAGGTCCTCAAGGCCTGCACAGGCCAGTGGGACCCTGCATCAGTGAACCCCAGGCTATTTTATCTGCATTTAGCCTGAGTCAGTAGAACAGGCTCTCACTGTGTGCAGGCAGGGTCATCCCCACAGGAACCACAAGCAGGATTGCGGACACTCCTGGTCCTCAGTCTCCACATGTCCCCTTGGAGGTGAGAGGTGGGGGTTAGGAGGGGGCTGGGAATGACACATTCAAAAGTTTAAAAGAGAAAAAATACAGGTTATCTACACTTACAGTATAGAATGACACTGTGTGACTTACTTAGAAATGACCTCAGTTGGCATTCAAAATTGTTATGAGGTGGGAACTATTATTTTCCCCATTTCTGAAGCTCCCAAATGGCCATGGGTTTTAGCTTTTCAAATATCGGGTCACTTTGGGGGTTCAGCATACACCATGTGTCTGGCAACTTATGCAACATGGAGAAGCTAGAAACTGTGGATGAGGATATCACACATGCCCCATCTCTTTCCAGAAGCTGTTTGGGCACCAGAACAAAGGTGTCTGTGGGGGGCAGGGCAGACAATGGCCCAGGGACCCATCCTCAGTCAGGGCTCGTACAATATACCTCTAAGTGCATGTGTTATTCTCACCACCCCCTCCTCCCGCCCCACTAGGGGTGGAGCAGGGAGCCTAGCAGACAAAAATTTGTTCATGGGTCTAGGGGAAGCAGCTCTCACATTAATACACAGAACTGACCCCGATGCACAGGGAGGGGTCACATAATCGCTGCGAGGATCACAGAGCTGGGTTTAGTTTTTCACTCTACTCACCCTACTCCTAGTGCCACCATTTGCCCCAGTGAAGAGCTTTATCTCTGCAGGGTTCAGTTACTTTCTTCTCATTTTTACCTCACAGAAACCCTGTGGATTTTTCCTTAACTAAGGTGTTTATTCTCATAGTGTCCCATTCAGAGAGGAGACATAGAAGCACATAGAACTAAAGCAACATGCTCTAAGCTGCTGGGCAAGAGACAAAGGCAGCTAGGAATGGAGAGCGGTTACCCTGCCATTAGCAGAGTTCAGGACTGTGAAGGATGGCATATCGGGACTATCCAGGATAAGGCTGGCTCAGGCTAGCCATGCTAATGTGAGTCCCATGGGACTTGGGAAAACCATGCTTGTCCACTTCTGCCAATGACAGGCAAGAAGAAGAGTAAATTTGTGGCATGTGATATAAGGTCAAAACAGGAGGCGCTGCCCACATGGTTCTCCAGAGCAGGAGGGCCGAGTGGGAAGTAAGTCCAGACAAGTTGCCAAAGATCAGACAAAGGGAGGTGCGAGTCTGGGGCAGCTGGTGCAGTGGGGGCACAGGAGGACAGACAAGGCAGGATGAGGAGCCACCATTTGATTCCCATGACCACCCTGCGGCCTCCACCTCCCTCCCTGAAATTCTATGGCGTCAGAATTTCAGAGAGTAAAGCTGTAGGCAGTGCAGACCCTTTCCTCCCTTGTCCCCATGATTTGACAATGAGCCCCTTTACCATGGGTCATGAGTCGTTGCTCTCCAGGTGTCTGTGAGGTGGCTCACCTGCAGGGCCCTGACCTGCATGTTAGTTTCACAGGAATCGGTCCATTTGTTCCTCTGAGGTGACAGGGGTGACAATCGGTATGCTGTTCATGCAAGTTGCAGTCATTTCTCCCCAAAATATTTACTAGCTTCTATCTTTTTCTAATTAATGTCGATAGGTAATCTCTCCTCCCACAGGAAACCATTCCCTCTTCTAAGCAGGTGTGCAGTGATCCATCATCCACGACAGCTCAGACACAGGCAAACAGGAGTACCACCTTCCAGAGGCCATAAAAGAAAAAGTCTTTCTGGTTTCTTTTAAATCTCTATGGAGTTAGTTTGTTTGTTTTAAATGAGACAGAATGTAAATGGCTCTCCTTAGGAGAAGGGAGTACTAATGAACAAGCCTGGCCCATTTTCCACTGGGTAATGAGTGCACCCAGGTAGCTGCTGAGAACAGTGATGTATTCAGTTGTCACCCTGATTTTACACTGGGGCTGGGTGGCCTGTTTAATACATGAACATAAATCTATCAGCTGTTTTTATAGGTTCCCATTTGGAAAGTCGAAGCCTTAGAATAATGCATGCTCTGTGTTTGCAAGACTGGCACAGCCTTTCCATCATTTCCATAACATCTATGAGCATTTACTGGTACTGCATACTGTAGACCATAGCATGTGCTCACAAGTACATGCACGCACAAGCACACAGAGACACACACACAGAGTCATGAGTGCACTGGAACCGTGAATGCCAATAAAAAGAAAGAGGGCTTTGTGAACACTGGAAACCTTCTCGGTCTCTCAGCTTCTGAGAGGGAGAAGATGTATGAGATGAGCAAAGGTAACCCTCAACCTCAAGTTAGAGCACCCTCCCTCAGCCTTCTATAAAATGAGGGCAGGTAGAGTCTCTTTGTTTTTGCCATCACTAAATTCTTCAATTCTAAGATTTAGAACTTAGCATAAATGAGAAATTAGAAGTTAAGCTTTAATAAAGGAGAGAGAAGAGGTCACATGCAATGGGAGCTTTGGTCTTGTATGGGGTATAAATAGCACTAAATGAAGAGACTGGAGGTGGCAAAGACAACATTCAAAGTGTTGACACATTTCTGAATCCAAATGGCTCTGAGAATCCAATCAAAGGCATGTGATCATATGAACAAAGAAGAAAATAATGAACCATGGTAAAGAGGAGACACTCAATTGTATGCTAACGGCAATAAAGCCAAATGGGAAGTGCCTCGATGAGAACTTAAATGTTTCAGAAGAAGTCTGGAAGACCAATCTTGGAAGGGCTCCTGACTAAATACAGTGCATGTGGAAATTTACATTTGGATTATGACAAATTTACATTTGTCAGCTCCACAATAGCTGGGGGAATAGTTAAGCCACAATGTGCCAACTTCTAGAGCTACTGTACGCTCTGGGTCTGGTTCTCAACCCTGGCCACATGGTAGAAATACCTGGGGAACTTGGTAAAAATACCAACTACCAGGCTCCAGATGAGACCAATGGTGAAAAGCTGGGGCCTAGGCACTGGCCTTTTGCAAGATCCTCAGGGTGATTCTAATGGGCAGTGAAGGCTGAGAATTGCTGCTCTGAGGAAATATGGGACAGTGGCTGATTCTTTTCATCGGTGGCCCAACATGTGCCCCAAAGAAGAGACCCACACAAACCCAGTCTCTGAGAAATGTCGTAAACAAAACTCTAACTGTGGTTCCCTGTTGTCGGTAGTTAAGTCCATCTACCTGACCCAAGAATAACGAAGTAGCTGATGGAATAATCCCTGGATTGCAAGGAAGAAGCATTTAGTGCTTTTCTCAATTCTTCCACAAATGATCTAAGTGACCCTTAATTTACCATTTTACTCCAGTGACTGGATTGTAATTCATATTTAGTGAATGAACAGAAGTCACTGAGTTCTCCCAGGCATGGGTTTCTTCTCGTATAAAATGAAAGGAGTAGATCATAGGTCTCCAAGATCCCTTCAAATCCTAAGATTTGGAAACTAATATAGATCCTCTATACTCTACTTCCATTCTATGAATAGAACTTATCACCCACATTTAAAATAAATCTTCCAAGGTACCATAGTTATATAAGTTTTTAATATGAGGAGAAACTGGGTAAGAGGTATATAAGACATCTCTGTGATATTTGTACAGCTTTCTCATAAACCTTAGATGCCTAAAATTATGCCAGAATTAAAAGTTTATTGAAAAAAATCTCTTTCCTTACCATTAGGTTGTTTATTCCCTATCTTCTGAACGGTCTCCACAAACTTCCACATTTGAGCCTTTCCCCGGGCCAGTCCCCTCTCCCCAATTTTTTCCCTCTTCCTCTCTTCCCCATGCCCTACCATCCTCATTTAAGTCACTCATGTCTAGTCTAAAAGATTCACCTGATTTTTCTGAGATTCTTCTGACCCTCATACCTTCATTTTGTATTTCGTTTCCTCCACCCCTGGCTGACCTCTCCCTTCATTTAGATTTTGTAACAGTCAATGTCTAATCAAGAAAAGAGAAACGGAAGGAATTTGTGACACAAGTGATACAAAACATGAAAAGCAAAGGGTGGGAGAGTAGACTGTGATTTAAACAGCAGGAAGCCTCTCCCTCTAGGCTGGAAGAAAAGAGGGAGAAACAGTGTTATTAGAGACTAGGGTCCAGGTAACTCTCTACCTGGTAAGAATTAGAGCCATGAAGGATTTGTCTAGTAAAAACCTGGAGCATGGACGTGATGCGGCATCTTCCAAAACTCTGCCCAAAGCAGAGAGGGTGAGAAACACTGGTTTCTCCTTTTTTCTCTGCCCTCCATTTACCCAATAGTGTTCCCTATTGCCTAAATCCAGGCAAAAGCCAGATGTCATAGAAACTTAGGAAACAGAATCTTACAAGAAGCAGCTCCCCTCTGATACAAAGCAAAGTAAAAACAGGACAAGGAATGGATTTGAGGACAAAAGGCCAAGAACCTACACTATACCTACAGCTTGTCTAATACAATGTAATGCTTGATTGTATCCTATTCCTGTCTGATACTCTAAGACAGAGTGTCAAAAAGAAATATAACACAAGCCATGAAATGTGAACAACAAATGCTATTTTGAATTTTCTAGTAGATCTGTTTTAAAAAAATAAAGAGAAACATGTGCAATCAATTTTAATAATGTATTTTATTTCACCCAATATATTTAAAATATTATTATTTTGAAATGTAATCAATATTACCAGGTTTCATGAGATAATTTACATGTCTTTTTACACTAAGTCTCTTAACTCTTATTGCACATCTCAGTTGGGACATTTCAAGTACTCAACAGTCACATGTGGCTAGTGGCTCTCTATAGGAATTTTGAGTGATTTTATATGATTTCCAAGTTTTGAACAAGTGTAAGAGAAGAATCCACCATGGAAGACATCTCTAAATATGAGAGAGTTCACATGAGTGAAAGTTTCAACAAACACTTACTACTTCAGAATTGACAGAGGAAGGAAAAAATGACAGAAACCTGCTGAACATAGATCTCAGAAGTCGGAGAAAGGCAATGCTCTATATGCCAGATTTAATAACATTTAAAACTATTTCACACATCATATTAAGTAGCTTCATAATCATGGGCTGCATTATTGATTTCGGGTTTCTTCTGGATGATGTTGGATGATGATACATTAGTTTTTTAACTGCTTCCACTTTTATCAATAAGAAGAAGACTGAAAGTGTTCAGAAACTTTCCTCGTATGATCTCAAAGTTGGAGGGAAATTTTCCTTACATGACTCAGTGTCTGGGAAACTTCAGGCTTATAACAGTTTCAACTGTCCATGAGAATCACAAATCAGACACGCACAAACGTGTAAGTAATGATGGTTGTGTTGGAGGAAGAAAGAGAATGAAATAGGAGTTTCAAGTTGTGACCATGTCCTCACATTTCTTTTTCTCAGTGATGGGTGCACAGTGTTGATTGTATTGTTAGTTTTCATAGCCTACATGCATTTTATAAATGCTTTTACATTCTTCTGGTATTTAATCACAAGTGGCACTCACACAAATGCATATAAAGTAAATGAAAAGGAAGGAAGGAAGGAAGGAAGGAAGGAAGGAAGGAAGGAAGGAAGGAAGGAAGGAAGGAAGGAAGAAAGGAAGGAAGGAAGAAAGGAAGGAAAAAAGAAAGGAACAGTGGGAGGAAAAAAAGGAAAGAAGGAAAAGTGGAAGAAAGCAAGTTGGGAATAAATGAGGAGAAACTAAAAGAAGGCAGAATATACAACTAGTGTGAATTGACCCTGCCCAGAGCATGCTAACAAGAGATGCCTTGTTGCATTTTAAAATCTCACCTGTACAGTTTGCCCTACTACTCAGATTTACACACCTAGCGCAGGTGTCTCCTAGACATGGGGATGCCCCAGGGTTGATAAGCCTGGGCCTAGTCAGTTCCCTCTGGCAAAATTTACTATCTTTTGAAGATCCTGTGACTTCAGTGAGATGATTCTTTGAAGGCAGACCCTTTGGTTGGCTTTTATAAGAGAAAAGGAAAGGCACATAATTGCAAAAATTGGGAAAGGGTGTGACAGAAGAGTACAAGTTAGGTTCAAATGCCAGCTGAGCCCACAATCAATCAGGGACATTCTGCTGACCATTAGAATAACTCCAGGCTTGAAGAAAACACACTGTGGAGTTACCGTGGGGTCCAGGTAACTCTTGACCATGTCATGATTTCTAACAGAAGCACCCTGGCTGCTGGGTCTTCTCTCACTCATGGTGGACTCCCAACAGGCCACTGCAAGCCAGGCCTTACTAAAAGTGTCAGGGTGAACTTTATTCTGAAGCTGGCACCAGCTCTCAAACCCCACTTCTGACAGCAAATCCCTGGAGGGCAATAGCTCAGCATCTCTTTCTGTCTGCATTAGCCTGGTGGTGCCAAGTCCTTGACCCAAAGGCCCTCATAGCCGCGGGGGAGTGAGCTGCAGTAACATGGAGCTGGCCAACAATCGGCATTCCAGGCACAGATTCAAGGAGGAAGGAAGACTCAAGTCTAATAGGAGAGCAGCCACATGATGGGTGGTGGGGTGGGAGCAGGCAGGAAGCAGGGGCCAGGTCAGGGATGCTGGGAGAGGCTGTCAGGTGTCTGAGCTTGACCAGGTCAGAGGCCAAGCCACTCACTGGACCTCTGGTGAACAAGGTCGACTTCTGATCCTAGAGCCAAGACTGTTTGCCCCGCCTCTATGTTATCCTCCTGGTTGCCCGTCAGTATCATTGGACCTTAGAAGTGTTTAACAGAAAGATGTCACATCCGGTGTGGTAGTCTTATGCCTGAAAGAGACAGGATTACTTCCCCCTTCCTGCCATCAAGTAATCTAGTTTCTACTCATAAGTAGAGAAAGTGATGAGTGTGCTTTATTTACCAAGAAAACTTCTAAATTTCCCCCCAGCATGTAAGAGAGGCGAGAAAGAATGATGACAGACATTCCTGACATATTTCAACTGAGTCACATAATTAAATTTTGATTGGAAAGGGCCTGAAGAAACAAATAAAATATATCTAAACTATTCCATATTTCTCTTTTTTCCAAAATAATTCACACGGTCTCTTTGAAAGCAGGAATTATCTCAGACATTTTGTTGCTCGTGTAACATACAGACTGATGATAACCCAACCGAATGCTTATGGCAGTGTGGGCAAGACGTTCGTGTGTTTCCATGTGCATGTGCATGTGTACAAATGCACATTTGTGTGTGTGCAAGTGTGTGTATATACAAGTCTAGGAGCATACAAATAAGGTGGTTGAGTTGGAGATGTAGTGAGTAAACTCCAAGAATAGCAGGGACACTGTTAACCCCCAGAAAAATGATTTAGAATTTAAATAGCAAGTGTTCGGAAGCGATAGGCAAAATAAACCTGGGAGACTGTTTGTGGTACAGATGGGATCTGATGCTCTCCGAGCAGAGAGAAGCACTGTCAGTGTTTTGACAGACACAGGCTGATGTTCAGGACAGAGCCAAGGAGGTGCTGGGTGGTGGAGTGTGTGGGAGGGGGCTGGAGACCTCCGTGACAGATTGACAAGCCTGCTCAGGAATTCTTCTCAAAGTGGAGGGAGGGGGAAGAGAGGATATGAAGATAAAGGCACAGCAAGACTGGGATGCCGGTGGCAGGGTGAGGTGAGAAGGGCAGAAATGCATTTACCACGTCTGCCTCTTTGGGATTATTAAGGAGGAAAAGGCAGGGGCCAAAAGCCAGACCTCAGTGGAAATAGGCATCACTTCCCAGCACTTTATTTCTCTGTGCCTTCTGTGGAACTGGCAGGTCTGCTTAGTGCTCCGGGAAGGGAAACCCCAGTGACAAATGCCTCCCATGAGGGCTGAGGGGCAGAGAGCAGAGCTCAACCAGAGGCAACCAGACAGAGAGTGTTCCTCTGCCAGGACTCGTAGCAATGTTATCCAGGAGGGAAACCAGAGCCTGGAGGTGCAGAAAAGCACTGTAAACTGTGGCCTGCAAGACAAAAGACCCCTGCATGGATTTAAATGCTTGGTGTAGAGATACTACTCGTAAACGGTGCAGCCTCAACTCATTTGGACCAAACCACCCCTTTGCCCTTCCAGCCTGCCTACGGCCCCTCAGAACTCTTGTGCACCCGTGAACCCAGGCTGTCCTACACACCTCTCTGATCCCGCCTGTCTGCACCAAGGCACCTTCGCCCAACCATCCGGATGTATGCCGTGTACCTGTTCTGATTCCCCTTAGTGTGCATCCTGGCCCTTAGCATCTAGCAGGCAGTGTGGTGGTGTGGCTACAACACTACTCGAAGTCAAGAAGACACCACTCGAAGAGGAAGGCTCCACTCAAGTCTTGCCTCTGCCCCTCAGCCCCGCGCTCCTGAGCAAGTTAACTACCTCTCTTGGAGCCTCAGTTTCCTGGTTCATGGAATAAAAAATATGTAGCGCAAATAGCATGTTTGTTGCATCTAATTAAGTGGCTCTTAATCAGGGGTGATTTTGTCACCTAGGGGACATTTGACAATGTCTGCAGACATTCTTGGTTGTCACAAGTGCAGGAGGAGAAGTAAATTCTAGAATCTAGTCTGTAGAGACTAAGGATGCTGTTGCATATCCTAAATGTACAGGACAGCCCTCCACAATAAAGAATTATCCAGTCTCAAATGTCAATAGTGCTGAGGTTACTTACAAAATGACAAAATGTCTCTCGATGTCGCATGGGTTCTTAATCAACGACAGCTTCTATTATCACGAACATATACTTAAATGTATGTGTTTATCAAAGATTGTAATCTTCTTGAGGGCAGGCAAAGGCTGTGTGTCTAAAACTTCTTTGTTTTTTATTCAAAGTGTTGCACAGCAAAAAGCCTCAGAATTTGTCAACTGCTTGGTTAGAAGTCATCATAGAAAAATTTCTTACTGTCCTGGCAAAAGGATCAATCTCTTTTGTATGGCTGGGCTCATCTGCTCATGGCATAAGATGAAACTAAAGATACACATTATGCTTCTCCCCTTCCCCAGACCCTTGGTGTTAGGTTCCACTAAAACTACATGTAGATCACTCTAAAACAGTTCAAAAGAGAAAACTAAAGCCAAGTTACTTTCCAAAAGGTTGACAATAAAAAGGAAGCTGTTTGACTAAATTCATCTATTTTTTACTGAGCGGGGTTCTGGTCAGTGTGCGGAAAGTTTGCCTTTGCACATAAATTCATCAGAAATGTTTCAAGTGACTTGTTTCTACTGGAAAATATTGTAGGTAAATTTCAAGGCCTTCCTGTTGCTGCTTCATAATTATCCTAAAATATCCCAGATAAGCTGATATTGCTGTCATCATGTTCTTTTATCACTGGCTACCCAGCATGGGACCTGGCCCACTGGATGGTCAGTAGATGTCTGCTGAGGACAAGATGAACCTTTTACACAGCCTGCAGAATGGATCAGAACCAGGTTCCTGGGCCAGAATACCTGCTGATCTCAGCTCCACTACTCACCTGCATGTGGCCTAAATCTATAGTTCTGCTTCCCATCTGTGAAATGGGTATGTATGTTTGGGCTGTTGTGAGATAATATATACCAAGTGTTTTACATCAGACTTTGCCTACATTGAATGTGCACTGATAAACATCAGAGGGCAACTGTGTTGTTTAGAAAAGCAAAACAGAAATGAGTGCCCTCCAGTCTGGGGGAGAAGAAAAAGTATGATCTTTGTGTTACACTTCATGAGCTCCACCCCTCGTGCCCATCACAGGGGCCCTGTGAAGTGGGTGAGATGATGTTATTATTTCCTGCCCAAGCCAGATGTCCAGCAAGAGCCAGAATTCCTGCCTCTAATTCCCTAACACAGTAGTTCTTCGATGGGGCAATTTCACTCCCTTCCCGGGTGTTGACATTTGACAACATTCGGAGACAACTGAGGGATGCTATTGGCATCTAGTGAGCAGAGGCGAGGGATACTGCTAACATCATGCTGTATGGTGTCTTTCCCACCAAACACACAGACAAAACACTGAATTAATAACAGAAAAACTCTACAGGAGAGCCACTGATTCATTTCATGGACTGTGATTCAGCGGGAAGCTCCTAGAGAAAGAAAGATCTTTGTAAATTATTGTATGTTCACTAAACAGTACAGTCACAATGGTTATCACAGAATTTTGGGGTGTTTGGGGAACACCCTACCATCTGAGTTTGACCTCATAGATAAAGTCCTCTTATGTGTGGACTATCATTGAGAGACAATTATGACATGGATGGGGAGGAGGTGCAAGATCAGGTTGTACTTATTGCGAGAAATTCATAACGTCAGACTGTTCATGTAAATGTTAATTATGTTTGGAAGGCAGGGAAAAGGAAGGCCCTTTAGAAAGGAAAATAGAAAAGGATGGGGTCTTTTTGGACCCTCTGTACATTTTTTTTGCCTCTAGTACATCAGATCCTGCATTACATGTGTTGTCTCATTTATCTTCACAACAACCTTAAGTAATAACCGAGGCTTAGAAAAACTAAAGATGTGGTTAACAGATTTTTAAACAAATATTTTTCCCATTTTAACATTCTGGAATGGGTATGTATCTCAATGTTGATGCCACCTTAAAATCAATGTTGAATCTCTCTCTCTCTCTCTCTCTCTCTCTCCCTCTCTCTCTCTCAATCTCTCTCTCCTTTCTGTCTAAATGTATCTGAAGCAAAGATGTATCTTACAATCTTTGGCTTCTTAGATTCATAAAATATGACTACTTTTCCCAGATCATACAGCTAATACATGAAAGAGCTGGCAATGATGATAGACATTATTTCATTATTTATTTCTAATCTAGCAAGGAAATTCAGGTGGTGCACAGCATTCTTCTTATAAAGTCAACTAGAGTGTTTTTTTTTTCCCTGAGATGACTGGATGGCTGAAGTGAGAGTTTAAGGAAGA
>CM053504.1:70120310-70197538 GCA_028627145.1 Eidolon dupreanum | reverse complement strand
ATACTGTGCCAAAGAGTGTACACATTTAACTATGTCTGCACCTTTTAGCAGAAGCAAAAGGAGTAAGATCAACCAGAGAGAATTTGAGAATTGGAGGGATGAAAAAAGATGTATAAAGATAGAACTCTGTGAAACACCAACATTTAAGGAAAAGGGAAAAGGTGAGAGGCAACAGAAGAAAGAGAAGTGGACATTTGGATTGGTTAAGTGACTTACCCAGTACTACCCAAATGGAGACCAGCAAAGCAAAGATGATATCAGACAATGTCCTATTAGTGCAGTTCACTTACTGGCAGAGTAAGTTGTGCAACTTAATCTACCTCTCTTTTCTACCCCTCCTTCCCATCTCCTTTCCTTCTTCCTCCCTCTTCTGCTCTCTCTCCATATTTGTTTGTTTATTTTCCATCCCTTCCCATAACTATTCCATCCCCATCTGACTTGTCTTTCTAGAAGGAAAAATGAAAAGCTCAATTTCTCCAGTATCACCAGCTCCAACAAGCTATGAAACTTCATGAGAGTTGCCCGCCTTTCATGTAGATCATTGGTGATGAGATGTGCTTTGAGGATCAGGTGGGAATTTAGGTGCTTGGCTATGAGAGAAGGTATAGAGAGGGTGCCCCAACGTTTGACCCCATGATACCCCAAATTGACCAAACTTGACAACATGTTGCAGGAGGTGGTGATGATAGTGACGATGACATCCCTCTTGGGAAAAAGTGCCTAATTTTTGTAAGATTTCTCATTCATAGTGACCCCCTCTCCTACGAATGCCTAGTGTTCTACAAACACATATAGCTTGTAGGACTGTTAAAATAAGTTTTCCATAATGTAAGCAAAGCACTTAAAACAGTGGCTGGCATGTAGCAAGTGCTTTCTATAAAGTAGCTAGTATGCTCACTGTTGAATACCAGGTTATGACCTGTTTACAGTCATGTCTGGTTTCAGATTAGCACTCTAGTGAAAGAACAATGGCTACCCACAATACAAAAGAGGGCATACCTGCAAAGGAATATGGGAAGTCCAGAAGTTTGTTTTAATTACTCTGATTTCATTGTAAGGAAGACCACACAGCTTATTTCTTAATATCAGCTTACCCATGGGCCTGACCTGAAGATACCAAAGAATCCAAAGTTGGAACTCAAGGTCAGTGTCATGTAGCCTATCTACATGCACCACCGACTCAGAAGCTAGCTCACAGCTGCATAAATGAGGAAGGGGTGTGCATATGCGTGTGAGAGAGACAGAGACAGAGATAGGGAGAGCAAAGAATGGGAACCTTAGCTCCAAAAGAGATGGCAACTTGTTTCTCTTACTCTCCTGGGCTTCCCTATGAAACCTCTCTCTGCAGCCTTCTGGTACCCCTTTCAGAAGAGCTGTGAATGTTATGTATGGTGGGGCCTACACATTTTCCCAGTTAACTTGCCTCAGGCATCTCATCTTCAAAGTTTCCAATAATGTTCACAACTGACTTTTGTTTCAGAGAAACAGACCTATAAGATAACAATTCTTTTCCTCTCAAGATGTCTCAGAGCCAAAAAAAAGCAAGTAGCTAGAGAATTCAGTTGTAGGATAAGGTTTCTGTGATAAGTACAAAAGCATCAGCCTTTTTAACCACCTGGACCACTTATCAATCCCAGACAAGCACCATCCAGTCAGTGCCCCATGAAAAGCCAAAACCTAATCCAATCCACATCCAGTTAAGCACTTTGGAGACAAGAGAAATAGGAAGGACATCTAGAAAACAGGAAGAAGGGAAAATGAGTACAGCCAGAAAGATGGAGAAAAAACAAATCAAGGTGAAAGATGAAACAAAAGTAGTGGTAAAATTAGGGCAAAGGAGAGGAAAAAATTCAAAATCAGAGTGGAAAAGAAGGGGAAAAAAAAATAAAGAGGGAAAAGACTTAATACATGTGATAGTAAAATATCTTAAAGTAGTCATGGAAGAAAAGCAAGAATAAAAATCAAAATAGGACTAAAATGTACCCTCAAATGTGTACATGCACATGTTGGTGTCTGTCAATGGCATCCTTGATTTAAAACCTGAAAATCAAACTGGGGCTAATATTCTGAGCAGAAAACATTCACATAGATGGGCACAAGGACCTGATTAATGCCTGTTGTTGATTTTAGTCACTTGTTTCTTTAAAGTGACCACATCTTCCCTTCAGCAGAGTTATCAGGGCTTGTAAATCATACTGTTTGAATTCCAGCATTTGGGTTTGCATTCCATCTTCTTCAATTTTAAATCCAGGATCTGGCCTTAGTGAGGCTCTATCTTTCTGACTGGTGGTGATTAGGCTAATTTTTATTTAGTCAATGCCTCTGACTTTTGGAATGAATTCAACATCTTCTAAATTACTTATGAAAGTCACTGTTGCAGAGTTGTGTAGCTGAAAGGAAGGAGGGAGGCCATTCTGTGAACATAAAAGGAGACAAAGACCAGAGAGCCTAGGTGGTTTTCAGGTGGCTGCATGCTCCAGTTCTGTCTCTCACTGAAACTCAGGCAAGTCACTCAACTTCTCTGAGCCCAGTTGTATTTTCTCACAAATTAGTGTTATATTTGCTTTGACAAGATTAAAAGAAGGGATGCTTGAAAGTCAAATAGCACAAATCTAGACCAAGTAGGTAGGTGTTCAGTAAATGTTAAGCATGTGTGCACGCACATACAGGTAACGACAACCCGACCTCTTGCATGTGCAAACAGAGCAGATGAGAAATAAGGCTGGGGTGTTGACTATAACCTTGGTGTCCTTGTCAGGACATGGCAGGGGTGTAGCCAAGTCCAATGCAAGTTAATAGAAAAAGAGTAAATGAGTGAATGAATGAATGAATGAATGAAATTTACTTTCCCTCCCTCGTTTAAACAATATATGGAAATAGTTTTTATAAAATTTCTTAAAGAAGGAAACAATCATCTCAAAATTGTAGTTATGTAAAAATCTCCTTCTCTATTGATACTGAGGCAAATACACTTAGAAACAGTTACCAGTTGCTCCCAAGTGAAGGCCGCTCATATATACATGTGGACACCTGCACATACACAGTCCTGTGCTGACTACTTTAGGGACAATCCCCCAAAGGAGGCTAGATCCTGTCTTCTATTTCCTTGAAAAGACACTAAAGGGAATTTAAAAGAGAAAAATTATGGAAAGTGGACAGCAATGAAAATATCATTTCACTCAGGCTCATAAATCATTTAAAAAATTCTTTCATTTCCCGCCACCCGGCAGATTTATTGAAAATTCATCATTAGTCCTTTCAGGGAAGCTTTCCCTTATTCAGAAGATGAGAGAATTTTGACCTAAATTGCCTAAAAGCTGAGCCAGAATACCATCATAGTTCTGCGGCTCCATTTCAAAGCCAGCCTGTATTTTACAGAATTTCAAACATCTAAGTCACTTCCAGTTACAGGAGCTAAAATTGGCCAGGGTGGAACTTGTGGCTGTCAGAGCTGATAAACATTTCCTGAATGCCAATTGGTTGGAGAACCATGTCTCTGAATGCCATTAAAAGAGTCTGAAGTCTACCTCAACACGTAACCCCAAGTTTCAACTGCTTGTTGGGAAATTGAGACTTTGTTTGAACAAGCTCAACCAATTTTTTAGTCCCTCATTCTGAGGTTAAGGGGATCTCATTCTGAGATCTCTGGAGGGAACAGGCCAAGTCTTTCTGTTCTGCACTGGGACGAGAATAATGAAGCTCAAATCCGGTGATCTGGGGGATCAGGGTCTTTCCGCATGGATTAATGCCTTACATGGGCCTCGTAAAATCGCAAGAAGAAATAAAAATCAGGTCAAAGCATCCAGTATTCGCTAAGGTAGGATGAAATGGGTTTAACAATAGCAAAGACCTTTTTCTACGTTGGAGGAGCTTTCTTCTCTAAGGCAAAGTTTATCTGTGGCAAAACTGGAAAAAGATGTTTCCTTTTGGCCACTTCCCTCTCCCCATCCTCTTCCATGCAGTGACCCCAGACAGCTAAGCATTTACTGCAAAAATTCAGACTGGCTGCCACCATATTTTCAAGGTGGTATTTGATACAGTTCTCCACACCCACCCTCTGAGTCTGGCAGAAAGGGATCTCCAGTGCCTGTTTCTTCTAACATTACAAAGCAATTAACACAATTCTGACACTAACTTCTTTGAGATCATGTCAGATCCCACACATTAAGGGCTCAGTCCTATAAGACTGCCCACCTCACCATCTTTAGACACCAATTATAACTGAAGCTCTCATTATCTCCTCCTCAGATTTGATTAATTTGCTAGAGTGGCTTACAGCAGAAGTCTCCAACTCCCAGGCCGTGGACAGGTACCAGTCCACGGCCTGTTAGGAACCAGGTTGTCCAGCAGGACACGAGCAGCAAGTGAGCAAGGGAAGCTTCATCTGTATTTGTAGCCGCTCCCCAGCACTAGCACCACCACCTCAGCTCTACCTCAGATCATCAGGCATTGGATTCTCATAGGAGCACCAGTCCCTGGTGCCAAAAAGGTTGGGGACCTCTGGCTTTTAGGTCTCAGAGAACATTTTACTTAGCAGATTACCAGTTTATTATAAAAGGATATAACTCAGGAATATCCAAATGGAAGAGATGCACAAGGCAAGGTACATGGGAAGGGGCATGGAACATCCCAGCTCTCTGAGCTCACCACTCTTTTGGCACCTTTGTGTGTTTGCCAACTTGGAAGTTCTCTGAAATCCATTCTTTTGGGTTTTATGGGGACTTCACTACATAGGCATAATTAAATCATTGGCCACAGACAACTGATTCAAGCTCAAGCACTTCTTCCCTCTCCCTTCCCCAAAGGTCAGGGGGGTGGGGCTAAAATTTCAATTCTCTAATCACAAGATTGGTTCCCTTGGAAACCAGGCCTGATCCTGAGGTGCTTCCAAACTTCCCCTTATTAACGAACTGTGTTGTAATTGAGAGGAGTTTATTATGAATATCAAGACACCTTTATCTCTCTTATCACTTAGAAAATTCCAAGGGTTTGAGGAGCTCTGTAGGAGAAACAGGATGAAGACTAAATACATATTATTATAAATCATAATATTACAGGGTCTATTATTCATATTTGATGAATGATGAATAGTGCTAGTTTAGGCACAAAGGAAACTTCTTAGCTCCCCTGGCTGCTGGAAGGAGATGGGTGTTCTGGGCGTCAGGGACACTTCCACCACTTTCCTTTTTCTCTCCCTCTCTCACCTGTGCTTCTGTCTGAGACAATTTCATTCTCCCCCAACAGAGACTGGCTTCTTTATAATGGGGAACATGGTTGCCTATAACTCCAGTGCCTCATAACATGTCTCTGGAGAGTTTCTCCTCTTCTGTAACCCAAACTTTAAAAATGCTGAGGAAGGACATTGATTGGGTTAATGGAAGTCAGGCACACTTGACCAGAAGAATCAACTGAAGCCACCAGAGTGAGGTTCTGTAACAGGCCTTTGCCTATTCAGGGAGAGAATCCGTTCAGAAATGGCAGCTCCCATTTGAACTCATTAAGGGGAGAGGAAAAAGGAGTATATCTGAAGAAGGGAGCTGGGTAGGCAGTGTAGACAAAGCTGTACCTGTTTCTCAGAGAAATCTGCAAATATTTGTAAAGCAAATTTCTCACTCACATTTAAGCCTGAATATAAGTAAGCAGCGGAAGCCAGAATCTGGGATGTTCAGGCCACAGGTACCAGGCCTCCACAATCCATCCAAGGAGGCCGTATGCTCTTATTCTCCTTATCTGTATCTCTTGAGCATTGCTTGCTTGATTTTAGCATAGTAATATCTTTTTATACAAGGTATGTATTTATAGAGAATGCATGTAAATTAATTTATATAAAGAATGAATCAAATTTTAAGTGAACTGGGGAAGTTACTGTTTAAACAAGCAACCTTTTATGAAAAGTGATAGTTCTACTTACAAAGTTGAAACAGCCTTAGAATTTATTTCACGTTTGAATATAGAATTTTATATGGGGCTTACTTCAGTTGGAAGGGGGTAGGTCAGGATGGGAAACACTTTTACATTTTACTTGCTGTTCTGTTAATGCGATGTTCTGAAAAGCATTTTGGGTTGCATCACATTTCCTTTTCCTATACTGCAGGTAAAGGCCATCCTTTGTGATGCTGAGTTCAATCTCCAGTTTCTTTTCCTTATAATTGGATGATCTAGAACAAGTCACTTATCTCTGTTGAACTTCATCTCCCTCATCTGCAAGATGGGGATTATGGCCATAGTTACTTTCACTTCGTGATGTGAGTGAGAGGTTCAAATTAGATAAGCCTATGAAAAAATATTTTTAATTGTCCATTACCATAAGACACTAATATGGATAATATGTTATACAAAGTATGTATTATTTAATATTATATTTCTTATTACCTAGGATCATGTTATATTTTCCCTTCTTACCATCTGTATCAGTTTGCTTGGGCTGTCAAAACAAAATAGCACACATCGGGTTCCTTAAACAACAGAAATGTGTTCCACACATTTCTGGAAGCGAGAAGTCCAAGATCAAAATGTCAGCAGGTTTGGCTTCTCCTGAGGCCTCTCTCCTTGGCTTGCAGAGAGCCACCTTTTCCCAGTGTCCTCACATGACCTTTTCTCTATGTACAAGTATATTCTTGGTGTCTCTTCCTTTTTTTTTTTTTGTTTTGAAATAAGGACACCAATTCTATCTGATTAGCACCCCACCCTTCTAACCTCATTTAACTGTTATTACCTTTTTAAAGCCCATGTGTCCAAATACAGTCACATTGGGGGTTAGGACTTTAACATATGACTTTTGGAGACACGATTCAGTCCATAACACCATATCATAATAACCTATGCAGAAATGTTATCACTGACTTTGAAAATAAGTAAGTAACTTTTAGATAAGGAAAAAAAAAACACATAAGCATTTTTTAAAAGAGCAAAACAGGAGTATAAGCTTTTGAATAAAATACACCAAGTCAGAGTTTGATAATTCCACCAGCTGATAGCCAGGTAGAAGTGGTATTCAACAGAACTTAGTAAGTAAAGGAATGAATGAATAATTAAGAATGGATAATGATGAATAAGTGAATGAGTAGCTTATGAAGGAATAATAAATTTTGCGGAAATGACCTCTTCTTCATACTAAGACTATTTTTACAGAGCAAACAGGCATTATTTACTGAAAACTCCTCCTCTTCATCTATAGTCTACCTAACCATTTGGCAGGCAGTTGTGGCCACCGAGTTATGTCCAAGTCAGAGTATGCAAACAATCCAGAGGCATAAAACAAGACTCTCTAAAAGCTTTCTGAATTCCTAAATGTCCAACAGCTTTGGTTTCTCTTGAGATTATCCTTGATAAAATTATCCTGCACAAAGATCTGATAAATTAAAGAGATGAGGTAATTACGGGAATGCAGGAAGAAAAGGTAAGGCAAGAGTCCTAGAGTTGGTGGCAAGGACAACAAGAACGTAGCACAGAGGACACAGTGTAGACCTTAGACTGCAGCTGCCATGAGGGCCTGCGGAATATCTCCAGCTACATTCTTAGAGCTGGTCATACCTACAGGCAATCAGGGCTATGAAATAATTTGAGGATCTAAGAATTTCCAGATCCTGATCCTCAAACACTTTTCCCACTAAGCTGGGAACTTCACTTTGAAGTGTATTTCTCTGCCTGTTGGAGTCCCTTTGGGTCCCCGTAGAGAGGAGACACAAGAAGGGCTAGGACATGAGGAGTCTCAGGAGCTTGAGAGAAGCACTGAGTGGAGATGTGTCAGGAACCTAAAATACCCTTCATACAATTGTGTGATTAGTATGGCTGACCATGGCACTTGGCATCAAAGATTTAGTAAGAAGAGAGTTGAACTGCCTTCTTAATAGTACCACAAACTGCTGTCTATGTCCCCAGGCTCAACAGTTTTGGGCACATAACTAATTCTTAGTAAGTATTAGTTGGCAGGAATGAATGGATAGAGGGGTGGGTGGATGAATGAATAAGTAGATGCAAGACAATTGGGTCTTCCTAAGGCAGTTTTAGAGAGAGTATTTGGCACTGTGTCTCCCAATTTTTTCTGCTTTTTTTCCACTGTAATGCCTCTGTACCATATTCTTTCAGGACCCTGATCACAGCAGGGTGCTATACATCCCTCTCCTCCTTCACTAACAATGGGCTTGCTTATTTGAGTTTTTCTCATATAGACATATCTATATATTCATGTTTATTTCAAAGCTTGCTTTTAAAACAAAAAGCATCTGAAATAACTTACTTATAAGGCACATCTAAAGCCAAATAAATAAAATACGGTCATGTACCATGTAATGATGTTTCAGTCAATGACAAACCACATGTATGATGGTGGTCTCATATGATTAGAACAGAGCTGAAAAATTCCTTTTGCCTAGTGACATTGTAGCCATTGTTATGTCATAGCACAACACATTACTCACATGTTTGTGGTGACATTGGAGAAGCAAACCTGCTGAGCTGCCAGTTGTATAGAAGTATAGCACACACAATTATGTGCAGTGCATAATACTTGATAACGGTAATAAACAACTGTTACTGGTTTATGTATTTACTATGCTATCTTTTTTAATCATTATTTTAGAGCATATTCTTTCTACTTATAAAGTTTTCTGTAAAATGGTAGGTTGTGTTATGTCAGCAGCAGCCTCTACATCTCATTTTTATCACATCTCTTGATTGCATCATTTTCTCTTGTGCTTGACTTAATCTCACGTTGTTTTGTACAGTAACAGGCTGTGCAGGTGTGCAGCCCAGGAGCAGTAGGCTACACCACAGAACTTAGGTGTGTGGTAGGCTATGCCATCTAGGTTTGTGTAAGTGCACTCTATGATGTTCGCATAATAATGACACATTTCTCAGAAAGTATCCCCTTTATCAAGTGGCGTGTGACTGTAGTGACCAGAAGATTCATAGTCATTACAAAAAAAGCAGAGAGAATAACTTGTAAAAAACTGAATAAAGGTGAAGTCAGATATTGAGGAAGGGACTCACAGGTTTGCCTTCCTAACCCTGGTGAACCCTGCCGTTCAGGATGGGCCTCTTAGGCCCACAGGCTCAGAAACCTAGTTTGGTCAGCATCCAAGAATGAACAGGCTAGTCAGGAACACTCTCCAATTAACCTCAGAGGCACTGTGTAAATCAGACTGCTCATTAATTAATTTACCCTCAATACCGTAACTCCTGTGCCAATCAGATTGGGTACAGCCAGTGCATTCCTGCCTGTAGACAGATATACCTGGCATGCCAAAACCAACCAGAGGGTTGCCCGGTGAGTTTGCTTGGTTCTGGGATCAGAACAGGGGAATTTTGACAGTTAATGGCTTCAGATCAGGTGCCAATAAAACTGTGATGTGCAAAGCCCAAGCTATGGCACCCAGTCTTTCAGATGCTGCTGGGCGGGCACTACTCACACCAGGCTCCTTGATCCTCATCTTTTCAGTGCTTCTACTGCTGAACAACACTCCTTTTGCCTGATGCAGTTTCTCCAAAGATGTCTTGGAACTCTCAATGCACTTAGAATCAAGATCTACTTATTTGAAAACTTTCCTCTCTCTCTAAGGAGATCACTAATATAATGTAATGTAATATACCATATTTCCAAATTAATTCTCAGGGAAATCCTAGTTCCTTTAATTTAAAGTGCTTAAGAGCATCCTACTTTTGTCTTCTCGTGTGATCAGGTAGCTAAGAGTGCTTGTTCTGAGGTCATAGAGACCTGGTTTCAAATCCAAGCTGGCAGAATATGAGCCATCACATAACCTCTATGAGCTCACGTTCTTATCTGTAAAATGGTCATGAAAATAGCAGAGAAGACTATTGTTCAGATTAATTACACTCATGTTTAGGAGCACTTAGCACACCTGTAAACTCACAAGAAGCAACGATAAACATGACTCTTAGTCATTATCTCTCATTCCTCCACTCAGCCATCCTTCACTGAGCACCCACTAAATGTGCCTGGCTCCACACTAGGCTAGGAATTCAGCACGGGGTATAATTACTACAACTGAGTATTAAATTTAGCTCTTAGCTTCCTGGATGCCAAGGCCCAACGGGCCATATTAATTATTGCTAAGGTTTTGTGTGTGTGTGTATGTGTGTGTGTGCTCATTTATTTGATCCTATGATACTTATACAAAAGCTTAGCTTAGTACCAAAAGATTTAAGCTCCAAATGAATGGCTATCTAATTACAGACTTTCAGATACTGAGACAATCAAATGAGAAAGACATTTCGGCACTCAACAGGTCGAACCTGGTAGTAGCACAAATCAACCCATACTGACAATACCCTAGGATTCCCTGAATTTCCAGCATAGCCTAAAAAACATAAACTAAACATACATATGATTGTTACAACCTCATACTCTTTGAAAATAAGATTGGTCCTCCTGGCTGATAAGAAGAATATGCAGATTCAGTCTAATAGAGATGCGACCCTAGCTATAAATTATTTCTTTAGAATTTTAAATACAGTCCTCAAGAAATGAACTCACATAGTTAAGATGCACATATGCATTTATTTAGCTTGATATTGAGTAATTCACATTAATAAGAAAGACACAGGGCCCCATCTTGCCATATGCCGGCAGTCACTTTACTGGACTCGAGATAGAATCAAAGTAATTGCTCCATAAAATAAAGCAGTTAGTAATAACCTAAACTCCAAAAGCCCTTTAATTTTCTGATTCATATCTTTAATCAATTTGCAACATGGAGGAATTGAGTTTTCCCTCTGGTTTCCCAATTGTTTGCTCAAAAGGGCTGCTCCACTGCCTTTGACTGACGTGACATTATTGCATTTATATTGACTTTTACGGCAGTTTTTACAACATTTGAGGTGCATAAGTTACAAGAAAATGCAGCACAGGAACATTTCGGGATGAAAGTAAGCCATAAAGAGAGTGCCTGGCTATAATGTCTGCAATTTACAGTGTGAGGACATTACAAATGGAGCAGAGCAAACTGGGCCTGGTCTTGGAGTCATCTCTCTCCAAAACCCTCTAGTAAACTGTCCAAGCTGTGTCCCCACAGACCTGGACCAGGAAAAGCCAAAGCCCTACCGGATGTGATGTGAGGTGCTCTGAAATACTTCCTTAGACATGAAGAATGTAGAATCATTTTCTGGTTTCAAAATTGGAGAATGGGAGGGTGCTGATGAGGTGGGATTGAGCACTGAGCATCAGCCTAGCTGGCCTTCCTCAACCTACAGGTTTGCACCTTTAGATCTCGCTGGAGGATGCAAACACACATGGCACAGGGTTAATTTCTGTTACATTACCTGTGATTTGGTCATGGCTCATGTCAGGAAATGCTCAAAGTTCCACAGAAAATTTAAATCAGTGAAGTCATCAAAATCTTCCCTTGGATCAGCCCTCACATACCTCTATACCTCCTTCTAGATGGATGGGCAGTAGTAGTGGCATTGGAATAGACCTAGCAAAGGTGGATCTAACGTGCTTTCTTACCTAAGAGGGATCTAGAGCTGGCTTTTGGTTTCCTCCTGAGATGGGTGGAGCTGAGGGCAGCCACCCCATAGCCCAAAATGTCAATTTACTAGCAAGTAGCTACCTCTCTAGAGACGAAAGAATGAAGTACTTGGTCAATACTCCTGGTGGGAAACTTTCTTTCAACATGTGTCCTTTTTATCTTGCATACACCTTTTCAAGAAAACACTTCTCGTGTACTAGTAGCATCCTTATTTTATTCTTTCTGATCATGTAGTTAATGCTTCTTTGGACTTCTGGGCTGTAAGGTCCTTGAGGTTGGGGACTACGCTTTTTAGGTATTTACTTTTGAACATTTCATTTTTAAAATACTAAGACACACAAAAAAAACACTCTAATCTGACTTTTAAAATATTATGTGACGTAAAAAACAGGAATGTGATCCTTTCTATCCCTTTTTCCTACTTTTCTCTAGTTGCCTGTCTTATTCTTTCACTCTCTCATCTCTCTATCATCTATCTTCATCCATTTGTCTACATGCATAATCTATGCATATAATCTCATAAACATGTTCACATACAGTTACTAAACATGAAGTCAT
This sequence comes from Eidolon dupreanum, assembly GCA_028627145.1. Classification (NCBI taxonomy): domain Eukaryota; kingdom Metazoa; phylum Chordata; class Mammalia; order Chiroptera; family Pteropodidae; genus Eidolon; species Eidolon dupreanum. The sequence goes on along the minus strand of CM053504.1, from coordinate 70,185,491 downwards.
TGACATGCAGACTTTTTTTCCATTTAATGCTATATTATGTACATTTTTTCCAAGGCATCTGTATCTAACTTGTTGTCTTTAATGGCTGCACCCCTAGACATAGAGCATGGATATTTTGGGGGAGCGATCCCTCAAATTCTGCAATGGTCTAGTGCCAGTTAAGCTTTAAAACATTGCTTTCTCTTCTCTGAACTCTTTTTCATGTTACCAAGGACTTGGCTGTTTCTTGAACAGAGTATGTCCTTTTAGGTGCCTCTTGTGCCTTATTAGTCTTATATTCACTTTTCTCTGCACTCAGTGCCTTATTCCATTCTGTATGCATAGCAAGTGCTCAATAAAAGCCTGTTATAAAAATGAATGGACACGCAGGAAGCCCAATGTAATGCTACCCAGTCAAGACCATAATCACCTGCTAGACAAACTGCATATGTAGTTGAGGGACTTTCTATGTTGCTTTCAGGAAGTTACTGAGCTTTTTTGTTTCCTCAGTTTCCCATTCATCCAGTAAGTCTAGAGATCTTGGCTTGTCTCCCGGGAGACCATGGGTGGAATCTGGTATTTCAGAGTGCTTAATGGTGCTCAGTAAATAAAAGATGTCATTAATATGCATGAAGCTATTTCATCAAGAGGCCAACAGAGCAAATTTAAAAGCTATCTTCAAGGGAAAAGAACTAAACTGCCATTATCGTGTATGCTAATAACGACAATAGAAGTCTGCAGGAGCCAGGACAATGCACTCCCTGGGGCCCCTCAGACTCTGCTGAAACCTTAAGGTGCCTTTGGTCTTGCTGTCAGTCTCTCAGGGAAGGAGCTGGAGAAGAAGAATCATCTTTTACCTTCAGACTCCACAACGGGGACTGGGAGCTCTCAGCATTCCCGGGCTGTGCTTAAGGGCTTATAGATGATACATCTAATGGTTTCCGAGAACTGTCCCTAACAATATGAAAAATTAGATGGGAAACAGCCAACCCATGAGCAGGAGAAAGACTTGGTAGGATTTATGATTTGCCACTACTCCAAGGTCACATTTCCACTCATAGGCATGAGAAATGGGGAGCGTGGTTAAGGCAGTCATGAGAAGTGAATGGAGCACACTGTGCCAACTAGCGAGCTAGCAATGTGCTGGGGAGGGAGGTTAGGTGACTGGGCCACTACATGCCCTTCGCCTAGGTCTTACATCTCACCTAGTCTGTACCTCATCTACAGGTAATCAGAGGCACCTTCCTGGGGATCCTGCATGTTTGTATCAGCAGGAATTCTAGTGTCTACCTCCCAAGGCATCTCCTTCTTTATTATCCAAGAACTTCTGCCACTGGGCCAGTCTTCATTCTAAATGTCAGGAGAGAGAACTTATGTGTCCATTAATGGGTCCCCAGTTGAGCTGTCTTTGTTTCTATTGTTACCACAGGTGTTGCCATTGAAAGGGTCCCACACCACAAAGTCCCCTGTGTTCTTTTTAAGGTTGAGAGGATATCTTTTCCAGATCCTATTACAGGTTCCAGTGGGTTTCCTCACTTGTGACTCCCTAGTTATAGCTGTCAATGGTTAAACAACTATGCCCAACTATTTCTGGGTTCTCTGCCCAAGACTTCCAGGTCCTTCTGAAGAGGCCAGAAAAATAGTTTCAGAATGTTTAAAGCTTTTTCTCACCAACAGATATCAGTGGACTTATCACAGATGATCTAAAAAGAGATATTTAGAAAGTGAGTCTCCCTTTCCTCCCAGAAAATCCCTTGGCACCTATGCAAATTTACTCATCTCTTCTTCATCTAAGCATACTGCACGGTATTGAAAGGATGTGAATGCTTATTCCCTTTATATCTCACATTTCCTAATAAGGAGGGCCTGCCTGTTTGTTCAGGAAAGAGACAAATTTGAAAGATTCCAAAGTGATTTTCTGCATCCACCTATACAATGAAATAGCAGATAAATTCTCTTGTTAAAAAAAAATCAGTTCTACCTTTATGGGTATTTTGCTACTATGTATAATGTGCCTTAGTAAATAACACTTGCTTCATCTATCCCACTGGGATGTTGTGAAGATCAAATAAGGCATGATAAAAAAAAAAAAACATGCATTTTGAAAAGCAAAAAAAAAGCTAAATAAAGACAATGGAATTGCTATATAAAAGATTCATTCCAGTAGAAATAGAATTTGGTTCTAGCCATTCTGGGTTGACTTCTGGGCAGGTAATTTTGCAACAGCAAGTAGAGATTAAAATTTGATTCCCCAAGGACTATCAGGAACAGAGGCATGCTTGATTTGTGGTGTAAACACAGAGGGGAAACCAAAAGAATGGAATTACCAATGAAAATAGTTACAAGGACAGTATTACTTATTTACAACATCCACCTCCCACTTAAATAATTGTTATTTCCTTAGTCTTCCCTCCAACATTCTACAGATTTTTGAAGCCACTTAACTAATAGGGGTTCAGTTTCCTAAATGTGAAATGAGGGAGTTAAACTAAAATCAGTAGTTTCTGAACTTTTTGTAGTCATAGAATGCTATGTATGGGCAAAGAGCCTTAATGAGTAAATTCACTGAAAAAGAGTACTTGAATACTCTAAGACTGTACATAGTCAAAGACAAACAATGATCTTCCAGAATTTGTTCATTCCTTACAGAGCAGGAGATGCTGCCCCACCTTGCAACTCCAACGTGAGCCCTTTGGGGTTATTCTAGGGCAACAGTTTCTAATGGCCAAGGCCCAGAACCCTGGCCCAGGACTGTATGTACAGTTCCACTGAGCTTCCTGAGTAATCTGATAATGTTGGGCAGAACAAAGGAATTTTGTAATCAGCACTTAATTTTTCCTAATTTTTCAAACAAGGAGAATGACTCTGGCTGGAGGTATAATGTGAAGAAATTACCTCTAATAATGCTTAGAAGGCCATAAGCCATCTAGACAATGAATAGTTCAGGTGGCTTTTGTTTATCTAATATTAAACCTGAATTCTCTTAATGAACTTATTTCTCACTTTCCTGATAGGTAGCTCTAAAGTCACCTCTTGCTTCAAAAAAGCACAGGAAAGCATGTTAAGAAACAACTCCACTTCTCCACATAAAGGCACTGTGACCACATATAAATGTTTTTAGGTGGAGGCAGAGGGTGAAGTGGAAGGTAAAGAGCACTTGGGCATAAACCCAGAAACATAAAGACATCTTTGGAAGGCAATGAGGCTAAGAGGTACTTACGAAAATCAACCCAGCAAGTCTAAGAAAACTGTGAACTTAGTGAAGGCCCCATGGGACACATGGTCCAATCATAGCTTCACTTTGTTTTTCTTCAGAGGCATTTAGATTGTCCTTTGTTCATAAACATTTTCATGACACACAGGAGAAATCCTAAGCAAGACATCATGTAGAGTGCCAGAGGGTACGTTGGTAGATACAGGTTGGAAAAGGAGGGTCACAACAAATCATGAAGGTATGCTGATACTGGCACTCGAGTTCTAATTTGTAGGGAGATGGGAGCTATAGAAAGTTTCTAAGTAGAGGAGTGACATGGCAGAATTTATTTGGCTTTCACCTGATCCACCGAGAAAGCAAGCAATAGAAGGCAAATATTTTATAAAAAGCCTACTCTGTGGGAAAAATTGCTGGCTTGACTCTCAGATCTGTGTCTTTTATTTGCATCTCAAATTCTGAATTTTTCCTCGACATTTGACTTTGTAGTTATTAACTCTGACTTCTAATCCTCTGGAAGGCAGGAACTAAATTCTATCCATGTGTGTCCCCATGACCTACTGTAGGGCCTAACTCAGCATTGGGGTTTACTAGAAAAGAAATTGACAAATGAATGGACATTTGGTTCAAGTCACACATTCCTAAACTTTTATAAGAGATGTATGTCCCGTCTGCTGTCTGAAATGACTATGGGCAAGAAATGCACAGAGCAGAGGTACAGGAAAATGTGCATGCCAAACCAAACAATCCTGGTAAAAACTGGGGAGTGTCTGAGGATGCCAGATCACAGCAGTTTCTGTGATTTCTGCCCTGGGAGATGTGGCGATGGTTCTGAGGGGCTGTATGTGCTGGGGAAGGCCAGCTAGTCCACCAGGCTTGCTCTCAGCCATAGAAACCACTGCGAGATGGACTGGGCCACATGCTCAGGGGTGCATGACCAAGGATGGTCACATGACAAGTGTGCTGGATATGGCAGGGGTGGGACAATCGCTGAACTAGGCTCTGTGTACTGGGGTGTCTCCCTGTGACCTCCCCAAATATCCATCAAGGGTCTAAACTTAGAATGCTGAGTACCATTAGCTTCCTTATGGAAAATGGCAAAGGAAGTCATTTTACATTAGAGTATGATAAAAGTGAAAGGCAGCTAGATGCCAAGGAAGAGCTCAACAGGGAACCCCATGAGACACTCTGGACTTCTGGTTACGTTAGAGGTTACAGAAGAGTATCTTCCCCTCCCTCTCCACCCACCTCTGACAGAAGAATAAGGCAGGCCCAGAGACCCTCATGAAAACATCCTCTTCAAAGAGGGACACTGAGGGCCTGTTTTCTGAGTTTGTGGCAGTGAACTGGGTATCACCTCTATGTCCTCAAGAGTCTGGAGTAGCTCTAGATAGGCTGAAAGAACGCAAAAGCCACAGAGGGCCCCAACTGGTGGCAGGAAGCAGAGAGAGGATGTCCACATAAAGGTACAGCCAAGAGGGAGCTTCCCAAGCATACCCCCAAACCTGCTGGTAAGAGTTTCTGAGAAAAGTTTCTGATGATTACATTTATTAAACTCATCCCTTTCTCTACTAGAATCACTGTTACAGTAACTTGACCATGTATTCTTTTTCAATGATCCTAAATATTTTACCTTTTCTTTTTACCAAAATACAATTCAATTTTAAAGAAAATGTTGTAATAATAATAAATCACCCCATATTCTGTCACCTAGCAACCCCTACTATAATTGTCTCTTATTCTTAATTCCCCTAATCAATGGCAGATTCTCTTGTCTTATAGAAAGGACATTCTGGACGAGAAAATGGAAGTAGAAAAGGAAGAATTCTCCTATTATCTATTTAAAGTGATACAATCTACTTTCAATGGAGCACAAAGGATCTATTCATATATGAACCTAGAACCTTTTTCCCTACAGTGGAGTCCAGCCCTAAGCCTTATAGTAAATACTTTGAAATTTAGCAAATTAAAGTAATTAGCACATGTATATTGTTAAAACATGGAGCAAGAGAATGTGGCTGATGGAAGTATGGAAACAAGAGTACATGCCTATAAAGATGAAGTTTGGCTTTCAGGACTGGTACTTAAATTCCACTACAATCCAAGTGTCCACTGGCTTTCCAATCTATGCTCCCATCAGTTCTCCATGCAAACTGGGATTCACACCTAACCCAGCCTCATCATCATGATACTTGCACTTTTCATCTTCAGCATCATCCCCTTCTCTCTGACCATCCAAGGCCCAGGTCACATTTAACTGTGGAGAAGCTGTACAAAGCTACTTCTGACTGTCCCATGTAGAAAGTGGAAAGATAAAATCTTGCTTTCCTCTGCCTTCCTTCCAGCTAAGGGAGGTTGTGTGACCTCTTTCTTGTCAATGAGACATAAGAAGTCTGCTTTTTGGGAGGTTGGTTGTGAAAAGCATTTCTTTCCTTCAAGACAGAGACAGGAATTTGCCTTGAATATAGATGTGATGTCTGGAGGTACACAGCTTTTTTGTGACGAGAAGGTGATGCCCATGAGGGAAAGGGCAAGGAAACAGCCCTCCTCCCACTGAGCTGTTGAATGTGTCTGCAGGCGCCTACCACCAGGCTCTTAACAGGAGAGAAAAACCAACTCCTATTTATTTAAGTCACTGTAAGCCAGTTTTTTCTTTATTACTTGTAATAAAAGTATTCTTTTATTGGTAACTGATATAAGCACCCTCACCAGCTTTGTTTAAGCAACCAACACGAGAGGCAATGTATATAGTGGTTATAAACTTGGCTTCTAGAACTCACCTTAATTTTGAATCCCAGGTCTATTGATTCTTAGCTGATGACCTTGGGCAAGTTACCCAACTTTCACAAGCTTCATTTTACTTATCCCTAATATGGGAATCACAGAGGTATGTGCTTCATATAAACACTAAATGAGATCATGCACATGAAATACTTAAAACACAAGCTAGCAGATAGCATCAAATGGCACTGGTTTTCCTAATAGAGGTACTCATCCCCTAGCACACACCGGAGACAGATTTCTGAACTCCTCCTGTGTCCCGAAGCTGGGCCCACTCCTCCAGCCCTCAGAGACCCACACCTGACCTTGCACTGGGAAGAATCCAGAGTCACCCCCTCCCATCTTCCTGGCCCTGCTCCCGTGAGCCTCCACTCTGGAGCCTAAGTTGGACTTACCTGTGATGAGCTCTCACGGTTGCTATGAGGCTCCCACAGCTGATTCAGGGCCTCATTCTACCTTACTTCTCGATTTCCTTGAAGGTGAAACTTGTAGCAGAGAGAGGGAAATAAGAAAGTTATGGGACTGTCTTCCATGCCCGTTTTCCCGTGGCCCGAGAGGCTCTGGTCGTTGCCATGGCAGTGGGCTCCAGGACAGCACCGTGGCAGCCGCTTGGTCTCCCTGGCACTTCAAGGATGAGAAAAATAAATTGTTCAAAGAGCCTCCTTCCCCCTCGGGAACTAGGGATTATGCTGAAACTTTATTATTACTTTAAATAAATAAATTACTCCCTTGAGGCCAGATGAAAACATGCTCTTATTAAGTTTTTCAGAGGAGGAAAGCAATTGGAGAATAAAATCAAAGGTGCCCAGATGGATTGAAGTGGCTCCTCAGAAGCTGACATAATAGCAATTTGTATTTATATTACGCTTCTCATCAAAGGAACATTTCACAAAGGCTCGTTCCCCCGGAGTTTCCGCCATGGAGCCTTGGGGATCTGCCAGCCTCCAAAGCCCAGCCTCAGGCTCTGACCACAGGACCACAGTAGGTGACCTCCCATCTCTGGACCTCAGGGCCAGCTTAGCCTCAGAGTCCTTTTGGGAGCTGCAAGGGGGCATCTGTGTCCCCACTGATCAGTGGGAAAGAAAGTGGCCACCTCCCATGTTAAGGACTCCTAGTGGACACAGTACACAGAAGATTAATCGAGATGGCTGATCTGTGCTCCCCCCCACCCACACACCCTCTCTCTCCCTCTCCTCTTCCCCCTCCCCTACCCCCTCATCAGAAGAACAGTTGGAAATAAGAGCCTGTCTGGGATTGGGATTCCTCCCCAACTATATGTTAGCGAAGATCAGGATTTCTGATTATGCTTCGATTTCCCTACACGTTTCAGACCTGCCAGATAGTGATAAAGAACTTTTTCTTTCCCTGTATTCCAAATGGGAGACAAGACATATGCATACATATATATTGAAAAGCTAAAGCATATATCAAAGGATTCTCTTTTATTTGTCTTTGTCTCCACAGTGCTTGATATATGGTAGGGGTTAAGTAAGTGTTCTTCAATGAAATAACAGTGCAGGTGAATTGATGAAGGTTGAAGGTGGATCAATGAGATGGTAAGTGGAAGTTTCCAGGTAGGAATGATCATTTTGTGCCTGGGGAGCTGGACAGGATTTCACCCCGCAATCACAAAAGCAATTAAATTTATAGCTACCGTTTATTGAAATGGTAGCTTGGCATTATTATGCTTGGCACTGCTTCAGAATTTAATGTTTCTGAAAGAAAAATCTTCACCATAACCTTTCTAATAGCACTACTTTACAGAATAGGAAACTGAGGTTCAGAGAAGTTGTTCCTTCTTATAGATTTGATAAGGTCAAGACTGGAACCCAGTTCTTCCTGGCTCCAAATCCGTGCTCCAACTCAGTGCCTCCCATGTCCCTCCACCCAGGGTCCTGCTTCATCTTTCCACCACAACGTCCACATCCATATGTGTTCCCTGGAAATTCCACACTTGAAATATGTTCTTTCTCTTTTATTGAGCAAAAATTCTGTATTTACTTTAGAGCCTACTTCTAAATCTTACAGTATCGAGACTGGCACAATCACCAATCACTTCATCAGGGAAGAAAGAGCAGAAATCCCACATCAATTAACAGAAGTTTGGGTATTCTGTGTAATGGCAAGTGACTCCTACCACCCAAGGTAGGGTTGTTTCTCATCATGAACTTCCATCTTTTGTGACCTCACACACACAGTAATTGTGAACCATCTGCTGTCAGAGATCGGGGTCTAAGTCCCAGCTCCACCAGCTACCATCTGTGTAAACTTAGGTAGGTCACTGAATATCTTTAAGTATTATTTTCTCACTTGAAAAAATGGAGATAATAATACAGAACCCATCTCATAGCACTATTGGAAGGATTAAACAAAATAATAACTATAAAATTCTTAGCACTACTTGGCATGCAGTCATGTTGGCAATGATTGTCAGTGATGAAGTGTGTGATCATCAAGATGGCAGCCTTCACATCCTCCTCATGCAGTGTTAGTCTAGATGAGTTGGCTGAGACTCTATGTGGGGCTAAAATGGAAGTAAAAGGATTTCAGTGACCTCAGCTGCGTGTCAATGGGGAACACAGGGGCTGACAAAGAGGGAGACCATCATGCATTGTTCAAGTACTACTAAAAATGGCTGCTTCCCATGAGTAGGACCAGCTTCTTGGGAGGTTAACCCTCCCAGCAGTGACACAAGAAGTGTCAAACAATGGGATAAACCTGGTCTAGAATATTGAAAAGAGAGAGTGTGCAGTGATATTCAGAAGGGCAGTAGGTGACCTCTGAAGGCCTGAGTGTCTCTCTCTGGGATAAACTGCCCTTCTCACCTCTGCTCTCTTGTTCACACCCCCCTCCAGCTGGTGCCCAACCCCCATTATCCGTGACCTCACTCCGTCTGTGTCAATGTTAATCACAACAATCCTTAGAGCTCAGCTGAAATCCCACTGGTTCTGTGAAGCTATTCTCACCAATGCAGTCCAAACGCCCTTTTCCTCCTGCATCCTTAAACCAGAACTGTCTCTTTCTCACATGACAGTTTCAGTATGGGGACCTTGCACTGATATTTTATTGTTCACATTTAAGCCTTGATGATTAGTCTGTAGTTCTCATGGATAGGAGCTGTTCCAAACACAGATTTTTGCATTCCGAAACTGAGGTCAGTAATGAGGCCAGATGGAACTGATAACCAGTTTTCAAGTTACATACTTGTTGCACAGAAAGATAAGTAGCAACCATCTGGCTGAGCAAGGTCTTAAAAGTTCATACAATCCAAATCCTTTCATTTGAAATAAATAAGTAAACTGAGAACCGAAGAGGAGACGTTCCTAGTCCAGACTCACAGTTAATGTCTGAACCCGACTACTGTTGCTCCACTAGTGTTGATAAGAGAATCCACACCAAATTATGCTTTGCATTTTCTCCCCTTCCCCTTAATACCTTCATTTTAATGGAAGTTCTGAGCTTTGTTGTTTCATTGAGAAAACAGTAAAAAAATACATGCTCACTTTCAATCCACTGTGGGCCTTCCAAACTCTGCCTGTTTGGAAGACGTGAGCTCTCCAGCCTCAACTTTCACCTTCCACTCTACTCTGCAGGAATACCTACCCAAGCCTTTTGCACATCTTCACACCTAACTTCACTTGACTAGCCATCTCCTCCTAGGATCTACTTTTAAGGTCATTGTCTATGTGAAGTCTTCACTGACACAGTTCCTCCCACCCCACCGAACCCTCCAAAAAAAGAAAAACCCTCTCACCAAGTTCTGTCCCAGTATCTTTGCATTTTCCTGCTGAGAGTTAGAGGAGATCACTGTTTAGAGTCCTTATGACACTGCATTGAAATTTTTCTGCTTCCATGACTCTGTTTGACCTCCCACAGGACACACTGGGGTATCTGTTTGGGTCACACTTTCCCTCAAGGTAATGTTCTATGGGGACAACTCCTCCTCCTCCCATCCTGCTCACTTCTGAAATATGTTCCAGATGAGGGTTGCTGTCTTGATAAGATCTTATCTCCCTGGCTGCAGTGACTGATCTGGCAGTGGGCAATGGCTGAACCTGGACCAATCAAAGTGCCTCACTACCTGGCCACATTGATTGGTTCACAGAAGGGCACTTGATGCAAGATAGGCCAATCAGTGTCTTTCTCCAGGATGTTTCAGGCTTAAGTTGGAGGAGGGCACTTCTTTTCCCCTCTAGTAATACACTAAAGATGAGAGGCCAGAGGTGCTAGAAGCCATGGTTCCCTCATACTGGAGAAGCCATTCTGTAATGTTAAAGCTGCCTGAGAGAAAAGAGCAAAGACAACATTTAGAAGAAGAGAATCTTGACTATGTTTGAGTCCTAGTCTTCCCAATTCAGCTCTCATCTTGCCAGTTAGATGCTTTGATCAAACAACCCTGTGGTGGCCTGATTTGTGATTCCTCATCCTGCAAATTTGTATGTCGAATTCCTAACCCACAGTATCTCAGGATGTTACTATATTTTATGAAAAGGGCCTTCGAAGGGGTGATTCAGTTAAAATGAAGGCATTAGGGAGGGCCCTAGATTAACATAACTGGTATCTTTATAAGAAAAGGAAATTTGGACACACTAAGAGACCCCAGGGACATGCAAGCACAGAGGAAAGACCATGCAAGGACACAGAGAGAACATGGCCATCTTCAAGTTAAGAAGAGGGGCCTCAGAAGGAACCAAACCTGCCAAACCTTGATCTTGGACTTCTAGCCTCCAGAACTGTGAGAAAATACATTTCTGTTGTTTAAGCTACCCAATCTCTGGTACTTTGTTATGATAGCACTAGCAAATTTATAGACCCCAATATTCCTTTTAGTTGTTGTTGCTGTTGAAGTTAGTTCAAGATCAGTCTCTAAGTCTCACAGTTCAAAGGGCATGAGTACAGCCTGTCAAACATCTTCAGCAGATATAATTGTGATTATATCCCAAGCAATTTTAAGTCTTAAACCAAGGCCCAAGGTATGTTACAACAGGGACAGAGAAAGGCTTACCCAGGAACTCATCGTGGACCTACATCAAGCTTAAACTGGTAAATTTAAAACTCTGTCTTAGTTTGATGAATTAATGGCTGCCTGAAACATTCTGTTGAATAAACAACTTTCTCCTTCAACAGAATCCAGAAACCTAGGACTGAGCAATAAAAAAACTGACACTCAATTTGTGAGTAATAATTATCTGGATAACTCTGCCCAAAAATCTTGGCATTTCTTTCTAAATGGGTTTTACTTCAGACAAACTCTCCTACAAGAGAAACCCCATGAAGGTGGTCACCCAGCTAAGATCAGTGCTTTAAATATAAGTAGATTACACTTTCTTCTTGGAGCATTTTTCCAACTTCCAAATCAGTTATTGCTTACTACCAGGAGTTAGTATTTCCTAGCTCGAATATGAGTGACTTTATCTGATAAAGATCCATATCATTCTTTTTTTGTCTGATAATATTATCTGAGTTCTAAGTTATACCACCATTCATTTACCAAATATCTACTGCAATGCCTACTATCTAGTGGTCAGAAAACAAAGTAGCTTGGCCTCATGAACTTAGCTTCCTACAGAACATCTATCATCAGGTGAAGATTCAGCCTTAACCCTCTACAGGTGCCAGCCTAAGGAACAACTTTTTAAACCCTTAATAGCTTCATGGTCTATGTACACTTGGTATGTGTGTGAGTTGTTTTTGCCCCTTGCAGTCCTTTATATATCGCTGTCCACTCATTCCATTTCATTGTAGGGATGCTTTCCTTCCTAAAATATAGTTTCTGAATGCATTTTCCTGCTTTCCTGTCTCTCAATAACCTTCTTGCTTGTTTTAAAAGTAAACTAAAGGTGTTTACTCGGGAAAATACAGAAAACAGAGGTTAAAAACAATGGTAAATTTACTAAGTTGTGAAAAGTCTTCAGTTACTGGTATTTGAGGTTCTCAGAAGTGTGAAAACAGAAAAGAGATTTTTCATTTTTTTAGCTCTCTTTGCTCTTTTTTTCAAATGCATCTTTTCCCATGAGTCTCACATAGCTCCCTGAATATTTCATCTCTAGCTTTGATACTCTCCTTCAACCTTTCACCTCCTCTTACTCGATTCTACCATTTTGGGGGAAATCATGGTTAAAATGCTGTTTTTGGGGTGAACATGCTTTTTAACAATGAACTTAACTGCCTTTACTCATTGCTTCACAGATTGAAAGACTGTAAGAAAAATTTGATTTAAATAACCTTTTATTTCAATAATTTTTATATATTTATTTATTTAAATAGCATTGCTATGTCTTCCACAAAAATACAGACAAAAATATTAAAATTGTTTACTGCATCTATCTTTCAATGTTCTTTATGTGGACACAAGATAAATTTTTGCATTTAGCTAAAGGGTTTTTAAAATAATTAACAAATGAATTCTCTGACTATGACTCTAAGTACATTTGGCCTAATTATGTGAAAATAGAGGAAAACTCTGACTCTGTCCACTCAGCTCAAGGCTCTGAAAGAACCTACTTTTCTACTTTTTTAGATGCTCTCACTTTTGTTATCTTCTTCAAGATTTTACCTTGTTTTAATAGAAAATATTTTGAAGTATTACCAAAATAACAACTAAAAATGATTCTGAGTTCAGATGTGCTTAGAAATTCTGAATAAAATAAATTAAGCCTTTTTTTTTTTAAGGAGCAGACTTATTGGAGATTTTTTTAAATCCTTATATACCATGAAAACTTACAAGGGGTGTCACTGAAAGCAACATTCACAAATTTATTTGACCTTCCATACCCCTTTTGTAGAAAGGCTGTTTTAGAATTAGCAATCTGGGAACATTGGTTTGAAGTCTCTAGCCACTTCAATGACATACAGAAGAAACCTTAAAGGCATAAAATAAAAACATTTTTCTTTTTCTTTTAAAAATCCAAGTTACTTGACCTTAAAATTACTATTATCTGCCTTAAAGGAAGTGGTATTTCTGGAGGTACCACATCGCATATTCTTTTTTAAAAAGGACCTTATTTACACTCTTGAGTCAAATAGTCAAATATATCATAATACAAAGAGAATCAAGTAGCCAAAAAATACTCAGAGATGTATACAGATGCCCATCGGTTAGTAATAAGCACTTTATCTTCACCATAAACTTGAGATGACAGATAAACAAAATATGGTCTATATATACAATGAAATATTATTCATCCTTAACAAGGAATGAAATTCTGACATATGCTTTAACATGAATGAATCTTGAAGACATACACAAAGTGAAATCAGCTAGACACACATACAAAAAAACAAATATTGTATGATTCCACTCCTATGAGGTATGTATAATAGTCAAATTTTTAGAGACAGAAAATAGAACAATGGTTGCTGTAGGCTTGGGGGAAGCGGAGGAATAAAGGGTTATTATTTAATGAGTACAGAGTTTCAATTTGGGAAGAAGAACAATTTCTGGAGATAGGTGGTAGTGATGGTTACACAACAAGGTGAATATACTTAAAGCCACCAAGCTCTACACTTAAAAATTGTTAAAAGGGTAAATTTCATGTTATATATATTTTATAATAGAAAATAACAACTTGAGGTGACCATCATGTGTAAATCCCATAGATAAATGGTAGAACAGCAAGAAGATAAAAGAGAATTTGAGGAACTGGTATTTGAAGAATATAAAATCTCTATTCAGATTTTTGTTTTGAAAATTTTTTTTTAATACAGGAGGTAAAGCAGCATGGCAGTTTTGAAAGAGAGTGCTAAGGTAAAAAGAATTTTAAAATCTTAATTTTTCAACATGTTGTTAAATTTTAAATATATACGAAGGCCTACTGTGTACATGCATAAGGCTAAGTAATATTATAGATACAAATACAGAATGTTTTTATCCCTGTCCTCAAGTAATTTATAATCTTACAGGAAGACACACCCATGAGTAACTTGGAGACAACAAAACTATCCTAAGGGATGTACATGAGTAATAAATACAGAACTCTGGGAGTATGGGGGAAGAAGATAGTAAGTCTGATCGAGGATTCATTTCCTCTTCTTTATACCTACCCCAGTTCTTCCATCCTTGAGTGTCACAATAAGCCTCACTTCCTATGAGAATTCATCCCTGACTGTTATAACCTACTGTGGTCCAACTTTTGAATTCTCACTACAATTCCACTCTAGTAACTATTCAGATCCTTGCCCTTTCTGTCTATGGTTTTAGGCAGACATTGTAACATGGCTAACATATATTTTTATGTATTTTCATGTGTTCCCTCTATTTTGTTAGAAGCAGCCATTGCTTTGGAGATGATTTAGGTTGTTCGAATAAGAATGAAAGGAAAAAGGGGGAAATTTGGGTTTTGAGGCCATAGTGCAAAAAAGTTTTGAAAGCTAGGTTTAATCAAGAGAGAAAGAGTTTTCTAAATTTCAAAAGCTCCTCTTTTCAGATCAGAAGCAAAGTCTGGAAAACCCAATGGCAGAATTTTACCCTAACTCATAGTGCAGATAATAGAAATAACAGAGAAGTTCTCACCACGTAAGACAAGGAGAAATCATTCCCAGGTAAGGAAAAGGATGAGGATTTTCTGTGAACACCCGCAGGATAAGAATACAGTCAGGTTCTTTGAGAATCAAGGGCCTGGTCTTTCTTGGGCCTTGACTAAAGGTGGAAAATTAGCTAATAAAAATACTAGCTCTACTGACTGATATTTTCTAGAAAACCCATTTTGCTCCTCTGCCCCTCTATACCTAAGATGGCTAGAAGAAGTCTTAGGTGAGTCTGAGACAGAGAGCTCTGATTCCATGAGATGTGTATATTGTATACAGGGGTCCCTTAAAATCCCTTGAATTCCCTGTGGACACAGAGGTGCTAGGACCCTGCAACACTGGGTTAGATGAGAAGGATAAAAAAATGCAGGGACTTCTCTGACACAGATATATTTGATGACTATATATTTTGATTGTGTGAGCAACAACACAACATAGACACACAGGTGAGATGAGCCACGTGGGAAGATACTGGCACAAAGTATTTGGGAACAAGACCGGGCCACCCTCACCCTGGCAGACAGAACCGAGGACAGTGTGTAGGGCAGTCCACCTTATGGCCAGAGGGCACGTCAGCCTTCCCTGTGTGCATCTAACCATCTTGGGAAGACATATAGAGACGCTACTTGTAAAAGAGGAAATATGCCTGATTGAGCATTTAAACAGGTTCACTAAATACTGTCCATATTACACCAAATTACACCTAAGTAAGTTCTAAAATGAAAAAGATTGAATTGCCTTTAATTGGAAATTTTAAATCCACCCTACTAGTATTGGTTGGACTGAGAACATGTATAAAAATTTATTCTTTTATTTTTCAACCCATCTTATATAGAGTATGTGAATGTTCATAACCTTTCACATGTCTAACACAATAAGCAGATTGTAGTCCCCTGGAGATCTGTGGAATGCTTTATGCTATGTATGCAATAGGTACCCCGAAATATATGCAGTATGAAGACACACGAGGAAAAAAAAATGTGCATTTCATTTCCTCCTTGCCTCTCATTCCACTAAAGCCAAAATAAATTATTTAAAAAAAGAGATTTAAAATAAAAAAGAATAATGTAAGAGAAATCACAGCGAGAGTTCTGGAAAAATAACTGGTATTAGGAAAGTCACAGGGCTTAGTCCTTAGAATATGAATACTGCTAGCCACAGACGGTCTTCCTGCCAACCTTTCTGTCGATAAGCTGAGGTAAACATCTATCTGAACCAGTAAAGTCCTGCAAAAGTAATAAGCAAAGTTTTCAACCTTCAAAAATGTTTGATCATCTCTCTCTTATAGAGAAAAACTCTGGAACTTCTTATAAATGGATATTTCCCTTGGGGGACTAACAGCCTCTCCAGGGTTAAACTTGCATTCTGCAGAAGATTCAGTGAGGCAGCTTTACAAGAAAGTCATTTTTTTTCCTATTCTCTTACCTTAAAACCTACTTTGTTTTAAGAAGTCATTGAATATACATTTTCCAGATAAGAACTTCCAATGGGGGAGAAATTTTAGACAAAGCAAAACACAATCTGAAAAGTTGGCAACCGGGCCAAAGAAGTCTTAATGAGAAAGTTAACAGACTGGCTGGCTTTTCCTTGGTGTGTGTGACAAAGTGCGCAAGGCTGTTAACAATAGAACTCTGTAAAAAGCACTGTGGAAAGCAGGTGAATATTGATTCTCTGTCTTAAGCTCATAAATAATTAATAAGGCAATTGTAGTTTAAAGATATAGGCATTACTTTTTTTAATCTGGCACAATGGTATTCAGAAACTCACTATATTTAGTATCCTATAAAAATATCCTCTCATCCTTTAAGAAGCCACTCACATTTCATAAAGCCTCCCCTGACCAATCCAGCCCTTACCAATCACTCCCTTCTCTGAACTCCAAGAGCATTTATTGCCTGTAGCATTCACTGCGCAGAAGCTGTTAGGTGTCTTTTTTTTTTTTTTTTTTTTTTTAAACAAACATAGTCCAGTAGATTCTCCAGGGTAGGGATCACTTAAATTCCTCTTATTATCCCTAGTACCTAGCCTAGGGCCTGATCCACTGCCCATAAGTGTTCAATAAATGTTTGTTGTTAATGATGATATGTTGTAGACACATCTGAAACATAATCTGGATAAACACAATACAGGAAAAGTGCAAATCATCATCTAACAAACATGCGAGCCAAGAAATCAATATGAGAGAGCTGTCTGAGCACCAAGTGAAAGACAAAGTAATGCCCTTCTCCCCGCCCCAACATCCAACACGGTGATGGATTATGCTACATAAAATTATCGATAAAGAGCAATGTAGTCACAATGATTTCTAAACAGAAGCAAGAAATATTAGATACAAAATGTAACATTACAACAAAGGCAGCAGAACTGAGAGGCCATACATAGAGTTACAGATAGCTTCAATTGATGAAGAACCTCTTTGTAAATAAGTAACTTCAAGCATAATAAAAACATGGTGCTTTCATTTCCTTCTTCTCTATCTTCCCAGCCCAGAGACCGAGATGCTGATTTCTTGAAAGATAGGTCTCATGAGCGTCACTTGCCCCTTAAACAAAGGAGCAGGAAGGCAAACTAGGACATTCAACCTTTGCCAAAACAAACCCTTTCAAATGAGTTATATTTTCAGAATATGAGTCAAGTTGAGTAAATTCATACAATTTTCATTTATGCTCACAACAATCTACTAACCTCTGGTCTGAATTTCTATCTTCTTCCACAAGATTTGACTTACTTAATAGTAGAAAACTCAAGCCAAATCCATTATAGCAGTGAACCTCATTTTGCCTTTCTGTCACTCTTACTTACCCTTTCTGTATTTACAACTTTCTTTTATCCTGGAGGTGGGGAACTCTTAAGTAGAAGGTGCTACCATTTTTACTGAATGTATAGGTAGCATACTAAGCACTAGCATTGGTGTAACATGAAGCAAGGAAAAAAATTATCCAGACCAATCCAAATGTCCCTGGGCCCTGGGACTAAGGGAGGAGCAAGTGGGGGCCAGAGACTGATCATTCCCCCTAACTTATATATGCTTTGATGTTACATGAACAACCAGAATAGGATGATTAATTTAACTGATCACTTCAGTGGGACATTGAAAGTGATTCAACTGATTTTTAATAGCATTTACTAGTTCTTTGGCCTAATTAACCAACCAACAAGATTTGAACTTGTGCATTTACCCTTCATTTCATCCACTACCATGTTTCTCTATCACCTCTTAAATTCTAAATGGATTTAAGAATTTGCAAAATAAATCTGTTCTATGGGCCTGTTTTTTCCTCTACTATTATTAGTCTTTTTGATGCATGAATCCACTAGCTAAAGGAAATGAGGATTGAATTCCATGAGTTAATCAACATATAGCAGTAACAGTTTCTATAACCAACAAGGCTTTCCTCACAGACAAAGGAAGACCAAAATAATCTCATCTCTTTAAAATAATCAGCCTCTGGCATCTTTTTGTGAGCCAAAGTTCTCATTGAACTAAAGAAAGAGTTATACATATATAAAGTATTCCTAAATTTACTGAATGCAGGAAGCTTTCATTACAGGATACAAAATTTTCCTTCTAGACCCTGCAGACATGGACTTAGGAATGATTTATGTACTCACAGTCACTCACTTCCTGTTGGCACAGTGGACCGAGGTGCTCCAAGCCTTTTCCTTGTCTGTAGGAAGAGGTGGGGATATCTCAATGAGATGTACTCAGGTCCAGAAACACCCAGAAGGTTAACTGGATAGAGCCTGAACAGAAATACAGAGGAGCTCGTTTAGCACTGTTGTTTCATGGGATGATGGAAGCAGCCTGTAAAATGATGAGTTGAGGCAATGGTGGAGTCAGCACAAGGAGACTTAAGGGGCAGAAAGTGGGATTCCCCACTAGATGGCACTAGGAGACATCCGTGGCACCCATGGGTACTGCTACTAAGGCAGAGAGGAGAGAGAGGATCAGTAGGCAAGGCCTTATATGGAGCGTTATAGGGATTAAAGTGAGTATATGTGGGTATGAAGTACCTCCTTAAATTTATTCCTATCTTGAAGGTATACCTGGGATGGCACATGTGTTATGTTCTTACGAGTATGATTACATGTGTGGGTATGAATATGTGTGTGAACGCACACATATACACATAATCCATATATGTGTGTACACGAACATACACACCTGTATGTAAGGTTAGGTATGGGTTGATATAGGTATAAGAGAATATTACAAATGGAAATCACATTGGAGGAAGGGGACTAACTTCAGCTGAGCGTGTACTGTGTGTTGTGCCTTTTCATATGTTTTCTCACTTAACTTTCTTAGTAGCTGTGAAAGTGGCTATTATTACCTCCCTAAATTCCATACATTTTGATCATGGTTACCTGTTGATATCCAGATACAAAATTCATTTTTAATAATGCATCACAAAGCAATTTAAAAAGAGTTCTGGAACGCTTATCAATAATAATAGTATAAACAATAACGATAATTGTCTTTTACTGGTATTTCTATGTTCTTAATATCTCACCTCAGAATACTACCATATCCTTGTAACAGGTCTCCCCAATCCACAACTTGCCTGTCTGATGGATTCTCTATGTTCTTACTACGTTCACCCTCCCTAGATACTTTCACTATGCCCTCTGCCCATTGTCATCCATCATGATGCTCCACTGTTCTCAGCATAAAATCCAACTCTCAGTCTGGTGTTTCAATCTTTCTCTCTCCAGGTTCTTTTTCCACTACTCTCCAAGGCACGCCCTTTGGTTTAACCAACTGGCTCACTCTCTGATCCTTAAATAGGGCACACACTTTCTCACTTATCCCATGTTTGTATTCTCCCCTTGCTCCACGTGCACAGGTGTGTTTCCCAATAGATGGCAGGTTCCCTTGAGAGAGAAGGTTGTTACCTACTCATCATAATTTCCCTTACAGTACCTGGCCCATGTCTTAGACCAGGATGTTGTAATAACTCTAGTTGTCTGCCTGCACTGCCTCCATCCTCCATCTTATGTCTTCAAAAATGAATGTCCACAAGGAGTCACACTTTATGATCTGACACTCAGCAATTCATGTTTTATTTTAACTATGGTGACAAAACTTTATTGTTATAAAAGTTAAAAATACTGAAAAGAACTGAATTTGAGAGGAGGAAGCAATATATATATTTCATTTCTGTCTTTGAAAAGTTGAAATTCTAGACCTTAAAGCTCAAATGTTGTGTTGGTTGTTAAGAGCTTCTGTCAAGCATGTACTCTGTCCTCCAGTTAGTTCCATTTCTACCTTATAGAAGTAACTTTTTGGAGAGGGATATTGAAGGCAGAAAGGCTAAGACGGTAGGACAATCTATAGTCAAAAGATCCGGCTTTGGGTACTGGTTTTATTGCTGACTCCTGAGTGACCTTGACAAAAGCCCCTTAACCTCCCTAGGCAGTAGTTCCCTGAGCTGTAAAATAGGAAGTCTAATATTTAAACTCACAGGGTTATTGTGGGAATTAACTGTGATAATTGCTGTAAAATGCATTGTAAATTATAAGGGGCTTGCAAATGTTAATTATTATTATGGAAACATTATGGGCATCTCCATGTTTTCATTTGTTTAGTGTTTCCAAAGCTCTAGAATAATTTCTATCATGAAATGTGTGATTTCTCATGTCCATATGATTGCTCTATGTTCCAGTTCTAATTCTATTTATATTGGTATCCATCACAGTCAACTTCTTAACAAAAAGTTATTTTTACTGTTTGAAGACTGTTGCTTAAGCTATTGTTAGTAACCCAATTAAGTATTTTGGCTAAACTTTTAATTTTAGATTTTGATCCCAACCTTGGACTTGCAACTATACATTCTCATTCTCTCTCTCTCTCTCTCTCTCTCTCTCTCTCTCTCTCTCTCTCTCTCACACACACACACACACACACCATCAAATTTATTTTTCCTCCTTTTTTCTTTTCCTTTCTTCTTTCTTCCCTCCTTCCCTCCCTCCCTTCTTATCTTCCTTAATTTCTTTCTTCCCTCCTTTCTTTCCTTCCGACCATCCTCTTTCCTCCTTTATGCTTCCATCTCTTCCTTTTTTTCCTTTCCTCCAGTAAGTCTGAAAATATTCACATCAGAAAATGCTACATGAGTCTTTGCCTAGAGTGCCTATTTGTCTTTCTCCTCTGTTTAAGTCTGCTTGATAGACACTAGTAGGTACAATGTACCTGACTGTGTGTTATTTACCATTTAAGTCTCGGCACAGAATCTCAGGTTAATGCATATTCTACTATGCAAGATATTCGGTTAGCTGAAGAACATTCCCCAGGCACTCCACAGCCTATAGGGGCAACACATTATCTATGATACGATGGGAATTATTGACTCGCTGGACCAGAACACTCTCGGAGACCACAAAAAGACTCTTATTTCCACAATGGATTGAAAAGCCAACGGACTCTGATTTCCTGCATATTCACAGTTTGCAGATTATTGATCTCATAATGAGTTAACTCTGTATCCTCTGGGTGTCCTTAGCCGAATGTATGTGCGACCCCCCATAGGAAGTCTGAGTTGCAGAAAGCCCCAAACCAGCACCTGCACAGCAGCTGCTTATAGAGCTCAATTGCTCAGATTATTTTTGTCTTCAAAGTATAATATTTCAGCCTTCCTGAAAACATACAAGGTCAGGGAAAGTAATACCCCTTAGGAAATAAGAAGTAAATTGCCATAGACACACATTTATAAATGAGAAAGGCCTATAAAAATATAATCATAGAACTTTCAAACTGAAATTAAATACAATAAAATTGTTTACAATTTACTGCATATTAAGGCTAGCCTTGGTGAGCTAAAGACAGTAATCTTTTTAAAATTGTGTGTGTGTGTGTGTGTGTGTGTGTGTGTGTGTGTGTGTGTGCTTATTTTCCTGAAGGGTGCTTATTTAATCAAATGCCCTTATGTCACATAGCCTCCCAAGAAATTATGTTCTCCACTGACTAATATAAGTTACATGAGAGCTACATTGGACATTTTGGGAAAATGGTCAGAAATTAATATTACCCTCATCTAGTCTATTAAAAAAATTATTTTCTAAATTTCAGTATAAAGATCAACTCTGCTTTTGAATGACCACTTTCTCACATATGCAGATGAAACCACACACTTTGCTCCTGTATTTTGATGGTCTTTCTGTCCCCACCAGCCTCTCCAAATCATCATTCCATCTCATACGCTAATGGAGATCCTCCTGCTTTAAGCAGAATTCTAAATCAGAACCCACCATCTGAACCATCATTCTTTTTCTCTCCCTTTTCTCCCTGTGAAGTCCCCCTCTTTTCCCAGACTTGTCTTTCTGTCTCCTGGAGGGATTCAACAGCAGATTCCTTTGTTGAGACCTCAGGGATTCACATATGTGAAGTGCTCACTCTGTTGAACAAAAGAATGAATGGATTCCAGAATGGGTCCAACCAGGAATCCACTCTAGAAAGCCTTCTCCTAGATGTGCCCCATGTTCTACAGGATCTTCACATTTTTAATATGTGAAACATTGAAAAGATCTCTAAGCTCACAGAATTGGTTTTCTAGTGAAAGAGTTTAGCTTCAATGCAGGCAGTGGAGTCTTCAGTTGTATGTCTTTGAATTGTTCCTACTTGATCTATTTTCCATCAAGAGCTCATAAGCACCACAAATGCAATGATCTTTTCCCTGTTTCTGTGTTTAACCCTCAACAGTTCTCATTATATCTCTCTGTTCAACAAATGTTGATGTCCAGCTCTTTCTACTTCCATCCTCAGATAATTTATAGAGTTGACTATAATAAAATGTTTTGCAACTTACTACATGAAGTCTTTAAAGGTCCTCTGTCAGTTAATTAATAAAAGAACATTTCAGCCTGTCCTTCACATCCACTGGCTTGAAGTTCATACAACCTGTATTTGTATGCATCATATGTAAACCAGCTTTGGCCCACTGATTTGAGGGTTTCATCCATCAGCGGATGAATGGTAGTACTGATCTCTGGCCCTGTGTGCTGCCTGGTAGCTGGTGCTGCAGTAGAAGGTCCAAGCCCCCACTGCTGCTGGGATGCTGGGATGCTGGAAGAAAAGGATCTCCTCATGCTCAGCACCAATGGCAGTCCCCTATTCTCACCTGGATCGGTATCATGGTGAGGGCCATAATTGTGCCTCAATACCTACATCTCCTATCAAGGTATTGTAAGCAAAACAGAGAGAGCTGCTACCAAAGGCAGGTAAACTACTCCTTACTTACCATTCCTCCTCATCTCATGACAGTCTCTCTTCATACAAAATTTATATAGATGGAGTGCGAGGCAGAGCAGGGTTTCTGGCAAGCAGTTGGATAGGTACCTTATCTAGAAAGGTTTCTTTAAACTTCAAGTGGAAATTTAAAAATTTGAAGCTGCGTTTATTTTACGAAAACATATCAATTGGATTTGGCTCACTGATGTAAAATCATAGCTTACATGTCCGATAAAAATTTCCTTGACATTAGCAGTTAACCTGAATATAAGGCAATGATTCGTTAACTATCTTTCTTTTATTGACAGTGCCAATTTGTATTCAGCTGTTTAGCCATGATAAATTTACAATATTCGCTTCACTCTTAAGAGTGCTATTGATGAGACAAAATGAGAAGACATGCTTACCATCACTTTCTTTAAATCCACCCTTATCCAGAATCTAAACACACCACAGTATAATGTTCTCAGAGGTCATTGAACCCCAACTCTCCATCAGACCAGTTAGAAGTTTCCACAGTCATTGGAGAACCACACACATCAGCTCTATAATAACATGGCAAAGGTAGCACAAACCATCAGGTAGATCAAAAGGTTTCCATTTAATAGTCATTCAATGAGCCCAAATAGTTGGAGTAGATTTTGAAACTTTTTCCCATGTCCACAGATAGATCTATAAATATATCCTCTTGTTCTACTGACGGAAGCCTCAAAAGACTGATATTTATTTGTTTCAAACTCATCCATACTCTTGGGGGATTCCCTTTAGCTTTTTTATTACTACTCTAGAATAATATGCAAATAATTAAGTGACAGCATGCCCTTTGTTTGAACATGATTAAATATACAACAATTACCCCATATAGTATATTCTATGCACATACAACTCCCTTCAGGATAATAAATATTCCTAACCCCAGCCAAATATATATATAAATTGTTAGCATTCACTCTTAAAGCTCTGTAAAACCAATTCTCAGATCGTGGCACTAAACACTCTCTGCTCCAGCATCTACACAAGCTAGTTGGAGAATTCATGCTCTATAGTGTTTGACACACTCATTCTCTCAGGTGAAATACTGCAGGCGAAACTGCATAATTTATTAGGCTGGTACAGCAAGGCTGAATAATTAGATCATCTCTTTGTACAAGGCTACATATTATGATGATCTTTTTAACACTTTAATCTAAATTGGGGTTAGAGCTGAGGCGTGGAGGGGGGCTCAAAATAAACTAATTGAAAGATGCTCTTTATGAAATAACAGCTATATCATTCCATGGCATCAAAAGTAGGATTCTATCCTCAAAAAGCTTCAAATTATCCATATTTTGGCAAACAAGTATCAAATGTTTTAACACTAGAAAAATGATTATATGTATATACATGTATGCACATGGATACAATGTTGCATTTTAATTTTGGTGGGTGAAGAGGAAAAGAGAAGCTTAGAAGTTAAACTTTCCAAAGTCAAAGAAAAAACTCTGTCTTACCCTTCAGTTCCTCTTGAACCTTGAAATGGCAGTTTGGAGAAGAGGAGCCAGTGTCACCAAAGAGATAACTCTGAATAAGAATTCTGGATCCTTCTCAGGTGATCAAGGCAAAGTAGGCAGCCAACACGGAGGACACATGGGTATCCAAGAATTTGCTACCCTGGTTCAATCAGTCCTTCCTCACTCTTTTTCAGCACCTGAGCACTAAAATGGGTCCATCATTTGAGGAGATTTGCTTTTGAAGTTCCTCACCTTGGACTGCTCTCATTATCATCCCGTTCTCCTTCAATGGCTAAGTGATACGTGAGCACTGGGTTATTTTCCCATTGGAGAATTTGCTTCTTATTAAGTAGTCAGACAACCCATCTCAGGGGCTCCAGCAAGAAGCATTGGAAGATCATTTTTCCCGTGGTCACCCTGGTTCTGCTTGACCTCTCCTCCGCCACTTTGCTTCCTCTTATTTTTTTTTCTTTACACATTACTGAGAGGTTAAATTTTTACAAATATTATAAGATATTTTGTCTTTGAGCTGATGGGAGATAAGAAGAGCTCATACACCTGGCCTTCCCAGTATGGAAAACTCCATTTGAGAAATGAATTGGCTTTCATGGAGGTTGGTACATGAGCATACTTTACCATGAAATTCGGGGTGGAGAGGCAGGTTCAAAGAAAAGAGAAACCTTCCCATAGGATCTGGTCCATTTCTCTTTGAGAGAGGACATGACTAAAGTCCAGTTCCATCACCATGATTATTTCTAAACTGAAGAAACTTACAGCTTAGGCACCTAGAACCCCAGCTTTCATCACCTTCATGTCATTCTCCTCTTCATTATTATTATCACAAAAAGAAACAAAAATAATTTTTTATTCCCCAACATTGAATAGAATGATTTGCACATATTTGTCTTAAGCCTAGGGTAGAAACTAAAGCTTACTCATATTCACTGTTTCCTTTGAACATCACATAATTGGACCCTAGAATTTCCTGAAATCTTAAATTTTATTCTGAAAACCTTATGTGAGCTATGACTTTATCCTAGGGATCAATTCCCTTTAAGCCTCAGTGTCTATCCCTTGCTTTTGGAAATGAAACTGTTTTTCCAGAGTCTCAGCATGCTGTCCTTTGGGCTTTTGCTATATCTATAGCAACCACTCTGTTGGAGAACCTTACAAATAAAGCTAGGCTTTGGAGTCTGGGCATACATAAACAGATACACTGCAATAATAAACATTTTAGGTTCTTTGTTTAAACCAGCAACAATTGCTTATTAATAACTGCTGAGGTATTGCCCTTGGTTCTGACTGAAGAAAAGGAATTCTATTTCTTGAAATACAGTACAATTCCAAGTTCATTTATTCTTGCAATTAACACATTTCCACTTCATAATTCAATATTAGACCCATGTTTAGAAGATGTGTGAGGTCTCACTTAGCAATTGAAGGTGAAATTCTCTGTTATCTTTGCAGAATTTCCTAATTTTCTCCACGAGCAGTACATCCCCATTTCGAAAATTATCCATTTCAAAAAAATCTAATGTCTTTATGAGGTCATTCACCCTGATTTCAGCATTTCTGTGAGACTGACAGAACAAGTACCAAATATTTTATAAGTGGGAATGAATACAGAAAATAATGTCTAATCATACTGAATTCAATGCAACATTTCCTTTTAGTCAATAATCTCCTTACCAAAAGGAACCAGGACTCCATAGAAAAATAGCTAATCCTAGGACTGGGACAGGAAATATATGAGATAAGCCTAGAGAATCTTACAGCATCAAAAGTCAGTGTTTAAACACACACACACACACACACACACACACGCACGCACGCACACACACACAGCAGAAATATCAAAGAAACACAAGAGGAAAGATCTCTCAAGAGCCAAAGCTGAAATGATATGGACAACAAAATAAAGTAGTAAAATAAAATAAATATCCATGAGTCTGTAGGGGAGGGAAAATTTCCTTCTGCTCTGTTAGGTTTTGCAGCTGGGGATAAAATTAAACTGATATAAGACAGATTAACAGAAGAAAAGCACACCAATTTTATTTAATATTTTCACATGTACACAGAAGTATTCAGAAGGAAAATGAAGACCTGAAGAAGCCGTTAGACCCCAAAGCTTATATATCTTTCTGAACAAAAAATAAATAAATTGTGGGGATGTGACAAGAGAAAGGAGTTTGGATTAGGGGTAGCAAATTGTGGGACAGCGACTAGGAAATAGATGGAGAAAACTAATGGAAGATCAGGGTTGTTTTGATAGGTTTGTTTTCACAGGTCCATGTTGAAGTTGATTTTTCAGTCTCTGGTGATAAGAATGTTACTCTCATCCTGTTACAGAGAGGGTACCTTTCTTATCGAAAATTTTAGGACCTGGTTTTAGATAGAAAAGGAGAGGTCAGAGAGCTCTTTCTCAAGTTTCTTCAGGTCAAAATAATCTATATGCCAGTCACATATTTTGATGTGGCATGTTCTGAGCCCCTTTAAATATATTACTGACATAAGCAAGTAAATAAATAGAATAGGCTGAAATAGGACAGATCTCCCAAGCAGAACAACTTCAAATAACTTCTGTAGATAATCAGCCCTCAAGAATGTGCAGCATAATGACTCCCCACTTCAAAGTATGGGCTATTCATAGTACTTCCTTCCAAAGAGATTGCAGACAGCATGGACAAGGGAAGAGTAACTTTACAGTTGATAAACATTACCTCAAACATAGAAAATGATGTCTCTGGATAGTATGGACCCTTGATAAGAAATGATGTGAATGGCACTTTACCTCTGTGATCTTCCTCGAAAAAAGCCATGATACTATTCTAATTGTGAGAAAAAAACATCAGACAAATCTTATTTGAGGACATTCTACCAAATACCTGACCAGTAGCCCTCAAAACTATCAAGGTTATCTAAAAATAAAGAATCTGACTTTTAGTCGCAGCAAGACGAGTCTAAGGAGACATAATGACTAAATGTAATGTAGCATCCTCAATTGGGATCATAGAAGAAAAACAGATTAGGACTAAGGAAATCTAAATAAAAGTATAAAAATGTATCAATGTATAATATTGGTGACATTATGACAAGTGTACCATACTGATGTAAGATGTTAATGATAGCAGAAAATGGGTATAGGGTAAATGGGAACTCTATCTTTGCAATTTTTCTACAAATCTGAAGTTTTCTATAAATCTAAAATAAAAAGTTTGCTTCTTAAAAAATAAATCTAGTTACACATCCCAGGCAAAACCTAAGTGCATGGACACATTTATATTCAACAAATATTTGCTGAATATATGAAAATGAATTTGTTCTTTAGTTTCTGTGAGTTGACCCTAGTACTTCACCTTCTATCTAAGAGGTATTATTTTATTTAATATCAAAAATGACTTAGAGGGTATAAATGGTATGTGAAAAAAAAAAAGCCAGTTCTACAGTGGAAAAAATCGAAAGTAATTTCTTATCAATGAGAGTAAATATTGACATCACTTATAATCTCCATCACAATAGAAATTTAAAAATGATATGGCTAATAAGAGACTAAGCTTTTTACTTTTAAAATACTTTCACATTTATTTGCAATGTCAATTCCTGCAGTTCTCAATAATGAATGGAGAAAGGCGTGGTAGACATTAAGGTCTCATTTTGAATGTCAAAAATCTTGAGGTAAAGAGACAATGTACAATGTGTTTTAGGCAGAGAAGTGCTTCATAATCTACATGTCTTACTCCCTGTCTTACTGTGCTTCACTTTATTGCACTTTGCGGATATTGCATTTTTTACGAATTGGAAGTTTGTGGTAACCCTAAGTTGAGCAAGTCTATTGGCATAATTTTTCCAACAGGATCAGATGATAGTTAGCATTTTTTAGCAATAAAGTACTTTTTAATTAAAATATATACTTTTTTTAGAAAGATGCTTTGTATACTTACTGTAGTACACTGTAAACATAACTTTTATATTCACTGAGAAACCAAAAATATTGTATGACTTGCTTTAATACAATATTTGCTTTATTGTAGTGGTCTGAAAGTGAACCTACAATATCTCCGTGGTACTCCCGTATTTGCAATAATAAGGTGGAGGCTTGAGAAAGCTGTCTCACTTTTCTGGGGTTGAGTTCCCTGTCTGAAAAATGAAGGGTACTTTCACAGCAGAGGGAAGTTTATGAATAATATACTCTTCTAACTCCAAACACATACAGTATAATACATTTATTTACAAATTTTAAAATAAATACAGAACTGCAACAAATATTACACAAAATAATCCGAAGATCAAAAAGGAATAGAAATTATATGTAAAGGCAGGGACTGAAGCCCTATGGTCACCAAGGGGAAGAATGATCTAGCTGGGCTCCTCAGGTGGGAATGTATAGACTCCAAAGTGGGCACAGACTGTGCTTCATGCAGATTAGAACATCCCCTCTTGTCTGCCCAGGTGGCTTCTAGGAAGATGGTGCTTTCACAAAGCTTATAGCCTAAGTCAACACTATCACATGAGCCTGGTTCTCAGGCTATTGTAGGTATGTGTGCTGAGAATGTAGCTTAGCTACTAACATAAGGCCTCTTATGGGTCCAGATACCGAGAGGTATGGGCTGAGGCAATCACAAAATGGCCTTCCAGGTAACTACTCAAGAAATTAATGAAATCAAAGAAATGAAAGACTTCTCATTCAAGAAATAGAAATAATGGGAAAATCTGAAATGATGTTTAAAAAATCAGTATTTTTTGAAACCCTCAAAGAAATACAGGAAGGAAATGAGAAACTCAATAGTAGGCTAAATATTAGGCCAACACAATCAAAGAATATACAAAAAGAAAGAATTGAGAAATTTTCCTAGGATAAAAGCAGAAAGGCAAAGAAATTGACATGAGAAATACCAGCATGCCTAATGAGAATTTCAGAAGGAAAAAATATATGAAGAATAAGGGAGAAGGTCTAAAAGTTAGGTAATGGTTGAAAACTTTCCAGAATTAGAGAGAGAGAATTTTTCAGATGAGGGAAACTCACTGTAAGTGCAGCAAGAGAAATAAAAATATACCCACACATAGGCATTTCAAGGGAAAGAAAACTGTTAAACCCAATCAGAGGAGACAAATTACCTAAGAAGAACAGCAGTCTAGTTGACAGTTCATTTTTTCATTAATAAAAGAAATAGTTCAAAGTGCTGTGGGAAAATAATTGTGAATGTAGAATTTTATGCCTTCAAGACTAAATGTTAAATGAAGAGATCTTCAGATAGTTAAGGAATAAGTTTATAATGATCAGATACTCACTGCAAGAACTATTAAAAGATATAATTCATCAAAAAGGAAAATAACTCTAGAAGTTAGCAGTGGAATTCAAGAAAGTTGGTGAGCAAAGAAACTGAATATAGTGATGATAAAAATACATGGAGTTCATTGTAAATATTAAAGAAAATAGGCTTCTTTTGTGTTTAAAGCATGTTGAAAGTAAAATTCTAGACAGCAGTAGCATGAACACTGGGAGTGAGGAGATCTAAGGAGCAAGACGTATAGTAAGGTCCTTTCTTCTATACTTTGTTAGAAAATTAGTAGTGGAATATGTATACTGAAAATTTGAGGGGAACTATTAAAAGAGTAGAAATAAAATACATAACTTACAAACTAGTATAAGAAGAAAATAAAACAAAAAAAGGGAAAATGATATCAATTCACTAAAGACTGATAATGAAGAAAAAAGAGAACTAAAACAAAAGTAACATGAAGAAACACACAAAATAAGGTGGTAGAAATAAATTCAAATGTACATGGGGAAGCAAGTTTATAGTAATACTTTATATATAGAGTCAATGCCTATTATGTAAAAATTTTAAATTCCTAATAAAATAATTGTAATGGTCATATACATACATGTAATCTACTCTATAGATCATTTTAAACAGACAGAATCAAACTAATGACAGTGGTTGCATATTGGGTGATGAGTATGAGAAGACTTACTTAATCCATAAAATATTAGTAATCTGTATATTCAAAAAGACACAACACGAATAAGTAAAATATTCCAGCTTATTAATTAGGGTGTTGAAAACTAGGTATTATTAGATTTTTTGTATGCCTTATATTTTTCTATTTTTTTTACAAAAAAAAAAGTTTAAGCTAAGTTATTCCTTCTATGTCTAAAAATGTGTATATCTCTGAATTACCCAAAAGCACCCAGGTATCTACAGGCAGAATCAGGATCAGCATCAAGGTTTCCTAATTTCAAGTTCATAGTTCTTTCTTTTATATCAATATTCTAGGTGGTTTAGTTACAATCAATGTTAGCTGCTCCCTGGGGTCCTTAAAGATGACTTTTGAAGTTCATACAAGCTTTGGGTTTTCATCACTTTTTCTTCTATTCTCAATGCCTAGATTGGTACCAATTTACCCTGGAGAGGTTCTTATGAGCTTTAATTGAGGACCACAAAAGATAGCAAGATCTTTGAGTAGCTCTGAATAATTTCCCCAAGCAGATCACTCTGCGGAATTTCATTTTCAACATGAATGGTCACACTTCAAGCAATGAATAAGACACATTGTTCGGGGGAAATGACGTACTCTATTCTGTAGTGCTGCTCAACAGTCCCAGAGCAACTTAGCAGTGCATCAGCATTTTCATTATAAACCCGTCAGCAGCATGTAAGTGCCCAGAGGCTGCCTCTGGAATCCATCTGCTGAGTCACTGCTGAGAAGGGTTGACCGGATGAGACCCACAAGACTGTCACGAACATAAACATCAACCTCTTCTGAGATGCCTTCCCAGACTTATATTAGTCCTCATCCTGACCTCTTTATGACCTTGAATTTTTTCCTTGTTTATGGAGACTGCTAGTTTGATTGTTATTGGCTCATATCTTTAATCTCTCACTTCTCTTAGTGGGTCACATCCCCCCCCACCCACACACACACAAATTAACAAAATTTGAGGGTATGTGGAAGATCTTTTGTTTGTCATATAGCTCCTTACAGGACCAAGTTATTGCTGCATGCCACAGGTTTTAGAGATAGAATAGGTGAATGAGAAAGGTAATCAATAATCTACTATGTGATCAAGCATTTAGATAGAATTAAAACTCTCTCTTCGTGGCACTGGAATAACTCCCAGATTAGAGAATTAGTTGGAGCACATAATAGGCTGCTTCTTCTAGAGTATGTGCATGATGAAGGACAAAGCCCATGTAATACACCCAAATCCATGAACCATTGTCTTCTTACCCTGGAAGGTCCCTATCTTTTCCTCTGGGTTTCTGAAGTTGATCTATCCTGCGTGATTAGTTCAGTCTACCTCAGAGAAGGCTTCTCATTTGTTTATCCCTTTTGGGTTGTCTCTGAACTCCTTTGGTACTGATGTTATATATGCAGCTTAGCTTCTGGTCTATGAGTTATTTCAGACCAGAGATTTTTGCTCTGTTTGCCAAGTAAATGGAGGGCCTCCTGAGAGCAGTCTCTCTTTTCAGGGGCTGAAATACATTTTGAAAATAGTGCCGACAACTTACTAGGCACTGGAGCATTAACTACATGTTGCTTTTGTTCTGTGGCAAGTCACACAGCCTGGACTCCTCCACTACTGAGAGAAGATATCAGCTCCACTCCTGTGAATCAGCCTCCTTCAAAGTCACAGAGTTAGTGGAATGAGTTGGGGCACAGAGCATCCTCAGGTTGTCTGTAGTCAGATTGTCATGCTTCACCATTGTTTTGTAAAGGTAGCAGTCCGTTTTAAGAAATCTTGCTCAATATTGATTTAAAGGTGGCAAATTCAAAGCAGATTTTGACTTAGAGGCAGAACCTACAAGATTATCAGCAACAGCTATAATGTCTTCTGTCACTGCAGAGAATCACAGCTTCTCAGTATGAAAGTCTTTTAACTCAGCAGCTTCAAAATTTTCCAACTGCCATCTACAGTAAGAACTCCATTTTATATTGCAGCATAATGTCTACATGTGAATGAATGAGAGAGGAAAAGAATGACCCTGAAAATAAGTTTCAGGAAACTCTATGTGCTACACTTGATAATATAGATTCTATCCTATCATATCCTAATTCATTAAAAAAGATGTTGGATATGAGTGGCTATATTAAGGTTATGACTTTGATATAGAAACTACTTTCCCCACATTCCAGATAAGAGTTTCTTATTCTCATATGGTTCAGTATCTACTTCAACTTTCTAGTGACCTTGTAATCAATAAGAAGTTCTTTGGAATATTTGATAAGATCTTTTTTTCTCTGTAACTTCTGAACCCAGATTTTTGGGGGAGTTTTTCCTATTGCCCTGGATTATGACTAAGGTTAAAGTTCCTACTCATGTGAAAGGTTGCAGCTAGACCCATCCCTTTCAGGGCTTTCTGAGAGGTCACCAATGGCTCCCCTTCAATAAGCCATGACCTCTTCTTCCCCTCTCCAGTCTCATGCAGGAAAAGGTGAGCTTTTAGGGAAGTGCAGTGTTAATGAAGGAAGTTTACTCCCTGCCTATTTATACCTATGTCAGATAAGGGAGATCCCCAAAGGTATTACACATAGATATTCACAATGTCTATAAGACATAAGCACAGAGAGGCTTTACAAGAAAAAAAACTACATACAAAAATCCCTTATAAACATAGATGAAAAATTATAACAATTTAGCCCATTAAATCTCACAATAAATGAAAAGGACAGTACTTCATGATCAAGTGGGGTTTACTTGGGAATGCAAGGTTGGTTTGAGTCAATGTAATTTACCAAATTTAAAAAAAAAAAAACACTAAAATCTAAAATAAAAATAACCCACATGATCATTTCGATAAATCTTTTCAATATCATTTTAGAAAAAGTATTTAACAAAATCCAATATCTCTTTCTGATAACAATTCACAAATTAAAAATAAAAGGAGACATTTTAAACCATAAAAAGCATATCTACAAAAGTAGCTAACTTTATACTCATTGGTCAAGGACTGGATGCTTTCTCCTTAAAATCAGAAGCAAGGCAAGTTTGTCTGTTCTCATTACTTCTACTCAGCATTGTACTAGAGGTTCTAGTCAGTGTAATCAGGCAAGAAAAGGAAATAAAGCCATCCGACTTGAAAAAGAAGAATGAAAATTGTTTTTATTCAATGATTTTATGATCATTTATAGAGGAAATCTGGTGGAATCTACCCCCCAAAAAAGCTATTATAACAAATAAGGGGGTTAAACAAGGTTATAGGATATAAAATCAATATACAAAAATCACATGTATTTTTACATATGATCAAATAAAAATTGCAAATTGAAATTTTAAAAGCACCACTTAAAAATATATAAGAAAATATAAAATATTGAGAGAAAATTTAAAAATATATATACAAAATATACACATTGAAAATGATAAAACAATACTGAGAGAAATTAAAGAAAACCTAAATAAACATGGTCATGAAGTAGAAGACTCAATATTGTTAAGATGTCAGTTTTTCTCAAATGAATTTCTAGATCCAATACAATTCCAATTAAAATCAACAGGTGTTTTGGTAAAAACTGACAAACAGATTCTAAAATTCTTATGGAAATATAGAGAACCTAGAAGAAACAAAACAACTTTGAAAAAGAAGGAAGAAGTTCAATAACTAACATTACCTGACTTCAAGCATATTATAGAGCCACAGCAATTAAAACAGTATGCTATTGGCATAAAAATAGACAAATATAACAATGACTAGAATAGAGTCTAGAAATAGATCACCACACATATGGAAAACTTATTTTCTACAAAGGTGCAAAATTTAGTGTATAAAGACAATCTTTCTTGCAAAAGGTGCTGGAACAATTAGATATGCACACGCATAGAAGTAAACTTGGATGCATACCCATGCCATATGCAAATATTAACTCAAAATGGATTATAGACTAAATGTAATTCTTAAAGCAATAACACTTACAGAAGGAAACTGAAGGAAAAGTTTGTGTACCCGGCTTAGGCAACAAATTCTTAGATATGACACCAAAAGCATGATCCATAAAAAGAGGAAATTGATAAATTGGACTTTCTCAAATTTAAAAATGATGCTTTCCAAAATACACTGCTAAGAGAATGAAAATACAAGTTACAGACAAGGAGAAAATATTGACAAATTCTGCATCTGATAAAGGACTTGTATCCAAAATATATAACAAACTCTCAAAATGTAATAATAAGAAACAAGCAATCTAATAAAAATATGAGCGAAATGTTTGAACACTTGTCCAAAAAGATAAAAAATAAAAATAAACACATAAAAAGATATTAATTAGGTAAAGAAAAATAAAAGCCACAATGAGATACCACTATAATCTATTAGAATGGCTAAAATTTAATGCACTTGACTATACCAAGTATTAACAAAGATGTAAAGAAAATGGAGCACATGTACACACCCGTGGAGATACAAAATGACACAAGAATTTTAAAAAAAGAATTTAGTGTTTCTTAGAAAGTTAAACAATACCTACAATGTGATCTAGCCATCTCAATCCTAAGTATTTACCCAAGGAATAAAAACATATGTTTACATGAAGATTTGTACATGGATGCTTGTATTAGCTCTATTTGTAATATCCAAAAACTAGAAACAACCCATATGTCTATTAACAGGAAAATGGATAAATAAATAGTGGTTTATCCATACAATGACATACTACACAGCCATAGAAAGGAATAAGCTTTTGATACACATTACATATGGATGAATCTCAAAATAATTATGTTCAGTAAAAGGACCTAGACAAAAAAGAGTACATACTGTATAATTCCATTTACATAAAATAAGAAATACAAATTGATGCATATCGACAAAATAGGTCATTGATCGCCTGAGGACAGGGTGAGAAAATAAATGATCATGGAAGAGACAGATTATAAAGGAGTTCAAGAAAATTTTGGAGATGATGAATATATTCATGGCCTTGATTGTGGTAATAGTTTAATGGTATATACATATGTCAAAATATATCCAATTGTATTATTTAAATATTGGCAGTTCAATAAAAGTAAAAATGTTTTAAATGCATGCTTGATACCACATTCAAGTACACTTAAGAGGAAGAAGGAGGAGAAGGAGAGAAAATAAAAAGAAAAAAAAGAAAAACTGTACTGATGTAAATTTCACTAACTGAAAGTGAAAAAAATAATTCTAGAATAAGGATATCTAATGCTACCTGGTAAGAAGGAGGGGTTCAATGAAGCATAGATGAAAGCTGAAACTGGAAAAATACCAAGACATATCCTACAGATATGCCCATGAATTGAGACTCCTCAATAGGCAAGTTTTATATAGACAGATATAATTCCTCCTTTAGGGCTATTCCTTCTTCATGACAGTTCATCAAGTGTACTAAGGCCCTAACTTTTCTCAGGTCTCCTCTTGTCCAGAAAAAACATCCTCAGTTTCCCCAGAGGCAAGATATGGTTTCCACAACCATTCATGGCTTTTTACCTTGTTTCTATCTAGTTTTTCCCAGTTGCTACCTAAATTACCCAAAGTGAGTGTGTGGATTCCATGTGTATGCTTGAAGCTTCCAAGTCTCAGGCCACCACTGGGGACAGGTTCCTTTTCAGTTTCGAAAAGGAAGGTTAGTTGTGTTTGAACAAAACCCTAGAGTTGTACCCTAAAAGACCTGGCTCATAGAGACAAAGGAGGGCACTGACTGAGATCCCCAAGAAGCAGCCAGAACTGGGCATGAAGATGAGCAAATGTTATTTAATTCAGTCCTTGAAATGTATACAATGTCTTTTAGATACAACTTGTAAATTGTCTCACGACAAAGGTATTCTAAAACAATTGTGCTAATGGATGTGTACATTTGTATAATTTCCTACTTAGGCATTCTTATTCTTCTGGGGTCCTTGGAAAGGCTGATAGGTTAGGAGATACCTTTTGCTGGTGATGTCTCTCTGGTTCAGATCTATCTGAGACTCCTTAATTCAGAAACTTCCATTTAATTTATCCTTTCACAGAAGATATTTCTACTGCAGGCAAAGTGTGAGTAATACCATGGGTCAGGCAGGAGTGGGTTTTCAAAGGGGAACTGTGAAAAGCATGACTCCAGATAGGTCACAGCCCTTGCCTTCAAGGAGCTTGGTCTATTGGGTGAGAGGATTAGGACCAGACAGGAATCTCGTAGAGAATGTGCCTTGGAGAAAAACATGCCAAAGGAAGGGAATCTCAGATGAGGTGGATCTGGCTGCCAGCTGGGAGAGCAGGGGGCTCTCCTCCTGTCTCCCCATTGAGCTGGCAGTCCCTCAGTGCAGGGAGGGTGTTCTCTCTCTATGGCAGTAAAAGCCAAAATGCCCAACCTGGAACAAGGGGAACATGAAGCTTTTCCCTTCGAAAAAGAAGATGTACATAGTAGCAGAAAGCTCACCTGGCTGGTAATCCTGACCCTGCAGTTCTTAACTATGAGGCCTTGGGAAAATTATTTACCCTTTTCAAGTGTTAGTTTTCTCATCTGTAAAACTTGAATAATAACAATACCTACATTTTTGGTTAATGAATTACATGATACCCTGAAGGTTGTGTGAAAGTGCCTCTTAGTAGATGCTTTGTACAAGGTAGGCTGGCAGGGTGAATGTCCTTTGCGTCATGGAATTGGTAAAAGGATGTCTGGTTCTCACTGAGCTGGAGGCAGTGGAGAGACATTGGCCCAGGGAAAGGGAGCTGTGGTTCTTGGGAAACTTTATGGCACATCGCCAACTTGAATCAGGAGTTAGACCAGTTAATCAGCTAGGCCATTGATTCAGTGGCAGAAATTCCAAAGATATCCAGGTCACTATCTGAAATGCTGATTCTCAAACCCAACTACTTACACTAATAGCCTGGGACAGCTGTCAAAACTGCAGACAATTAGACCCACCCACAGTTCTGTTATATTCAGCCTAAGATAAGGGCAAGTAAGACATATTATTAATGCCTACTCCAGGAGCCTAAAGCAGGATTTAGAAACCTGTATCCCCTGAGGTCTGTTAGTTTTAACACACAGTGACAACACTCACTTATTTGTCTGTCCCCTAAAAAGAGATTTGCGAACTTTTGTAGTCTGATTCACTGCTTCCCCAAGCAAGATCTAAAAAAAGAGTTTGTAGAAAAAATTATTATATAAACAAGAAAAATGTTTAGCCTGCGGAAGAAGAAAGGTCAACAAATGGTTCCCAAGCGATTATAAAAGCCACTTTGTATACAAATAATGCTGTTAAACAGGGGATGTGCTAATGATGAATTAATCTTATTTCACCTGCAAAGCTTTTCCGGATATTTTAATTTGTATTTTAATTTGCCCTGCTCAGTATCTAGGCATCACTGTATCTTGGGGAAAACCAGGGCCATCACCTCAGCCTTTGTGC
The DNA here is from genome assembly GCA_028627145.1 of Eidolon dupreanum. Taxonomy (NCBI): domain Eukaryota; kingdom Metazoa; phylum Chordata; class Mammalia; order Chiroptera; family Pteropodidae; genus Eidolon; species Eidolon dupreanum. Next base: position 70,147,926 of record CM053504.1, on the reverse strand, counting down.
TGCGGGCAATCTTCTGGGGCCAGGAAGTGACAATCCCCAGGGAACTTTTGATAGACAAGGGGTGGAGGGTTCATCTAAATATGAATTACTAAGGGATGGCACTGCCCACCTACTTAACACACACCCATGGCTCCCCCTTTATTTGTTGGATTTGTGATTTTGCCTCCATTCTCACCACTAGCCAAAAGTCTTCAGCTCCTTATGCTTAGATTAATGTTTCTATTAATGACAATTATTACTTCTTTTTTTCTGGTATGGTTTTCTTTCTTTATGAAATGTTATTTTATTATGGCAAAACACTTAACATGAGATCTATCCTCTTAATAAAAATTTAAGTGTATAATACATTACTGTTGACTACAGGTACAGTGTTGTAGAGCAGATCTCTAGAGCTTATTCATCGTGCTTAACTGAGACTTCATACCCATTGATTAGTAATTCCCCATCCCCCCATCCCAGCCCCTGGCAACCATCATTCTACTCTGATTCTGTAAATTTAACTATTTTATATATCACACATAGTTGAACCATACCAGTATTTCTTTCTGTCTGGCTTATTTCACTTCAAATAAATTGGGAGAAGAATTTGTTACCTCTTGATGAGCCCTTATTAAGAACCTGACACTGCTTTAAACATTTCACATACTTTGTCTCAATAAATACATGAAATATACATGCCTTACCGATATAGCAAGTCAGGTTCAGAGAGGTTAAATAATATAGCCAATGTCACACAGCTGTTAAGACAAGTGAGATCTAAACATAAGACCCGGGGTCTTAATCATGCTAGTCTACTGCCCCAAACCTCTACCTACAATAACTCTATTTTAGCTATTGATGACAGTTTCTCCACAGGCTAAATTCTTTGGCATTTGGCTTACAGATTTACTTTCTATCAACAAGAAAGACAACATTTACTGGCACACAGTAATGTGCCAAGGACACTTCCAAAAGTTTTTGTGCATTATGACATTCAGTTCTCACAAGAACACTGTGAGACAGTTTATATTGTTGTCATTCAATCTCAAAAAGAAACTGAGCCTGAGAGTTTGGCTCAGAGTTACAGAGATCACAACTGTTAAATCTGGATTTGAACTCAAGTTTTCTGACTATAAAACATGAGCATGTAACCTTAAGCAAGCTTCATGCCCTATAGATTTGTCAGTACCTTTTATCACACACCACCTCCAGCTGAATGGACTCATCGGTTTCTTACGTAACGCAACTGATTCTACCTCAATTTTATGGTTTGGCTTTTGCCCTGGAAATTGAGTCACAGAGTCTAACCCAAAAGAAGGCTTGTAAAGCCCTCACATACCGGCTTGTATAGAACACAGCTCAAAAACTCTTTGCAGGATTACCTAATAGGAGGCCTGGGGCCACAGGTATTTCCACCTCTGGTTGCTCTTTGACACACTGTTGTGCAATAGCCATTTCCAGCTTGTCTTTGTTTTGCTTTCTGACACTGTGAAATGTCCAAATGACTCAACTATCCAAATGACTTTTGATTCCTGGCTTTTACTTGCTATCTACATTTTGGGAACTCCAGGTCTGGCTTCCCTGACACTCTACCCCAGGCAGGGTTGCCTGGGCAAAAAAAGAGAAGTCTCAAGTCTAGGTGACAAGGTAAACTCTTCCTGTGGGACCAGCAATCAAGGAGGCTCCAGACCACAGACTGTAAGTCAAGTTTTCAGCATTTTTTAGGAGCAGGAAATTTGGGAAGAAGTTAAAGGAAAGATGTTCGGGCAGGCAGGGATTTGGTATCTGAAAGACTCTATGATGGACAATACTAGTCAAGGCAGGTAGCATCACAGCCTGTGATGATAAGTAGCTGGAATACAGGGACAATGGCAGGAAATTCTATGAATGCTAGATACGGGCCTAGAGGACCCTGACTTGAAAGGAGGTTACCAAAGCAGGGAATTAGACATAAGGGGAAAAGATGGTAATCCAGTACAAGATATAAAATATATGTCAGATCAGGATCAGTGGCCAGGATGAGTTAGTGATAACCTTCACTGAGCAAGTGATCGAAGATTTTGTAAATTCTCAGCTGTGAGCACTGGCATGGTGGGAAACGGGTTAAGGCAAGACTATTTTTGATTGCCATTTGAGCTTTACCTCTTTTGTACCTCCTTCACATTATACTCTTAGTCTACCAACGCTGAGTCTTCATTTTCTACCTTTAACTCAACAGTCTATGTCTGTTTTATAAGAACCTCTAGACTGCAGCTACATCCAAATATTTAATTTCTCACACCCTTTAAATTATACTCTTCCAACAGGACAACTGGTGTTCCTAGGATATGTATGCATTCTGTGAACCCCGGAGTGAAGCAGCTGCCTATAGCTTAGAACTGTGTTGATCAATTAGGAAACACCCTGTATTGGCACTGACAAAACACTTCCTACAGTAACCACAGATGCCCTCAAGTCTCATTGTAATGTAGAAAAAAATGTGGCCTACTCTGTCTCATATACCCTGTAGGAAACTTAACTGATTTAATAATATCCACTGGCATGAGATGATTCAAGCTTGACTCAAAAGAATATTTCACAAAGATAAACATTTTTCACAATATTCTTTAAGAATAAAATCCTCCTATTACTAAAACAATTAGGGTTTTGTTTTTTGGGTTTTTTTTTGTATTTGTTTTTCATTTTTTACGAGAAGCAGAGGTTAGGGAAGAAATGTATTATCAGAAGATATGGAAAAAGAGATCTGGAAATCCTTCTTTTGCCCTCAGCCACACGTTTTTCTGCAGGACCATCATCAGGTGACCTTATCTTCTTGGGGCTCTTGGCAACCACCCATTAATACCAGAAAAGTCCTAGTGATCTAGAGATCTCCCAACGCCATAATGTTAAGACTACCTCCTCCCAGCATCCACTAAACAAGCATATTATTTCATCTAAGAAAAGTATCTTAGGAAATGTAAATCTCAAATCACAATTTTAGATCCCCAAATAAAAATCTTTATTGTTCCACAACTTAATTTAATTCCAGTTGCAAGCTCCATTAAATTGGGGCAGACATCAACCTCATTGCTTCCACCCTTCTTCAAGATTATATTTAAATGTGGGTTGCATATGAGTCCCAAGCATTGAGAAGGCCCCAGTTAAACTTTGAGGCTGATAACCACAGAACCATTGCCAAATCTCTTTTGTCCTCTGTTTTTGGCCCATATAGGTCATGGCTTAGGCTTTTCTTGTTTGTCACAGTTACCAAAGTAGATGAAAACATTTTCAGATAAAAGAGTTAACTTTTAGAGCAATCCATGTCCTCTAAAAAAGGGATTCTTTGGAGCAGCAGCCCAGGGAGTGCTATGGTGGACAACAGTGATTTTTGAAAACATTCTAAAAGCTCATAAGTGACCACAGGGAATTGTCCCAGCAGAGAAAGTAACTGAGGAACCTTTCAGGTCAAGGACCTTCAGGCTGAGGTCAGAGTCCTGGGTTATGTGAAGTTTCAGCTAGAGAGGACTGATAGGACAGGAGGGGAATCTTCCTCAGAGCTTTACTGTGAGAACCCGGTAGACTTTCTGAATGGCAAGTTCACAGAGCGTGAGGACTCCCCCCACTAAGACTGCAGCCTCCAGGAGTTTCTTACTCTAACATTAGTTACCCAGCCTTCCACAACTTATCAAAATTACCATTTAAGTATTCCTATCAGTTTATAACTCCAGTGGCTTCTGCTCCAGTTAAGCAGATCTCAGCTGTAACACTTGGGATGTGCCTGTCTCTACAGATTTCGGAGTAGCAATTTACACTGCAATTTCAGTTCTCTGATGGGTCCGAGAAAAGTGCTTGGTGTTCAGTTTGTCCAGCTTTTCTTGTAGTAATGAAGAGAGTAATGACTCCCGAGTTCTTTAAATGCAGGAGCTGAAACTAAGTTTCTAAAGGTTTTCTCCTATAATCTCCTTCTGTAAGTTTTATAGTTTTAGGTTTTATATTTAATCTATGATACATCCATCTTGAGTTTATTTTTGTAGTTGATACAAAGTAGTAATTGAAGTTTTTTCTTTGTTTCCTTTCCTTTCCTTTTCTTTATATATGAATATGTAATTGTTCCACCATCATATATTGAAAAGAAAACACGCTTTCTCTATTAGTTGCCTTTGCACTGTTATATTTATAATAGTTTCACAATATATAAACATAGCATATTTCTTATGTATTAATTTGTATTTTATGCCCTTCGGTCAACTTTTTTTCCTTCAGTAACTATAACACTTTTTTATACTTGGCTACTTTATTTCTGTTTTGTTTTTTGTTGCCTTATATATTTTTGTATCTTTTTAGTATCCTTAAAATATAATTTACTTTTTAAAATAATATTTTCTAATCTTTCTTGGATTATAGGAAAGACCCTCATTTCTATATATCTTTTCTATATTATCAAATATTCTCGTTGACTTTAGTGCTTTTGAAGATCATTTTTTTGCTAAGTACATTCCATCTTTTTCTATTCTCTGGTACAAGAGAATTAATCTTTTCAAAGTTTGAAATGACATTTTTTAAGTCAGCTGAAGTCTTAGAGGACTATTTTTTTTTCAATTATTTTTCTCCTTTTTAAATCAATATGGAAAGTATAGTTTTCCAAGAAACTACCCATTTCTTTGCGAATATGCTTATGGTACATCTGATAAGAGGTTAATATCCAAAATATAAAGAACTCATACAACTCAACAACAATAAAAAAAAACAATCCAATTAAAAAATAGGCAGAAGGCCTGAACAGATATTTCTCCAAAGAGGAAATACAGATGGCCAATAGACATATGAAAAGATGCTCAAGGTCACTAATCATCAGAGAAATGCAAATTAAAGCCACAATGAGATATCACCTCACACCTGTCAGAATGACTATTCTCAATAAATCAAAGAACAACAAGTGTTGGTGAGGATGTGGAGAAAAGGTAACTCGCATACACTGTTGGTAGGATTGCAAATTGGTACAGCCACTATGACGAACAGTCTGGAGGTTTCTCAAAAAATTAAAAATATATATAACTTTGACCTAGCAATTGCACTTCTGGATATTTATCCAAAGAAAACCAAAACAGTAATTTGTAAAGCTCTATGCATCCCTATATTCGTGGAAGCACAATTAACAAGACCCAAGATATGGAAGCAACCTAAATGACCATCAACAGACAACTGGATAAATAAGTTATGGTTCATATATACAATGGAATATTACTCAGCCTTTAATATTTTTTTGCAATGACATGGATTGACCTAGAGGTTATTATGCTGAGTGAAATAAGTCAGACAAAAAAAGATAAATACCATATGATTTCACATATGTGGAATCTAAGGAAAAAAAGAACAAACTAATCAAAAGCAGACTCACAAATATAGAGGACAATCTGGGGACAGCCAGAAGGGAGAGGGATTGGGGGGCTGGGGGAATGGGGTGAAGGGTTAAAGAAGTATAAGTTAGCAGCTGATGGATGGTCACAGAGATGGGGAGCATGGCATAGGGAATGCAGTTAGCATTAATGTAATGACTAATGAAAAACCAGAGGAGAGAAAGAGCAATTGGGGGATCATTTTATGAACTATATAAATGTCTAACCAATGTACTGTATGTTTGAAACTAATAATAAAATAAAATTTTTTTTAAAAAGAGAATTTTAAATATACCTCCAGAGGAGCTTATACAGCAGTATGTTACTTTAAAAGTACTATGTATCTTTCTTTTCAATTTTTTTTTTTATGGTAGTAAAATATATACAACACAAAATCTACTTTCCAAACCATTTTAAGTGTACAGTTCAGTGGTATTAGATATATTCATACTGCTGTGCAATCATCACCACTATCCATTTCTATAATTCTTTTTGTCTTAAAAAGCTGCAACTCTACACTCATTAAACAATAACTTTCCATTTTCCCCTCTCCCAGCCCTTGGAAACCACCATTCCACTTTTGGTCTCTACGATTTTGACTGCTCTAAGTACCTTATACAGGTGGAATCATACAGTGCTTGTCTTTTCGTGACTGACTTATTGTATATGTCAGAATCCTCATCCTTTTTAAAGCTGAATAACACTTCATTGTATATAAATATATAGCACGCTTTATCCATTCTTCTGTCAGTGGACACTTGGGTTGCTTCCATGTTTTAGCTATTGTGAATAATACTGCTATGAACATGGGTGTACAAATATCTCTTCAATACCCTGCTTTTAATTTTGCATGCCCAGAAATAAAATTGCTGAATTATATGGTAATTCTATTTTTAATTTTTTGAGGAACCATACTGTCTACTACAGTGGCTGTAACATTTTACATTCCCAACAATGCACAAATGTTTCAATTTGTCCACATGCTGACACTTGTTTTTTCTTTTTTTTTTTATAGTAGCCATCTTAATAGCTGTGAGGTGGTAACTCACTGAGGTTTTTATTTGCATTTCCCTAGTGATTAGTGATGTTGAGCATCTTCTCATGTGCTTATTGGCCATTTACATATCTTCTTTGAGAACTATCTATTCAAGTCCTGCACCTATTTTTTAATTGTTTTTTTTTTTTGGTTGTTGTTGAGTTTTAGGAGTTCTCTACATATTCTCAATATTAATGACTTATAAGATATATGATTTGCAAATATCTTCTCTCTTTCTGTGGATTGTCTCTTTACTCTGGTGATATTACTTTGAGGTACTAAAGTTTTAAATTTTCATAAAGTCCAAATTTTTCAGAAAGTCCACTTTTTCTTGATTGTATTTATTTTTATATTATCCTTTTTATTTTTTATATTATCTTTTAAAATTAGATTTTCCAGAGGTCATTTATTTTTATATTTCTCCTGAATGTACAGTATTATTTTTAAAATTCTGATTATCCAATTTTTCTATTTCATAACTCATTTTTTATTTCATATATAGTCTTTTACTCCTTTTTTTAAGTTAACATGTTAAAAGCTTATTAAGTTGGCTGCTTAACTTATTATTCTCATTCCTTATTGCTTAAAAAACATACAATGGAGTAAATTCACCCAAAGATTCTGTTTTGGCTACGAAACATATATTTTGATAAATACTGCTCTTGTTTTAGGTACTTTCTAACAAGTTAATAATTATAGTTTTGATTTCCTCTTAAATCCAAGGGATTTTTATGGAAACTGCCTCGTTAAAAAATAAACTCTTGCTTAATATGTATTAATGTGACCTCCTTAATTATTATATTCAAATCTCTTAATTAGTCTACTTTAAACATTAAAGAGTGACATAGATGTAATAAGGTGTCTGGTTTTTCTACAAATCTTTTTTATTTCATATGGGTTTTGAATATATTTTAATATTATTAATTGCTTTGTAAACCTCTTCTTCAGATGATACTGTTTATCAATTAAAAATGACCCGTTGTCTTATTCTACATAATTCTTTCATCTTCCTTTATCTGCAATTAATATTGTTACAGTTCTCTCTTTTTTGACAACCGTTTTGTGTATTAAACACATATACTTGGAATTTTACAGTTTTTATAAAAGAGAGGTTATGATAATTTAGATTCTCTCTGTCTTGTTTGATCCTCTTTTAGGGTAATTGTAAAGACCTTGCAATAATTCTTTGAGTGACACTACCTCTCTCTGAGAAGCCGCAGTACCTACTCTACCCACATCTCCTTCCTGAGGCTTTGTACCTTTGCTGAGCAAAGGTAGTAGGAGCAGGAATCGGAATAAGAATAGGTAACAGGATTAAATAAGAATAGGCAATAGGTAATTGATCTAAAGAGATCCTATGAAGTGGCTAGACTTAAGAACTCAACAGGGCATCATATATTGAGTGACAATTGGACAGTCCAATCATTCCTTCACATTACTGGAGTTTGAAAATAAGACAGAAGGAGTCAGTAGTTAAGAGATGCACAAACCCCTGAGGGCACACAGATCATGTACAGAAGTTGTGAGGAGGAGAGCAGTTGGTCATTGACATCCAGGGATGCTAGCACAGTGGAGGGGCCAAGTGGGGCACTGGTGTGGGAATCAGAGCACTACCACCAATGGTTGAATGACATTCCAAGTCTCTATCAAGTCTGCTGAGCTGATGTCCTGAGCTACCTTCTTTCCCCGGCCCCCTTCTCACCCTAGGGAACTCAAGAGTGTCTGAATTTGTAATCAAAGGTCCTCAAATAAAACATTGCTTCCCATTTTCTATTCATTATACTTTTGTGCTCTTTCCTTTATTTTCTGTATATTTTGCCATATGAAATACATGTTCTTAGATTTTATATGCTTCAGAGACTTGAAAGGATTATAGCTTGCTTTGAATTCTATTAGTGAATATTTTTAGTTTTTTTTTGAAAATGTAATTTTATTAAGTTTAGTTACTATTTCTATAACTATTAAAAACATGGAATGGAATCTCTTGAGTTCCAGCCGTACAAGAGAAAGGATTTAGCATGGTCATATTGCCCTGCCTTGACACTCCTTCTTCCTTTAAATTATAACTCTGATTTTTATGCAGCTTGTTAGATCACCATTTTTTTAATAATATAAATTCTATGTTTTAATTCTATGTTTAAGTGACTAATCTATGTTTAATGTTTATTTCTCAATTGTTCATACCTTAACTTCCACATTCTTTAGTACAATTAGCAAATAACTACATTGTGATTTGTAGGTATCAATAATTCTAAGCACATTAGAATAAGGATTCATATAGTCCTCCTAATAGCCCCAGCAACCCCATTTTATAGATGAATAAACAGAGATGCAGAAATAAAAACTTGCCCACAGTCACATGCCTGGTTGTCAACAGAGCCAAAATTTGAAATCCAGGCAGCAAGGTGCCAAACTCATCTTATCAGCAGCTCTGTTATGCTTCCTCTAATTTGTAAGGTCTTAATTTTAAATATTTTTTTCTATATGTTGTAGTCACTTGTTAAAAAGAAAACCAATACTTCAGTAGTATATTTTCTGAGTTCTGATATACCTGAGAATTATTCTTTATTCCTTTAGCTTATGAAACTGGTTTAAATTAACAAGGAAAGTATTTTTTAAACAAAAAGAAATTCACCCTCTAAACTTTCTGTGCTGTGTTTTGGTATTCAGTGATACAGGGGAGAGGTCTGATGTCAGCTGGATGATTATAAGGATTTTTAAACTTGATTCTTATTCACAAGGTAGAAGAAACATTCCAGAATAACTATTGTTTTTATCTCTTTTCTTTTCAAAAGAGAACACTGATAAAACTGTGAGGAATAGGAGGTGAGATTCCAAGAGCATGTTTCTGAGGAAAAGAAAACTGGTTAGACTGGTATGGATAAGGCAAGGGTGTGGAGGGCAAAGAGAGATGGGAGAACGGGGCAGGAGAAGGGGAAGCAAGAGCCAGCAAGATGGCCTACGAGCTTATGTCATAGCCTGCAATAGCTCCTTAGGATCTTTCTGAAGTCTCTAAACTCACGGATTGTTATAGATGTGTTGGTGTTATGTTGTGACATGTGACTCTGTGGAAACTGATGAAGGGGTTGGGTCTAGCACACAGATTGGTAAAGGTGAACCAGACAGTGCTTGGGAAGGCAAAAGAAGTAAGCAAAGGGGCTAAAGAGAAGGTAAGTCCTGGAAAGTTTTAGTAATCACTTGGAAAGGCTTCAAACCATCTCAGGCAAAGAAACTGGAGATTAAACAGTTTACTTAGATCTATCAGGGGCAGAAAGGCCCCAGTTGACATCTGTAGCAACTGTCTTTCATAAAGTTCTCTGGTTATAAACTTGTTGCAACATTCTAATTATGTATTTTATGGGGAAAGTCATTAATCTCTTATATTTACATGACCAGACATCTTCTTCAGCTCAAAAGATTTTTTAATTAATCACAGTAATTAGGAGTACAGGTACCAGACTCAAATAGCCAGGGTATGCCTCAAATCTTTCTCATGAGTGAGTTGTGGAACCTACAGCAAACTATATTGCCTTTTGGTGCCCAGGTTTCTTCATTTGGAAAACAGAGATAAACATTGCACCCCTCCGTATGTTTTGTAAAGCAGTAATGATGTGCTGATGATGTAAAGATGCTTTAGCACAGCCCTGGCACAAAGAAAGGGCTTGATAAAAGTTAGCTGTTGTATGGTTGCATATTTGTCTATTAATTCTGTTCCAATTATTCTAGCTCCTTCCTCAGAAATGTCTATAATTCTTTTATCATTTATTTATTTATTCAGAGGCATTTATACTTCTCTTTTTCATAATTTACTTTGCTTTTATTTCATATTATGGTAAAATATTTCAGGTTTGTCTTTTAAATCACTGGTTTAATTTTCCATTACGTCTTCCTTGTTCCTTAATGCCAATAATATTGACTTTAATTCTGCTACTGTTTTTGGTTTTCTTGCAGTTGTTCCTTATTTACCCATCTTTAATCTCATTCACTGATGTTTTCATCTCATTACTTTCCCTTCCAATATGACTTTCAACTACTCTTTTATGGAGACGAGATCCTATTGCTTCCTACTAAGAATGCACAAATGTTTTTAAATATTCTTCTGCTTTCTATATTAAATGATTTTCATAGCAGTTCACTTTTATTATAGTTTCACATGAAATTGCACCTTATTTTAAATGTTTTGTTTTTATATGGATCTTAATAATAAATTAATTGTTTCTTCTTCTAGGAAGAGAAGTAGAGCCAGATCTTCTGTTGCCCATGACAAGCTGTGCTGTTTGCCTGCACTCCTCTCTCTGCCCTCTTGGACATGGGTGAAATCTCTGTCTTAGGTTTGCAGCTGAACACTGGGCTGCAACTCTCAGTGTCTAAAAGACATTTTTTCTTATGTGGTGCTTCTTTATCTTCTTCATCATGGGCTTTGATAGCATGAAGAGATGAAATACATGAAAAACCAAAGGGTATCTCAATATTATGGTCTCACCCAGCCTTCATCTACATCTTTACTTTGGGTCTTCCTCTTTCACTCACTCATTTATTCATTCACACAGACAAGCACTTAATAACTATAAACTGCATGTCTACCCTAAACATTAGGGTTAAAAAACCTACTTTATATCATCCCTCAATAAGCACATACAAATAATACCAATAATACTTAATTGTAAATTTGTGAATACTGTGAGGAGAAAGAGTAATGAGGTAAACATATTTTTCAGAGCAGAAACAAATTCAATCTGGGCAGCAACAAAAGAAGACTTCTCTATGGGACTGACATCTAAGCTGATAAGTGAAGGGTGAATTAGAGCTGTTCGAAGGAATTGGAAGAACCGCATTCCAAATGAGGAAAAAGGCATATGTAAATACATTCATGTAGGACTGAAAGAAAGCCACGGATGAAGCACAGAACACAAGGGGGAATACTAGTTGGAAAGGAGAGGAAGTGAAGGAAAAATCCCAGACTGGACAATTAACAACTACTAAGTGGAAGTTTTCTGTATGCTGCAGATCCTGTGTTTCAGAATAAGTAAAGGTGAAAGTGGGCTTGGGGTTGCAGCGGTAGTGATGTGATGAAAAGATCACATGGGCTCTGGAGTTAGACTGCCTAGGTTCAAATCCCGGCTCTGCTTCTCCACTAGCTAAGGAATCTTGAGCAAGTTTTCTGTGTCCAGTTTCTCTATCTGCAAAGTGGAAATATTACTTATCACATGTTGTGGTTGTGAGATTAATATCTGCAAAGTACTCCTGACAGTGCCTAGTACTTAGGAACACTCAGTGAGTACTAGATGTAATTTTCACTTCAAGTGGACAAGTTTGTTCTCTTTCTAGGCAGTCTGCTTCTTGCTACCATTTCACCAGGTTGCTAGAATATATTATCTACTATTCTGTTTCTTCATATGAATTTTATAGGGAGGTAACAGAAAGTTATTAGTCAGAGACTATTTTATGTTACAGTTTAAAATTTTTATTTATTTGAACCAGGTATTTGAAGAAGAAGAAATCAACTCCTCATAATAGACAGACCTACCTGTCACATAGACTATTATGAACTCAGCAAACTGAAAAGACCCTTATGTTTTACTCCTCTGAACAGTGTTCAAGTAGAGGGACCCCTTTCAAAAGGATACTGTCAGCACCCTTTACAGTGGCCTCATCAAGGCTGCTAACCCCATGGCCTAATCATAAGTCAACACCACAGAATATTTCACAATGTTGTAACTCGTCATAACGAACAGGTTGCAACATGGCTTAACTGAACCCAAATCTTATTCCTTCTTGCCTGTCACCTTAGAAAACAGCTTATTCAAGAACTTAGGTCTGCGGTCCTATTTTCCACGGAGCACGTTCCATTCATAAGTCACAAAAGTCAGACAAGTATAGATTGAAGAGGCACATCTCCCATTCCCCACCTGCCCAGTTACCACACGAAGACCTTGGTACTGCCACAGGCAACCAAAGCTATCACTCTTTCATGAATCATTCAGAGTTGTTGCTGTTTTATGTTATTGTTCCCCCAGTCCCATTTATTGAATCACCAAATGAGTATATTATGACTGTTTTTCACCTTCCTTTTTTTTTAACTTAATATATCTTGGGGATCTTTCCATATTAGTATCTAGAGAGCTCCTTTCTTAAAAGCTGCATTTTTTTTGGTCACTGTATAGATATATGATTATTTATTTTAAAAACCCTTATTGATGGACTAGTGGTTTGTTTCTAATCTTTTGCTATTACAAACAAGGCTGCAATTAATAATCTTGTAGGTAGATCATTTTGCACCTGTGTAAGTATATCTGTGGGATAAATTCCCAGAAGTGATATTACTGGGTCAAAGCATATTTGCATTTGTAATTTTGACAGATATCACCAAATGGCCCTCCATAGGGGTTGTACTAATATAAATTCCTACCAGCAATGTACAAAAAGGGCCTGTTTTCCCACAGCCTTGCCAACAGGGTATTTTTTTTTTTTTTTTTGATCTTTTGGATTTTGGCCAATCTGATAAGGAAAAAATGGGATTACGGTGTAATTTTAATTTCCATTTCTTTTATTATGTATGAGTTGTACGTCTTTTCATATAAGAGCATATAAAATGCATTTCCATTTCTGTCCACTATCTGTTCAAATTCATAAACCACCCATCTATTGGATTGTTCTTTTTCTCAGATATTTTAAATATGTATAACCCCCTTTCATAATTTTTAACACACCATTCTAGGACTCAATTCTTATGTTTTTGGTCATGGCCTTTTCTTGCTTTAATTCCCTATTAATAAATATGTTAAGTGTGTGTATGTGTTGAAGGGGTACATGAAACTACTATTAGGAGTGGAAAGAAGCAGAGAGAAATGGCAATTTATGACCGACATTCAAACTCTGATTTTTTTTTTAAATGGTGATTCTGGCGGTCGCTCTCAACTTATAGCAGTTTCATTTCTTCCCAATTCTAAAAGAAGTGTGCAAATTAGAGAATATGTGCGGCCTTCCTCGAATAGTCCTCCTAGAACAATTACTCTCAAGATAGTAGTTAGGAAAACGAAAGAGCACAGATTAGGACTGGGGCAAATTGTCCAGGAAGAATTATCCTTACGACCACCTGTCAGTCACCTGGAAATCTACTGGCAAAAAAAAAAAAAAAAAAATGGCTAGGACCCTCTATTTGCTTGGGGGAAGGTAGAGTGAGTGTCATTCTTAATGGAGATCCTGACATGGTGTGGGAGATCTGCTGTGACATGCTCATTATCAGAAAAAATCTCGTCCCCTAGGCATACATGTAAGATCTACCCTGTGCTTTAAAAATAGAAATGGTGAGCCCAGTTCAGGAGCTGCTCAAGGTAGGAAAGAAGCATAATCAAAATGCCACCCCCCAAAGGCATTATTCTCTTCTCTAGCCCTCCAGCTCCCAAACAGCTGGGCTTTCAGTAGACCTATCAGTTTATATTTTCCTGAGTCATCTTCCTACTCCCATCCTGAAGTTCTGCCTTGGTCTCTCTTTTCCTCTTTATAAACACAATCTCTACTCTTTACAATTCAACTCTCATCTGCATGCCAACAAGAGGGAAAACTTAAACTGATATTGGCCTTCCATATTTGAGCAGGTACTATATAATACTTCACTATTGTTGTTATTGTCATTGCTTCTCAACTTAAATAACCAGATATAGATTTTTCTCTAAAAATTCTTAAGCTTGAATATAGAATCTTAGAAATAAATGAAATGTCAAAAATATCATCCAGCTCTGCCTTCCACCGATTTCAAAATTTCTTATGCAGCATCCATGCCAAAGGGCCACCTAGTTCCTTAACATTTTTGCTGAAAGGGAACTTGTACCTGAGAGTCAGCTATTTACATTAGCATCGTAACAATGGCAGTGTATGGCTTTCATTTTGCTCTTTTAGAAGCAGTGTGATGTTGATCCACTGCTCTTCATGCCTTCACTCATCCTAAATTTGGAGAGAGCATTTGGGAGTTTGATAGTACCAATTTAGTATTTATTTAATAGTAAAAGTTCCAAATACTAGCTGTGATCTTCAGTAATTGTTTTGTGTTGTTGATACAACTGTAATGATTACATTTTATGAAGTTGCTTCTAATAGTGTTCAGGCGACCTATGGGTGAGTCAGGATTGGAAGACAGGAGAATGAAGATTTTGTCACAGTTTTGCTCACAATTGGTGGCTTTAAGGAAAGTCGCTTCTCTTTCTGGTTCTCAATTTTCTAATATGTAAAATAAGAGCAAGAGGACCAACAATTTCTAAGCACCCTCCCCCGCAACTATAACTTTTAATGAGGCCACAAAAGTGCTTTTTCCTTACAAAAGGAAGACACCAAAAATGGTGCATTAATGAATAAATGAATGCATAAATTTCTATGACCAATTGATTATACAGAGAAAGTAGATAATAATCCAGAAAATATAGCTTGGGGTTGCCAGAAGAGCTCCAACTGCCGCCAATATCCATGAACATTCAAAAAAATAGGAATTCCAGATCTTCAGTGACTCCTGAGATGATATTTTCACTTGGACTCTTCGTTATTTTACTGCATTAATGACAGTGGTTTTTAATAAACATCATCCCACCTAAAAGGGGACACTGAATTAACTTTATGAATTATTGGGCTCTTTTCTATAAATTATATTGATGATGGATGAACATATTTGTTGGCTTAGGAAAAGGAGAAGGTCACACTTGGGAGGTCACCTGAGCCAAGTCTCCAGAGCCAGCTTAGCATAAGGATCTGAGGGGAATGTAAGACAAAGGTTGAGGAGGAAGTGAAGTAGCTAAGGGAATAATTTTTCCAGTAAAGTCAAGGCTTATTTACATGTTCAACCCAAGACAATCACTGCTTACGACATTGATACACATGGAAGATTATTTTCTGGCACAAATCTGTGTGTGGAGAATTTAGTTATCTGTGGAAAATAACAACTACCAGAACTCTGATGGAAAACTGCCTCTCTAAACTTTTTAGAACATCAGTGTTAATATGCCCCGTGAGTGCTCTCAGATGAAGTTGTGCTCTAGAGAAATCTGAACACCCTCGGAAGGTTTCCAAAGTTGTTTGAGGTTATTTATAAGATTTACAGTGTAACTTAGCAAAGAATTGTATTACTTAGTTTTCACCACCATGTCCCAATAGATTGTTGGTTTGGGTTCATCGTTGGTTTAGAACTAGTAGTTTATTTTAGAAATAAGAGAAATTAACTAACATGGTGAAATAGAAAGAACATTGGCATGAGAATGAAGAGATCAGGTTCTGGTCTCAGATCTGTGAATTTGGGCTGTAGTTTCTTCATCTGTAAATGAGGGGAGAGATGACTGATAAGATTTCTCCCAGTATTAATTGTCCATGAACTTTTATTTGTAAAAAATAAAGATTATTATCTACCTAACTTTTATATCTTCAACTCAGAGGTCATGGGAACTATCAGTTTTAAATTTCCATGTAATTAGAGTGGTTGGTGAATTTCTGCTGGCCCATCTTTCTCTTCTATATAAGCTCTCCATTCTAGACTGTTTTATTCATCATCCTATTGCAAATGATGGCCTCCTTTTAAAATTATATGCTTCTTCTTTCCTCTAAAGATCCCATTCTCTCTAAAGGTTTCACATCCATCTGGCCATAAGATAAACTTTTAAAAGATAAGGTTTCCTGATAAAATGCACTACATCCACTTAAATTTGAATTTCAGATAAACAACAGTGTTTTATCATAAATATTTTCTATGTAATATTTGGAAAATGCTTATGATAAAAATTATTCAATGTTTATCTGAATTTCAAATTTAATTGAACATCTCGTATTTTTATTTGCTAATTTTAGTAACCTTTCCTTTGACCAGAGTTCCCTCTTCCACTCTCAAAGTCTTACAAAACTTCATCTGAACCATTCTATGTGCACTTACATTATTATCCAACATTTTGAGTGTTTGTGTCCACCTGATTTCCCTAACTAGATTACAAATTCTGTGAGAGACATAACTGGATGCTAGACATTTTGTATCTCCTCCTACACCCAAAGCTGCTTTTTATCATTTCATAATTAGCTGATTCCTCTGAGACGCTTTCACAATCCACGTACTTGCTACCAGTTATTAAATCACAGTGTGCCTCTTCCTCAAGCTAAGATAATATAATCATGACACATTAGCTCATACCTGCAAAAAAAAAGGATGGGGCTCAATGAAAATTAACACTGAGGTCCATAACAGCTGATCAGTGTTATCAATGACAATGAAAAATATCAACTAATCTAGTTATCTCTAGTGAATTAAAAAGTATTACATGTTCACTTGCAAAGCTGAAATCTTAGCTCGCCAACTATATCCCAGCTGCTGTTAACCTACAACCTCCATTTTGTAGGGCACTGAACCTCCTGGTGTCTTTGAAAATTCTTATGAGGTAGTGAGTTCCCTTTGTGTCCATATGATAACATATCTTCCCCAGAAAACCAACCAATACAATTCTCTCCTCAAGATAAATTCCTTCATTTTAACTTTACTCCTATGCTGAATCTATTCTCTCCCTTTCAAATCTTACCTCCTCCATAGATCACTCATCATTTCCCAAATACCCCCTGAACCTTTGCTTGCTCTTCTGCCTCTGTCTCTAACGCTCACCATCTCTACCTTTCTAAATCCTGCCCATTCATAGAACCCCTTGTTTGTGAAGTTGTAGTGTGAAGGGGCCCTATAAATCTAATTTGGCATCACTTTAAATATGAAGCAATGACGTAACTCAGATCTATTCGACAATACCTTGCAGCAGAGTGACAGAGCCAGGACTCAAAAAAATTCCCAAAGTCTTTTATTTCTGCCCTTTTGAAGTTCCTTCTTCAAGAACCACATTCAGCTACCACCTTCTTTTAAAGACTTTCCTCATCACCTCAGCCAGAAATTATCCTTTTCTCTCTTGTAACTCCAGACAGCATTATATTTGTAGCTTTGCTGAAGTACTTAGACCTAAAAAGGTCACGTTTTTGCTGTTGGCAAGATTTCAACATGAAACTATTCCCTGTGCTAAGAGCAGAGACTGGGTGTGCCACTGGGGTACTATTTTCCAAATGGCCTGAGGTTACGCTTGGGAAAAGAAATGAATAGATGGTGTTGCCCAATTGCTAAACCCCATAACTGAGGCTCTTGTAAGCAAGGGTTTATGGCCACCCTTCACTCTCTGGACAGTGTTCAGCATGGGGAAGAAACTGTGGCAAAAGGGAGCAAGGACACCCTGGATTATTTCTGGGGCACAGGTTAAGGGAAGAAATGGCCTTGAGGAGAATTTCACAATGTCTCACTGTATTCATCAACCTCAGGGTATCCCGTCATAAAATGATTGAGAGACACATGAAAGAGGCATTACTATGCTAGGGACACTGTAAAAACCTAAGGTAACTATGACTCTCTGATTATAGCCTTATTAAAGAGCACTGGAGGTGACACCAGTGGGAGCAACCTTAGAAGAGGGATGAATCGTCAAGGAGAGAGAAAGGGCTGGGTGAGAAGCAAGTATGTCATTGTTGGCTATTATATCAATGATGGAGTCAGACATGTAAGGTGACATATGGCACTCAAAGGTCTCAATGTCAGAATAAACTAAGTCACCAAATAGTTTCAACGAAAATCCTATACAATATAGATTAAACTTGGTCAAATTAAAAATATTTATTATACTCACATGGAAGGCTTATCATCAACAATCTACCTTGTGGCAAATATCTGACTTTAAATCACATGGCTTTTTACCAAAGACATTTTCTTTCAAAACCTTTTTTTTTTTTTTTTCAGAACGTTGAAATAAGAGAAATGAATATAAAAACAACAACCATATATGGTAATTTCTTAGTGACTCAAACTCAAACTTTCAGTGGTTGTATATCTAGTCAACCGACATTCATAGGGCTGCTGTTATGTGGCTGGCACTGAGCTGTGGCCCACAGACAGCAATAAATAAAACAGGCATGACCTCTGTCCCCAGTAAACTCAATCCCATGATCCAAGGCCATAAACACATCTTTAATATACCATTTGACACAGAAATTAAAATATCTAATAAGTTTTAATAAATTTGGAGCTGTAGTTTTATGCTGAAAACCCACTTTTTTTTTTTATTTTTAGGGTTGTTCTATCATCAGCTGTGACATCCTGTTCAAGGAACTGCTTCATAAAAAGAGAGCTCTTCCACCAAAACAATACCCTGATTGAAATGCTTCATCAAAAGAAGATTTCTCATGATCAGCCATATTCTAAGCACTTAGAACACAATATGGTAAATTTTCAAAAGAAAGTCACTTTTACCAAGATGTAAGGGCTCATGTGTATAAGTTCTATGCTTCATATATAAGTATATCTCAAAAATATTATTATATGCTGTCATTCACTGAGTGCTTCTTATATGCCTGGTACTGTTCTAACCATTTTTGTTTGGTTTAAACTTAATCTATATAAAACTATAAAAAGTAAGCACTACTCTTATTAATTCTATCTTACAGATGAGGAAACTGAGGCACCACAAGGTTAACAACTTGCATTCATAGACACAGTTAGTATGTGGTTCAGGCAAAATTCAAATCCAAATGTCTGGCTGTAGAGCCCACCTTCTATTAGGTATGCAAACTGGTAAGTAATCTGATTTCACCATAAATACAAATTTTATACTAAAGATTGTATTAGTTTTTTTCCCCTGGAGAAATTTAGGAAACAAATTAAAAACTTATAAGTGGAATAATTCATCTTTTGCCAATTATATATTAAAAGAAAGTTGCAAGAAATGAGAAAGATAAAGCTTGACAAGAATGACACTGTCATGAACCATAATGATAATAAAAGAGAACTCTTCAGCATTAATATGAAGGTGCAGATCCAGGGAAACATCAAGATGAGTGAACCCTGCACCAAGCTGTTCAACAGACTGGCTGTTTGTTGAGCTAGTAATGCTCAGTAGAGGTGGACCTGCAATGATGCCCCAGCCAGGCTTGCACTTAATTATGCAAATGGCAAAGCAAGCACAATGGCATATAGAGGGGACCTGCACAGAAAATAGGAGCTCAAGTGAGTTCCTGACGTATAACAGCAGAACTTAACTGGGAAACAACAAATACTTATGTCTCAGTTTGTACTTGAGTACTATCTCAATTTGTTTCCCATGCAGAGAGCTCAAATGACATCCTAACTGGTACAAAACAAGGTAACAACTGGAAACCCTGAGAACAGGTGGTAGCCAAAGTCATCAGACAGGTAGTAGAGTTACTGCCAAAGAGGAAGGCGAAAAAGTGGATTGCCTGGGGCCTGTGAGTGAAAGGTGAGACTTGGGGAAAGACAGCCTAGGGTCACCAAGTTTCACTGGCTAGTTTCCATGCCAGAAACTACTGCTTGATAGTTTATTCACAGACTGGTATATTCTGGAGAATAAGGATTACAGGTTTATTAGTAAATATGCCTCACTACTTCTCGAAAAGTAGTGATGAGGGAGGAAATACACTGAAGTCAGTGTACAGCCCTGATGATGCTTGACACAGTCTGAGTACAATAAATGTCTGTCAGCTCTGTTTTTTTTTCTGTGCTTTCCTATTTGGAGTTTCTAGGAGGAAGACAGTTGCTCCCAAATGCTTGGTTCACCTTCCTGTGGTTGTGGTCAGCTCATTGGTTGTAAGAGGCATGCTCAGTGGCTAATGAGGGAAACTGACATTCAGAGCTGTACTGAACTTGACGTTGACCCAACTGCACATAAGAACAATCAAGGATGGTGATGTCATTCAGTAGTATATGGCATGTAGTAAAACTGAAATAGTCAATGCGTTTGAAAGTCATTACATCCCACACTGTCAACATAAAATATATCAAGTGGCGGATTGAAGCAATAACCTCTTTTTGTGGAGCAGGAGGAAGTGGAAATAAGGATGTTCTCTTTGCAGCTGTCACAATGCAGGAGCAGCTGTGGCTAGCTGAGTTTTCCCTCACTGACCATAACATCCCCCTGGGAACCCTAATGGGCAACCTGGAGTTCCTGACACTAGCTTAATTTACCACATCAAGAGGGTTATGAGGCCAGAACAGAAAACAACCGAACCCCTACAGAGTCAGACAGGCTGGTGCTGCCCTCTTTGTGCCTCTAGCCAAATCAGCTCAGG
This sequence comes from Eidolon dupreanum, assembly GCA_028627145.1. Taxonomy (NCBI): domain Eukaryota; kingdom Metazoa; phylum Chordata; class Mammalia; order Chiroptera; family Pteropodidae; genus Eidolon; species Eidolon dupreanum. The sequence goes on along the minus strand of CM053504.1, from coordinate 70,127,409 downwards.
GACAAGACCAAGTCCTTGGGCCTCAGAGAACACAAATGAGTAACCACATCTCATCTAGGGGAAACAGGAGTAGCATTTATTGACCATGTGTTGAGAACAAATCTCCATACTGGGTACCCACATGCATTAACTCATTTATTCTTCCCAGTTGTCATGGATGTTGGCATTACCCTCGCGGTGACTGTGGTACAGACAGGGCTTGGGAAATTTATGTGAACTGCCCAATGCACAAGCCTGGTGAGTCATGAGACTGGAATTTGATCTCAGTCTGTGGTTATCAGAGCAGATCGGCATCTATAACAGGCCCAGCCACTTGAACTCAAGAATAGAATCTGGGCCAGGGGTAGAAAGATCATGACCCCATGCTTACACTGAGCAATGTTTGCATTATAGCTTATCACATTTTAAATCAGTTTACAAGACAAAAAGAAGCAGTGATAGAATACCTGATCATATATACTGTGAGTCAGATCATAAATCTTATCACCTTCATACTTAGGAACATCTCCTCAAACATGAGCATTATAGCAGGAGTTTGATGTTCTTTAGAATGTGTTCAAACACAAGTAAGAAGAATCAACCCAAGCCAGAGCATACATACCAAATCTGCTTTTAGATTACTTTGCATGGTATTTTCAACGTCTTAGGCAAACCCACTAGACATGTACTCTCTGTTGCTTGAAGAAACAAGTGGAGTTAGTCTGACAATTCATTTACCTTGTCAGACACTTTTCAGACATATGTATCATGAGATGTATCATCAGATGCTCTGTATTCCAAAATAACTTTTCCCAGCTGACCCAGATCAAGACCTTAGACAGTAGCTGTTCAACATGCTTTATGGTTTTGGGAATTTAAGGGACTATGTTTTCAAGGAGCAATATCATTGATTGCCTCTTTTACCTTTCATGCGACTCACTGCAGAAATTCAGTTTCCTACTCAAATTCCCAGATGTAGCTCAGTCCTGCTTTATCTCCTAAAAATATAGCAAATACAGGAGGAGAAATAGCTAAACTTGGAAAAGAATGATTAGCCAGTCTCAAAGCAAGCCTGCTGACAAGCCTTCTTTAAGACCTTAGTGTTTTCCTTTAGACCAACACTTCCCATTTTAATTCCCTTTCCTCCTCTTTACAAAAATGTATTCCCAACTGGCCTGGCATAAAACATGAATTCTTCCAATGTGGGCCATCCTATCACACCTTCCACATGCTTTGTTTCTACTTTGCATCTGTTTGACCTTCTGGCTCTGAGAACTACTCCTGTGTGTGTTGCTGCTGAGGAGGAATAGGAAGAGAGAAAAGTGAAAAATCTGGTCATCAATTTACAACTTCCTCTAGAAATGACCAGGTGAAGGTGTGGGCCAAGAAGGAGGGACGAGGCCTATGTGTGCAATGTGCAGACTGACCAGACCCAAATAAGCCTCTATTCAGACACCATTTTATAAGGATGGGGGTCACTGCTGTGTCTACTGGAGCATTGGCAGCTTGCCTCAGAGAGTTAGGTAGGGCAATTCTGTATATAACAGGACTCAGAGAGATTATTTATAAGATTTCATTATTTAAGCAGAAAAAGAAGTGTCAAAAATGAACTTAGTCAGAGGTATATTTGCCATTATAAATTATCTTAAGCTCATGAATAATTAGCCATAAATACTGTCCAGCAGGGTTCGAATATTACTTCCTAGTTTAGCCCCATAAAGGACATGTTGGTAACTTTTTACTAAAACATCCAATAACATTGCTGTCCGCTCTGATACAACCTGCAACACCCCTTCTACCACATTCCATTTCCGCTAATTCATCACAGCTTTCCTTCACTGGGCTGACTTTTGTTTTCCATTCTGGGGCCCTTATTATTAAGTTTTTAGTCTTTCCGTCTGCAAGTGCCCCAACTTCCATGTGAACTTGTGCTTCTAGAGCCTTGGTTCGCTTTTCTAGAGCCATGTTTTGCAAAATGCTAGCTGCCTGCTTTGCTTGTCAGTTCTAGAAGTGACTTGATGTGTCTGCAGAGTCCTCTCCAGCTTCAGCATTCTGTCCTGCCCAGATTCTCTCTGATGAGCTCTTGTTCTCTCCTTTCCTGATTCGGAACAATGCACATACCATTAAGCATTCTCCCTGAAACCACTGATTAAGTTCTCCATCGCATGTCCAATACCATGAGCTAAATGTCAATGGAACCATGAGATTTCCTCAAGTCAGTTTTTAGGATTATTGATGACTTCCTTAAATATCATATTTTGTTTAAATACTTAGCATTTTCTAGTTACTTTTTCAATAGTCTCTCATTATTTTAAAATACTGAATTCATCAGGATTGGTGGCATTTTTATTTTGTAAATGAGTAAACTGAGTCCCAGAGCTGTAAATTATGTGTTTAAGTTCAAAACTGATAAGCGTCTGGAAAACAAGAACTATTGTCTTCTGAAACTTAGTTCATGATTCAGATGTGTTTATGGAAAACTATTGTGTGAAATTATTTCTGCCATATAAAATCAGTTGGCCCAGGGGAACCTTGCTATTTAAATGAGTCCCATTGTGAATCATTTTATGAAGTAAATATTCTCTAATGCATCCATTTTACAAATCTTGATTTTCAAACAACATATATCTGCTAAAATTGGGGTACACATGAGCCTGCAAGTAATTACAGGCTGCCTGAGTCTGTAATGTGAATAAAAGGCAGCAGCAGAGGGGGAGAAGTCACCTCTAATAGACACTTGAGCAAATCTAGCCCCTGAATTTGGCCATTGGCCATTTATTGCCCAGGAAGCTGCTCTTAACAGGACTGCAGACCAAACGGCTGTGCCCTAGTTCACACCTTGCTTTTGTCCATTACCTCTTTGCCTGACCCTGTCTCATCTTCCTCTGTCTCCTGACCTCCTGTGCTACATACTCAGTCCATTACAGATTTTGCTACTGATGGGGCTCCATGACCAAACCTTTGCCTCTCTTGTGTGTTACCCTTTCCCCCAACTTTTTTCCTCCTGATCTTGCTAGCTGCAGAGTCCTTAGCTCAGAGAGATCAGTGATTCCAGCCCTGGCTGTATGTATATTAGAATAATTTAGGGAGCTTTAACAAATATTCCAATGCTCAGTCCACCATCAAATTTCTTGTGTAATTGACCTGGTGTGGGGCCTAAAGGTGTTGTTTTTGCTATCTGCATGCTTTTTAAAAAATTTAAGCCACATAGATGATTTTAACATTCAATAAAATGGAGAACCCCTAATCTACTAGATAGCCTGACCTTGACCTTGACCTCTGATTATTCGATGGTCTTTTTTGTAGGCTGAACTGTATTTCCTAAAAATCATATGCTGAAGTTTTAAGTCCCAGTATCTCAGAATGGGACTTATTTTGGAGATAAGATCTTTACAGAGATAATCAAGTTAAAATGAGGTCCTTAGGGTGGACCCTAACCCATTATGACTGGGGTCTTTATAAAAAAAAAAAAAAAAAAAAAAAAAGGAAATAGGAAACAGACACATATATAGAGAGAACACCAGAAAACATCTATAAGCCAAGAGACCTAGGACAGACCTTTCCCTAGCATCTTCAACATGGTCCTGACGACACCTTGATTTCAGTCTTCAAACTTCTATAACTGTGAGACAATAACTTCTGTTATTAAAGCCCCCCAGTTTGTGGTACTTTATCATGGCAGCACCAAGAAACCAAAATAGCCTCTAAAACCTCATAGCAGATGCCCTCATTTTGGAGCATAGCTAGAGTGACCAATTTATTCCAGTTTTCCCAGGACTTTCCCAGTTTTAGCACTGAAAGACTGTTTAATGGTTAAATACGTAGGCTCCAGAACCAGACAACCAGGATTTGAAGTCCATCTCTGCTCATTCTTGGCTGTGTAGCTTTGGCCCTCAACATCTTCCGCTGCAAAAGACCTACCTCATAGTAACATCGTATGAATAATATGGGCTAATACATGTAAAACACCTAGAACACTTCCTGGCACAGTGAGTGCTCAGTAAATATTAACTAAGTCAATATTATCATATACAATTAAAATCAGAAAAAGTCATATAAAGATATTTGCTTTCACAATAATAAGATAGTGTAGGGAGCTTGCTTCAATAACTGAAATAGTCAAGTTTTTTGCCTGCTATTCATTCATTTCAATTCTGTTTTTTATTCATTATTAACTATAAAGTGGCCTTGACATTTCTCAGCATTTCTGCTCTTCTTGTACAGGGAACATTTACCACAAGAGTTAGGCTACATAAAGCAAAAAAAAAAAAAAAAAGGCATTCTCTTACTCATTCTGTGTGTTTCTTTTCCATCTCCTGTAAAACCAAGGAAGAGGCCACCCCCAAGCAATGGGTAAAAGTTATGACCTGGTTCCATGGTAAATCTCATGGTGAATCTCCTAATTGGTCATAACCAAATGATTCATTCAAAAAGGAAGGCAGACTTCAAATGAGGAAGCGTTGGTTCTCTGAAGACAGCTGGAGGGAGAGAGAGATTTAAAGAAGGACTGATACTAAAGTTGGATCTTGAATGAAACAAAGGCATTCCAGACAGCTACAGAGAGTAGAGATTAGTTCAGAAAGAGGGAACAGCATTAGTAAAGGCAAGAGGATGTGAAACTGTCTGGCATGTTAGAAAACTAGAAGTTGTTTGGCATCTTCAGAATGCAAGACCACATAAGTGTCCAATAAAAGAAGAATTCAATCAATACTGATTCCTCCCCCTTTAGCATAATCAGTACGTGAGTCTTGCCTTCAAAGCCAGATTTTAAATTTACTGATGACAGTGCAGTAATAGTCACTTGTTTACATGCCCCTAGTAAACTTTTGTCATAAGTTATTTACTAGAATGTAGTTAATTTTGTCAAGAATACTTTCCAGAATGAATAGATGTTGTACATACTTGTTTGTGCATTCAGTAATTCTTAAATTTATTTCATTTGGAATCTACCTGTCACCCTGTAGAATTTGTTGTGATCATATCCCAACACCCCTCCCACACTTGGGTTTCCTTGGAATCAGAATCTGTTCAAATCTACCATTGTACACTCTAGTAACAACTCCAGACTGACTTCTGTGAGCCTTGGATCCACTACAATGTGAAATATAAACTGGGGCTAACAGGGTAACAGCCCTTATCTAGAATAAAGTTCAGAGCCAAGTTCTCATCTAGAGCCATTCTTATTGTCCTCCTCATTCCAGCTGACCTCTTATAACTTGACTTTGGATTTTATTTTCTTTCCTTGTGACTTTGACCACTTTTACTTCAACTCTTCTGGACCAATGTGCTCTCCTCCATATTAACTTGCCCCTGGCTTTCCTGGTCATGCGGTCTCTGCCAAACTATCCTTATTCAAAAGTATGAGGGGTTCTCAACCTTGGCTGTGCACGAGAATCACGTGTAAATCACATGTGATGTCAGCTGCAAGCCTCTGCTCTGGAAACTGATTCAGCAGAAATAGAAGGAGCACAGGTATCTGTATGAAAAAAAAGAAAGAAAAACAGCAAAGAAGAATAGAAGAAAACCCACAGATCATTCTTATGCATAGCCAAGGATGAGAGAGAGCACTTAACTGGACATTAAGTCTTGGTTTTCTTAGGCCTGCCCTTTCCTGTTGCTGCATAAATCTAAAATTGCATTTGCCCATTGCAGGGTAGCAAAAACAAAAACAAAGAAGCCCGCATGTCCGCAGGTGCCAGTTGATAGAGCCACTACAATGACTCTAGTCTTTGCACATTTTTGTGCAAAGGCAACATCTGAAGGGAAAAAGGACATAGTCATCTTATATTTCTGTCTAGCCCCACCGATCACACCCCTGATAATCATTAGGAAGTTTGCAATAGGGACCATATAACCCTACTAATATAACCCTAGTAATAACTGCAAACCTGTTTGGAAATCCAGCTTTAGGTTTTAGTCTTGTGAGCTGTTATGAAGGTCATTACACATAAATGTTCTTGGAAATCTGGTGCTTTCAATGAAATCCTAAGATTCAAACCCATAGGCTTAAAAAACAAAGAAACAAAACGACAGAGTGATATTGGTTATCATGGCGCCTGCAGTGAGGAACACGGGCCAACCACAGGAGGCCACAGTGAACTCCTACTTCAGCCGATGTCTCTAGTAAGCACAGCTAATCTCTTCTGCTGCCACTTCCCTTTGGTGTGGATCTTTAATCTCTGAAGTGTGCTGACATTGTTCATTATCCCAGACACCAACAAGATTCAATTCGTTTTTACAGGAATGTCCATTTTACGAAGCTGAATGTGAATGAAAGACCTTGGTGTAAGTGGTGTACTTATCAAACCAAGACTTTACCATGTTATTCATTAGGAAAATAAATTAATGTCAGACCTCCTTATCTACTGGGCCATCAAGGGACAGGCCAGCTCCTTGACAGGATTCTTTTATGAACAGTCATTTGTGTGAGAGAGAAAATCTTGGTGGAAGCCTTAATGAAAGTGCCAGCGACTAAAAGCAAGTTCTGCAGAACAGACGCAGTGTCACAGGGAAGGGGAGCTGTAAGACCTAAAATTTCATTTGCTGCCTTGACATATCTGAGGCCCATGAGGCCACAAAGGCCTAACTATGAGTTCCTTTGCTCTCTCCAGGTATGCTCTTCATCCAGCAGAAAGGCTCCCCACCTAGCTCCTTCCCCTATCAGCTAGACAAGCTACACCACTTTCAGTCTTCAGCCTAATGGTTTCACTTCCCTGACAGCTTGCAGAATGGTTCATATGAGCCAAACACATCCTCCTACGGGAACCAGCTGTCACCCCACCTTCTTGTTACATGAATCCTGCTTCCCACAGCCTCTGCTTGTTCACTCTGTCTCAAGTGCTGCTCCCCTGTGGCCCTACGCAGTGTGGTGTTCTCTCTCCTGCCCTTACACACCTCCAAGATGTGAGTATATGTTACTAATAAACTGATGTCAGTCTCATCTGTCCAGTGTCAAAGTGTCAGGTGTTCAACTATTTTGTACTATTTAGGGTAGAGGAACTCTCCCTCACCAAAGCATTGGTCAGAAAGTAATCAGAACAGGGGCTCAGCCCTCTCTGTCTGTGGCAGAGCTTTGGCCTTGACAATCACTGAATAGGCAGCCCAGGTCCTGGCTTTCAAT
>CM053504.1:69788915-70119810 GCA_028627145.1 Eidolon dupreanum | reverse complement strand
CTCTAGTCTCTTTCTGACAGCACAAAAGCAAAGGTTCAGATAAGGAAACATCAAACATCTTTGTAATTCATAAGGACATGGAGATGCTTTGTGATTGGATAGACAGGAGGACCAATCAGGACTGGTGGCACAATAGGGTTCTCAGCCCAGATCAGACTCCTTCATCTGCCATCGTCAAGGCCACTTGCTATATAACTAGCATCCTAAACAAGGGCTATACGCTCAGATGAGCAAAAGCCAGGATGTGAAGAGGGCCTGAGAAACTAAAGAGTGAGAATAAGAGCCTATAAACCAGAGGAGAGAAGGGGTTTCTTAAAGGATCCATGAAGATGAAGAAATAAAACTAAACATCCAGAAAACAGGCCACAATGTATAACCAATAGGGTTTTGAATTACAGTAGAAAGAACATTTTTCTAGGATTTAGTTCGTCGGGGTTCTAATCTATATTTTGTGCCTACCTTATTGTGTGTCATGGAGCAATTCACTTCTTCCCTTCTTCGGGTTGCAGTTTCTTCATCTGTAAAATTAAGAAGGTGGATCACATGGTTTCTCAGCAATCTCTCTCTGCTCACACGCTGCTAGGCTAGTCTACTGACTCTTAAAACACTTCTCGTTCATCTCTCTTTCCAGTGACTTTAAAGCTGATTTGCCTGCATGGCCATATGCAGACACGCATATACACACATGAATACACAAGTACAAAGTGCACACGCATAGTACAGATAAGAAAATTGCCTCAGGGGTACATCTTGTTTATTTATAACCCAAATGGTATTTCCAAGTCTGACTATTCACCTTATTTCCATCTTGGCTTCAAGTGGCTTTTAATTTTTTAAAAAAATTAAATCAGATATGGAATCAAATAGCTTTTATTACAATACTTATTGTATGCCAAAATTCTGCCAGGAAGTTTCATTTGTGTCTCCTTTGATCATTCTCATATTATCAAAGACATATGAGGGCAACGATATTACCTCCTATTTAATAGAAGAAAACAGTGTTTAATAATGTCCCAAAATTACACAATCACAAGGGGCAAATATATTCTAAATAATATTTTCTAACTACAAATTAAAGGATAAAGACTTAATCACTGATATTTATCAAAATCTTAGGGGTATTTTAATCTCCATCTGAAATTCCATCTCCATTACGACACGCTCCCTGTCTACTCCAGCCTCTCTCTCCTTAGAAGTTATTATTCCACTCACTGGGGATTTTACAGAGAGTCTTATACTGTCTCATCATCAGATACGTGATTCTTATTTGAATGTTAGCTCCTTAATGGCAGAAACCATGTCTTAAAATTTGTCTTGGAGCTCCTAGCACAAATCACAAGACCAAGAAAATAGTAGATACCCAATTAAAGAAGAAATAATTGACCATAATTATTTGAGTGGCTTAGTTGAATATACAGGTCATATAAACTATAATTCCATTCTTTCCCTGTGTACTCAGCATCTATCCAATGAAGATGTAAGTTAAAGTAGAAGTCCCAACATATTCACTGAAAATACGTGAGGAAAGGTATGAAGAGCAAAGATTCTGATCACCTCTTTCTCTCTGTTAATGGGGTGGTGAAGGACAGAGCACAACATATTGTACTTAATGCAGATTCTGTTCAGTGAAACAATGATTACAATCAATTTGACTACTAATGTGACTTATCTTGTAAATTGCTGGGTCATTAACTTCAACAACATCAATGTGCTGTCACTATCCAATTCCACCAAATTAGTGTCCGAGGTAATAGGAGAACGAATGTATTAGTGTATTATTGGTGGCTAATAGAGACAGCAAGTCTTTAATGTGCTGTAGAGAGCAGCTGAGGCACCAGAGACAAGACCAGGGGAATTGAATGCAAAATTGGGATTCACTACATGGTGGTGCATTAGGGCTGCTGCAGGCACTTACCCTACCCCTTTGCCTTCGTGCCTTAGGCAGCAGTATTGCTGAGTACTAGGGTGATCTTAACCTGTGTCAGGGAAAAGCATGTTCATTGTCTGTTTGTGACAAAAGTAGAAACTGCATAGCATTTGAATCATCCAAGAACAGTGGGCCTACCTAAGATTGGTTTCTTTAAGAAGGGTCTTTTCCTGTCAGCCTTGAATTTACAAAATGTCGGGAAGCACTTACTCTACACACACATGAAGATGGTTCTCATAACCTGAATCTAAAGCTGGATCAATCTCAAGGCCTATCCTGGAAGTTACTTAGAAAATTGCACTCATTTTCAATTTTGAAATTCCTTTGGTAGTGATTTCTGGGGAAAAAAATCTGAAATATTTGCATCTATATTCTTGAGATATCCTCTGTACCTTCCTTGCCCACTTTTTCTTGTTGAGAAGCTGCTATCCCCACAGCCTGACAGGGGCAGCACTCAAACCACATGACTTCATTCCTTGTCACAGCTCATTGAACCAGAGATGAATACCTGGCTGAGGTGAGTCAGGCATATTTAGTCTCTCAGGAAAATGGAATTAAAGCATGGAGATTGAGCCAGTTAGAGAATGTCAGACATTATACTGTAACTCTTCAAAATTGGAGTTGGTGCCAGGACACCAAAAACATGTTCGAGCCAACACTACAGGGAGTGGAATCTAAGAGCCTTGCAGCTGTTCTAATGCAGAAAGGAGAATGAAAGACTAAATGGAAGTGTAGAGAGAAACTGTCTTAGAGAGATGTAGAAAGAATGGCTGCTTGACAACTTTCCAGGTCCTGGGCATAAAACCTACTGTATATCTCACAATTGGATTGTATGCACTTCTGTGTCTTTTTGTTAAACTGGCTTTAGAAGGTTTCTGTTTCATGCATTCTAACAACCCCTATGATACTCCACTTTTCGATTGTCAAGAAACATTTATTAATCACTTGATGTAAGTAGTACACTCCAATATCACTGTTCCCACCACCACTGTCTACCAATGACTATCGGCCCCCTGTGACCTGGCTCTGGGCTCTGTACTCTTTATGGCTACTCCATGAGGTAGTTACTATGAATATACCTGTTTTAAAAGGAGGAAACATAGTACAGGTAGCAAGCAACAGAACTTGAATTTAAACCCAACTAGTCTATCTCTAGAGCCCATCATGAGCTATATTCCCCATCTCCCTTTTTCAAGGTGACCCTTGGCCCTCTTAAGCAAACCTAACCAAACCTTCTTAATCATCAAAGAGTCTTATACCAGTAACCTAACTCTTATGAAAAATTTAAGCCATCATTTATCCCCCCTCTAGGGAGACTTATAGTATGTCTTATTTCTTCATCTGAAAGGAAAAGGGTTATCTTTTGCATATGCGAGTTTGGGCATCAAATAAAGGAAGGGTATGTAAAAGGTAGTATCTTCAAGACAATCCTGAGATCCTGGCCTACAGGCCTGCGAATGAAGATCGCTCTAACATTTTGCATGCCGAATGAAGCTCTTTAGGAATGACTAAAATATTCTTGCTCTCATATGTATTCATATGAAGTGAATTTTTTGCTTTCATTATGATATGATCAGAAAAACATCTTTATTGATATCATTTATGTTTAAGTTAGTTTATTTTGGAATGTGCTATAATATATTTTCCTCCCTAAAGAAAAGATGCATTAATATGTTGAGGTTGAAAGTATGGCTGATATAACTCAATATAATCAATATGTATTTCCTATGAACAATTCTCTCTTGCCAAGACCTATTCTACACAAGATAGTAAGGAGTTGTGAAGCCAGTCATCACAAATCTTATCACTTAGTCAAGATAACAGATATATCTATCACATAGGTTATGGCTTTGGGCTTAAACTTCACCCTTAATTGATTTTTCACATCCTAGCAAAGAATTACCAACACACAGGCTACTGTCAGGTGACAGACATGGCTGATACTTGGCATAATGGATCGGACATATAAAAATGATAACACCTACACATATAAAGTTTTAAAAACTTTTTATTTTGAAATCATTAGATTCACAGGAAGCTGCAAAAAAAAAAAAAAAAATACACAGGGAAGTTGAGTGCACCATTCTCTCATTCTCCCCCAGTGTTAACATCTTACACAACTCTAGTGCATTATTAAAACCAGAAATTTCACATTATCATAATCCGAAAAGTTTATTCAAATTTTACCAGTTATATATGCACTCATTTATATTAAAATCTAACCAATTATATATGCACGCATTTATGTGGGAGTGTGCATATAGTTCTATAACATGTTGTCACATGGGTAGCCTTGCATAACCACCACTACAATAAAGATATTCAACTGTACCATTGCCATAAAGATTTCTTTTATGTCATCCCTTTATAGCCACACCTATTCTTTCCTTGCTCTCCTCAACACTCCTAATCCCTGGAAACCACTGATACGTTCTTCATCTCTATAGTTATGTTATCACACAAATGTTACATAAATGAATCACGAGGTACATATCTTTTTTGAGATTTTTTTTTCATTCAGAATAATTTCTTTAAGATTCATTTAAGTTTTGAGTATACCAATAGCTTTTTCTTTGTTATTGCTTAGTCCGTGGCATGGATTGCCACAGTTTATTTAACTAAACACCCATTGAAAGACATATGGGTAGTCTCCAGTTGGGGTTATTATGAATAAATTTTCTATGAACATTTGTGTAATGTTTCTGCATAAAAATAAGTCTTCATTTCTCTGGAATAAATACTCAAAACTGAAATTTTTGGTTGTATATTAAATAGATTTTCAGTTCTAAAAGATACTATTTTCTAAAGTAACTATCATTTTATATTCCAAACAGCAATGTGTGAGTAATCCAGTTTTTTAGCATCCTTGCCACCATTTTTCTCACTTAAAATTTTTATTTTAGCTATTTTGATATGAGTATAGTGATATTTCATTATGATTGAAATTTGCATTTCTCTAATAGCAAATGATATTGAACATCTTTTCATGTGTTTATTTGCCATCTGTGTATCTTCTTCAGTGAAATGTCTGTGCATGTTTTTGCCCATTTTCTAGTTGGATTGTTTTTCTTTACGTTGAGTTTTGAGACACACAAGCCTTTTCCACATAACAAACATTTATTTCAAGTGCTGTACTTGGAAGACAAAACATTTTTTGTATTTTACATCGTAGGCAAGATTTAATCTTGACCTGGTTAGTCTGCCAAAAATGATGCACAATAATCGACATTCAGCTATTTTCCTTTGCATTCATTTAGTAAATACCTTATGAGTATCCTGCCTACTTTTATGAATAAATAAACCATGTGTTCTAAATTACTTTTCATCTCTAATTAATTAGTATGCCTCTCTACAATCTACCTCATTCTATTTCTCAACTTTGTCATTCACTCACTACTCTGCCCATTGATTCCTATGCTGCAGTCACCCTCAGCTTTCAGCTCTTCCTCAAATACTTCATATCCTTCTTATCTCTGTGCATTTGTATAAGTTGTTTCCTCAGGCTAGAATATCCGTTGCTCTTTTCTTCATGTAGAAAACTTCTACTCAAGCATCAAGAACCAGTTCAAATACCATTAACTCTATGAAACCTTTTCTAACTTCCCCAGCCATTTAGACACTTTTTCCTGTATGCTCCTGCTCCATTTCACTCAACTCTCAATTACTAAACCTACTACCCTAGGAATTCTCTTGACTTTTCACACAATTAATTTTTCACATTAGCTTAGGTTTTTCTTCCTCTATAAAATTGCTGACAGGGCATACTACATGTGTGAGGTTGGTACTCCACTGCCTCAAGCACTCATATTTTGTTCCCACTATCATTTGAATGGCACACTTCCCAAGAATCAACTGTGTTTGTTCCTGAATTGTTTGCAACAGTTGAACTTTTAATTGCAATTACGCAACTAAATCATATATTATTAATATCGATGAAATTTAAATGTGAAAGAAAAGTCATTGTTGTTTCTGTGAAAATTAAGATTATTTGTTCGGAAAGACTTGATAAAAGTGAATCAAATTAGGGATGGGTGAAAAATTGTAGAAGAGTAGGGGCGAAACACATAAAATTCCAGAGGTGTTCAGGACTTAGATTGTTTTGATGCAAGTATTTTTAACTTTTCATTCTTCAAAACAAAAAGAAAAATAAAATTGGAAATCATATATAATATATTATGGGTGTGGTTTATGAATGAAAGACCATGTGAAACTTCAATCATTGAACCCATACACAAAAATCCTTGGCCTTACATTAAAATTAATTAATTTAATTATCAATAGAAGCAAAATATACAATATTTATGGCATTAGCATTTTTCATAGTTCTTTCCTTTAACTTTCTCAACAAATAAAATACTGGTTTGACTTACATCAGTGGAGAGGGCTTCTATTATGTTTTCTGTTGAAACTTATTCAAAAAACCTTTTAGTTTATAGGCTTTCTCACTAGATTGAGAGCTTCTTAATGTCAGAAACCTGGCATTTCGCCTGACACATCATGAGTACTCAATAAATTATTGTTGAATGAATGAAAAGAAATCTGTAAAGCAAATTTATAAAAAGCACGAGAAAATTGTATCTTACGATTTTCATGCAATTATTTAATCTAATTCATTCAAAGAAGTTATCAGCCTCAAATATCAATAGTTAGTTCAAAGGAGTTAATTCTCTCTCCTTACACAATTATATTTGCCCAGTAGAATTTGGGCCTCTTTAATGGTATTTGCTAGTATTGCTATATTTATATATATATGTATATATATATATATATATACATATATATATGTATATATATATACATATATATATGTATATATATATATGCAAATACATACATATATTTATACATATATTTATACATATATATGTATGTATATATTTATATATTATGTATGCAAATATATATATGTACACATGTATATAAAATATGGTTCTCTAAATTTCACTAGATCTCACTGTGCTAAAAATCAGCCTTTCAGCATGGAAATGTTCTGTCTGTTTCTAAGTTATTACTATTTCTACACACAGTTTCTATAATATGACACAGACTAACATAACATTTTACCCAATTTAACCCTATGAATTTCATGCAGAGTACATTATATTACCCATAAACCAGTTTTTAAATCTAGCATTTTCTCTGGGCAGCATTTGTGCAAAATTCAAATTGCTAGGAGAGATGCTTTTTGGCAAGTGACTGAGAGACCTCCAGGCTCTGAGAGGTCCTCTTAGCACCTCTGTTGGTCCAATTAACACTAAACAGAAATTTGAGAGGGCTCTTCAGAAAGCTCTACTTCTGTGATTAAATTATTTGACTGGTCAATTGTTTTTAGGGCCTCATCCAACAATTACAAAAACAAAAGAGAAGGATGAATCACCTCCTATATTGTTGGTTACCTTTGGCTTAGCTCCTGTCCTTATTTTCTCACTGTGGAGAACAGGTGACACAATTCATCTTGGTGAGAATGTCAACCATCTTGTTTTTCAACTGGAAAGCTATAAGTAACAGCTTGGTATATTAAGAGACCTCTGCCTGAATAAATTGATGTCAAGTTTCATTACACATAAGCCAAGTTCAGAGGCACCAGACAAGCACTAAACAACTATGTATTGAACAAACAAATGGTATTCAGCAGTATTGCCATTTCTCAAAATAAAGATAAAGAAAGGCAAGGTCTGTGTTTTCTGGAAGGCTAAAGTCCACCAAAGAAGACATACAAATCGAGATACATGGTAAGTTTCTTTAGTGTTGAAAAGAACCACTTTCTTGTCCTTATGGGCTGGAACATGGACAAGGTTCCCCTAAGAAATGCTTTTTGAAGATTTAAAGAAACAGAGAACTGGAATAGAGTAAGCAGCTCAGTGAAACGGCTCATATTCTTAACTTAGTATAAAAGAGAGAAAAATGGGCTAGGGAAAGAAATTTTAAGTAAAAAGCATTCCCTAGAACTAAAATAAAAAGATATAAATCAATACCACTAGCATTTTTCAAGTACATATGTAAGTAACTCTGTGCTAGATTCTAGAAAAGTATTTTTTTAACTAAGATTTACAACCCAATAGAGAATTGTAAGATTACCATTTTTAACAAAATAATACAGAATAGAAGATATTGGAACACTTCACATATAGTAAAGATAGGCATATATTTGTTTTAGTTGTGAGTGTGTCAGGTATTGAGTCACAGTGTAAAAATGTATTACTGTGCACTGTAACAAAAAAAAATTTTAATGTTGCCTACTCTAAAAAGTTCTTTTCAAACTTGGCTGACAATCAAAACCATCTAGGAGATATAAAAATATACAAATTTCCAAGTCCCATCTTAAGAGAAGGGATCCAAAAACCTGTTGAGGCTGCCTCAGAAAAAGCTGTAGTCCATAATATTAACTCCAATTAGAATGAACAGAAGAGAAACATTGAGAAAATGAACAAAAGTGAGAGATTATGGTACGACCTAAACATCAGGACTCACAAGCAGAGTTAAAAAGTGATGAGCGTGGAGAGAAATTTATCTTAGAAGACCGTTAGGGAAGTTTACTCGATATCTGCTATGAGCAGGATAGAATAGTACCTCAGGGGTTACAACTTGAGGGGAAAGAAATATGACACAAAAAAAGCTCGATGCCTCAAGGCCCTGTTCATGTTATAGGTACAATTGAGAAAACTTGAGTTCTCAGGGTGAAGTCCACCAGGGGAAGACTCATGAAGGAGGTTAGACTTGTGTTGGCTGAGTCCTAAGGAATGACCCAGCCCAAAGCTTCTTAGGAGAGAATTTCTTACTTGCAATGGGCAGCAATTGCTAAGAACATAATAGGTAATGAATGGAGAGATTTGGTGAAGGGAAAAAAGCATGAGCCAGAAAGATAGGTCTGGATGTAAGTTTACATGTAAGATCAGCTCCTGCCCCTAATATTTAACAGGCATAAGACAAGTAGTATCGGGGGGAAAAAAACCTGAGAGGAAAATTAGATTTTTCCATTCATTCTCTTGGCCACTGCAGCAAAGTTATCCAGAAATGTAAAAGAAAACATTCCAAGATACCCTCTAAAATACTTGAGCATGTTCTTCTGGCTACAAAAAGCTGGATGCTCACGTTTAAACAACAGTTTTTCAATAGAATTTTGCTTTGAGACCACAAGGACATGTACACAGCCCAGCTTTCACCTCCTCCCTTGCAGCTGTGGTTCTTGATCATGGCAGCATATTTTGAAAGCCTGGGGGCTTTCAAAATTCCTAAGGCTAGGAGTCCTCCCTAAGGAAAGTGAAAAAAGAGTTTCCAGGGGGCAATTCCTTAGAATTTGTACCTTTGGAAAATGCTCCAGGTATACTCTAACATGTAGCTGGGCTTAAGAAACTGAAACGTGAATCCTGAAATTCACACTGCTGAAGCAAAGCACAGTTTATACTCTTTTTATTGCTTCTCAACAGAAGAAATCAGACTGACATTTATTTTTTTCTAACCTTGCCCCAGGCTGTAGCCACAATAGAACCATGGACAGCAGTGATTCTTTTCCTTAACTCTGTAGGCAAACCAAAGATGAGCTTTTCAGCAGAAGCTCCTGACAGCTGCTTCTGCTCAGAGCCAGTTACACTAACCTAGACATCCTCCCCTTCCAGGCACACTTCCTCAATGGCACACCATTGTCAGACTTTCATATTCAAAAATCTTCAATGGCCCTCAGTTCTTCTCGAGCAAAAGCCCAAGCTCTTCATCCAAGAGTTTCCAGCAATTTCTGATCAGTCCTCAACATTGTTAAAGCTGTGGTCCCAGGATTTTGGCTGTGGTCTCGTTGTGCTGTTCCCATAAATCCACATTCTTTCTCGTTTCTACCTTTTTCTCACTCTTGCCCTCAAATGCTATGACAACAGTCCTATCCTTACTCTTTCTCCATCCATGTGTGTTACTCAGTGTCAAAGTACAGTTTAAGTCTGTACTCAACTATCAATAGACTAATACTCTACAACCTCTATGAAACTTCTTCACACTACTCCCAGCATTGGGAAAGGTGTCAGATTTAATGGCAAAAACCAAACTGTACTTGTTCATCAAAGACAATTCATGGTATTTCAATCATTATGCAGTCTATTGATTCTGTTGTCCAGGCGCCTGAGACTGAATTCTACCATTTAATTAATTTATAATTTGACCTCTCTAAGCCTCAGTTTTTTCTCAGGTAAAATTGGGGAAGTTGTTCCTATTTCAGAGGTGGAGATCTAATCAGATCATTCAGGAAAACTCTTTAGCACAGTGTCTAACCCCTAGGAAATATTCAATAAATTCTAGCTATTTTTTATTTGTCTGTCTGTTTGTGTATTCTGATGAATATATTTTGTCTCTTCAGCAAAATCATAAGATCGCTTAAGGACTGACTCTATTTTGCAAACTTAACTACTTGGGTTATAATACTATACTAAAAACAACATCAGGTTTGAAATCAGAGCATTTAATGTAAAGTTTCAGCTCATCTATTTACTTCCTGAATGATTTTGGCGTGTTGTTTGACCTGTTGGAACCTCAATCCTCTAACGTCTAAAATGGGAATTATAACAATAATGGTATTTCTCACATTCTGGAGATTAAAAAAATATATACCAGAATGTTCTCTGCTACCTCTCAAGTACTATTCATAAAAGTGTAATTGTACTTATAGTAGAAAGTCTGTATGTTTATTGAGTTATTCAATGACATCTAAATTTGAGATTATACATCAATAAATAATTTACTTACTGAAAATACAGGTTGTCTTTTTCATTTAAAAATTAAAAAGGGGTATAAAACCAATGTCTAAATTTCTTTATCTGTAATATGTTAATATTAAACAAGAAGAAGATTATTAAGGCTCTTTCTGACTCTAAGTTTCAGATTTTTGGAAATTTTTTATACTTGTATATGAGTTGAGAAAAAGATAGGCGGAGGATTATGTATATATGTATCTCTTTAAACACTTTTTTAGTGTATATACTGTGCATAGATATCTCTGGATAGTAAAATTAGGAGTGATTTAAACATTTTCTACTTTGTGTTTTGTGATCTCAAATTTTCTACAATGAGATTGTAGTAACTTTAGATTATTTTAAAAAAACCATTTTATTTTAAAAAAATAACCCTTAAGACATAGAAGTCTTTCAAAAATGCATGTATGTGTGTATGTGTACAGAACCAGAAACATCTTTGAGGACAAGTGACTGGCAGCATCTTATGATGTCTCTTACCAAATATACATTTTCGCACATTGCTCATTATGCTTAGAAAGTCGAAGGGACAGAATGAATAAAATGGAAGCATACACATGAAGCCTTGTTGGAGACTTTGTAATGAGATTATTACAATCTCATTGTTAAAAATTTGAAAGCACAAAAAATATGAAGTTTAAGAACTTTTCCCAGAGAAGCCAGGCATGTTACAGCGGCACCTACTGGCATGATGTGGTACAGTAACCAAGCTCCCTCAGACATTAAGGCCAGTTAGATTACTATAAATGTGTACCAAAGAGTCCAAAAGGAGTTGAAGGACGAAGGACTTAGGGTTGTTTTTAAAAGCACCGAAAAATATGGATGTATTTAAAAAGTAATTACTATGCTCTTATAGACAGAAAAATATTCAACTATGTTTCTCTAAATGGAATCATATCTCCCACTATAAAATACAAGCCATAGGAAATAGGGTTTCCTCTGTGGATAGACTTTAATAAACATTTTAGTTGAAAGCATATACCAGCTACAGCAAATAATATTTGTACGTTATTATTCTAATTTAATTTAAGGACACTGGAAGATCATATTAGCCTTTATATAAGCTGTGAATTTACTGAAGGAGCAATATACTCAGTGAACATGAAAGAGTGTGGGTCCGGGGTTCTTAGTTAGTGAACTGGGACAGACATTAAGATGGGAATATATTCTGTAACTTAAGGTAAAATCTTTCTGGAGAAAGAAACTATGGTTTCCATCCTTTCTCCAAGGAGTCTATGACCCAAAAAGGATATCCAGGCCAGCCCTGGCTTTTGCCTGTTTATCTGGTATAAGTTTTATTTGCATTTCTTTTCATTCTCAAAATTGTCCCAGACTAGAAGATAAATTATTTGGTCACTCCAGTTAAGGCCTACACATCAAGGCAGTGTTTTTATCTTTTTGTAGAATAAATCATAAATTATTTGACAGGAGAGAGGGCAGCTTTGAGAGAAGTTGCATGAAATTCTCTCAACACAAATTATACACACATCAAGTCTTGATTTAAATTCCTTTGTTTTATATTTTACTTCCATTTAGAAAACATGACAGCTGAATATCTCACCAATGGTTCCACCACAACCTCATAATGTCTCTTTTCACTTTTTTTTAAGTCACTTTGTATCTGCATAAGTATTAGGAATGGCAGGTAAAAAAAATATTTTCTTTTCTTAGCTTTATCATTCAAGTAGCATTTGTAAGTGTTCACTTAATAATAATTGTGTGGTAGTGGACAGGTCTCATTTATCCCATAGCCTACAATCTGTTTGAGGAGATAAGACACGTACTTATTAAAACACAAGACAATTAAAACTACAAAGAAATACCACTAGATACCTAGTAGAATGACCAAAATTTAGAACACTGACAACACTAAATGTTGGCGAGGATATGGAGCGACAGGAACTCTAACTTGTTGTTAGTGAGAATGCAAAATGGTACAGCCACCTTGGAATACAATTTGGATGTTTCTTACAAAGCTAACCATAATATGAACAAATATTACAACAATTATGCCCCTTGGTATTTGTTTACCCAAAGGAGTTGAAAATTCATCCACAAAAATATCTGCACTTGGATGTTTATAGCAGCTTTATTGATAATTGCTCAAACTTGGAAGCAATCAAAATTCTGTCAGTAGGTGAATAAACTGTTATACATCCAGAAATGAAATATTCTTCAGTGTTGAAAAGAAATGAGCTACAAATCCATGAAAAGACATAGAGGTAACTTAAAGGGATATTACTAAGTGAAAGAAGATAATCTGAAAAGACTGCATACTGTATTATTACTCCAATTATGACATTCTAAACTATGGAGACAGTAAAAAGATCAGTGGTTGCCAAGGACTGGGGAGAGGGATGAATAAGTGCAGCATAAAGAATATTTTAAGGCAGTGAAGATACTTCGTATGATACTATAGTAATGGATACTATCATTATATATTTGTCTAAACCAATAGAATGTGCAACACAAGAGTGAAACATAATGTAACTACTGACTTTGGCTGATTATGTGTCAGTGTAGGTTCATCAATTATAACAAATGTATCTTCTGGTGGGGATGTTGAAAATGGAGGAGGTTATGCATAGGTAGGAATGGGAGATATATGGGAAATCTCTGTACCTGCCTCTCAATTTTGCTGTGAAGCTAAAACTGCTCTAAAAAAAGGAAAATCTATTTTAAAAAAATGCAACCAATGAATGGAAGTTAGATAATTAGTGATCTAAGAGTTTGAAAGGAGAGCTTTCTGTAAGTTAGCATAGTTAGAAGGAATAACTGGGATGAGCTTTTAAAAGACCTTGAATGCCAGCCAGGGCTATGGAGAGAGATTATCCTTTAGACAATGAAACACCTTCGGACATTCTTAAGCAAAAGGTAGAGTGTAATAACATAACTTAAGAAGTGACTTTGAGGCATAACTTTCTGAAAATAAATTAATTCTTTAGATTTCCCAAAGACAGCCACAACGATTTTCAGGCATTATAGGTCCTTCCCAGCCCCATAGAACATGTCCGTTGCTTAATCTTTCCATTTTAGCTTTCTGCAGGCAGTTATTTAAGTATATTTTGAATTCACATGGACTTGTTAGTGTTTCTTTCACCTTTCTTTCTAGGAAAACTCCTCAAAGCCAGGGACAAAGTCTAATTCTATTGTGCACCTTCTCTGCATAATATCTGTTTCTCTCTCTCTGTCTCTCTGTCTCTGTCTCTGTCTCTGTCTCTGTCTCTCTCTCTCTCTCTCTACCCTCCCGCTCCCTTCCCTCCTCCCCACACACATTCATTCATCCCAAATAGGCAGTCTTGACCCTTTGTGAAAGTGGTAGATGAAGTTTTGGGTTTATTTTAGTAGCATTTCGCATATTCAAATTAGCATGGTTATTGATGAGAATAATAATTGTATATAAGGGAGAAAATGTCAGCTGTGTCACAGTAGGAATTCTAAGTAAAATCTTGTCACCAACTGGATTTACCAGCAGCATTTGACAGAGGTGACCACTCTTATCATCTTTCTGACCTTCAAATGTTGGAGAACTTTAGGGTTTAGTTTTTGGTCATCTTCTTTATCTTTTCTTACCCAGTGAACTCATTCAGTCTCATGGCTTTAAATTTTATCTATATACTGGTGATGCCCAAATTTATATCTATATCTGTGATCTCTTTCTCTCTGCTTTCCAGACACATGTCTATAATTTGCTACTCCACATCCCTACTTGGATGTCTGATAGGCAACTCAAGTTTTACATGTTTAAAATAGGACTCTTGATTCAAAGCCTTCCACTATAGTCCTTATGCTCTCACTCCATTCCCCATCTCACAAATGGTATCTCCATTCTACTAGTTAGTCGCTCAGGAAAAACAAAAACAAAACAAACAACAACAACTAAAACAGAGTCATCCTTATATGAGTCATCTTTGACATCGGTTTCTCTCTGACGCCACACATCCAATCCAACAGCAACTTCTGTCAGCCTGACTTTAGAAATATATTTAGCTTCCAGACCACTTCTCTCCACTTCCACTGTTATTTCCCTAATATGACAATCATCCATTTTCTCCTCCATTCTTTAAATTGCCACCACACAGATCTCTCTGCTTTCATCCTTGCCCTTACATAGCCTACTCTCTGCATAAAGCAGCAGAATAATCCTTCTAAAATGTAAGTCAAATCATGACACTCCACCTCCCAAAGGCCTGCAATGGTTCCCATCTCACTCAGAGTTAAAACCCAAACACTTACCTTTCTCGAAGAAACTATCATCTCAGGTCCCACCACTGCTTGGACATCATTTCCACCACGCTCCTCTTTGTTCTCTTGGCTCCAATCACTAGTTTCTTAGTTGTTCCTGAAACATACCAGGCACAATAAAAATAGTTCCTTCTCCATGTCTGATTTCATATCTTTATGCTACTTTGTTTCTTTTTCAGATTTCTTCACCATATTTCACATATTATCTATTCGTTTGTTTGTTGATTCTATGTCACTATTAGAATGTTGGAACATAAATTCCAGGGACACCAGGATTTTCATCCATGTTGTATACAGCTGTATTCCCAATGTCTAAAAGATGTTTATGCTTTTGTACACATGCGCATGCACACACACACATGCATTTTTGAGACAGACTTTTAAGTCTCAAAAACTATTTTTCTAAATAACAGTTTTCATAAATCTATAGTTACCATAATCTCATTGTAGAAAATCTGAAATCACAATAGGCAGAAAAAGTTTAAATCATCCATAATGTACCATCCAGAGATAATCACTGATAACATATACTTACATATTTTTATGTATTTTTCTATGTATAGTATATACATAAAGAAAAAGTTTATATATAATCTCTTATATATGAGATTGTTTGTCTTTTTCTCATTGCATATAAAAGTACAGACACTTTCCAAAAAACTAGAACTTAGAGTCAGAGAAGACCCCAATGACCTCCTTCTGTTTTAATTCTAACATAAACAACTACCCATGTTTCATTTGTTTGTTTTCAGAAAGTGTAAGAGTTGGCATGCCTCCTATGATGCCCCCATACTCTCTTAGAACTTAATAATTTTATCTGTAATCTTTTTCACTGAAAATCATTAAATGATAGAACATGAGGGGTTATTAGAGACCATCTAGTCCAAACGAGCATTTTGGAAGAGAGAACTGAGGCTCAGGTTTATGAAATAACTTGCTCATGTTTATGGAGCTCATTAAAAACAGAGCTTGAGTTAGATTTTGGATCTCTAAATTTTTATGCCTACAGCTTTTTCTATCACCACAAGAATAAGAAATCTCTCTCTCTCTCTCTCTCTCTCTCTCTCTCTCTCTCTCTCTCTCTCTCTTTCTCTCTCTCTGTCCTTGCTACCATTATTGCTGATGAAAATTTAATAGCAACAGTTTTAAAGAGAGAGTGAGATTTGCAAGTATATCTGAAGCTCCATGATGATTTCTCAGAGTGCAAGAGGCTGTTGATAAAGCCCCTGCACTTTCACAGAACAGAAGAGGCAGGGATTCATCTGTGGGCATTGGCAGGACGAATGCTTACTGACAAGGCCCCAGAATGGAAATATCCTGCTTGTCCTTTTAACAGGATTTCAGCCAGAGATTTGAGGGAAAAGTACTGCAGCCTAGTGGGCTGTGAATTTGAGTGGAAATGTCAGAGCTATGAATCAGTTAACACATTTTTATTTAGCATCTTCCTGTGAAAGAGGATGAGAAGACATGACTCCTGCACTCAAATCCCTTAGCATTTCAGAGTGGAGTCAAGAATAGTATGAGGGCCTGTTAGATCTTGGAAGTTCTAACACTTAAGATTTGGAAACTGTGACCTGGGTAGTGTGAACTGGGGTGGTTTTCATGGAGTGCAAAATTTTGTCCTGAAGGAGAACTGGGATTTAAGTAAGCGAGGGGAGGTTGTGGTACACTGCTTTCTTCTGTTCTCTCTGGATTCGAGAAGTACATTCACACTCTCCAGCTCATGGAGCCCTCGAACTCTCCCTGGAAGGCAAGGGAAGAGGAAAGCATTGTTACCCATTTTGCACAGAGAAATTGAGAATCCAGCTTGTGAAGAAACCCAGCTTCTCACATTGGGTTCAAGCCAAAGTCCTCAGGACTCCCTCTCAGGACATTTTCTAATAGAATGTCGTGCTGTAAGATTGCTCTTCTGTATGTTTTCTTACACTCTGAGGATGCAGATACTTAACCCCATCATAGAAACACTCAGGAAGATCAAACTTGGCTCCTGTCTTAAGCTTTATGACACAATTTTTTTTTTAAAGTTCAAGGCATCCCAAGGTGTCCGTTTCCTCTTTGCTGTTCATAACCCAAATGTTTTAACAGCCCTGAGGTGCTCTCCACCTATGGGGCCCTGACTCTGTGAGGCCTATCTGTGGAGGGTACACAGTTGACCTGGTCCCGCTGATGAGAAAAGCACAGATGTCTACCATCTGGTCAGGGGGCCTTGCATGTGTGCCAATTTCCTGCCACTGACAGCCAGCACTTGATTGATGGAATTTGGTACTCCACCTTTTTTTTTTTTTTTTTTTTAATTCTTGGTGCAATATAACCTCATGAATTCAGATGGCACTTAGCCAAACTGAGAGAATTTGAACTTGGGCAGGGGTGAAGTTTACCATCAATGAAATGAGGGTCTGTTAAATAAATTACCAATGTAAACAGGATTGTAAAAAGGACGATTTAATCTGCTTACAAGAATAAATTGTTTTTACACACTTAAGTTGCATAAATTTACATATAGTGTGCTAATTACAAATGATTGATAGCTAGTCATCCAAACACATCTGGTAGAAACCCTGTTCTCTAATACTTTGCTAAACACTAGACTACATTACTTAAAGTACTTAAAAATAGTACAAATAAATATATTATATATATAGTTAGATATATAGATAGATAGATATTCACACACATTCATATAAGACAGTCCTTGTTTTTCATCAAGTCAATTTCCTAGAAACAATGCCAGAAAGAGGATTATCAAATTCAGATAACTGAGAGCCAAATCATATTTTCAGATGGGAACAATGTTATAATTGGAACTGGTATGCCAGACCCAATCACACCAAGTAAACTATGGATTCAATCAGCCTTATGTTATAACAACATAAACTATAACAATCATAACTAGAGAAGACAACTAATATTTATTGAGGAGTTACTATATCTAAGTGCTTTACATATGTTATCTCAGTTGTCAATACATGACTTTTAGGGAGCTACTGCCTTTGTTTTCTGGGAAATGAAATTGAAACTCCAAGCGATTAAGTACATTGCCCTAAATTACACAGTTGTAATCAGTAGAGTTAAAAATTAAATTGAGGTCTGATTCCAAATTCTGGTATTCCCTTTCAAACTGTAACATCTATAATCCTTTAAAATTGTTCATTTGTACATAGTTATGTAAATAAAGTCCATATAATCTATAAAATGAGAATAAATGTTATTCCCATTTTTGATGTCCTGTATAAAATTCTAGTCTTCAGTGAAGACTGTTAAAACAAATTGGCTTTCGTGTCTGTAACTATATTGGCCAAACTGTAAAACTTATTTAAATGGAAGGCATTAATTGAAATAGTATTGCAATATCTTCAGCATATGTTACTTTATACCTTTTTTCAATTGTTGGTATACATATCTTATTTTTTCCAATAAATATTAATCTTATTAAGAGTAGAAATGAATATCACTAATATCTTAGTACCCACCACCATTAATTATTTTACTATCTAGGCAAATCTTGATCAGTAATTGCCTAAATGTGTTTATTGTCTAAATTAGTAAACGAATGAACTTTATCTTATCATCAATTATAATAAACCATAGATTTAAAATCAATATGTGCCAACAATAACTATTAGAGTGTAATCTTTAAGTTTACTTTAAATTTTAGAAAATTATTTGTGGTAGTAATGAAGAAAAAAAGGATTAGGGAATGACTTGGAGGTCTAGGGAGTTTGAAAAACAAACTTTTCTTGAAAGAATTTTCTATAGTTAGCAAATCAGTCCAAAATTAATCCTTTGACTTCAATTTTCAAAGTAAAAAATAACTTTTGTACTGCAGTGAGACATACCTAACAAAATTGGCCATTTTAACCATTTTAAGTGTACAATTCAGTGGCATTAATTATACTCACAATGTTGTACAACTATCGCAACCATCTACTTTCAGAACGTTTTCATAATCTCAAACAGAAACTCTATAACAATCTCCACTTCCCCTCCCCCCAGCCCCTGTAATCTCTATTATGCCTATTCTAGATATCTCATGTAAGTGGAATTATACAACAGTTTTTAACTGCATTTACTTCATCTAAATATTTGAAAACCTCATTATCGACTTCAAAATGATAAATTAGAGAACAGAAATAGCTCGACCTTGGTCTTCCTATTCTTAATATTTTTTTTTCTTATCTCCTTGTATTTAATAATATAAAAGGTGAGATTACTGGTGAAGAGTCAGCAAAGGGAACTGGAAAGAAGCCTATATATACAAATAGGGACAGTTGCCTTATGCTGGTTGTTCAGGGCAACATTTGTATTCCTCAGTTGATAATATGTGCATGAGAGTATGTTTAATGCCTACCCTTCTACTTCCTCTTACCCTCTTCCCTTACCTATTGTATTGTCTTATTTGGTTATCATTCAGAACTGACAAATGGACAAAAGTGACAAAACAGGGTGTATCCGTTAGGTGATGTTGTATAAAAAACAGAAAAAGTTGATGCCAACATGTCAGGGAATCATCAACATTTCTACTTATTTTGACTATCTTTTTTGTTTTACCAGTTCACTCAAACCAACTTAAAAGGTGCTGAATGAACCATTAAAATCACTCCATGTGCAAAAAAAAAAAAAAAATCACTGCATGTGCTTTGAGCAGGTTACCTGCCAGTGGAACTTAAAAGTGGAATTCAGCCCTCAGCTGCGGCCATAAAGCGCCATCTCGTTTTTACTTCTAAATAAAGGAGTCTCCATTTTAAGCGAAGCGTTTGCCTTGCCTGCTCTCCCTACTGAGGAAATGTTCTTTGTGAATGTCATCTCGTTACTCTTCGTCACCTCTCCTTGTACTAGGTTGAATAATTCCTGTGCCTCTTTAGAAGGGAAATACTTCAAATATTTATAGGCTGTAACTTGAAAAGTTTTGGGCTAATGAATCATGTTTCTACCTGAGGGACTCCTTCATTTTCCAAAATTACTGCAGGCGCGTAATCTTTAATCCTCCATTATTTCTGATTTCTCCAGGTTAAGCATCTGTGGGTGGCAGCGAATTTAACTGACACCTCCAAGCTGCCTTTTCAAGATAATGACTTTTTTTCCTTACCTTTAATATTTTAGCTTTCAAGAGAACAAATTGGCTCTGTACTTTCTGGCATAGGAAATCTGATTTGGCCAAACAAAACATGAAGAATGAAGAGTTCAAGATGCAGCTGGCTCTTGAACTGGAATACAGGTAACTCTTATTACAAAATATTGCTAAAGTTTCACATCATTCTGTGAATGAGCAACTGTGTATCATCAAATGAGAGAATATCTCTGAAGAGGTTTTGCAAAATATAAAACATTATAAAAAATTATATTAGTATTAATATGAATTGTGCCAGGTTGTTTGAATATTTGAAGTTTTATTTAATGCTAAAATATAAAAAAGTAATCATGTTGGATATTCATAAAATTTACTGCACAGAACATACTCTTTTACTTATTAGGCTATCACAATAAAAATTATTATTTTAATAAGAGCAACTCACATTTATCTAAGGTTTATTCCATATCAGTATATAGGGCTAATTGTTTAGAAAGATTATATCAATCTCTATAATGTATCTCAGAAGAAAACTTCATTTCCCTAATGTACAAGTGAACAATTTGACACTTACAAAGGTGATTAGCTGAGGTCACTCTTCCGATGTGAACTTGAACCTAGCTTCATTCAATAGCAATGTCTGGGTTCTTACCAGTACATTCCTCTCCTGTGATATGATGGGGCAGGAGCTTCATTAAGTGGAAATCAGACTAAAGGCTTTCTGTGGGCTTCTCAGTTTAGGCATTTTATGAATCCATAAAATTCTTGTAAACATACTAGAGTTAACTATTTGTTCACTGATTCATTAGTTCCTCGGTTCAGCACACTTTATTAGAAACCTGCATTGAGGTAGGCACTGTCGTAGAAGTCAAACAGGACAAAAATGGTCACTGGCTTCAAAGGGGGCATTCCCATGGGGAAGGGAAGGCTCAGACCATGAACGCATGAATAACCAAGATCAACGCTGAAGAAAAATGCAGCCTGGGAATGTAATGCAGTGCGACGGGTCATGGGAGCCTCTCTGAGGAGATGACACTGGAGCTGGGTCTTGAATGACAAGAAAGAACAAAGACCCGAGGGAAGAGCTGTTCAGGCACTAAAAACAAAAAATGAAAAGTTCCCAAGGCAAGAACAAACTGAGTTTCTTTATGTAACGGAAGTCAGTGTGGCTGCAGGTTAGGGAAGAGAAAGGAGACAGAGACCAGATCACAGAGGGATATAAGATCCAGATTCCATGTAACAGGAAAATACTGGAGGGTTTTAAGCTGCAAAGAGGCATGGCCTGATTTACATTTTTAAAATGTAAGTTTGACTGCTATATGGTGAATGGGTTTTATTACCATATATAGCTTTATAGGACCTATAAACAGCTTTGTTAAACTAAACTTTGATCAGGACGCTCATTTTATCTACTGTTTTAAAAAAAATCTCAGAAGATGAGTACTGCAAAGAGTTGCATTTTCTTTTACTTTCACAAAGTCCCTTTGTGTAATTCCCCCTCACTCCGGGCTTGATAATATTCTCATCTTCGAGGTGCCTACACCCAGGGCAGAATGCTAGGAGTTTTTGCACTCTTATGTTCTCAATTTCTCAGGCAGCTAACTGTGGGGAATCACTTCAGGAGTGCGCAAAGACCTTTCTGCCTCAGCCAAGCCCCAGCTCCGTCCTCCTCCTCTTACTAATGCTAGAAATATCACCTTTGGAGTTTAGTTTAGTTTAGTTCAGTGTTTAGACTCGTCGTTAAAATGCAAGTGTGTCTCTGAGGAGAGTAGCTTTTAGTTCATCATTATTGGTCACTGTCATCTCGAATTGAGAATTGGGAATCAAGGATTAGAGGGGACAATGCAAAGCACATTAAAGGAGCTCTGGATGCTACCATGGCTGGGACAAAACTAGATGTAGAGGACAAGGGGACATCAAAAATTAAAGTCTCTGAATTGCTAAGTTGTCCAGGACTGCCATTCACTTTTGCTTAATTTTGGCCTTTTCTTCTGTCTTAATGTAAGTTCTTTTTGTTCTTTACCTTGTTGGAGTGAACAGTAGCCACTTTCGTTTTTAGAAAGAATGCAAAGAAAGCCTGCTAAAGCTTGCACCTAAAACCAAAGCAGAAGGACAGAGTCGAATCTCCAGGGAGCCACTGGGAACATCCTGATTAGTACCCACTACTCAGTGCAGCAAGGAACTGTGTCTCCTGGGGAGTGAGTGAGGAATACCAGAAAAAAAGACTAATTTCTTTTTAAGATAGACAGTTTGAAATAGTGGAAAGAGCACTGGCTGAGACATCTGGAGACCTGTTCTGGAATGCCAATTTTAACATTTGCCCTGGTGAGACTTTGTTAGAAAGAGAGCTTATTTCAAAGAATTCACAATAAGGAGTCAATGGCCAATGAATTAATTCTCATGAGACTCTTCAGTTAACTGAATAAATATCTAATGGACTATCTGGCAGTGGGGAAGTAAACTTCTACCTTGTAATTAACCATAGGCAACTCTGAGTATATTAATTATACCTCAATCGTGTATGTATGTGTGTGGTTATGGTCATACATGTGTATACGTATAAGTAAACTTGTATGTCTGATATATGCATATATCACACATGTATATACCTATACACACAAAAAAACCTGTATGCATGTATACATATGTATACATACATGTATGGTATGTGAGTATACAAGTAAACCAGAATATTATGCATGTGGATATATGAGCTTGAACCTCTCTTTAGTAGGGAGACTTCAGCCATGATGAAGTAACTGGTACTAGACTCACCTGCCCACTAAATAACTATAAAATCTGTATAAATCACATCAAATAATTGTTTGCAGATATTGAAGGTCTATCAAATGAAATGCTGTTTTCCTTAAGGGAATAAAGGCATAGGAGATGATCCCCACATCCACTCAGACTTTTTCCCTGAGGATATTTTCTGGGCTCTGATGTAGAGAAGAGAAGCACAGGCAGTGAATAGGGATCTTAAAGGGCAAAGAAAGCAAAATCAGAGTCTGGGCTGGCTAATGTAAGTGGGATTTTGGAGCAGGGTAACAGAGAAGGGTAAACCAAAGAGAGAGCATTTCAAAAATCTTTCTGAAAACATCCCTCAGCATCCAGGCCAACTCCTGGCCTGTGCAAGTGCAACATGAAATTATAGGAAGCCTAAAAGATAGCAGATGCTGAGATGCTGAGATGTGAGAGATGATCAGTACATACAGAAACCCCACAGAGGACAGCCAGAGTGGAGGTACTTTGGGAAACACCTTGGATAATTAGAGATCCTAATAAGGCTATATTAAGTAAGAACTATGCCCCGAGAATAAGAAAAAAAATTGAAATAAATCTGCCTTAACAAAGC
Organism: Eidolon dupreanum; assembly: GCA_028627145.1. Classification (NCBI taxonomy): domain Eukaryota; kingdom Metazoa; phylum Chordata; class Mammalia; order Chiroptera; family Pteropodidae; genus Eidolon; species Eidolon dupreanum. The sequence continues at coordinate 70,096,483 of CM053504.1, read as the reverse complement.
TTTTATCAAGCCTTGAAAGTATCAAGGTGGTTCACCAGTAATTTAACTACTACCAACTTCCTATAGATCACATAATCCAAAACCTCTGTAAGACATTATTTTAAATGTCAAACATCTATCAAAATTTACTAGATCTAAAATAAAGCAGAAAAAAAGTGACTGACCAATAGATATGAGACAGTTAACAGAAGCAAATCCATAAATAATGTAGATTTTGGAATTAACAGACAAAAACATCAAAAAGTATATTAAAGAAAATATAGGAAAACGTATGGAATGGATAAAAAGATTATGTAAACAGAATTAGAATCTATTTTAAAAAGTAATGAAATGAATATTATAGAAGTACAAAAGACAGTAGCTGAAATTGGATGGGTTTAACAGCAGGCTGGACGCAAAAGAGATAGGATTATTGAAACTTTACAAACACTGTTAGAAAATGTTTGCTGAAGCAAGGAAAGGAAAAAAGAATACAAATAATAGAATAGAAAGAAATGTGTGAGGTGAATTAAACTGTCTAACATATATGTAATTGCACTCCTCAGAGAGGGAAAGAAAAGGAATAGGAAAGACAATATTCGGGGAAAAAATGACCAAGATTTTTCCAATACTGTTGAAAGGCACCAACCCACAGGTTAAAAAGCCCCATGAGCCATAAGTTGGAAAAAGAGAAACATCATATCTAGGCACCATATAGTCAAACTTCTAGAAATAAAACTAATTCAATAGAGGTAAATACTGGTATGGAAAAGGAAGTTTGGTTTTTTAAATAGCCTTTATATGCTGCCTTACTGAGAGTATTTGGCAAATCCTTTGATAATCTTTAAATGCTTGTTATGATAAAATGGGAGCGCATATTATATGCCACTTCAGAAATTACTCAAGAGCTGCCTCAACTTCACTTCCTCCATGAGTCTTACCTAACCATTCCAGCTCCCCTGAGAGCTGGAACAGAGGCCAGTATCTCCATTTATCTTGTTCTCTCAACGTTTTGTGTGCACACAGATCATGCTTTTTCATCTTAATGCATAGTTTCTTAAAGATGCATAAACATTTCATATAACTCCTTAAAGCTTGTTGCAATGCTACAACGAATTATGCTCTCTTTCTTTCTGTCACCACTTATTTGACCCCTTTGACTCCATCTACCTCCCTTCATTAACCAATGTCACCATAATAAAAAATAAATAAGTTTAAAAAAATTATACTCTCTATGAAATTGTTACATTGAATTAATTAATATGTATTCGTCCTCATAACAAAAGAGAGTGTGAAGTTTGTAGATTTTTTTTCATTCGTATAATACATGCATTATTTTTCTCACTATTTATTATGCCCCTTCTATGTGTGAAGCACTTGCATCTAAAAAACTATTGCCATTGTTCTATAAATTTTCAAAATGTACATAAAACAGGCCAAATAAATACCAAATTCAGTATCTTATTAAACATTATTATCTATTTACAATATCTATTACCCTTTTAAAATTTCAATACCTAAGTCTTCTATAATCAATTGCAATAGCATGAATACATAATAACTTTTCTTTTTTAATTAAATCTGAGTTTAAATATTTGTTGTAAAGCCTTAATTTAAAATCTGACCCTCTTTTGGATGGAATGCCTTTATGAAATTTAATAAAACATGAAGGTCATAAAATGTATGAAACTATTGTACTTTCCATTTTTAATTCTGAACAGGCAAGATTCAAAGAGAGCCACTTGCTTTCTTACAGTAAGACAAGGCAAATTGTAAGTGAGGATGACTTCTCTTCAAGGTCCTCACTCTCAGGAAAATTCCTACAACTCATGTGGAGAAGGCTGAGTACAAAAAATTGGGGTAGGGGAGGGGGGTGGATATACCAGATGACCTCCCCAGGACCTTCAAGCCTGAAGATTCCATAACACATTCTCTTGTTGTGCAAATGTGTCCAGAGAAATTTTAACAAATAGTGAGATCCCAGCTGCTTGTGGTTAAAAGACCATCAACAACCAACGAAAGGTCTGTAAGAAACAAATACTGCAACTAGAGCAAGACGACCTCCTTAGAGCAGGACTGACTTGTTTATGAGACATTGGATTTTTGGGAGGGACCTTGAGGAGAAAAACTTCATTATTCATTTTAGTCTTTAAACTATGTCTGTTCATTCCTTAATGTCCTCTCTAACTGATTGTTTTTGGTACAAAGGCACTTTTTAGACAGTGAAACAGTTAAGTACTAATTGAAGGAATAGATATGCAGCCCTCGTCTGCCACATTTTTCTCATGAATATGATTCAAATCTGAAATGCTTCTGACAACAATTTTGGTCACTCAAAAAACAGTAGGTTTTTTTTTTCCAACATCATATTAAGAAGTTTACTGAATAGCTTGGTTCTCAAACTTTGGTTATGACCCAAATTAAAGTTGCTGAGGATCTACGAAATGGCTTGGAAGCATCCCCAGAAAAAGAAACACTCCACCCTCCCTGCTCCCAGCCTCCAGGCCAACTGCAAAATGGCAAGGAACATGGAGTTTTTACAAGAGGGAATCCTGTTCTAGAATGTTCTCCACTCATACCACACAAATTGTGGTGAGGAGTGGAGAGGGCATAACACCTCTCTTATTAGATAATCACTGGCTGCCCACAGTTGGCTGGCAATACCATCTTTACTTTGAGCCTGACTTTGAAGTCGAAAGACCAGAGAGGAAAGGAAGGAAAAAGTATTAACATATTTGTTCTTTAATTATTTATGATGTGACAGCTATTGTTCCGTGGAATTTGAAGATGAGTAAGATACTGCTGTTATTGACCTGAAGGAATTACTTACTCTCTGGCAGAGAATTATACTTGTTAGCTTTTATTTGTCTCTCCTGATTCACTATCCACCCTCATCAGTATCTCAGAAGACTGGGCCATATGGACTATATCAACAGCATCTCTTGCCCTCTACCTTCTGATTGGTCCAGTGAATGCTAAATCTTGCTAAGAGGCAGTAGAATGAGAGCGAAGCAAAATTGGGGATTATTTTTTCCGCCGGAACCCTCCCTGCTTGGTTGCCTGGGTTAGCTCCATCTTTTAACTTACGATCGTGATTTCTGTCAGTGACGCTCTCAAACTTTTCTCTTCTTATGTTTCTGTAACTACCCACTACCCTTTCCTTAAGATGAGAGGTGGTAACACAACTTCTGTCACTAGATCCAGGGTCTTGCACTACCCATTATAGTTCATTACACCTTGCCCACATCTTTGAAAATAGCTTTTTTTTATTATACTATCCTCAAATCTTCAATTTTATTGTGCCATCTGTGACTGATACAAGGACTTTTGCTTATATATTGTGTGACCCTCATCAACTTATCTAACTTCTCTGTGCCTTATCTTCTCAAAATGGAAAATGGACATGATGTATATAGTATTATATGACACATATATATTGAAGACTAAAAAAGTACACAAAGCATACCACACAAGGTAACATCAAATTATTTAATTCAGGCATTGGAATTACTAATATTCAACTATATGTATTTAGGAGAGAGAGAGAGGGGGAGAGAGAGAGAGAGAAATTAAGCTACATAATTCGGTGATTTTGTAGCCCATTTCCCTTAATTAGTGCCTGTCTCAAGATTATCTCAGTTATCATGTGATGCTTATTCCATGAGACTCTTACCACGTTGATCTGTATTTTGTATTCCACATGACCCCTAAACAAAAGCCAACTACTTCTCTGGTGCTCAGCCAAGGAACAGCTAGCTCTCTGGTGGAAAAACTGGCTGAGTCGGATTTATTGAGAAGTGGTAAACTGGTCCTCAGTGCGGTATTTCTTTAGAGATTTCAAGATAATTTTGATTTTCCATCATGTTTTCTGGCTTTAGAAACCACTCCTCAGATAGGAAGGCTCCAGGGTAAGCATTCAACTACAGGGAGCTGTCAGCCTACCTTTACTGTTTACATGTTAGACTCTACCACCATATTCCTGTCTCTTCTTTGTTCTAGATCCAGTCCCTACCATAGATCCTCATACAAAATATTCAATACACATGAGTAAAAATAGGAAAGAGTAGAGTCAGACCATGAAATGCTTCACAACATCATCAATTTCTAGAGAATATTTATTTTCTTTCTCATTTTTTTTTTCCTAATGGAGAGCTGAACTGCATGGTAGATCCAGGAAAGCCAGCAGCTTATTTGGATGCTCACTTAAAGTCAAAATATGAATGCCTCAGTTCCTTGGAGCTCCTAGATGTGAGTTAGAGGTTTGGGGATTCAAAGATGTGAATGATTGGTTTTTCTGTACTTTTTGACTATATTCGCTAGGCAGATTTTATAAAAATAAACTAGTTGGACTTTCCAAGTCCTTGATTTATTATTTGTATATGGAGACATCATGCAGCTATTGCTCGCTTTACTGTTAGCTTCATCTAAGCAGCCCGGGGGTGAGTATTGCAGTGTTGGTACAACTGAGGTGATACAAAAAACTAGCAATGCAACTCCAGGTCCAACCTACATTTCCTAATCTTCTTGACAGTGACCTATACTTCATTGAGGTGTTTGCAGCTCTACCTTTAGTTACAGGAGCATTTTTCTTGGAATGGAGCAGTCTAAATACCCATTCTGATCCTGAAGCAAAATTCACATTTTCTCAAATTCCCTTTTGATTCTCCCTGACTCCCTATGTCATCTCCTAGGGTGGCAAGCAGCTCTGTGGTGCCTGCAGTTTGTAAACAATGCTAACAAGAAAATCCTGTGATAAAAGATTTTTAATTCTTGATTTCTTTATTTATTCACTTTATCCTCCCTGCATTTGTGGCTAGCTGACTGACATGTTATATGTTAGTCAAGGGGTCTGATAAGACATCAGTGCTAAGTGACCATGATTAAAGAGAATATTCTGCTCTGAAATTGAATAATTGGATCAATAAACTTGGTCTCTCAGTGACCTCAAGACTTTGGGAAATAAGTCTCTGAGTTAAGTCAATGCTTTAGCACTTATTTAATTGATGTGACCTCTGTCTATCTAGAAAATCAATTTACTTTATCTAGAATATTACATCTTACTATGTAAATCATCTTAACTAGTTAAATTTCTGACTGCCATGTGCCATTCATTTTATCATTCATTCATTTATTTAACAAATGTTAATTGAATTATACTTTGTAACACTGCTCTAGGTGCTGGAGATACAGCCATGGATAAGCCAAACAAAAAAGCAAGCAAAAGGCTTTACTTTCATAGAGTCCACATGCTATGGAGAACAGGTAAAAAATAGGTGGCACAAATGAAGAAACATGTAGTAGGAGCTTACGGTCAAGGTGGCAGAATAGATAAACTCTGTGCTCACCTTGTCTCACTACCACACCAAAATTACAACTAAACCACAGAACAACCATCATTAAAAAACACCTGAAGTCTAGCTGAACAGAAGTCCTCAACTGAGGACATACAGAAGAAGCCATGTGGAGATTGGTAGAAGGGGCAGAGATGCAGATTGGGCTGGTCCTGCATCCACATGTGGCAGCTAAAAATTGGGAAGACTATCTCAACTACTGAGGACCCCCCTGAGGAGTGAGGGTTCCCAGCCCCTTGCTGGATTCCCCAGCCCAGGATTCCAGTGCCAGAAGAGAACTCTCCATAACTTTTGGTTGTGAAAAACTAGTAGAGATTGTGGCTGAGAGACAGAAAGCGGCTGGCATCGTAGGTGTTCCTCTTAAAGAGTCCACACACACAGACTTACTCACTGATAGACTCACTTGCTCTAAGCTCCAGTGCTGGGGCAGTCGTTCAAAAGATGCCAGGGTCATACAAGGAGAAACCGAAATGCTTGGCTTCTGGGTGAGGGCTGGAGGGGCAGCTTTCTCACAGACAGAAGTGCTGGCAGAAGCCATTGTTCCTTTGCTGAGCTCTCCCCGACCCAGCATGCAGACCTAGGCAGCCACCATATCTGAGTCTCCGTTGACCTGGCTAACACCCATTTGCCCTGCCCTAGTGATTCCCTGAGACCCCGCCCCTCCCAACTTGTAGGCCTACCCAAGGCAATTCCAGTGATTTTCGTTACGAATGATGGGTCTTGGTACATGCTATGAACTTTCCTAAAATATCTCAAAGGTTCGCAAACAACAAAAAAGCAGCATCTGGCCTCAGTGTGCCCCATACTTCTTGTTAAGCAGCCCCAAGCTTGACACCAACTGGCCTCACTTCACAGCTTAGCCTCTCCCAGGCACCTCGAACCCAGCACAAGTGCAACCACCTGCAGATCACTTTGTAGCTCATACCAAGTAGCTTTAGGTAGAGCACCTTGGCCTACACAGAGCCCCTCCCAACAGACCCCAGAATCAACACACCCAGTGGCCAGCTTTAGACAAAACCAGAGTATCACCAATCATCTCCACTTATGACACACCCAAGGAGCAGACCAGGAAGGCACCAGAGCCCTGCTAAAGTGAATCTTGATCCATAGGGTCAGTCCCTGCACAATAGCTCCTCCACTGTAGTCATGGCCAGTCCTCACAAATAATCAGCCTGACAGTCAATCCTTCCCACCGACGTTCAAACAGTAACCAAGGCTCAACTACAATAGGAGGGCACACACAACACACGCAAGGGACAGACACACTTAGAGAACCCAGCTCAGGTGAACAGAATGATTGCACCACTGGGCTCCACAGGCCACTCCATTAAGACTAGGAGATACACCAGTTCTACTTAATATATAGAAATAAACACAGGGAGACAGCTGAACTGGGAAGACAAAGAAACATGTCCCAAATGAAAGAAGAGAGCAAAGCTCCAGACAAAGAACCAAACAAAATGGAGACAAGCAATCTATCAGATGCAGAGTTCAAAACACTGGCTGTATGATGCTCAGTGGTCAGAGATAAGAAACTTCAACAAAGAGATAAGAAACATAAAAATAGGGATAGAAAATATTAACAGTCCAGTCAAAAATGAAGAATACAATAACTGGAATAAAGAATATTAGAGGGAATAAACAGTAAAATAGAAAAAGCAGAGGCTCAAACTAGCACTTTGGAAGATAAGGTAGCACAAATCACTTAGTCAGAACAGCAACAACAACAATAAAAAATCCAAAAATATGAGAATAGTTTAAGAGGCCTCTGGGACAACATCAAACATACCAACATTCGCATCATAGGGGTACCAGAAAGAGAAGAGGCAGATCAAAGACTTGAAAACCTATTTCAAGAAATAATGACAGAAAACTTCCCTAACCTGGCAAAGGAAATAGGCATACAAGCCTAGGAAACACAGAGAGTCCTAGAGAAGATGAACCCAATGAGGCCCACACCAAGATACATTATCATTAAAATGCCAAAGGTTGAAGATAAAGAGAGAATCTTAAAAGTAGCAAGAGAAAAACTGTTAATTACCTAGAAGGGAGCTCCCACAAGACTGTCAGCTGATTTTTCAACAGAAATTTTGCAGGCCAGAGGGCTTGGCACAAAATATTCAAAGAGGTGAAAAGCAAGGGCCTACAACCAAGTTTACTTTACCCCAGCAAAGCTACCATTTAGAATCAAAGAGAGATTTAAAAAAATATTCCCAGACGAGAAAAAGCTAAAGGAGTTCATTACCACCAAATAGGTATTACAAGAAATGTTGAAGGGACTTCTTTAAGAAGAAGAGGAAAAAAGGACAAAAATATGAATAATAAAATGGTAATAAGAACATATCTATCGAAAATTACTTTAAATGTAAATAGATTAAATGCTACAACCAAAATACATAATGTTATTGAACAGATAAGAAAACATGACCCTTACATATGCTGTCTACAAGATACTCACCTCCAATCAAAAAACACATCCCTTTACCGAAAGTTAAGAGATGAAAAATGATATTCCATAAAAATATAAACAAATAAAAAAATCTGTGGTAACAATATTTATACCAGACAAAATAGACTTTAGAAACAAAGGCTATAACAAGAGGCAAAGAAGGACAAAGAAGGACACGCTAATTCTTCTTCTGGGTATTTATCTAAAGAAATCCAGAACGCTACTTTGAAAGGACATGTGCATCCATATCTTCATTGCATCATTATTTACAATAGCCAAGATATGGAGGCAACATGGTTGTTCACTAACAGATGAATGGATAAAGGAGAGGTAATACATATATATCATGAAATATTACTCAGCCATAAAAAAGAGTGAAATCTTGCCATATGCATCAATATTAATGGATCTGAAGGGTATTGTGCTGAGTGGAGTAAATCAGACAGAGAAAGACAAATGCCATATGTTTTCACTTTACATGGAATTTAAAGAACAAAATAAATGAACAAACAAAACAGAAACAAACTAATAGATACAGAGAACATTTTGATGGTAGCCAGATGGGTGGGGGGTTGGGGAGATGGGTCAAAAAGGGGAAGGGACTAGGAAGAACAAAATGCCAGTTTTAAAAACAATAATGGAGATGTAAAGTATAGCTTAAGTGATTTGGGTGATCACTTCGTAAGTTGTAATGTCTAAACACTATGCTGTACACCTGAAACTAATATAATATTGTATATGAACTGTAATTGAAAAAAGACGTATTATAGATGTGAAGTGCTATGGTGAAAAATAAAGTGGGAAGGAAACAGTGATGACTTCGGTAGAAGCTTCCATTTAAAAAAGGCAGCACAGGTAAAATGCCCACAGTGGGGTGCGCCTGGCATCTTCATTGCTCTAGGAGGCCAGTGTGTTATGTAAGGAGTGAGGAAGGAAGAGCATTGCTAAGGGTGAGGTCAGAGAGGGGACATCAGATAATGTAGGGTTTCATGGGTCTCTCTATGGAAAACTTTGCTTATCCTCTGAGTAAAATGAGAAGGTACTAGGGAGATTTGGACAAATGAGTGACATGATTTAATTTATGTTTTAATAGAATGATTCTATTGAAGGTGGAATGAAGGGTCCAAGCTTAGAGGTCAGGGAAGATAGGAGAGACCTTCCTTGATCTGGGCAAGAGATGAAGACACGGTTTAGATTAGGAGGTAGTGAGTAGTGGTCATTTAAACCAGAAGGATTTGCTAACCAATAGGATGTGGAGTGAGAGAAAGTGGGGAGTCAAGGATGACACTGATGTGCTGGGACTGAACAGTGATAGCATGATGTTATCTCTGTCTGGCATGGAGACAACTGGAGAAGAATCAGTCTGGGGACAAGGTCAAGACTTCAGTTTCTGACTTATCAGGATTTTCCCAGTGGGTCCTGTGATGGGCTGAGAAGGGAGCCTTGGGAGAGCCACACCCAAGGATTCTAAACTGTGAATGGGCAGTCATTTCATCCATCAGCCAGTATTTTGAAAATCTATTATGTGCTAGGCAATGTTCTAGGCTCTGGGGTTTCAGCAGTGACGAAGACAGACAAATTTTCTTCCCTTAAAGGCTTGTGTTTTCATAGGAGGATACAGAGGTAAAGAATAGATTGCAGAATGAATGGATGAATGGATGGATGAATGCGTAGATAGATTCATAGATATACATGAAATAAATTCAAAAAGTAACAAGCACTATGAATAAAAATAAAACTGGGTAAAAAATAAAAAGGAGGTATTCTCTGCAGCATTACAGAAGTTTATTTTAGCCAAGGTGACCAGGAAAGGCCTCTCCGACGAGATGACATATAAATTGAGATCTGAATGATTAGAAAACACCAGCCACAGCAAGATCTTGGAGAAAATATGCCAATCAGAAAGGACATTAAATGAAGATGTAGAGCTGATGATGACCTTTGAGTCTTCATGGGAGAGAAGGCAAACCAGTGAGGCTAGAGGATTGTGAATAGGAGATAGAACGGTCAGGAAGTTGGGAAGAAATGAGAAGAGAAACCTAAGCAAGCGCCCAATCAGGCAGGACCCTGCAAGCTACAGACGGAGTTTAGTTTTTATTCCAAATTTAAATATAAACGTAGGAGAGTTTCGAACATAAATTAAAATCTGATTTGTATTTTTAAAGATCTCTCCAGCAGTTCTGTGAAGAATGACCTTATGTAAGGCAAAAGAGAAAGCATGGGGAACAGTTGGGTGACTGTTAGAGTAGATTTTAGCATGAAGATAGCAAAAATTATTGAGATTTTTCACTATATGCTAGAGCTACTCTGTGCAGTATGGTAGTTACTAGAGTGCCACACATGACTTTTTACATTTGCATTTAAATTCATTAAAATTAAATACAATTAAAAATATAATTCCTTAATCACACTCGCCACATTTCAAGAGCTCAATAGTCACATATGGCTTGTAGCTTCCTTATCGTCAGCACAGCTATCAAACATATTCATCTTCAAAGAAAGTTCTATTGAATAGTGCTGTTATAAAGTCACAGAGACTTCATGACCTCCTGGGATAGCCATAGATGAAGACAACACAATGATTTGATGCCAAATAGTTCCTCAGAGAAGCAGAAATGGACCAAATGCACTAGATTCAAAAAGTCTGGAAACTAAGGTAAAAGCTGCTGTTGATGCAGTATCTTTCCCTGTTTCTACTAGATTATTGGATTTTCGGACTGATGTCTCCTGACCTCTGCATTTCACATTCTTTTTCTAAGTAGCTTTTCATCTTGACATATTCCTAATAAGGATCTATATCTTTATTTTCTTGATATTAGTCAATTATCCTTTAGTTATAAAATTAGAAGTCCACCTGCACTAGCTTAAATTTAGGAAAGAGAACTATAAAGATACAAGTACAACTTCAAACCCAATACATTCCTGGTGGAATGTCATAGGACCTAGAGAATTGTAAGGTAGTTAGTGTATCATCTCTGCTTCATTTTTCTCTATTATAAATGAGCTTTTTTGTTCATATATCCACCGCGGAAACTGGAGCAGCCCCCAATGTGGCCACAACCCTGAGTTTACACATCTTTCTAGTTGAAGCACTGAATACTGATTAAATTGATCTATTTAATCCATGAGTTCTTTTTTTAAAATTCTGAAGAGAGACAGGTATTGTCACAGTTTGACCTGGTGCAGTCAGCCATGGCCAGCCTTGTGGAGCCCCTGATACTTAGGATCAAGTCTTAAGCAAGAGATTCTCTAGGAGGTGAATACGAATGAAGAGGAAGTGACAAGTGGAATAACTGTCATTTCTAGTAGTGTCTCCTGTTTCTACTCTATACTCATAGAACCTAACAAAGATCACACCAAAGCTATAACAAGCCTGAGAGTCATCTATTAATTATACATTTGTTTAGCAATAAACTTGGCATTCTGGAAGACATGATTGCTGCAGGAGTTTACCAAATGCTAAGTGTTACTTAAGCAGAATCCTTGACTTGAGAGGCAGGAATCACCAGGAATGAATCGGATAAGCAGCCCTCTGACCACTGTTATTATACAGAAAGGGAGAAGGTCCAGAAAACTTGTACCTTCACAAAAGTCTTGAGGGAAATAGCTGTTCTTGTGTTTATCATCAATTAGCCATCATCAGTCAGACCTTCTTTTGTCTCATTGCTAATTCCTTACAATGAATTCAAGTGGCTCCTGTTGTTCCTGGAGCTCCTGGGGTAGTTTCTTGGTGAGGATGCTCATATCTAGAAGTTTGAAGATAGGGACCATGACTATTGTAGCCTGCATTCCTTAGCATAGTTTCTGGCATAAAGCAGATGTTTCATATATGTTAAATGACTGACTGGATGGATAGCTGGACAGATGGATGTATGAATGGATGGATGAATAGATAAATGCATTCATCATGGATGCATGGGTGGATAGATGGATGATGATATAGGGCTCAGTTGAAAGTTTAGCCTTCCTATGAGCTCTGTTTTGTCTCTCTGGAAAGGCCAGATTTCTTTTTCATCCATGGATCCTCCTATTTTACCAGTCTCTTTCAAGAGCAAAGGACATGTATTGGTATTAGGGACTTTGACATTTGTATTACATGGGCAGCATCAAAAGACTAAGAAAGAGATTGTATCCCCATGTTGGCCTGGAGAGCTGGATAGTTCTCAGTTTTTGAGATAAAACAAAATGCCTTTTTCGAGGGGTGTAAGTACATCTTAAATTTTAAAAAATATGGCTTTCGAGAGGTAGAAGTTAGATTGTTTATAGAAAAAAACCAGGAGTCCTAATCTCAATTTATATTCAGTAACAGCTATTAAGTAGATTTCTGACCTGTGTTGGACTATTGCTGAACAATAAGTATATCGCGCCATGGCCAGGGAACTGCTAATTAATCCTACAGGAGATTGTAGAGACACATCCAGCAAGGACTATTTAAATGCCTGTTGTGAGCATCTGAGTGCACTTGGGCTAAAGAGCTCATGGGCTAGGTGTAACAGGAGCACCACAGCCGGCAGGAGCACCATCAGCCCGCACCCTCAACAAATCTCCCAGGAAACAACTGTAACTGACCAAGTTGCAACAGATGCTCCTTTAGCCAGGGTGATTCCCTCCCAGTCTGCCCTTTGGGAGGCATCAATTCTGAGCTTAAAACTTGTTCAGTTCATTCTGTGCAGTGTACCATGCGTACCTTCGGCAGCTAAGCTGGCATTTGTTAAGGTAATGTAAGAATGCAGCGAAGAGATGGGAGCATGCACTTCGGGTCATTGAATCCAAACCATTTTCACACTTCAGCCTGTTTTCCGCACAGCAGGCCTTGGCTCTAATGACTCTGTTTCTCACTGAACTCCTAAAATAGCAGCAGTCTCAGTTTCCTTTGGTGTCTTGCCTGTCTATCCTTGGGAGAAAATCAGCAACTTGTGCTTTTCTTGTTCTAATAGAGCTCAAAGAGTTGGGAGCAAATGCATCTTGGAGACATGAAGAAGACAGAGTGCAGCCACCTACATAGGGAAGAGGTACAGAAATGTACTGTGGTTAATGTCAGATTCTGTTCCATGAGCATCTATGGATTGCCTAGGTTTGGGACAAGGGAGAGTGGGGGAATAAAGTTCTTTGAGAGCTTACTGCATACCAGGAACCAAGGCAGGAGCAGTACATGGGTCAGCTCATTTCATCCTCCGCACTCGGCGAGGACACACTACAGCCTACATTTAAAACACAAGCACTGGAGAGGTTAAGCAACTCATGCAAGTCACACATCTAGAGGTGCCGTTGAAGCCAGGACTTTCAGTCTACACCAAAGCCTGAGCTTACTCCACTTTTCTAGTCTGTTCCCTGGTGTTTAAAAGGCACAGGAAAGATACAAGTCAAACCAACAGGTAATGAGTGAGCACAATGTAGTTTAACAAAGATAAAGGAGCAGACCATCTCAGTGGGAGCCTAGACACAGGATGGTGGGATAGGAGGGGCCTGAGTTTCAGGCCCAGTTCTGCCACTTACTTGCCCTCTTATAAAGCTGGGCAGGAGTAGCACTGAGCATTCAGTGAACTATCCCTCCTTTCATGTATCCCCCACCCAACTAGGCCAACTTGTCCCTGTATTTAAAGGCCTCACAAGTTGGCTGCAGCTTTTGTATTTTTCAGTTATTTCAGTAAGCATTTATTGAATGCCTACTATGTGCATACTATGCTGCCTCCAGTTTTTAAATACTCATAGCTATTAATGTCAAATATTTTATTTGCATGTAGGAAATAAAATATGTATCAGATTATTCATTGCAGCATTATCATATAGCAAAATAGAGAAGTGCTTAAATAAATTATAGTGCCCCCATTCAAGACTATTCTGCAGCTGTTTCAAAATATGAGGAAAATAATCTTCAAGTTATATCATTAAATGAAAAGCAAGTGACAGAACATTTAGTGTGCTACCATTTTTTGTGTGTGTAACACTCATACTCACACATATACATGCATGTTTGTGAACTGTGCAAGGATACACAAAGGGCCATTAACTTTTGTTGCCTCCAAGAAAGATCTGGATGGCTAAAGAGTAGAAACAGAAGGAAGACTTTTCACCATACATCAGTGCTTTTCAAGCTACCTATTGGCAGAGGCACCGATATTTGTTCTGTCATCCATCACACACCAGTACCTGGTCCTGTTGTGCATGTTTCTCATGCAGCTTGCTCTGTGTGTCACTTACCATATGGCTTTGACAATATCTGAACTGAACTCTTCCCTTTTCCTGAACTAGAGTCCACTGGTTTCATGCTTCCTTGACAATGTCACATTGCTATAAAAGGTCCTAACTCTTTAATTTTTACTCTGTGTACCAGAAGAAAACAATTCATGGACTGGCACTTCCATACACCTTTCTGTACTTTTGACTCTAGATATATTACCTATCCAAAGAAAGTATGCTTTAAAAAACATTCCAGCGACGTACCCTAGCAGAGCAACATCGCAAGGAGTGAGGATAGACGTGCAGATCTTGGATTCCCTTGGATTCTCTCTTCCACCATCACTTCCTTGCAAAACTGTGAGGTTGTCCAAGTCTGTAGGTGACTCTTTCACCACCCTGCAATAATTAAGCTTCACAGTCACTCCACCTCCCCTCCTAGGGAACTGTCTTAGAGTTCCTCTCCATTACCCTCTCTGACGATTACTGTGGCTGACAATGCACTTTTACACAGGCATGCAGTCTTAATACAGACATAAAGTAGTTTCTCTCCCCTGTAAACAGAGGAATTGAAAATAGTTTTCCTGAATGAAGGTAAAAAAGCATCAAGATTGGATAACAGATCACTCTTGAGTATTTTTATCTGGCCACCACTTACCACTGGTCAGCCCCCAGGTTTAGAGCATGAGGACAATGAAGAAGGCTGGGAGTGGGAGACGAGATTCTGTAGACTATTCATAGCAGGTGTGGCAAAGAGTTCACAGAGAGGAGATTCTAAAATGGGAGATTAAGAGAAATGAGACTGACTGTTGTAGATTCATGTAATTCAACAATTTAGCAATTAGAACAAAATGATGCAGTCATCTTAAAGAGCCAAACAGTCATCAGGTCAAAATAAATCAGGCCGAACATTTTACCCTGTCCGGAGAGAAAGAATGTATTTATGAGAAGCATAACAAAGTGGAGTCCCAGGGGCAGATGTTGGCAGTGCCCATCTGAGAGATAACCAATGGAGAGGCATCTAGACTTGAGAACATAAACTACTAGGTCCTGGTGGCAGGGGTGGCTCTACTGCAGAAATGGCAGCATCAGCTTTGACCTACCACTCACCACCACAGAGCTCGCCTCCTGTTCTCACAACATATGGATCAAGCAATCTGTTAATACAGGTCGCATTGCCATGTGTCTTTGCCCTCAGGGAGGGAATGTGTTGACTTTTCTGATTTATGTCTCATTGTAAATTACTAAGTTGGCTTGGTGCTCTGTAGTCCAAGCTTTTGTAAACCTAGATAATGTGAGTCTACTCTGGAGATACGGATACAAATTTCTCAATTCTTTTGGTCAGAGCAGAAGCTCTGGATTATGATTCTCAGGCTTCTGTACTGGTTTTGATTTGGCATGGCTCAGGAATGGAATAGAGTGTGTCCGACATGCAATTACACAGTTACAAAAACTGTATATTTAAAACCGTGTTAAAATGCCCCATGCTGAAACAGCCAAGACAAAGAGCCATATACTTTTTATACCCTGTTTTAAATTTTAAAAAATTTAAGAGACAATCCACATGCATGTTTCAAATATTAAAATGTATTTTAGAAGTTCAGGCAGAAGTTTTCTACCCTTGCCCCATTTGCCTAGTTTTCATTTCTCCTAATAAGTAACTCCTGAGATTAATTTACTGTTCATTTGTGCAAATATTTTGGCATATGTAAGCCAATGACAGATCTATTTTTTTCCTTTCTTTTTCACAAAGGTAACATACTTTATGTTCTTTTCTGTATATCTTAGTTATCTTTTTATCAGTATATTTTGGTGATATTTCCATATTAAAACAAAACATTTCTTCTTTCAGAAAAGTCACATAATTCTCGTAGTAGAGAAATTAAGAAAGTCTTAACTTTATAACTTACTATTTGCCTTGGGTGGGTTTCCTAACTTTTGTAAAGTTTTAGTTTTTAAATCTATAGTATGGGGCAAAAATACTCAGTTTACGAAGTTATGATGATACCTAAATATATGTATGGACATCACACTTCCTGACTTCAAATTATATTACTAAGCTATAGTTATCAATACAGTGTGGTACTGACAAAACAAACACATAGATTAACAGAACAGAATAGAGAGCCCTGAAATAAATGCACATATATATGATCAATTAATTTACCACAAATGAGCCAAGAATATATAATTGGGGAAAGGACAATCTCTTTAATAAATGATATTTAAAAAACTGGACAGCCTCATGCAAAAGAATGAAACAGGACTCCCATCTTACACTACATACAGAAGTCAATTCAAAATGGATTAAATATTTGAATGTAGGACTGAAAACCATAAAACTCCTAGAAGAAAACATAGGGGTAAGCTCCTTGACATTGGTCTTGGTGATGATTTTTTGGATTTGACATCAAAATCAAAGGCAACAAAGGCAAAAATAAATAAGAGGAACTACATCAAACTAAAAAGTGTCTTCACAGCAAAGGAAACCATAAACAAAATGAAAAGGCAACCTATGGAATGGGAGAAAATATTTGCAAGAGGTTAATATCCAAAATACATAAAGAACTCATACAACTCAATAGCAAAACAAACAAACAAAAACAAACAAAAAAAGCTAAAAAATGTACAGGGAAATTGAATAGACTTTTTCTAAAGGATAAATACAAATAGCCAATGGGTATGTGAAAAGGTGCTCAACATCACTAATCATTAGTGAAAAGTGAATCAAAACCACAATGAGATATTACCTCACACCTGTTAGAATGACTATCATCAAAAAGACAAGAATTAACAAGTGTTAGCAAGGATATGGAGAAAAGCAAACCCTTGCGCACTGTTGGTAGAAATGCAAATTGGTGCAGCCCCTATGAATATAGGGGTTCCTCAAAAAATTAAAAATTACCATATGATCAAACAATCCGATGTCTGGGTATATAAACAGAAGAAATGAAACAGGATATCAAAGGGACATCTACTCTCCCATCTTCATTGCAGCATTATTGACAATAGCCAACACACACAACACACACACACACACACACACACACACACACACACACACACACACAATGGAATATTATTCAACCATGAGAAAGAAAGAAATCCTGCCATTTGCAGCAACATGGACATAGCTTAGGGCATTATGCAAAGTGAAATAAGCCAGACAGAAAGACAAATATTGCATGATATCACTTACGTGTTGTCAGAGTGGGTAGTCAAACTCACAGAAACAGAGAGTAGAAATGTGGTTGCCAAGGGCTAGAGGGTAGGGGAAATAGAAGTTAGAAGAGTACAAACTTTCAAAAATATAATTAAATAAACAAACAAACAAGCAAATAAATAAATAGTAGAGTCCTTAACACAACATCAAATATGTGACCATTCAGAGGGAGGAGAGGAAGGAAGAAAAGAAGGGGAAGGAGAGGTAGAGGAAGAGGGTAGACTTCCACATTAGCCTAATTTTCTGTAATTTAGCCAACTGGCCCTAGATCACTTCCCTCCAATGGATTTCAGGTTCCTTATCTCTAAGTGAGAGGAGAATTAACCTGGCTTGTTTACAAAGTTTTGTCTGTTCAATTAAGTTAGAATTTAGTGCTCTAAAATAATTCATCTAACTTCCAAATTTTTAAATATTTATTGAACATGTTTATTGTGTGGCTACTTTGTACAAAGAGGTCAGGAAAATAAACATGAAGAAGACATGTTTCCTCTCCTCAAAATAATCTACAGGATAGATATGGGCAAGGAAAATACAAAGAAGGAGGCGCAGAAAAAGAGCATACAGATTTTCCCTCAAGTCTTCATTTGAAGGAGATGTATAGAAGGTTCCACTAGGAACAATGGATTGACCATAAAGCTTGTTCAAGTGGCACAGTCAATGCCAGTTAATCTCCATTGATATGCGGACAGTAGAGAAGGCCTGGCAAATAACTGTTCGTAACTTTTATTTCAGGGATATTGTGGGTGGGAGGGACCATCCTCTTGCATCTAAGGCACTACAAGTAACACTGATAAGAATCTGTCTGAGTTCATCTTTGAGCTCACAATTCAGTTCAATCTCAGTTGCTATACATGTATTCAGCCCTTATACATGCTAGCTGTGTAAACTTGGGTTGAGTCACTTACCTTCTCGATGCCTCAATTTCTTCACCTGTAAAATGGGAACAGTGATAGAGCATTCTTGCTCTCAAGGAGAAGGATCCATACGAAGGATAAAGGGCCTATCATTTAGACTTAACATTTGTCATATTGGCCTCAGGATCACTTAGGTTCTAAGATAAAGTACTCCTGATTTCTCCAGGAAACAAACAAACAAAAACAAACAAAAAAGCTAAAAAATGTACAGGGAAATTGAATGGATTTTTTCTAAAGGATAAATACAAATAGCCAATAGGTATATGAAAAGGTGCTCAATATCACTAATCATTAGTGAAAAGTGAATCAAAACCACAAAGAGATATTACCTCACACCTGTTAGAATGACTATCATAAAAACAAACAAACAAACAAACAAAAAAGAATTAACTGCTCCCAGGTGATTGGTCTCTCTATATTACAATGTTAGACAAACTTAAATTCTTCATATTGTATGTTGATCGGCTATTGTCCACATGAGGTAGAGAAAGCTGATCCACGCTTTCTAAATAGACTGAAGAACCACTAGACAAAATGATCAGATGTTCCTTGATTCAATGCCAAAATGCTATTGTTGTATCTTGAGAATCCAAGAAGATGAAACACTCAGTATACTCTTTTCAGGATGACACAATCCATACTAAGATGGGTACTGGCCTGGTTCTGCAGTTTTGGGCCATTTCTAAATACCAACCCCACAAGATTGAATGGGGTGGTAGCCATTCTTCTCCAGAAAACATTTTTAAGACTTTATTTTTTAGAGCAATTTTAGATTCACAGCACAATTAAGAGGACAGCACAGAGATTTCCCATGTGCTCCTACACATGGATAGCCTCCGCCATTATTAGCATCCCCACCAATATGGTACATTTGTTATAACTGAAGAACTTACACTGACACAGCATAATCCCCCAAAGTCATAGTTTACATGAGAGTTCACTCTTGGTCTTGCACATTCTATGAGTTTGGACAAATGTATAACATGTGTCTATCATTACAATATCATACATAGTATTTTCATTGCCTTAAAAATCCTCTGTGCTGTGTTAGGCAAACTCATAATGGAACTTTGTAGATGAAATAAGATAATTTTTAACCAATTCTAAGACAAATTGTCAATATCTCAACTCACAAACGTTTGTTTTCTTTTGAACTTCAGGCTTTTTTCCTAAAAGGAAATAATAAGAAAAATGGATAATTCCATATTATTTATTCTCTGGCCTCCTCCAACTTCTGTCCTCCCCTTAAACCATCAGAAACACAAGAATGATCAGGAGTCAGCAAAACCAGCCAAAAGTGAGTGATTTGCAGTTCAGTATATGGGACCAATTGCTAAGATAAATGTTCTTTTAAGTAGCCAGTTCTGCGAAAGATATGGACTGTTTATGTATGATTAATTAAGAAATAATTATCTTTGACTGGAAGAATATGAGACAATAAATGGACCATAAAATCTAAATAAACACTCAAACTGCTGTCTTTAGTTTCAGTTGATGCCATGAATATTTATGACTTGTATAAAAGACATGATAAAGTCCCTCCAAAACCACCCACCATTTCCAAAATCCAAAGCTTTGTGAAATCACTCTTGACACTTTTGTTTTTTTCCATGTCCTCTGCCTGTGGATGTGTCACATCAAAAGAGTGTATTATTGCACAATCATTATGATGCTTTCATTTTTCATTTGTTGAATGCCATTGTCTTAGAGGCCATCCACAGAGACCTCTTTCACCTCATCTTCATTACTCTCTTGGCTGTAGAATTGCCCCAGTAAAGATTTAACTGTACTTAGCTCTCTCCATCGCAGTCCATCTTACATATTGCTGCCAGTTACACCTGCCTTGGGCATGGTACCCTCATGTTTAAAAACAAGCAAACAAATGCCCCTAAAAGTTCAACATCTATTTTCCTTTTCCTTTTTGTCTAAGGAATAAAATCCAGACTGTTTAGTCTGGAAGTCTCTATCTTTCATGAATCCAAGCATTTAGCAATCATTGAATTCTCACATGTGAGAGATACAGCATTAAGAATGTAAATACAAGTAATATGTGTTCTTTGATGCATTGACTTTATAGTTCTAGGAGAAAGAGGAAGACATGTAAATAAGCAAACAAATGCAGCAAAGGTGAATTCAATGAAAGAAGTATGTATAGGGCATGGTGGATGCACACACACACAAAAGAGCCCATAATTGCATTTTGGGGTTAGGGGAAGTCTAGAATGTATTGTTCCAGGGGGTTGAAAATTTCAATGAGAAAGTTGAGCTGAATTATATTGAGTGGTGGTGAGAGGTTCCCCAGAATACAAGAAAAGAAAGGAGACCCCAAGTGGAAGCCTGATGCAAAATAGGAAAGAAAGTTTGGAAGTTGCTAGAAGCTTGATGTGTGGAGTAAATGAGATAAAACAAGAAAATAAGATGGAGATGAAGGCAGATTACAAAGGAGACTATTTAAAGAGTTAAGAATTGTCCTAATATGGCAAAGGTGATCCAATGACAGCTTTTCAGCTAGGAAGTGATGTGATCAAATTTTCATTTTATAGGTACTCTGTGATTGCAGATGTTGAGGAGGGATTAGCAGAGGACAAAGAGAGATTTAGGGAGACTTGTTAGAAAAACTTTGCAAGAGTCCGTGTGAAGGATGCTAAGACCCCAAATAGTAAATTGCAACAGTGCATTTATAGAGCATTGAGTTAGGAACTAGATGGACCAGGAAGGCTACTTAGAAACAATGTGACCCATGTCAGGTCATTTAGCCTAGCCTTTCCTAAATTTCTTCAGCAATAAAATAGAAACAATGTTGTCTGCCTCCCATAATTGTTGTGAAGATAAACTGAAATGACTTTAAAAAAGATTTTAACATCATGGCTCATATACAAAGGAACTCAATAAATAGTAGCTAGTATAAAGGCTTAGTGATGGGGAGGAAGGATAAGACAGATGCTAAAGAAGTGTAATATACTGAATAGGACTTGGTCCCTGATTTCATGTCGAGAGTTAAAGAAAGGTGAATCACAGATAATATCTCCCTTTTTACAAAAAAAAAAAAAATGGATAGGTAGATAACTAAGTGAGGAGAAAATTTGGGGGGAAAGTGATGAATTCAAGTGTTATAGGCAGGTGATTTAGTAAAAGCATCTGGAATTCCATTTAGGAGTTTGGGTTTATAGTAAAGGTAACAGCATACTGATGGCAATTGAGGTTTCAGAATTGACTGAGAGTGCCTAAGGAGAGAATGTGAGGTGAAGAGAAAAAATGATCATAGAAATAACTCCAGCATTTAAAAAAATGGGTGTACAAGAGAAGCCCATGAATTGCCAGAGGAATGGAAGAAACCCAGAAATAGGGTGGAAATTAAAACAGAAATGAGAGCATTTGAGGAAGAGGGTATCATGGACAACATCAAAGGTAGAAAAGGAGATTACGTAAGATAATCATGGATTTGTATTCATTTGGGTTAGAAGCTTAGGAAGTCATTGATGACATTTGCTGGAGAAATTTCCTTGGGCTGTTGGGAACCAAAAGCCCTATTATAGTGACCAAGAAGTGAACACATGAACAATGATAGAGATGAGTGTAGAATGTTATTTGGAGGTGAATATAAAAAAATACAGTGGTCAAGGATTGAGAGTAGATTTTAAAAGATGGGAGAAGCTAGAAAAGACTTATAGGCTTTGGGCAATGAACTGTGGGGACACAGTTTTAAAATACATGCATAAGAGAAATAACTGATGGATAAAGTAGGAGAGGAAGAATCCACATTACATGTAGGTGAAGGGATTAGCTATGAACAGGTGATGAAACAGCTCTTCATGTTGAAAAATTATGCCTATATGCATGCCAGTTGTTATAGGCAGAATGATCCCTCGAAAGATGTCCATGCCTTAATGTCTAGAACATGTGACTATGTCATATTACATGGCAAAAGGAATTTTGCAGATGTGATTAACATTATAGACCTTCGGATAGGGAGACTCTTGGATTATCCAGGTGAGCACAACCTAATCACATGAGTCCTTAAAAGCAGAGAACTTTCTCTGGCTGAAGTGAGAGCCATGTGGCAGAAAAAGAAGTTGGAAAATTTTAAAGCATGAAAGGGACTCAACCCATTATTTCTGGAAGGGTCACAGGAAAGAATGAGAAGAAATGTAGGCAGAGTTTAGGAGCATAGACCAGCCTTTGGA
The DNA here is from genome assembly GCA_028627145.1 of Eidolon dupreanum. Lineage (NCBI taxonomy): Eukaryota > Metazoa > Chordata > Mammalia > Chiroptera > Pteropodidae > Eidolon > Eidolon dupreanum. The sequence continues at coordinate 70,074,206 of CM053504.1, read as the reverse complement.
TGACAGCCAGCAAGGAAACAGAGACCTTAGTGCCAAAATTGCAAGGAACTAAATTTGGCTAAGGCCTCAGAAAGGAACACATACTTGCTGACATTTTAATTTCAGCCTAGTGAGACTAAACAGAGGACCTGAATGAGCCATGCTGTAACCAAACTCTAACATACAGAAATGACTGCTAAGATTGTGGTAATTTGTTATGGCAGCATGAGAACACTAATAAACCAGCTAATAGCCTAAAAAGATGGCAAAGGTGGCATTGAATACTCAAGGACAATCAGCCCCTTGTACCTATGTTTTAGTTACTTACCCACCAAGGCTTTTGACCTGCCCTGGTGGTTTGGGCTCTTGCTGCAGATTCATGGCACAAAGGTGCACACAATGATTGTCCCAACATTATGCTTGGAGATGCAACAGCAGACTGTAACCTTTCTTTCCAATTTGATCTCTCATCACTGCCTGTAGCCACGTACCTCCCAATACACTGGTCTCCCAAGGATTCCTCCCTTGTGGTTGTAACTAGTTCCTAGAATGCACATTAGCTTCTCGTTTCTACAGTTTTTCAAGAGTTGATCTGGAAGAGGGAATCAAGGACCACTGTACTTCTTTATCTTGGCAGAATGAAATCTTTGATCTATTCTCTGTGCCTTATGATGTCATTTAATCAGTCACTATCTCCATATGACAAATCGTAATATATAAATAATTGCCCAAGAACACACAGCTAGTAGGTGACACAGCCAGTTGGTCCTGGGTGTTCCTGAATATGAAATCTGTTCTCTTAATCAGGGTAGCATGCTGCCACACAAAGATTTGAATTTTCAGTTTTCTCATTTAATGAAGAGAGAGAGATTTTGACCCTGAGTGAAGGTTGACTCTTCAAGTGTTGGAGGTCTTGGAGAGCTAAGAAAGGCTGTTCACATCCTGCTAACAGCTTCCTATTCTGCCAAATCATGGGGCTGGCCAAATGTGTGAAGAGAAAACACTGACAGTTATAATGGGAAAGCCAAGGGAGACTGATTTCTAAAGAATATTTCCCTGCAACAGTAGCCCTGAATGGTTGTGGATGAAAGTTAGAGGCAGCTCTCTACTTGGGATGAAGCCCTGGGGTTGAGCCTGTTGGTCAATACCTGTCAGCTGCATGATTGAGCCTAGCTCATTTAAACTTCTGTGCCTTAGTTGCCTCATCAGGAACTCAGGGATAATAATGTTTTTCCAGTGACAGGTGTTTGGGAGAAAAATTTTCTTAGAGTCCCTTTAGCTCTAAGATATGAAATTCTAATTCTCAATTGAGCCTCACCAAGGCTCTGCTGTAGACAACAGGCTCTGGAACAATGATGCTACAAAAGATCTTCCCAATTAAAAAATAAGCTAACTTTTCTGCATTTTGCATTTAGGTAAATCTGACCTCTTAAAAATATTTACCCTACTTCCTCTAGTTTGGCAAGCAGCAACAAACTTCCACATTACCTCCTTGTGAATAATGTCCTAGTGCACATCTGCATTGTGGTTGCATGTCAGAGAGAAACTCCATAAAGTTAACATATGACCCAGGTGTCAAAATACCATTTCAGGAAATAACTCAGAAATGAATTTTGATCACCAGGACATAGTTCACCCATTCAGCCCAGGCCCTTAGTGCTTCCTGTGGCTCACTCAGCTCTGAAAATAGCATCCGAAAGCAAATGTGGAGGAAGTAATTAATTGCGTAAAACAACACAGAGACTTACCCTGAATTACAAAATCACCTTTATCCAAATCCTGTCAGGACTTTTATAAGAGCTATCTTTTCCCTTAGTGAGGAAGTTGAAGCCAGCCATGAAATTGACCACTGGCCAAACTGCTGCTGGCCTAGAGAAGTGCAGGAGGGAGGTCCTAATGAAACGCTAAATACAGTTTTTATTTCTTCTCCATTTCCCCCACCACCATGAATTTCTAAGTCTGGAAGAATGCTCTCCTTCTTCTTCTTTGCCTCTATTCTTCCTTTTCACTTTTTTTTTCTTCTCTAAGTTTAAAATCCTTATTCTACTACATCTACCATTGGGTTTATTGACTGAGATCATTTAAGAGCAGCTTTGGATGGAGAAGATATGGTAGAGGAAAGAAATACATTAGTTATCTTTTAGTGAACACCTTAGAGAAAATAGAATGGAAGAAGCATACAAAATAGTAATTATAATAATGAAGTTAACAGGTAAGACAGTATTATTTGTATTTGTTAAGAAATAGGTCCTTTCTGACACTGAGACTCTAGGATTCTATAAAGACTATTACTACTAATGCTACTACTGCTGCTACCACCAATCCAAATACTACTATTACTAATAGCAATAATGAAAACACATCTAAATTACTGTAACTTGCCATCAGTCAAAGTGTCTTTTTAATTTCCTTTGACCCTCACAAGTATATAAGGCAAATAGAAAAGCTATAGTATGATCTCTCACTTTGTTGTCACTGCAAGCAGTTGGACCGCATGGATGGCACTGACGTTACTCAAATGCGTGGTAGAAGACTCAGGACTGAACTCATTTCTCTGATTCATTATTTGGGCTCATTGCATTATACATCACTCCAAGGTTTATTTAATAATAAGACTCTTTCATGATAATAAATTTTGAAGGCCCATGAGGAGAGAAAACAGTGATTAAAGAGGTAGAAGTCTGCAATGGAGCTGGCCCCACCAGAGGCTGCTTCTGCTGGTGTATGCTTGTCTATCTGGGTGTGGGGAAGACCACAGGCCAAACTTTGTAACTATTTCTTTTGGCTCAGCAATTCTTCTGTGTGCTGTAAGCAAAAAAGGAACCGACAGAGGTGATGTTTCCATTGAACATCCATTTGCCCAAAGCGCATGAGAACACCACAACATGGCACCTAAATGGGCTAATTTCCTGTGATTTTCTGCAGAATTACTCTCTATTTACCTTCACAGTTAACTAAGCTTATCTCTTGGAGAAAACAGAGTCCAAGGTGGCTGGTTTCACAACTCTAAAATTTCCTGATGTCATGACAGCTTGTAAGAGATAAGCAGGTAAATGCAGGCTATGCTGGGTATGCTAACCAAAGGGTCTGACATCAAAGCATCTGAAATCTGGTACCGGGTTAAAAAAAAAATAAGCATACCAGGCTTAGATCAGGCAAACTATCAGTTCCCAAGGAGAAAGTTAAAGACTTTGAGGAGAAAAATAAAACAAAATAGAACAAAAATCAACAAAATTTAGTTCTTCCTTAGGAAAAAAATGTACAATTTTAGGATTGTACTGATGCCCTAAGTAGTAGTTTGAAAACCTAGATTTCCTTCCACCAAATCAAAATAATAAGTCATGCTGTCTGAATCATGTTTTAAAGTTTGCAAAGAACTTGTACCTACAAGATCTCATTTGGGTTCCACAATAACCCTAGGAGCAGGTTATAAGACACTTTATCTCTGTCTTCTTTGTGAGTATACTAAAACACAGAGTTTAGATGACTTGTCCAAGGCCACACATGGATTGGTTATGGAGTGAGGCCTCTTGACAACTGTCCAGTGCTCTTTCTCTCCTGCCAATGTCTTAGCTGTCTTGTGTTATGGGAACTAGTTCTTTTCTCAGTTCTTATAATATAGTTCAGTGACTTCTCAAAGGGCACTGAAAAAAGCACTGGCAGGAAGTCACAATTCTTGATTTCCAAGCATTCATTGCCAGACTACAGTACAGGGCACACAGCACTGTTTTAAGAATGCATTCAGACAGAAGGAGGACTAGGGCCTATGATGTATGAGTGCTAACCACATAGAGACAACTCACTCCTCTTATCAGGTTCATGTTCACCTATCTCCATTCCTGTTCTCAGAGCTAAATGTCCTCTTGTTCTTCAGATGTGGCCACACTTCTCAATCCCTGAATCTTGAACTTGTGCTTTCTACAGCATCTCTTTTCAATTCAGAGCATACAATCCAGTTTGACCCTTTCAACCTCTCTGTCATTGCTTTTTAAATTTAATTGTCATGCCTATGAAGCTTTGATTTTTTGACTTTGTCCAAAGGCCTTCCCTGGACCAGTATTTTTAGCTCTACCATAGACCTACCACAGTTTCTGTTCTATTCTCCCTGGCTCTTAGTAAATGCCTGACTTTTTTTTAACTGGCTAGACGCAGGAACTCTAACTTATTCAATAAATCTTCATAGGACACCTACCAGGTATAGCTGCACAAGCCAGGCTGTTTCAGAAATGTTTGGAGGGACCATTGTCTTTATTCTTGATCTAGTGAATAGAGAAGCCATTAAGGCATTATATCTTAACATCTTGTCCTACTTCAGTAGTTCCAAGGCACAATAAATGGAGCTGGATAGTATTCCCCATTTGGAAGGATGTTGGTATGACTGCTTAATAGATTTGGGAGGAGGACTCTGTTACAATTCTTTATTTCCTTTGTCTATTGTTGCAGGTTTTCATTAACCTTTAAGGTTGTCTTCATTTTGTGGTTTGCATTTTAAGCATTTTCTGGTTATGAAATTGTCTAGCAAATAATTTTGTTTGACCCAACTGCTTCTCTCAATTATTATTATATTTAACTCTTTTGTAAAATCCCAGACACCACACCCCAGGATATCTCAAACCATCATCTCACCCATCTGTGGCCCTTATGGTTCAGGGCTTTATTTAGGAACTGAGCTTGCAGTTAAAGAAATGATCCACAAATGCTACTACTTTTGCTTCTCTCTTCAGCTGAACAGTCCCTTTGCTTCTTCTAGTCCTAACTGAGAGGAAGAAGAAGCGAAGAAAGAAAAAAAGGAGGGAAAGAAAGAAGGAAGGAAGGAAGGAAGGAAGGAAGGAAGGAAGGAAGGAAGGAAGGAAGGAAAGAAGGGAGAGAAAGAAGATGGATGAATGGACAGAAACTTCGGACATTTGTCATGTGGATGTATAAACATAATGGCATACATCTCAGTAGTATACATCCTTTCTCTCAACCAATTCTGCTTCACATGCAAATTTCTGCATTGACTATTCAGTTCAGAATGAACTTAAATTCCTTCAGTCATTCAAATACTAGCACTTTGTAAATTTTGCTCATAGATAACCCTGGTCAAAAAAATATAAATTAAGCAATTTTGTATTATGGTAATGATAAAATAGTTAACATTTAAGTACTAACTACACCCTAGAATTTATATTAAAAAACATTTTTAGTGCATTATCTCATTTAATTTTTACTTCAAGAGGATGCAGTAAGTCTGTTATGTCCATCTTACAGAAGAGGAAGCTGTGGTTTTGAGAGAAAATGTAAGTTGCCTTCTTAAGGTAGCACCACTAGGAAATGGCAGAATGAGAATGAATCCAGTTCTCTCTGATTCTAGGGTCTTTCTTTTCTCTTAAATATTAAACCACTTACACTCTTTACCTCCAATTCACTTACATCTTCCCCACCAAGCCCTACCCCACCATCCCACCCACTGCTGTCATTCCCTCTGTTCTGTAACTTCTTGTCTAAAGAGAAAGTCCTTTGATAAAAATATTTGCACTGACTGTATGATTTAGTCATTAATTCAATGAGTTAACACATCTCACATCCATTTATGGTATATACTATACTAGGTCTTAGAACAAATAAATGTTTCTAGGTTTAATAAATAGGTCCTGGGCTAGGGATAAAAGCAGATCCACATTAATAACTACAATATTACTTCATGTGTTGAAATAAAAACACGGGCAAGGCATTCTGGGAGCAGAAGAAGAGGTTCACATTCTGTTGGGAGAGTCAGGGAAGACACCAGAGAAGGAGGTATATCAGGCATGGATTTTGTAGCATGACTACAGCACTCATACATTCATTCAACACATGATTATTAGGTACCTATTTTACATAAAGCACTATGCTAGATCATGGTTATACACTCGTGGAAGAAAAGTAAACTGAGTCCCTGCACTTGTGGAGCTTCCATTCTAATGGGGAAGACAAGTATTAAACACATAAATATCTAAAATAAATGTTTAGTTATAAATCAGCAAAATGTATATACTACAAATAAAATTCCTAAGTGCTATAAAAGAAAATAAGAGGGAAACCCAATTTAGGTATTATGAATAGAGGAGGGAGGGTTTATGTAAGAAAGTCCTTTCTTGAAAGCTGACATTGAATGGTGACTCAGAAATAAGTAGGAGTGGAGGAGAGCAAAGCATTTTAGGCAAAGGAACAGCATGTGAAGGCCCCAGAACCAGAACAAATTAAACACATTCCAGTGTGGCTAGAGAGTGGTTTTTACAAGAGGAGAATTGTAGGAAGTGAGGAGGTAGGTGGGGCCTTAGCCAAGTAAAGAGAACAACTTTTACTCCCCATTGTGATGGGAAGACTTTAGAGGAGGAAAGGGAGAGGAGCAAGGCAGGCTTTGGAAGCAGCTTGTAATGTCAGGTTTTGACACTTAGGAACCCCATGTCAGAGGCGGGAATAAATAAAGACACGCCAAATGAGAAAAGCAAAGGCTATTTGTTCCAAGTAGCTACTTGCATTGTAGTAGCGACTCAGAGGCAGGTAGAGGAGTGAGAAAGCTTTATAGTGGAAAAAAGGAAAGGCCTCTGGAGTATCCTGATTGGAGGCTATTGGCATGGGGAAGCTATAGGTGGGCTAACTAGAAGCCTGGCACTCTATGATATTGGATAGGGGTGCATATTGGGTTTTCTCTAGTTGGTCCCAAATTGGAAGAAGAGACAAAAATTAGGGAAGCTGTAGATTAACAAGTCCTGGCCATTTGGGGTAATTGTTACAGTATTTATTGTTTAGCTTCCTAGATTTTCACTACAGATAGCAATCTGACTTTCTGCAAATCTGATTTATCACAAGCTGACTTCCTGATTGTAGAAAAAGTGTTAGTCCTGGGCAGGTTGCTGTGGATTGTAGGTCAAAATTCATTGGAATGTGATCGAAGCACAGAGTTCATGTGGGCAGAGAAGACAGGAGGCTGGGAAGGTATAGAAGAATAGCTTTGGGAGTTTGGACTTGATCCTTCAGGCCAGTCATCACTAAACATTCTATTTGCACAGCTGTCTGTATAATGTATCTATCTTTGTTTGAACCTAAATTTTATACAAATTCCATTGCACTCATACTTTTCTAAGAAAATATAAAAGAGGTTTCTAAACGTTGTTACTAATTTTAGTGTAATTTTGCAAAGACTTGGATTATCGTATGACTCTAAATTTTGCCAAAGAATTATAGTTTGACATCATATTCTCAAAGCTAATTTCTTCATTTAATATTTTCAAATAGTTAGTAGTCACATTGTTCCAAAATCACCACAATTTTAAAAATGTATAAACCGAGAAATCTCTTCTCTACCTCAACCCCTTTCACTCACTGCCCCTTGCCCTCACATTCAACATTTTTTATTAGTTTTTAATATATCCTTCCAATGTTATTTTATTCAAATAAAAGTTCATTCATATATATATATATATATATATTTATATTCTTATTTATCTACTTTTCTTTGACAAAATGGTGACTTAGATTTTAAATGTGTTGCTAATGTCATAGTTATTACATTATGTTTCAAGGCAGTCACATTTGTATGGTGTGGTCCATTATTAGTTGTGTTGGATATAAGCTCATGTTTCTAGAAGACTTCTTAATGATTTAAACCATTAGCTTCCTTATCAGATCTCTTTACCTTACTCTCATTACCTAGATTACTACTATTACTTAGGTTATTGCAATTACTTTGTAATAAGGCCGATGACAGGAAAACTCAGGGGAGGTGTCAGCTCTGTCTTACCCTGTTGTTTGCTTCTGTCTGCAAGATGAGGATTATCTTTGATCAACAGATTTTTTTTTTTTTCTCTTGGGTAGTAAACTGTTAACTCAGCCATCCATCTGTGAAGACTGGCTTAGAAGTTTGGACAGCATAACCTCAAACCACTTTACTGCAATTGTCTCGGTACTGACGCAGATGGAGGCCCATGGGGTGCATTGCCAACTCCTGTGAGCCACCTCCCTTCTTTGTAAATATCCTAAGTGGTGAATGACAATCTGACATAAGGACTAGATGAGAAACCCTTGTTTATCTACATGTTAGTTCTACCAGTAAAGACTAATTTTTTCTCACTTTTTAGAAAAATCTATCCATAGAAGTTTTAGTATTTCCCTCCCAGAGCCCTGGGGCAAGTGTACGCCTTTTTAAAGACCATGCTTTCAGCAATGGGGAGCCACTGAAGGTAAATCAGGGGGTGGCACAGACTTTTGAGAAGGACCACTGTCATGAAGTCTTGACACATGGATGGGCATGAGGATCAATGGGAGGTCTTGGGACCAGCCAAAAGGTACTAAAATTAATAACAACTGTTTAGAGAAGATATGGAGAGGCAGTGGTGATGCAGAGAAAATAGGAGATGGGCTTGTGAGATTTTCAGAGGGTATCTTCAGGAATTGGTGATGGCTTGAATGCAAGCAGTGCTTCTACTCCTGTCAGGAATATTTGCATTTTAAGAGAGGCTGCCTGGAAAATTGCAGACCACCTTCAGGACACGGGGAGATATATTTTAGGCAGGGGAAGGTTACTTCATCCTGTTTGCCATCACTCTTGTGGAAGTGCAAGAATCTTACTATTCATCTTACAGAAGCTTCCAAGAGCTCTTGGTGGCTTGGGACCCATCACCCTTCTGGGGACTCTTATTGAAGGACTTTCCCAGATGTCCAGACTCCAGGATAGCCACTGCCTGAAACTCACTAGGGGAGGGTAGGCCATTCTTAGCCAAGGAGAGTCCCTTCATTAGGGAAAGGACTTCCCAGGGAATTTGGAGGCTCCTTTATTATTCTCTCTATGGCCCGGGCCATTCCCTGCCAGGCTGCGGGGAGACTACATACAGGGGAGAAACAGGTTGATTGTTCCCTTTTCCCCCACTTAAGTGCATACCTTCATAGTATTCTAAAAAAGTCAGAATGAGAGAAGTGACAGGAAAAGGCTGCTGTGGCATAACATCCAGCCTCTACACAATACTCTAACGTAAGGTCCAGGAGAGTAGAAGCTGGTCTTGTTCACTGCGGTTGTCCCATTGCCTAAAACAATGCCTGGCATTTAGGGGACCCGTGATAGAAACAGTGGCATGAATAAACAAATAGATGAAGGACTAGAGATTCCATATAGATGCCCATCTCTCTCCTCTTCAGCATGTCTTCACTGTGTCCCAAGATGGTATTTCACATTTTTTATGATTATGTTAAGAGCAAGTTCTTGTCTTGTAATAAAATATTTCTCTTCGTAATTCTGCTCTGTGGTCTTTTCACTGGAGGAAATCACACAAGCCTACCTCCCTTTCCACATGGAAAACCTTCAGATTCTTAACGACAGTTACTTTCCCACCAAGATTTCTTCTGCTGGGCTGACTCCATCTGGTTTATTCAACTGTTCCTTTCAGGTATGATGTGGTTTCCAGATTCTTCACCCTAGTCATCCAACCCTTTCATTGGAATAACTGTTGGTATTAGCAAGCTGTATAGCCGTAGTAGTTAAGTATAACGGTAGCAGCTCACATAGTATGGCCAGATACACCAATAATGTTTTCTACTCGTATAGCGGTTAATAAAAAAAGTGCTTTCACAGCCATTGCCTTATGTCACTCTCACAGTAACCCTGGCAGGTATGTATCACGGTCTCTCACTTTGCAGACGAGGGAAGAGGAGGTATCACTTGCCCAAATTCTCATGTTCAGTGCTCTGCCTTCGAGCCAGTATGCGATACTGTCTGCTACGTGTCTTTTTAATGTGTTGCCAAACACTAAGCACTCCCAATGTGGCTAGGAACATTACAGATCTTAATGGGAGAAGAAGCAGAAGAGAAGGCAGGATGAAGACACAAGAGCTGCCTGAGGCTGGCAATGGTGGGAATTGCTAAAGAGTGCTGGCTAACCTGTGCTTACAGGTATTTGAATCTCCATGATTTTTCACTTCTCTCCTTCCTCCTCCCTCCCTCCACCTCCAAGCTGGGCACCAGATTTTCTTCCACTTGGCAGCTAGGGGACATCCCTCAAAGCAGGAAGACACCTGCCTGAGGCCTGCTACAGATTCTTCAGGTCTGACTTCGTGCCCTCTCTGGGCACTAGTCTACCCCCACTTTCCCTCTGCAAGCTTTGTATTAGGCCCTGTGGAAACACTTTTTTGGGTTGCTTCTTGGAAAATTTAATTTGATAAATTCATAATAATACTTCGCTGAAACATATCACTGAACAATGTTGGGCAATTGTATTTTCCTGCACGTTTCCATAAGGCAAGAGCTCAGGAAGCAGAATGCGCATCTGACCTAACTGGCTGGCCCAGACTACCTGAGCTGGGGCAAATCAGCCCCGTGGTAGGGCTGGATGTACAGAAACACAATGTTCTCTTTTGATGGGGGTTTCAAAGTGTTCATTTCCTGGAAGGGGGGCCAGCAGCCCAGGCGCCATGGCTGGAAAAGGCCCCCAGGGTTTATGAGCCTGCAGACACTCGGTGTGCTGCTCACGGAACAAGAGGGAGACAGAACGTTCTGTCGCCGTGTCAGGTTCTCATGCACCAGGCCTTCTGGAAATGTTTCCCAGTCTGAGAATTGAAGGCAGATGGAGGCACGTTCCTTCGGTTGCCTTGCACCATCTTCTCTCCTTCTTTTCAAAACCAGTGAACCCAGAGGAACTCGAAAGAGAAAGAGCACTAAGAAAACAAGCTCCACCCAATGGTTCATATAAAGGCCTTTCTGATGCTCCTCAGTTTTCTACCTACTGGCACATCCGCTCAGTCGGTCAATTAGTCAATCAACAAATACATGGTGATCATCTACTAAAGGATTGTGACTGGCATCGAGTAGGAGGGACAGAACAAAATACTAAACAGAGGCTGTGCCCCTGAGGTGCTCACCTTAGACTGAAGCAGACAATCAAACAACTGATAACAATGGGAGACAGTTTATTATTAATCAGGACTAAACGATCAGGCGTCAGTGCCTAAATGCTCCAGGAAGGCAGAGGACAAACTGCTTTCATCTGGTAGAACACAGGATGGTATTCCAGAGGACAGGAGGCTTTAACTGGACTGGAAACCTGGATCATGTGCATATGATCTGTGTTTTAACTTCATGGAACTAACAGTTAAATGAGTCTATTCCCAGGGCCCGCTCAGTTTTTCTTAAAGAGTCAGACAGTAACCATTGTAGGCTGTGTGGGCTGTGTGTTCTCTGTTGTAACTGCTCACCTCTGTGGTAGTGGGAATACAGCCACAGACAACATGTAAGTGAGTGAGTGGGGCTGTGTTCAAATAAAAGTTTATAGATAGACACCGATATTTTAATTTCTAATAACTTTCACGGTACATGGAATATTATTCTTTAAGAATTTTTTTCCCCCAAAACCATTTGAAATATAAAAACTATGCTTAGCTCATGCACTATACAAAACCAGGCATCAGATTAGGTTTGGCCTGTGGGCTATAGCATGCCAAATCCTGGCCTTGTAGAAACAGTATCTCACTTCTGGTAGGAAAGGAGAGTAGGTGAGGAAGATGGAGAAAAAGATTAATTATTAAGTACTGACATTTTCCTCTGAGTTTAAATTCATTTGTTCTTTTCTTGCTTCACATATGTAAGTAGTTCTTGAAAATAACATCTCTTAAACACATTAAAAAAGGGTGTGTTTTTTTATTTTTTTTAATTGAGTCATGCCGATGGTCATTCATAGCCACATTGGTTTGTGAATTTTTTCTGTCAACTATGTCAGCCATCATTGGATACACTTTCCTTGAGGACTAGCACCTGTTTTATGGCCACTGTATTTATACTGGCTCTCACAAACTTTTTTTTGGAGTAGGCTTACAGTAATTTATTATTGTGTTGAATCAGCAAATTTGAGAGTATTCTATGTGCACGGTACTAAGTATTAAAGGGAGCACAAAATCAAAATATAAAACTTGGCCCATAAACCGTAAACCGATCTCTCTGGAATTTTGAATCCTGGTTTATTGTTTTTAAAATGTATCATAAATGCTCAGCAATTTCAGCCCCAATTTTCTTTGTTTTTAACATTATGATCTTCTCCTATTTATTGACTTCTATTCCCCACTGATTTTTTTTCTTCCTCTTTTCCACCAGCCAGGTTGATCTCCTACTTGTTCCATAATCATACTGTGTGTATAATTCTCACAGCAAAGCTGATTGTATTTTCTTCCCCTATTTATGACACATGCAAGGTGACGCTTCTTCTTCACCTTCTCAGGCAATCTGTATCCACCCTTTAAGGTCAAGCTCAGGTCCTATCTACACTTAAATATATTATTTTTTCTTTTAATTCCTCAACAAACCAGCATTTTTTAACACTACAGGGGAACAACAGAAAATGGAAAGCTACCAAATTACTAAAATGATCCTCATTCTTATCTCTTTCTAAAAGTTCAGGAGAACATGTGAAATAAAAATTAGAAATAGAAAGGTATCAACTTTTAAATCCTTCACAAGTTATTAAGAAAAAAGAAGAATTAAGAGACAGAATAAAAGTATATCAGTAAAACATACATATAAAGAAAACCCTAGCTTACTGTTTCAAAATGAGCTAAAAGATATTAAGGAAAATGCTAAAAGACATGACAGAACAGTATAAATTAGAAGTAGAAACTTCAGAAATGAAGTGCCAGAACTCAGGAAACAATTTAAAATAAATGAAAATACAATGTCAAAAATGAAGATATAACCAGAAGGAACACAAAAATGAATAAATATAACAGAAAATATCTGAAGAGAAATAACAGTGTAAATGGAGGAAATTTTTAAAAATCAAACTGAAGTAAAATAAAGAGATAAAAAGGATTTATCATATAATGACTAAAATTGAAGACAATTCTTGAAAGTAACAGGAATACCTGAAGAAGAAAACCAGCCAAGAAACAGAATAAAGACTAAATTATATGATCCAGAAAACTTTTCTTAAAAAATTAAATTACACACTTAAAAAGAATATTGACTAACAGCAAAATATATTATAGTAAAATGATTGGCTTTTAAAGAAAAAGAAAAAAAAGCAAGTGACTTACTTATAAGGAAAGAAAATTAGATTACATTTAGCTCTTTCTAAAGCAGCATTTTATGTCAGATGAGAATGGAGGAACCTATTTAAAATACTCATGGAAAGAAGGTGTGAGCCAAGGATTTTTTATCCAACAAACTTGCAAGTGAAAAGGGCACCAACTCTTATTTACATGCAAAAACTCAGAAAATTGGATTTCCATGAGACTTTTCTTAGCAATTTACTTAATAGCAAGCTTCAAGCACCAAAATGACTAGAGAAGCATTGACATAATTCTAGTGGTAAGCACTAAATAGTTACATTTTAGAACTTAGATTAAATGTGTGCTAAAAGGGAGATAGTACATATGCTCTTTATGTTCTGATGATGCAGATATAAAACAACTATAAAAATGGGAGAAGGAAGAAAGCACTTGCTATTTTTTCCTGTCTTTTCAGAAATCATATTGATGATAACATTAAGGTTTCACTGAGAATGTTGTATATAGGATGTGGAAGAAAAGATGAATAATTATGATATTCTATTTATTTTGCTCTTATGTCCTTAAGATTCTTGGTATGAAAGATAGGACATACAGATGTATATTTTAGTAAACACTACTCTAATTCAAAGTCAGGAATTTGAGATAAATTTAAATTAAAAGTATCAGTATAAAAATACACACATGTTTATACTGATATTTCCAATTCAGATGATCTGTATCATCGGTTTATTTTGGATTACCTATATCATCTATCACCTATCTATCATCTATCTATCTATCTATCTATCTATCTATCTATCTATCATCTTCCTATCATCTACCATTCATCTACCCCTAGTGCCCACACCGTGGTCTTGAAATACCATTTTTTCACTTTAAAAAATAAAACAGGAGCCCTTAGAAAAATGGCTCATTTAAAGTCTAAACAGAAAATTACTAGATGAGCTTAGAACATCTTGTCACACCAGATAGCCAGGAAGCTATCAAAGACTAGTAAGTTATATAAAACTACTGGGGTTATATAAAAAAAGATTCATTCAGAAGCTAACTTGAAGAGATTTCAACTAGACATGGATGGGCCAATTTGAACTTTAGTATTGATAATAATTGCAATGAAGTGAAATCCTTAAAATATGTTTAAGTTCATTAAGTTCAAAATAATATTAAAAAAAAACTAGTTGGTCACCTTTGGAGGGTGATAGGAAACTCATTAATTATCCTGAAAATAAAAGGAAGAATCAACTATTTATCCTGCTTTTCTTACATAAACTGTATCATGAGAGGTAACCAAAAAAGAGACAAGGGAAAGCATCTCTTTACAAAAGCATGCCAACTAAAAATTGAAAAGTAATGCTAGTATTAAAACATCACCACTTTTCAAGCCCTACTAAATAAATAGATCTACGCATTAAGCAGCAAGAGTTGTTAACATTACAGAGAGACAACCAGACATGAATGTGCCTCTTTGATGAATGGAAACAATTCCACCCACAATCTTCCCAAAGGCATCAAAGCCAAGTCCAGCTATCTCTGGATTCAGTTCTAAATCTAGCTGCCAACGTGCAGGGAATTCTGAGGACAGAGGAACACGCTGAACTGCACAAGGGATGAGCCTTTAGCAGCATTCACACTGTGGGCAACCCCGCAGGTCAAATAGTCAAGGTTCTCCAACAGGCCCATGTAAAGAAAAGTAAGAGATAGAGGGGAGACAAGTAGATTTGAAGAGATATAAAAGCCACGTCAAATTTAAAAACTGGTAAGACTGTTCATGTCTAGGCATATACACTTCGCTGATAAAATCGTAAAGAAATTCTCTGAAGTGATTACTGTACAAATCAGAAGATTCTTCTGAGAAGGGCTGGGCTGGGTTCAAATGAGAGACACAGAGGGAAGTCTCGAGTAGCTTGGATAAGTTCTATTTTTTGACCTGGGTGGTGCTTATAGAAAGTTTACCTTACAATAATTCATGAAACTCTATTTTGTGTGGTTTCTGTGTCAGGTTTTTTTCTTTCTTTCACTTTTTTTTTTTTTTGAAATAATATAAAGTTTTAAAAACAAAATGAAATATCCCTGGAGACCCAGAGAGTTTAGAGATTTTTTTGGAAACCTCATAGTTATCTCTAAACATGCACATTTCCTTGATCACTGTGAACATAGCAATGTATACCCTACACCCACCCAAGCCAATGGCTCTTGCCATGGCAGAAAGAGAATCAGAGCCTCTTTCCCTCACTGTGTGTCATCACCAAATCTGCATCAAGATGTGTGTGTGCTGGATGAGGGTGGTAGGGTAAGGATGGTGATGGAGGGAGCAATGGAAAGTACATATAACAATTATTAAACTGAGAAATATTCACTATTTAAGAGAAATATACTTAAGCATTTTGAGTAAAGATAACAGTAAACTATTAAACACAAAAAAACTTCTATTAAGATTGTCACATATTGCAGGGAAATAAATAACATATCTGGTTTGGGATGCAGTGATAACATTCACAAGCATCAGCAGCCCCCCTGCATTCTCACTGGTAAAACTTCCAAGGCTCCCCTTTTTGACGACCATGTGCCCACATCACTTCCTTTGGTGCCACTTGTTTTTTGCTGCGCTTCTTCACCTTCCCTCAGCCTCTCCAAGTCAAAGAGCAACTTTCTGGGTTCACAAGTCATTATCCTCCCCTCCCTCTTTCCAAGTTCTTAGGACATGAGCATGCTAACAATGGAAAGATTTGAGGAGTAGCAAAGCAGACTATGGTAGAATAGGGAAAAGATGAGACTGGGAGTAAAGACTGAACTTCACCATTAATTAATAAGCCATATCTGTATGGCTAATTCACTCATTGCCCTGTGCTAAGTTTTATCAATTGTAAATTGATGGACTTGTGCTATAAGCTTTCTAAGTTTCCTTCCAACATAAGTATATTATTAATTGGCATCAAGAAAAGGAAACACACTATCAAGTGTAACATCACCAAGATTATTGTCCATTATAGAAAAGTGCTTGACTAAGAGTAAAATGTACTGAGTTTTAAGCCCAGGTATACCCTTAATAACTGTGTATTTAAAAAAAAGGTGTGTGTGTGTGTGTGTGTGTGTGTGTGTCTTGTTGAGCTTGTTTCCTCATGCTAAAATGTGAATAACATTTACATTTCTCATCTGTTTTAAGACTTCAAATGTAAATGAAGAGAAAAATTATAGATTAGGAAAAATATATTTAAAAATCTCAAAACTCAATCTTAAAAATTTAATTAGAAAATGAGCAAAATACATGCACAGATATTTCACTGAAGGGAATATACAGATGGCAAGTAAATGCATGAAAAGATGTTCAGCATTATTAGCCATTATACAAATGCAATTTTAAGCCACCATGAGTTATCACTACGAACATATCAGAAGGGCTAAAATAAAAGATAGTGATAACATCAATACTGGTGAGAGTGCAGAGAAACTGGATCATTCATACACTGCTGGTACAAATGTAATATACATTTTCAAAAATAGTTTGTCAGTTCCATTCAAAACTAAAAATAAATTTGCTGTACAACTCAACAATTGGAGTTTTGGGCAATTTTCCCAGAGAAATTAAAATTTCTTTTCATATAGGTATTTGTATATGAATGGCCATAACAATTTTATTTGTAATAGTTTAAAACTAGAAACTACCAAAATGTCCTTAGACGAATAGTTGAAACACTGGTACATCCATGCCACAGAATATTATTCAGCAATAAAATGAAACCCACTACTGATACACATGACTTGGATGAATCTCAAAGAAATTATACTAAGTGAAAAAAAAAAGCCAATTTGAAAATGATAGGTATAAGTCAACTACTCTGATACTGCTATATTGGAATTAAGCACCTAAGAAAATGAATGAGCTAGGTTTCTCACTGTTGGAATGGGAAGTTAGCAGAGAATCAAGAGAAGGAGGCTAGAATGATGCATGTGGTAATGTATTAGAGATATCAGTTTAGATTTGTGTTTTGCTTAATATAGATATAGTTGGTTACATATAGAACTTGTTATGCACAAATATATTTCCTTGCTTTGCCAGCTAATAGGGCCAAGAAGTAATAATACAACAACAGCATGTGCATGCCTAGTGACCAGATCTTGGTTTCTAGTACTATCCTTCAATAAAAGGAACTAGAAATCCTTGGAGAAACGATTGATTTTAGGACTGGCCAGGAAATATACAAGATGAGCCCGGAGCATCTTATAGTGTCAGAAACTAAGAAAATGCTACTAAAAACAAAACTAAACAAAAACTATACGCACACAATGATGGGATATGTCAAAGGCATACAAGAGCCAATTCCTAGTTACAGTTCTATCCTCCCAATGGCTATCACTGTAATAATTTAAGCAACAAAGTAAATCAAGTAGTATTAGAATATAACCCAAAATGTTAAATCAATATTCATGAGTTTATGCCAGTATCAATGAAACATTGAATAAATGGTGATAAAAAACTAATTCTGTATGATTCCATTTACATCAAGTTTCTAGAGTAGACAAATTCATAGAAACAGAAAGTAGAATGGTGGTTGTAAAGAGCTGGAGAGAAAAATTAATGGGTAGTTGTTTAACGGGTACAGAGTGTCAGTTTTGCAAGATTTGAAAATGTTCTGGAGATTAGTGGCGCAACAATGTGAATATAATCAACACTACTGAACTGTGTGCATGAAAATGGTTAAAATGGTAAATTTTATTTTAATTTACCAAAATTAAAACATTAAAAAGAACAATTTAAAAAAGACATTGTTGAAAAAAACTTTTAAAATCCAAAGACTGTAGTTAGGGGAATAGTACTGTACCAAAGTTGATTTCTTAGTTTTGGTAAGTAAAGTATGGTTATGTAAGATGTTAACATTAGAGAAATGTGGGTGAAAAATTAAATAGAATTCTTTTGTAACTTTTCCATAGCCAAAAATTATTTCAAATTAAAAGTATATAAAAATGAAAATTATCTTTTGCATAAGAATTTCAAATAAACTTCCAATCAAGATGGCAGAGTAGGAAAACCCTGCTTCCTTCCACATCAAATTTACAACTAAACTACGGAACAGCTATAATTGAGAACTTCCTGAAATTTAGCTGAACAGAAGTTCTACAACTGAGGAAATATGGAAGAAGCCACGTAGAGACTGGTAAGAGGAACAGAGAAACAGATTGAGCTGGTCCCACACTCACGTGTGGTGGTTAAAAATCAGGAGGGCAGTCTTGGCTGCAGAGATGCCCCATGATGAGCAACAGTCCTAGCCCCACACCAGACTCCCCAGTCCAGGGTTCCAGTGTTTGAAGAGAAGTCTCCACTACTTCTGGCTGTGAAAACCAGTAGAGAATGTGGCTGAGCGAGATGAAGGACAGCTGGTATCCCAGGTGTTCCTCTTAAAGGGCCCACTCACAAACTTACTTGCTGATGAAATCACTCGCTCTGAGTTCCAGCACTGGGGCAGCAGCTTGAAAGGAGCCAGACACATACGAGGAGAAACTGAATTGTCTGGTTTCAGGGTGAGGGCCAGAAGGGCAGAATTCTCCCAGACAAAAATTCTGGCAGAAGCCGTTGTTCCTTCATTCAGCTCTCCCTTGACACAGAGTGAAGACCTACGTGCCTGCGTCTCCATCACCTGGCTAATACCATTAGCCCCACCCATCTTGTAGGCCCACCCAAGCCATTTCCAGTGGCTTTTCCACACAAATGGCCTGTCCTGGCTCATGCTATTAACTTTCTTAAAATCCCTCAAAGTTTCATAAACACCAAACAAGTAGCATCTGGCTTTAGCATGCCCCATATCTCTTGCTAAGCAGCCCCAAGCTCTGTGTGAACAGCAGCCAGCCTCGGTTCACAGCTTAGCCTCTCCTAGGCACCTCTAAGTCCAGCACAAGTGGCAACCACCTGTAGATCACTTTGTAGTTCATACCAAGGGGCCCTAGTCAAAGGTACAGGCAATGGCTGAGCTTGGGCTGCAAGAGGCCCCAGAACCAACACACCCAGTGGCCAGCTTCAGACCAAACCAGACCACCACCCAACCCCCTCCACTAATGACACAGCCAAAGGGCAGACTGAGCAGGCACCAGAACCCTGCTAAAGTGAATCCTGCTGCATAGGGTCAGCTCCTGCACAATAGCTCCTCCACTGCAGTCATGCAAGTCTTCACAACCAATCAGCCTGAAGGTCACTGATATGCAAACAACAACTAAAGCTCAACTACAACAAGAGGGCACACACAACCCACGCAAAGGACACACCTGGAGCACCTGGTTCAGGTAAACAGGGAGGTTGTACCACTGGGCCCCATAAGACACCTTCCACATAAAGCCACTCTACTAAGACTGGGAGACACAGCAGCTCTACCTAATATATAGAAACAAATCCAAGGAGACAGCTGAAATGAGGAGACAAAGAAACTTGTCTCAAATGAAAGAACAGAAAAAAGTTCCAGGCAAAGAACTAAATAAAATGGAGACAGACAATTTACCAGATGCAGAGTTCAAAACACTGGCATAAGGATGCTCATTGGTCTCAGTGTGAACTTCAACAAAGAGATAGGAAACATAAAAATGGAGTTAGTAAACATAAAAAAGAACTAGTCAGAAATGAAGACTACAATAACTGAAATGAAGAATACATTAGAGGGAATCAACAATAGAGTAGATGAAGTGGAGGACTGAATCAGTGATTTGGAGGTTAAGGTAGCAGAAAACACCCAGACAGAACAGCAACAAGAAAAAAAATCCAAAAAAATGAGGATAGTTTAAAGGACCTCTGGGATAACATCAGGCTTATCAACATTTGCATCATAGGGGTACCGGAAGGAGAAGAGAGCGAGCAAGGAATTGCAAACCTTGAAGAAATAATAACAGAAAGCAAGGAATTAAAAACCTTGAAGAAATAATGACAGAAAACTTCTTTAACCTAGTGAAGGAGATAGACATACAAGCTCAGGAAGCACAGTCCCAAACAAGATGAACCCAAAGAGGCCCACACCAAGACACATTATAATTAAAATGCCAAAGGTTAAAGACAAAGAAAGAATCTTAAAAGCAGCAAGAGAAAAGCAGATAGTTACCTACAAGGGAGCACCCATAAGGCTGTCAGCTGATTTCTCAAAAGATACTTTGCAGGCCAGAAGGAATTGGCAGCAAATATTCAAAGTAATGAAAAGTTAGGACTTACAACCAAGATTACTCTACCTTGCAAAGCTATCATTTAGAATTGAAGGACAGATAAAGAGCTTTCCAGAAAAGAAAAAGCTAAAAGAGTTCAACACCACCAAATCCATATTACTAGAAATGTTAAAGGGACATCAAGAAGAAAGTAAAAAAAGACAAAAAAATTTGAAAAATAAAATCCCCATGAGTGCATATTTATCAATAATTACTTTAAATTTAAATGGATTAAATGTTCCAATCAAAATATAGGGTGGCCAAACAGAAAAGAAAACAAGACTCTTAAATGTGCTGCCTACGAGAGACTCACTTCTGACAACACACACACACACACACAGACTAAAAGTAAAATGATGGAAAAAGATATTTTATAAGAATGGAAATAAACAAACAAAAAATCAAGGATAGCAATACTTAAACCAGATAAAATAGATTTTAAAACAAAGGCTAAACAAGAGACAAAGAAGGTCCCAGTAATCCTACTTCTGGGTATTTACTTGAAGAATCCCAAAATGCTATTTCAAAGGTGCATGTACATTCATGTGTTTATGCAGTATTATTTACAATAACTAAGATATGGAGGCAACCTGGGTGTTCATCAACAAAAAGAATGAAATCTTGTCATCTGCAACAATATGGATGGACCTAGAGGGTACTGTGCTGAGTGGAGTCAGACAGAGAAAGACAAATGCCATATGATTTCAGATATACATGGAATCTAAAGAACAAAATAAATGGACAAACAAAACAGTAACAATCTCAGATACAAAAAACATTTCGATGGTTGCCAGATGGAAGAGAGGTTGGGGAGTGGGTGAAAAAGAGGAAAAGATTAAGTACAAATTGGTAGTTATAAAATAGTTATTGGGATATAAAGTATAGCATAAGGAATATACCAATAATATTGTAATAACTGTCTGATGGGTACTAGATATATCAGGGTGATCACTTCGTAAGTCACGTAAATGTCTAATCACTATATTTTACACCTAAAACTAATATAATATTGTATGTCAATTATAATTGAAAAATAAAAAATTATTAGAAAAATTTTAAAATAATTTACGTAGATACTCAGCCTTCAAGGAGGTGGAACACCACTCTCCACTTCCTAAGTGAGGATTCTGTGTAGTGACTTCCTTCCAAGGCATGAAGTATGGAAGGGGTGACTGTGGTAAAGTAACTTTACAGCAGAGAAATAGGGCACACCCTTCCTTAGCTGGGTGATCAATAGCACTAAATCATGCTGATAGGGTGTACACTTTACCTCTATGATCATCTTCTCAAGAACGTATAGAAAAACATCAGGCAGAAACACCTGAGGGAGACAGTCTATAAAATACCTGATAACTACTCTTCAAAATTGTCAAGGTCATTGCAAACAACAGAAGACTGAGAAACTGTCACAGCTAAGAGGAGCATAAGGAGACATGATGACTAAATGTAATGTGGTATCTTGGATGAGTTCCTGGAACAGAAAAAAGGACATTAGCTAAAAACTTAGGACAGATGAATAAAGTAGAGACTTCAGTTAACAATAATATTGTTTTATTAATTATCACAAAGTTACTAATGTAAGATATTAATAATAGTAATAATATTAATAATAAACTGGGTTTGCTGCAGGGTTCATGGGAACTCTCTGTACTATTTTCACAACTCTTTGTAAATCTAAAAGTGTCCTAAAAATAGACTTTAAAAAGGCTCACATTTTTATTATGTAATAAATTGAAATAAGAAAATTGTAGAGTTGGAGCCCATATTAGTGGTTGCTAGGGATTAGGGATGGTGAGGGGGACGGGGTGGTTAGCGAGAGGAGAATCTTTGTGGTCATGGCACAATCCAGTACCTTTATTGTGGTGGTGGTTATGCAAGGCTAT
This sequence comes from Eidolon dupreanum, assembly GCA_028627145.1. NCBI lineage: Eukaryota > Metazoa > Chordata > Mammalia > Chiroptera > Pteropodidae > Eidolon > Eidolon dupreanum. Next base: position 70,052,163 of record CM053504.1, on the reverse strand, counting down.
ACATGTGACAAAATTGCATAGATCTACACACATACACAGACAAGTGAGCTCATGTATAAGTGGGAAAGTCTGAATAATCTCTACAGATTGTGTCAATGTCAATTTCTTCATTTTGATATTTTACTGTGGTTGTATGCGATGTCGACATGGGGTGGGGAGAGGCAGTCAGAAGAAGGTTACACTGGACTTCCTTGCATATTCCTTAGCATCCTCCCATGAATCTATAATTATGTCAAAATAAAAGTTTCTGCAACTTTTCTGTAAGCCTAAAATAATTTCAAAATAAAAAGTATAAAAAAAGTTAAAAAAGAAAACACAAAAAAATCTCCTGTGCATCAGAATCTCAAATAATTTATAGAAATACTCAGTCTTCAAGTAGGTAGAACAATTATAAGAATTGGCTCATGTGATTATGGAGTCTGTGAAGTCCCAGGATCTGCAAACTGGAAGCCAAGGAAAGCTGGATGTGTAAGTAGTTCGAGTTTGAAGGTCTGAGAAGGCAGTCATGTAAATCTAGTCTGGGGAGCAGATTATGTAAATCTAGTCAGATGAGATAAGATGTTCCAGCTTGGCAGTGAAGCAGGAATAAAGAGGCATATTCTTCTTCTGTCTCTTGTTCTGTTTAGGCAATTAAGGCACTGGCTGATGCCCACATATTTTGGAGAAAGCCACCTATTGAGTCCATGTATTCAAATGCTAATCTCATCTAGAAGTACCCTCATGCACACATCCAGAAATAACATTTAATCTGGGCATTTTATGGCCAGATTATTTTATGTGTTGAATTGACACATAAAATTAACCATAACACCTGGTTTCATTGTTTTCTTACAATCTTTTAGTTCAGGAATGGATTCGGGGTTCTGGGGTATAGAGAGCACTGGTGACTAAAGTGGGGGAAATCTTGGGAGTCTGGTTTTGGAGGTCTCGGGGAAAGGGGAGCATGGACAGTCTGAGTGACAAAAGAGAGTAGAGATCAACTCTACCTCCTGGAGATACACGGTAGTTCTTAAGACTTTTTTGAAGGCTTTGTTCTCACAAAGTCACTTTTGTGAGAAGGAGGGAAAGATTTCTATTTGGGCCACATGCCATACCAAGGACGCACAGCTTGACAAGGAAAGTGTAGACTGGATTTCAGCTCCCACTCTCTTTCTCAGTCACGTCCTCTTGTGCAGGGAAAAACCTGAGCAACCTTACATGGCAGCCCTGAGTTATACTCTGTCACATGTGGAATTACTGGGGACGTTTACCAAATGAGTGGTTTGAGAGATGTTTGTGGGTTACGGTCATGAAGACTTCCTGGATGAAGTGGGATCTGAATTGAACCTTAAAAGAATTAGAATTTGGATAGGCAGAGAGAATGGGAGACAGACGTTCATGATCTGGATTTGCTTGAATAAAGTTTAATGAGGCCTTTTTCCTGCTCATCCTTATATTTTTGGTACTTGGCCATGTGCAGATAGTGAAGGAAAGAAGGAAGGAAGCAAGGAAGGAAGGAAGGAAAAAAGAAAGAGAGGGAGAGGGAGGGAAGGATGGACGGAAGGAGAGAAGAAAAAAGGACTTGATTATATGCGTCCTCATGATTCTATTGTTTTAACTTCTTCCATACCTTCACATCTATCAAACATACGAGGACAGGATAGAGTATGCTGAAGTAACAACTCCAAAATGTTACTGGTTATACACAATGGTGAGGGATAAAGTTGGAAACTAAAGGCAGGGCTTGCTTAGAATATACAAAAACGACAAATTGGAGACTTAGGCCTGGAAGGAAGGCACTACAGGTATCATTGAGAGTTTAACCTCCCATTTTAGAGTAATCCAGGGATACTCAAAGAAATTTTGCTCCTGGACATAGAATTATTTGATGATTAAGCAGGAATACATTTTAGGTCTCTTGACTCTTATTCCAGTGCTCTGTCCACTAAAAAGAGAATTAAGTTTTAAAATATCAAGCTTAATAATGAGAGAATATGTGGTTTTTAAATCTTCTGAATGTTTAATATTTTTCATTTGTTACTTCCCAATTTTAGCATACGTAAACTCGAATAGCACCCGGGGAACAGTTTTTCCTTTGATTAATCCTGGAAACAAAAGCCCTCGTGGCACTTTAGGTAAGTTTATTGCCACAGCTTTATAACAATTAAAAACCTGGATATTGGCATTCCCCATAAAAGTGAAAAACATTACTAGTCACAAACAGTGGAAATGCACACGCTTTTTGCCATCTTCCTGATCCCTTTCACAGCCATTCATTAGCTCGTCTGACCCATAAAGAGCCTTTTCTAACCTTGACTGCATCCTTTAGCTTTTCACATCTCATTGTCCTCACTCCCCATCACATTCGTGACAGGTTAAATTTTTTGAAGAGGTGACTGACTTCCCATGTGCCCACTCTTCCACTGGTCTCCTCCCCTCCATAGTGGCAGCCAGGCTGGTTTGTGCTCAGCCCCTCAGGGCATGAAAGCAGAGGGATAAACATTAAAAAGACGTTTTTTAATGGCTCTTCAGTTTCAAATGCCTAGAAACTAGGGAAATAAAAAGGACTTGGGCACAGAGAAGCAATTCAGAAGGAAGCCAGAGTAAGGCTGTCTAAATGACCCCTCCTTCCTTCCCCTCCAGGTTCGGAAAGGAGTCTCTAGATCTGAAACTAAGATCCTGCTATGCTGGTGAAATAGGATCTTAAAAATTAATAAAAGCGAGCTGCAGAGAAATTTAAAAATATACATTCTTTCCACCTGTCTATTTGTAGACTGAGATTCATACCAGCCACATGTGTGAACACATCAGACTTCCCTGAGAATCTTTGTCAGCATATCATGGCTCTGTGGACTGATTTAAAAACCATGAAAGTTGAGCCAATGCATTTCAAGGCAATAGCTTTGTCCCTGCGTGAGAAGCTGGTGGAAAGAGATTAGGGGCACTCTCGGAAGTCATTGCCGATGTCTAAAATACCAATGGTCTAATGAACCTGAGTTAGAAGGAGGATGATATAATGCTTTGAATTTTCCTAGTTCAGTGCAAGATAGTTGGTAGAGGGAAAAGAGGGCAAATTCTACGATGTCAGAGGCTGACTAAATTCTCTGAGTCTCAGGAGGCTACCTAAAGCACAAGTGCTCCGACCATCCCTAGGCTGCCTTAATAACCTATCCTTGAAGACTTCCATTCTTTCCAGCCGACTTTCACTATTCCACTGTGGGTGCTGCAAATATCGAAAATTATAATAAAGGTCATGGTGAACGAGATTGATGGTTAGGAATGTGGAGGTGCTCCGAACATTTCCTACTTACCTTGCTGGCTTTTGGAAGAGGCATAACAAGATGAAGGAAGTATGCAAGAGATAACATAAATATATGCATGTTTACAGATTCTCAAATGAGAATACGCAAGTTACACTTTAATAAGGGCTTCTGAAATCAACTTACAAATATAAACTAAAAATTGAAACAGAGAGTAAAAAAGATGCCAGTCTGGGGGCTCTATCCTCCTTCTGAGATCCAGCCCTCTTACCACTTGCTACATTCTGCTTAGAACTACTAGTTCATTTCTCACATGCCAGCCTTGTAAGTTCCTTCAGAGCAAGGACTGTGTATTCATTCCTGCATCGCCTTTAGGGGCTTGCCCAGACTGGTCAGTTTGGGGTAGGCCATCAGGCATTCTCTGTGGTTGATTAAATAGCCTTTCCTATCACACCAGTCAAACTTGAAATCCATCCAGGGAGCCATTCTTCAGAAACCTGACATCATGGACGTTAGTAAGAAAGCTTAATCCTTATCCACAACGTTCTTCTAAAAATTTAGGATAGGATGGCTCTCCAATATCTCACAAGTACATTTTGATTGCTTTCAGCAGAGGTTTGACTGGTTCTTTGAATCAGCCTTGGCTTTATGTCCAGGTGTGATATATTCTGAACAAGAACCCAGTAAATCAGACTCAAATCTTGCTCACAATGTACTTCCCAGATTCATACAAAAAGGCAAAAGTTTGGTTACAATTTTCTCAATGATTCTATATCCAGTTGGTGTGAGTGAAGACCCTTAAATACTATTAAACTCCTTAGTGATGTGAACCAGATGGAAAATAAAACAAAAGAATTCACAACTCATGTTAGACTGAATTGAATGTCTTTAATTTCACACAATGAATAACATATGAATAGGATTAACTTTTTTTTTTTTTTAATAGTTAAGTGCTCTATACTGTGCTAACCTGATCTGGTAGCGAAAAAGACTGAGCTTTCTTTTAGAAAAAATGTTTAAAACCCAACATCTAAGACCATGGAGGAGCATGACAGTAAAGCATGCCAGATGTATCTACGCCTCAAATAACAGCAAGTCCATGTTCATTTTAAATGTACAAAAATGCTTTATGAATAAAAACTGTTACAAAAAGAACATTTCAAACAATGTACAATTTTTCTTGCCTCTATATTCAATAAAATACAAATACATTTTTTTGTTCTAAAATATGTTTACATACAATCAAAGTAGAACATGCAAATTACACTTTAAAAAAGGCTTTTAAAAACCACTTATGAATACAAACTAAAAATTAGCCAGCACGACTTGTAAGACAATCTTGTGCCCCATTTTTTCTTTTGAAATATATATATACATATTTAACACATCATGTGCATTTATTATTTAAGAAATAGACTTTTTAAAAAAGGAAGAAAAAGAAAGACACCAACCTAGGTTGGAACTGCCTTTTTGTGTTGACCAGTGGCAGCTCTTTTCAATTTTCCCCCCTTTTAGTGTTTATTATACCTGGGCAAGTGGGCAATAGATATCCAGGAAGTTTCTTCCTTGGTTGATATGTGCTTCTAAGACTGTTCCCCACGTGACTGAGCCCAACGAGGAAGGCAGACTCATCAGTGGGGTGAACTCTCCAAGAAACAAGAGGCAGGGGGAGCCTTGTATTGTGGAAAGAAACTTTTAAAAAACACCAAGAAAATGCTACGGTATATTACAGTTCGAGTTTCTAGGCACTGTGATGACATTATCTGTAAGCTCTGGCATTTGGACCATTGTGATACTATAGGGTAAGTGTTGAGAATAATGTCTATATTTATCTACTTGTATATAATGAGGACTGAAAATCCTGCAATGTAACACTTAAATGGCTTTTGAGGCATTTCGGCTTCTGCCACCCCCTCTCTCTCCATGCTACAGTTGGCATTTAAAGGCTTTGGAAATATATGTATAGACTTTAGACAGTTCCCAGGTAAATCTTCCTAGTGGTAGGGAAAAAATATTCTCTAAAAGCTCATTACCTGAATATCGTTGGGTAATAAGCTGTAAGAGCAGAATTTTCTACTTAAGTCCTAAAACCAAATCCTCTATGATCTGCATGTAGTACATCACCTTATACTATAATTCTGTCACCACGTGCTTATCATATTTATAGACCCAGCGATGTGCAGAACACAAATTCCAACTGCCATTGAAGATGGGCTCCCACTCCAGACAGCAGCCAAGTTAACATGCTAATCCTCTGTCAGCCTTTAGTCACCTACTCTGGGCTGTCAGTGGCTGTTGAGTCCTGGTCCTGCCAAGTGACAAACCAGCCCCTGACATGCTCTCCTTTCCTTCAACCTGCCATCCGTGGGTTGTAGCCAGAGCCATGCCATCAGAAAAAGTCAAACTTCTGTTCCTCTCATTTGAGACAAGGGGTTGGAAAGCAAGTGGCTCCCCAGTCACTTCGGACTGTTGATCAGAGACCCATCATCACCTTCAAGGAGCTTTTGCATCTCGATTTCATCCTTTGTTCACCCCTAATCGAACTCCCTGTATTATAAGTGGGTTTACTCCTGCTTGCTGAAGGCAAGTATTCCAGAAAAGAAAGAAAAAACTAAGAGATTTCTCTTATTATGAATTACTTTGTGGAGCTGTTTATGGAGTCTCATGCATGACATCTTCTCTAAATAAAAATGCAGCCACAGAAGGTAGTGTTGGGTGGCTAGAGACCCCCACAATCTGGGTCAGGAGATCTGGGTTCTCCAACCAAGCAAGCAACCAACCAACCAAAAAGTGAAACTAGATTGGCCCAGTATTGAGCCAGAACAAGAGAGGAGAGGCTAATGGAAAGAGGGTGGTTAGAACATAAGGAAATGGTTATACCGATGAGATGAGTTTTGTTAATGGAAAGCAAAGGAAAAAAATGTGATGCTGAGGGAGGAGCTTGGTGGTGGAGAGAGGAAGCTGTGCAGGTGATTGGACCTCGAAACAGCAGTTTAGTTTGTCTCAGTTTTGGTCCTCTGCAGTTTTCCAATCTATTCTTAGGGTCACAAATGCAGAGGACTTGCATTTAACTGACATGACAACTGAAGAACTGACTATATGTGTAAGATGCAACTCTGCTGTATATCTCAGGAATACCTTTCATTGGTCTGAAAAATCCAGTTATCTGAAATTTCTTACCTACTAGAGGTTAATGCCAATTAAGCTTCGGGTCCTTCTAAGAAGCTTAGAGTGCCAGCTCATTCTCCTCTGCAGGGAGATTTAGTCTGCTCAAAGACCTGGCTGGGGAAACGGTACAAGGAGAAGGGCAGAAGGAAGAATGAAGAAAATTATTTTCAAAATCCAACAAGGATTTTTACGGCTTAAAATTTACGGCTTAACTGGAATGAAAATGGTTGCCTTTTCATAGTGATGGTGGGGTGAGTGGGGCTAATTTAAAACTTCCTCTCCGGTGACTTTGCAACCACTCAGACATGGCTTGGGAATGACAAATTGAAAGAGGCTGGTTTGATTTTGCTGTTCAACTTGTGTGAAATGCCAAAGGTCAACCTAGGTCACAAACTGAGTATCTACGATACAAGCTTTAAAGCATAGGAGAATGCATTCCTTTAAACTTACATATTGCTAGGATTAAATGCCACTGACCTAGTGGGCAGCAAATGATGTGAAGTCCACAGTGACAGTGCAGAACAAGGATGACTCGTGGGTAATTTCAACCAACTGTTGGTGCCATGACAGAGCAGTGACGTTTTCAAGCATATTAACTTGGAATTTTAAAATTTACCCCATTCCTTATTCTCTTATGTTCCCGATAAAAATCCATCTCTCTCTTAAAGGAAATAATGTTGTGTTCTGAAGAAATAATACAATTTCCAGCCAGTCCCAACTTCCTGTAAAAAAAAAACAATTTAGAGGTAAACCAGATATTTTAATTCCTATTAGAAAATGTAATTCTTTCTCTCAGTGTCTCTCTTTTTATAATCTACCATGCCAGGTGTTTGATGTCTTGGGGAAATTAAGGGGAGGAGTGATGGAGGAAATCAAAAATACTTCTTTGAAATTTCCACATCCGACTTTTAGAAAATACCTACGGCAATGGAACAACTTCATATTCATTCTGAGTCTTCTTAACATGTTTTACTTGAGTTGTGGAAATGGATAATAGAGATGGAATATCTGTCCACACTAAACCAACGGCTAGAATACAACTTGGATGAGAAATGTACAGTTGAAATTGACCATTTAAAAGACGATTTGTCACACACAGTTTGCATCCATGCAGACTGATAGATTTATAATTACATTATGTACAAAAATGTTTTAGTTTATTAAGGCAACCACAATTTGGATATTTTGTCCAAGGTGGCTTGATACAATTGGAATGGTGACACCCTTGGAGCATTTTCATTTTTTTTTTTTCAGATAAGAACACTTACTCCCATTTGCTTTTAAGAAATAATTATCAAGAGATAATGGACTTCTTCTATTGTCTTTATTGTTTCCTTTTTTCCCCCATGACTTATGATAGTTATCTGTATGAAAAGAATCACATACCAAGGCATTGCTAGACACTTATCTTTCTGATGAGTCTGGGGTTTCAGTTTTTGGTGAGTTGTCAGTTATTTCACTTGCTGTGGGGTATTAAAACCATTTTATTCTGCCTATTCTCTGATGATATGTTTTAAGTATAAAAATAACCTGGTTGAAACCTGGGTCAACATATCCTCAGCTGCTCTAAATCACTCATTAAAAAAGGCTCTATCAATACTGAGTATCTGTTTCACAATGACTGGGATTCAAAGCCAAGGTCCTTGCGACAGCATGCCAAGGGTGAACTTTAAAACACAGTTAAGGTTTACATTACTTAGGTGTGTACCAAGGAAAAGAAGGCAGCAAGCAAGTAAGTTAATGAAAGGTATATGGAAGTACATAATGGGCAAAGGAAAAGTAGGAACAGACAATGCTAAATATCAGTGTATGTGTGATAAAGGAGGCATACAGAAGAACATGAAAGCAAGCCTAAGGTTGTCTATCACTAGAATTCCACCTTCTGATGACATGAGTCCATCTGAGGAACTGTATAGTTAATAGAAAAATTCAGGTCACCCGAACATGATGTTGGTGCCCAAAGCCTAGCCGAGCTTGAAAAACCAAAAGAAATAAAAACCAATTAAATATAAGTGGGTTACAACAAAGCCAGTTGAGAAATTTGCAGCTTTTCTCCCCTTGGAATGTTTCCTAATTGAGGGTATTTCCCTTTTAATTTCCCTGGCCAGCAAATACAATGGAATCAAGGGTACGCCGTGGATGCAGGAGGTCAGGTGGATGTCAGAGCACCACCAGCTTTCTCCTCCTGGATGGGTCTTCTCGCTGGCTTGCAAAGGCTCTAGCCATATTGGAGTGCCACTTGGTTGGGAACTGCTGAAAAGCACAAACAAGCTTCTTTTGAAGGCGTCCCCCCTGCTTTGCTTTCCCAAGAGCTACTGATGGCTCAACCCCGTCATCTGGCCCGATTCTGCCTGCCCAGCTTCTGGAGAGAAGGACAACTGTGTCCCTGCAGAGGGGGATTCCGCTCCCACCCCGCTCACTGCACTTCCAATGCTTCAGTTCCCCCAGCCCCAGGTTCAGACGCCCAGACCCACCCTAGGGAAGGACATCGCTCTCACTCCCTCTGGATTTCCTCTGCCTTTTGGCCTTCACCTCCTCTTCCTGGGGAAGGGGCTGCTGCTGGGGAGGCTGCTGCGGGGGCTGGGTGGGAGGCTGAGGTTTGTGTTTCCTCTTCCCGCCTCCTCGGGAGGTCTTGGGCAGAGGCGGGGGCGGCGGCGGGGGTGGGGGCGGGGGTGGAAGAGGAGGGGGTGGGGGCGGGGGCAAGGGCGGCGCCTCCCGGGCCATGTGGATGACCGCTTCGATGGTGGCCATGATCGTGTCTTGGCTGGCGGTGGGCTCCAGCACGAGCGGGCTCAGGCTGGGCTTCTGACCCCTTTTGCTGGGCAGGTCGATGCATTTTTCCAGCACTGGCATTTGGTCTCTGGAGTCCTCATCGAACTGGGTAGGCTGCTTTCGAGGACGCCCTCTCCTCTTCTTGACGAAGTTGTTGCCTGTCTTTGATTGTCTCTGTAGCCGCTTGGCCTTCAAGATCTTGTTCACGTGGTCTAGATTCTTCTTGGTGGACAGAATCTTGGTGTAGTTGCACATCTTCCGCACCTCGCACTGGATGGCTTCAATTTCCCGCCTCTTGAAGCGTTTCTTCAGGGAGGTGCTGGCTGCAGGAGAGGGAAGAGAGAAGAAACTGAGCACAGGATGCCAGCTGCCTTAAACCCAGGCTTTTCAGTGACAGCTGGCATTACAGTTGGCTATGAAGATTATAAAGAGTCAATGATATGGATACGACTTAGTACCCAATATTTTTTCTTTACTAATATTACAAATAAAAATAGACATCAGTTAAATATCTGATATATACAATGCATTTCTATTTATATTATTTTAATCTTAGAAAACTTAGAAATCTTCAGAAAACATTGAATGAATAGAATGAGAAGCAACCTTCCATATCAAGCCATCTGGATCATTTGTACTGTCAGCCTCCAAAAAGAGATGCCTTGACCGGAACTGGAATATGTAACGGAAACTATTTTCTTTCTAACTCTCCTCCTGACAGAAGGGGGGATTATTTTCTGGGACAGTTTATTTGGGATGACACCATCTCTTTTCCCCTGCAATGTTCTGGACTTGTCAAGTTGCCTGATGATGTCCATTTGACAAGTCCTTAACTAGTTCATCTTCTAGGAACCTGAAGGGAAATACCAGCCAGGTATTTCTGAATCATTTATAGTCGTGCTACTGGGCTATTGTTTGGAAAGAGCTCTTTTCATTTCCTAGTGGCCAGCTGCTCCTCTAGTTTATGAGCCAAACTTCTAGCCTCAGGAAGTCCTGTACTGCCGCCACTACTGCTTCATTCTGAAGTTCAGACACCATGAAGTGTGAATGACTTCGATGTGTAGCAGACTTTCCCTCCTTTAGGTTGTTCTGGCTCCTTGTGTTGTTCAGGAGCAGGCACTCGTGTCTATTCATGTGTATACATACACACACCGGCACTCACAATACGCTGCTGTCTCATCTTCACACTGGCTATTCCCTCTGGCCATTTATAAACTTAAGAAGTGTGTCCTCACCTAGTTCTTTGCTGCTCTAATTTCTCCTAAATGCTCAATCCCAAAGAAGCCCAGACATAGGGTAGAAGAGTTGACCCTACTAAATGCCTCCAGCCTATAAGGAAATGTGTTTCATTTCAGCATCACTGTTTATTGTGTTATCCCAAATTTTTTCAACTACTAGTTGAGAAGTAGAATAAACCCTGTAAGGGAGATGAGGAAAAATTGCTGAAAACAGATACCACTCTCACTTAATTCTTGGGTCCTCCCACTTTGTTCTTTCCTCCGCTTTATGCCATTTCTCTCTCATGCTGTGCCCAACACGGATCTGCAGGAGCGTTTTATTTGAAGTTATTTACACCACTAGCTTTGTGGAGTGAGGAGCTTTGAGTTCCACAGGACAGGTCAAAATGTTACTGCTTTTGGCCAAAGGTCAAAGCAAGACTTTCTAAGCAATGCATAACTAGGAAACAATCTTTAAAATAAGTTATCAAAGATCAAAATAGAACAAAACCAGAGTGAGTTTCTGACTACAAAATTCTTGTAGTTAGTGTTGTAAAAGGAAAAGGTTGCTTGATTGTAAGCTTTCGAAAGCAAGGACCAACTTTTGCTGGTCTTTATGTCCCTCACGGGGCACAGCATGGTGCCTCCTGCATGGAAAGGATTTCAACATTGTTTCTGGACTGGCGGTTCACACTAATCATTGCTGCCTTATAGTCATATTCTTCTCTAAAAGAGTTCTAGTTTGGATCTTTAAAATAGCCATTTTAACTATAGTGACAGTAAGAGTTAGCATGTCAGAGCCAAGCAATTTACCTTGTCTGCATAGTTTATGAGTAAATAAAAACTAGTCAGAAATACTCCACAAAACTTCTGCATTATTCCAAATACAGATTCCATTTGCAGTTTACACTCTCTATAGTTTATACCATCTATAGAGGAATAAAATGCAGTGTGATATATAATAGAGCATACACCTACAAAGTAAATAATCTTGGGTAATTAGTTCACAATATTTGACTAAGTAAGCTTGACTGAAAAAATTGTGAGCTGGAGGTCAATTGGGGCAATGATAAGCAGTGGATTGTCTCCCTCAGTGTATTCTTTTTAGTGTGAAATGCCAAAAACAAACCAAAAAAGGAACCTCATAGATAATATTATATTCAATAATTTTTATACTGCATATTTTTATTAAGCTCTTGCATTGAAAAATGATTATGAAACAAAAATTAATTCTGAGTAGCATAAAGCTACCAAACTACTAAAAATATCACAACTGACTCCTTTACACCCTCCGTTCATATTTAATAAATGTTAACTTTGTGCCATTAGAGAAAGAACATGTTATAGATTCAGCTACATCAGTGCTCCCCTCTCAATTCTATCTCCTTCTCTTTCCATGCTTGTATTCATAATTTTACTGCATATACATGAAACTATATCATAAAAATTAAATGTCTGAAACCACCTGATGTTGATAATGCTGTAAAGGAGTGTGAACGCTTGCACATCGTTGGTAGGAATGTAAACGGGTATAATCATTTTGGAGAGCAACAAGGGCAATAACTACTAGAGGTGAAAATAGGCATGCTCAATAACGCCTCAGCGATTCCATGTCCAGGTGGTCTCCTTTACTCATTTTTAACAGGAGGCCAAAAATGTACATGGAGGTTCCTTGAAGCTCTGAAGACTCTAAACAATCTAAATATTAACGAAAAGGATAATCAATCAACTGTGATACATTCAAACAATGGAATATTACACATATGTTCAGAGGAATAAACTAGGAATAAATATATCAACAGGTTTAAATCTAAAAAAAAAGGTTGAATAAAAAAGTAAATGACAAAAGTATTTTTAGTAAGCCATTTATGTAAATTTAAAAACACAGAGATGCCTTAAATTTTTATATTATTTTCGATGTCCAAATGTGGAGGTTTAAAGTGTCTACATGCTAAAAATAAATTGTGAGCCAAAGACTGGGTGGATGAGATTTCAGTCTCTCTTTGCTCCAAATCTACCCTGTGGGACTTTATCAAGCCTCTAGAGTAACGTCATCCAATAGAATTTTCTGCAGTGGTGGAAATGTCCTTTATCTGTGCTGTCCTACATGGCAGCTACTAGATACATGAGGCCACTGAGCACTTGAAATGTGGCTAGTGTGCCTGAAAAAAAATGAAATTTTAATTTAATTTTAATAGCTACGTGCGGCTAATCGCTACCATATTTGGCAGTGTAGCTCTAGACCTAACCACCCTGAAATACAGAGAACACATTGGATTCATTCAGTAAAACACAGACTGTGGGAAACTTTGGGCAAACAACCTGGTGCCTTAACAAATAAGATGTAAGGAGAGACAGAAAATGGAAAAGGGTGGAAGTGTAAATTAAAAGAAACTTTAGATTAAATGATAATATTTCGACACCAATTTAAACAAACTGTCCATAGAGATCAAAGATCATGAATTCATGAACATTTGTGTACTATCTGGGCATTTCATGATGTTATATAATTACTGTTAATTTTTTTAGGTGTCGTAATTGCACTGGGATAATGCTTTTTTTTTTTTTTTCTTTTTAACGTACCTATATTTTAGAAGTAAATGCTAAAATATTTATAGATTAAATCATATGATATTATCTGGACAGCTTCGAAATAATAAGAAAGGGAGGAGGTAAGAGGAAGTATTGATGAAACAAGATCCACCGTTATCCCTGTGTGCAAACAGCAGAGTACAGGACAATGAGAAAGACTTTGTGCAGGTGCAGCTGGAAACCAGGCTGGACTATGATGAACCTCTTAGCCTCTCTGGGTCTCTTTTCCTTCATCTCTTACATTGGATGCTTAGACTAGATGCTCTCAAAGTTCTCTTCTATGTTTAAAAATTGTTATAATTCTTTCCTATACTCATTATCAGTTGCCCCACCAAACGTGAGGTGGTTTTCTATAACATTTATTTCATCTAATAATTCTGAAATCCTAGTGTGGAAGAGGACTCTGAACTTGGCAGGGTTCGATATTCGTAAATCTTTCTCCATATTGCTTATGATTGCACTGTCTCTCTAAATGTTTTCAGATTTTTCTCCCTTCAAACTGTTTCCTTATTAGACAGTAATTTCTGAGCTCTTGCAGCAAGATTGATTCCATATTTGCTCTCCTTCTTATAATTGTCCTATATCTTGTCTGTTCTTTGTTAGTTTTAAAAAAATAATTATGAGTGGCCAGGGCAAAATGCAAATTAATTTCTTAACTCTGCAATGCAAATCATCTTCTAGACATTTCTCTGTATATAAAATTGCCATGAGAATGGTTGAATTGGTTTTGGCCTCAATCTAGATTTTTTATCTCTTTTCTCCCATTATCAGAGTATTGGCTCATCAGCATTTGTTCATTTTGCCACATCTTTTATGACAATCAAAGACTAGACTTAGAACTGCTTTTGGCACACTGGCTTTATAGATGTAGTATAGGCTCTGTGAGCAAGATAAGGGCCAATAGGCTTAGTTTTATAGAAGGTTCTTGAGCAATAGGTGCTAATAGTTTGGACCCTGGACTTTGCCCATGTTCAAGACACATCCTAGCTTTACAAGAAATTTTTGGGTGGGTCGAAGAGGGAGGCAATTTTATCTCTAGATTCATTAAAATTTTTCTCGCTATTTGAATATCCCCAAGGGGAAGTGGGATAATATTGGACACTGGTGAACTGCCTGGAGTTGAGTTGCCTTCCAGGATGGACAGAGCTGGAACACCAACTGCCTCACTCAAGGTAGAGAACTGTATCATTTGCTGATTTATGTTAGAAGATTCTTTGAAGGCAAAGGCCACGTCTTTCTCCCGGGCACAGGTCATTCACACAGTAGTGCATGATCTGGTACGTAGTACATGATGAGCAAATATAAGCTCAAGGGAATTCAACTGTGTAATGTTCTCCCATGTAAATTGTGTTTCTTTTTTCTTTTTTCTCTTTTGTACTTTGTACTTAACTCAGTAATGATCTCTTATTTTCCTAATGTTGCTTTTTATTATTTGATGGGATGTATGAAGCAACTTGTCTTGGCATGCAAACTTTTTCTGTTCTTCCTTAGAATTTAAATTAATCTTCTATAGTCCTAGCCTTAAAAACACTTTTGAAAAGGATGGCAAGTTACCTCTGCTGGTGAGGCTTCTGCAAGGCAGGGCACAAGCACTATAGGACTGACTGCTTTCAAGTTTGGGAGCCAAAATTTACAGTTATGGGTTTGCAGATGTGGGACATTTGTTATGAAATAAAGGTGCTTCCATTTTGTTCTTTAAGTCATTTTAATACAGTTTGGGGTTTCTTTGAAAATGTCACAAGCTTATTAGAAGCACAGTAACTGCTTGACTTTGAAACAAGAGCTTCTTCTCAGGGGTTTATTATGAAAGAGCATCTTCTGTCTGCTGCAATGGCTTGTGGGACGATGGTTTTTGTTTCCCTTGCATTCCATATTTCTTCCTGGTACAAGTGAACACAGGAAGTGAGGTGGATGGTTTGGCTTATGGAGAGGTGAAGCAGTGGGGTGTGCGCGTGTATATTTGTGTGTGAACTCTGAAGTGGCAAAGGCCACCAAACGGTAGTGTCCCAGGATGTCTCCCCTAGATCTTCTCTGAGGTATTACTGGTGTTAGGGATTCAGAAACTTGCCGCACACTCTCCTGCCTCTGCAACCTTGCCCACTCTGGTCACCTTCTCTTTGCCTCTCTAGGTCAGATCCTCTTTTAAATCAGCAGCCTCCCAAGTGGGGTGCACACATTCCCCAAGGAGAAAACAAAACTATCTATGGAAAGCAAAAAAATCATATTTTTTTGTTTTTATTATTTCTATTTTAAAAATAAGAACTAAAGTTAAGCATTCTAATGCTTAATATATGGAGCAATGGTAGGCCCTTATTTGGGCTGCACATCAGATGATGTGTCACTTGTCACAGTTGGGCATGAAGTTCTGGGAAAAGAGGAGGCTATATGCATTCAAGGGGTCAACAGGCATTCTATCAGTTTGTTACTGTCAGGGTGCTGTGGTGCCCTTCACTCTAAATGCTATGTGGGTCATTGGCCATTTTAGAAAATTAGAATCTTTAAAAAGAAAAAAAATTCAAAATTCTTTGTAATAAGTCAGGGATATCCATAAAAGATGTGATATACCACACAGTCTTACTGGTTATCTCACAGCCAACTGCATAAAAGAGTTGCCACTTTTAAAGATGAATTTGGCATTTTTTTTTTTGTACAAAAAGATAGCGTTTCTCAATGTTCTCGCCTTTTCTGTGCTGTTAATGGCTGTTAGTAATGTCACCTAGCAGTTGTTAAAAGGCAAACAAAAACTTAATGTCTCTTTGGGGTAAAATGGGCAAGAAAATAACTGCTTTTAGAAAGCAAACATATTATGGAGACGGCATCTCTGAAAATTGATTGGAAATGTTTCCATTGTTTGGCAATTTTGTTGCTGAAAATGATAAATTATAACATAAAATTCCTTAAATTTGCAAATTAAAAAATTTTATAAACAGAATTAAATTTCAAATAAAGAGTTTCTGAGATTTGAACTCATTAAAAAATGCAATGCCTTTTGAAATGCAAGGGTATTTGCTCGTTAATAAGGAAGCCAGTTAGATTTCAACAGAAATCTTTGGTTAACTGATGAATGGGATTGAAAGAAAAAAGTATTAAGCAGAATGACGCACTTTCTCCTTTTGGATCTATGTTTATGTGAAATATCCTTTTAACCTACAACATCTGTATTGAAATAAACTGAATTCGGGATCAAATCAACAGATGTTAAAAGAACAAGCTTTTCAAAAAAAGTATTCAATTCAATCACTTTGGCTCTCTCTAAAACATTACTAAAAATTTTAAAATTAGCATAAAATGTTGCTGACAGTGAAAATGCTTGTTTCATTAATAACAAAAGTTCAATGGTATTTAAAATTATTTCAAGACTATTATTTATTTCAGATTTATTTCAACATTTTAGTACTTTAAAAGATGACTACATATAATCTGAATAGGTATTTGCATGGGGTAAGTAAGTGTTCAAAATTATGTTACTGGTATCGTCACATAATAAAAAATTTGGACTGCTTTAATGTTTTCCTTTCTTTTTCTAAAATCCTGAAGAGTTAATTTACTTAGTATTTAATAATAGAAGATCTTCACTTTCCATGAACACATGACCTAAGAAGCATTAAAGCCTCTTGAAGACAGTATGTGTTCTTCTTCATACCCCTCATAACAAAAAACTCAGCTCCTTTTTCATAATAGATGCTTGATTAATATTTCCTACTGAATTCTTTCAGATTTTAAGCTCCTAGAGACCAAAGCCTGGATATCATTAATCTTTACATTCCCTAGAGCACCTTTAATTAAATGGCATGCGATTCCAAGGCAATCAGAAGTGTCTTATCTATGGAGAGCTCCTGGAATGGGATTCCAGCCTGATTTCCTTTATTTGGTTAGGCAGTTCTGAGGTCCTGGTCCCTAGATTTGCAGAATCCTTGTCTACTCTGACCATGGGGAAATAATACCAGTCATTTCATGAGCTGGGTTTTGGACAAACCACTCTGGCTTTGGACAGATAAAGGCAGTGGTAACTTGTCTCAAGAGAGAAACTGAGCTGAGTTAAGAACATTGTTAGGTTGCTTGGGAAACCTCTAAGGAAGGTATCCAGGACTTTGGCAGACCAGAGAAAGCTGGGGGAAGGGAAAGAGCTCAGAGATCAGAGAACTAGCAACAGAGTGATTATAGCTGTTTATAAGGTACACTGTCCAGGTTCATTAATAGGAATTGCCCAGGACAGGTCTATAGAAGAGTCTTTTAAGTCTGGGAGTTTTTCTGGGGGTGCTACTTAACTAGGGTCGGGGGGCCTCCTAGACTTTTGGAGAGGAGTGCATTTTGAGTGGCAGCACTTGTAAACTGAGGAATACTAGGGCCATTTAGCCTTACTCTGTTTCAGTCAACTTTGGCTTTTGTATGTTGCGCGTGGCGCAAGACCCAGCAGACTGACTAGACAGCGTGAAAGGCTGGATAGAAATGTAGTTGACGCCAAGGAGTTTGACGCTACATCTGTTGAGTCTCACAGCATGCCAGGTGGTCACATGGCGGGGGTGGTTGCACCCTCTCAAAGGGCTCTTTATATTTCTTTTTTCTTTCCTCTCAAACATGGCATAGCTGTATCCTTAACCATAAATACCATCCCTTATATAATGCTCTACCTATTGTATATGTAATTCATATTTGTGAGAGATTTTCTTTCTTTTCTAAATTTTGAAAACAAAAAACAGAAAAACAGGGAGGAACAAAGAATTAATGTAACAAACATGATCTTAAGAAAATTTTCATATTTTTAATATTTAGTCTGAGGTGAAGTAAATCCTTGTGAAATAAATCCTTGAAGCTAGAGCTTCAGGAATTATGTCAAATGTTAGTTATACATTTTTTTTTTCCTTCCTAGTCTTAATAGTTGCATTTGCTTACTTAAATACTCAGGCTAGTTGTTTACAATCTGATAGAACATATACTGACTGGGACATCAGAAAAATAAAGTTCTTGTCTCAACTTTTCATCCCTCAGTTATATGTCTCCAGACGAATTTTTTAATTTCATGGCAGGACCCTAACTTCCAGATAAATATAATTTTATAAAAACAATCATACACCTCCAAGTCCTCTCTGTTTTAGGTAAGACCTCTTTGATTCCTTCATCTGTGTTTCATATGAGATGAATTCTAGACTATACTGCATTTTGATCACCCTCCTCTGTAGATTTAGCACTTGCCAAATCTCATATTAAACTTTGGTGCCCAGAATTAAACTGATTTTCCAAGTATGAAATAATTAGTGCAGAAAAACTGAGTTGATTTAATTTTTGTGATCAAGGGACTATATGTCTGTTAATAAGGCTACATTAAAAAACAAAACAACAACCCTGCCTTTTTTTTTTTTTTTTTTTTGCAGCACCAACACTGTTGGCTCATACTAAATGGAAGCTAAATTAACTCCTTTAAACACATTCATATAAACTGCCACCAAGCCTGGTCATTGCGGTGTGGAATTGGTTTTTGAGCTTAAATACAAGACTTCCTTTTAAATTTGTAATTTTTAATTTTATTGGTTTTAGTCCAGTGTTCTAGTCTGTTGTGAAAGTTCTGAATCTTAATTTTGTTTTCTCAAAGAGTGCCCAGATTTGTAGGGATTTCTATAGGGTTTAAATACTCTCAAAGTTAATGACTGTCCTTTTAACCCCTTTTGGGCATGATTCGAGTGACTCAAATGCATGCTATTGTTTTTTCTCTTTATTGAACTTTTTCGAGAAATTTTTTTTTCAATTTATACAACAAAAAATCCCTGCATTCTTCATAAAAACAATAAACAATTTATGCCCATTGCTTTAGACTTCCACATATTTTTATGTCTGGTTAGTAGATGATAGATGTACCACAGAAGCAATAACTCTGCATAGCCTACAGGTGTGTGCCCAAGTCTATTATTTCTATCAAAGAGGATATTGCATCTGATGTTGGATTGGGGAAAAAAGTCTTGCATTTTTCTTTCATCCAGAGGCAATCCTCCTGCCTTGGTGAGAAAGAAAGGGACAAAAACAAAATAAAACAATACGAGATGTGGTTCCAGTGCTTTCCCATTTTCACTGGAATTCAGTATATAATTCAGTCTTAAAGCTTCTTATTGATATTTTCATTTTGATACATTCTACCCATTCTTTAAAACTCCAATTCAAGCCCTCTTCCTAAAAGCCATCTGAGAACTCTCATTTCAACATTAATGTTTCTGGTCCCCTCTACATTGCTTGGGACTCTCTGAGAATATTTCACAGTCTGTCCTGTATTAAGATTATGGGATTAAGCTACACTTATCTTTCCTCTTAAATTGTGTTTTCTTAAGGGACGAGGGCCGTGTCTTCACCATTCCTATTTAATCTTGGAGTAAATATTGACTGAGCCCCACTCTGTGCCAGACACTGTGCTGGGCAGTTGATTCTGTGCCCCTCTGCCTAGGGACCAGCGCAGAGCTCAGCTGACCTACTGGAACAGAAATCAATCTATGTCGACTTGACCTAAACCAAAGCTTACTATTCTGTAAAGTCTGTGTGTAAAATATGAAAGGATTTATTGAAGGGGACCCAAATCACTGTAAATTAAATTAGATCCTCACATATTTCAGCTGTTTCCTAGTCTCCTCAGAGCCCCATTAGCGTTTGGAGTATCTAAGCTGTGACCAAAAGCACGGAAGTACCGTGAAATACAGACTGATATCCAAACCACTTCGTAGGAGAAGCGGTATTTCAGTGACAAAAACAAGTTTGGAACTTATTAAGTTCCATTAAGAAAACCAGCTTGAACATTTAAGCCCACAGATTGATTAAAACCATAGATCCTCAGAAAACGGAGACGTGTATATATTATATATTAATTATCTAACACCAAAAACGAGATGGAGAGAGAAAGAATATGAATGGTCTTTTCATTGTTGAACATTTGGATCAGAATTATAGTAGTTTATTGTGGAGGAGTGGTCATATGCTCTCTTGGCAAATATCTGTACATTCAAGTTCTGAGAATTATACCGGTAGTTTTTTTTTTTTTTTTTAATTTACTGCTTTCCATTTTTTTCCCCCAACTATAAGCTTGGACAGACTCAAGGCAGCAAATACTCCTTCCGCAATTTAAGATTTGACAATTTAACAGGAAAAAGCTCATTCATCATCTTTCCCTTTTAGAGACTATAAATTATTGGCTCATATACCATGTGGCTTGGATTCTAGGAAAAGTTAGTATAAACAAACCCAAGTTACAATGCATGGAGTAAGGGAGTGAGTCATAAACAAAACACAGACATATGCTCTCATATAAATAAGGGCCTGGATCATCAGCTTCCCAAAGTCTGCTTCCCATTAATTACACAACAAAATGAACTTTCCATATGTAAGCCCAAATCACTTAACTCTGGCAACTTGTATGAGACAAAGACCAGGATTGTAGCTCTTTAGGCACTAACTAAACTGGATTCAAAATGAGGTAAATCGTCTCAAAATATCTCCAGGTATCCGAGGGCATGAAAGTCCTTTAGAGGAGTGTTTTTGAGCATTGAAACTCCAGCAACCCAGGAACACCGCTTGAGGCTGGTCTGGATCCCCTGCT
Source organism: Eidolon dupreanum (assembly GCA_028627145.1). NCBI lineage: Eukaryota > Metazoa > Chordata > Mammalia > Chiroptera > Pteropodidae > Eidolon > Eidolon dupreanum. Next base: position 70,031,602 of record CM053504.1, on the reverse strand, counting down.
GAATTTAAAGCTAATATTGGGCTTACTGTCTTTTGTTCTGAGCTCTGTCATCTTTATGGGGCAAGCCCTGGGTCCAGGCCACACAGGGTGTTCACAGACATTGCTGGGACCATTGAACAGTTGAAATTCCCTCCATCAGAACCTTTGCTCTGTCTTTTGAACCTGTCCACTGGTAGCACAAACTCACATTTCCTCAGTGTACGAAAGCTACCTAGTCTCTCTTAGTTTAAAGAGGAACCAAAGAAATAGATGAACAATTCCTGCGGAAGGGGATTCGTCAACAGGTAAAAACCTCTGAGAGGTGGAAGCAGCTGAGCTCTCTCCTTGTGTAGTTTTCAAAAGCAGATCCCATAAAACAAACTGAATTAGTACAAACAACACTAAAATAACATGTACATTTTAGGAGTCCTGGGTGGGGAAGATGAGAGAAAATGGGCTTTTATTCTTTTCTAGGAGAGGATATGTGTGGTTTTCAATAGTTCATTTACTCAGTGATTATTTTTGTAACATCCACTTGTACTGTATCAAAGACTATACAAAGTAAGTGGAATGTATCATTCCTGTGTTCATATGAAACTAAGGGGAAGAGGAAGAAACTAACATTTTTGAGAATCTAAAATGCAGTCTGCAGAATTTCACATATTTCCTCATTTAATTGTGATAGCAATCACAAAAGGACATTACTATTTGTACAGGACAGAGATGAAAACTGAGACCTCAGAGGTTAAATCATTTTTCCAAGGGCACACATTTAAGAGGTCATAGACTCAAGGATTTAAGCAAGGGCTTCCCTATTTCAAAGCCAGTTTCATACCATTTTCTGCTGTTAAATGCATTGGAGTGCCAACTTTTTCTCATGAAAATTTATCTCGATTTCGTAATCTCTAAGGGCTCTTCCAATCCCCAAATTCCACAATTAAATAACACAAGATATTACTACAGATTGCGATGTTACTTCTGCTAGATTATGCATTTTGCACATTGTTTGGATCCTGTTGCTTTCTCTGGTTCAAATTCCCATAATGGTTTCCTATAGGGAGACAGATAGCCTCATACAATGAGTGAAGTTGGACTGGATTATGAAGGAAAACTAAAGAGAATATGGCCCATCTAATTGACAAATGTTATTCTTTATCAATCAGTTGTTGCCATTTAAGAAAGAGCACAAAGTGATAGATCAGACAGTCTGTGTCAAAAAGCCATAAATCTCGATTATTATGTAAATCTTCTGACGTTTACAAGATGCCAATTAATTAAAAAAAAAACAAAAACGAACCATGAAACCCTCTGTAGTTCAATCGAAATACAACTGCAGACAGCTATTGGCCCATGGCTGCCATTTTATCACTGCCTTTCAGAATGTTCGCCATGTCTCATACTAGAATTTCAGGAACACCATAACACCATGTTCTGACCCCAAACCTTTCTTCCAGCCTTGTCTGTTATTTCCACTTTTACTGTCTGTCTCAGAGATGTTGTAAACTTGTCCCTCATGCTTCTGTCTGCTTATTGAATTCGATTCATCCTTAGAAGGCCATCTCAAGTCTTCTCTTCCCAGATCATCTCACTGTCTTCCGAACTCCCGTAGTAGCATTCAGTTGGAAATTAACAACTTGTTGATTGCTAAATTATCGCTCTGTTAGTATCCGAAATTATTACTCACTCCATTTATTTTTTTCATATTATTTGGTCATCTCATGTTTTGAAGTCAGGCCTTCCCAAATAATATGAAAGTTCCTCTAGGGCAGTAAGTATAAGTAATCTTATACTCTCCTGTATCAGTGTTACAGGTGCTTAAAAATATTTGACAATTTCTAACAAAGATAGAAGTTCCAGTCAGATGAGCTCCATATAGCAGTTAATAGCCTCATGGGTAGGGAGGTTTTGTGCCCTAAGATAAGGGTATTTGGAGGGTGGAGTGAGGATAATTCTTCTAAAGATAGTTAACGGATGTTATGATCTGAGTCATGACATGACTAAATTGTGACTTAACATGATTACATCATAAGATGACGTGACTGACATCGTTTTTGACACGAGAGGGGTCATAAAAGTGATATACTGTTTTAAGTAAGTGATTGGTGTTTTGATCTGCTATTTCATTTTTTTTCCGCCACTGCCTAAAAGGCAGACATTATTTTTTCCATTTCACTGATGAAGAAACCAAGACTTAGAAGTCCCACTTAGACTCTGAGACTTACCTAAGGGAACAAAGAAATAAATACTGCAGGATGTACAACATCCCTGATCCCTGAATCCAGTTACCACTATACATTTGTGTGGTAGCCAGAAAGGTTTTCCAATTCCTAATCAGGTAATATTTTAATTCATTTCTCTCTAGGCTTAATTTCCTCATCTGTGACATGAAGGGGTTTGCAGAAGTCCCTTCTGGTCTATTCTAATTCAGTCTTGTCTGGTCAATTCCAGTTTAAGCAGCAGGAGAACTGGATCCCCTGGGACGATACTCTGGTATTACTCCAGTGGCTCCCAGAGGTAGAATGATGAGAGCTGACCGGTGAGTGTTATTGCTTTCTGTCTTTCTGTCTGTTGCTTTGTCACATCTGTCTCACAATGCTTACTCTATTCTCTCTCTACTGCCTCTTTCTCTATCTCCCTTTCTCTGTCTTTCCTCTCTCTTAGATTAACTATAGCCTGCCTGGATCACTAAAGATCATTCTTAATGACAGTCATTACACAGTTCTTCCATGTTGCCTAAGGCCATTTCTGCAGCAACTAGCAGGAAAGACTTCACCCCCACCCCCCTTCTCAACAGCTGGGCTCAGTATGCCAACTTCATTGGAACCAATAAGTTTTTCAAAAACTCTCCATTAATTACAGGAAACCCAAAGTACTGTCCCCCCTTCTCATTAACACAGTTACTTTCAGTTGCCACTAAATTATCTCGCCACCATTAAACCAACAATCTAATTAGACTCTTGGAAATGGAAAGAGCCAGTGAATAAGGCAGGCAAACTACTATCACAAAACCGATCATAAAATATTTCTGCCCTTTCGTTCCTGGCTGCATAAAATCTGCACTGGATGAGCTTCTTTTCATTCTTTCACATTTATAAAGAATATTTGATACAACATGAGTATCTTAATAGACATCGCTTCACGTATGGGAGGTTTTCTCTCCTGCATTTCGCCCGAGCTTGGAGACCTCATTACAATAATCATTATAATAATCGCACCTGACTCCCCCTGAGCTGATACCTCACAGCCAAACCTCCCACAGGGCTTCAGTGGAGGTGTGAATGATACTATCACTGGGAAGAAGATAAAATGTATTATTATCATTACTCTATTTTTAAGAGGGTCTGACTGTGGCAAGAGGTGGTTGGGAACGTAATCTGTAGGAAGCATTCTGAGAAGATTAATTGAGTTAAACTCACAGACACAGACTTTCAAACCTGTCATTAAACCTTCTGTCTTCCCTAAAATCTAAGCTCTGGAGAGAAAAAAATAGTTAAATCAAGTCTTGACTTTTTTATTGAGTATCTACTACGCACTCAACACCATACGAGGTTGTTGACACCCAAATACGATTATAGGTTGTTTAATAGCAGTGCTCCTGGCTTTTGCTTCTCTTATCATCATCCTATACAATCCAAGTTTCCAGAAATTCATGTGATACTCGGTACTTACTGAATGAGACAAAATCTACATAGGAAATGATCGCTGCCCTCCAGAAACCAATACTCCAGCCACAATGCAAGATTATCACATATAAAACAAAGTACACTTAGGCCAATGTGATCTCCAGCTTTCCACTGAGTGACTCATACTGAAAATTCCCATAGAACTTTCGAGTGAAGGGAGACACAAGCTTCTCCTTCTCTGAATAAACATATACTCATGTACTGTGCTGTGCATGCATGCCGCACAGGCTGACTCTTTAACTTGATAATAGTCTTCCCTCAGGATATTCTGGTGGATCAGCCAGGAGCTGGTCTGCCATTACAGAAAAAGAGGTCCCTCTCAGGTTGCTTCCTGTGCTGAATGTTCCCAGGATGGTTAACTGTTTTCTGGTGCTGATATGGAAAATGAGGCAAAGCACTGCCTCTCAACTCTAATGAATACAATGCTAGAGTACGTCTTTTCATGCACTGGATGGTTTTGCATAGGAAACACTTGTTCAATGCATTTTGACCAATTTTTAATGAATATCTATTGTTTGCCCACTCAGTGCTAGGTGCTGGGCTTTTAAAGCTGAATGAAGACTGATAATAGGAAAGTGAACAGTCAAGCAGGGGATGGAGGCATGAGCATAGACATTATTAAATGTAGAGATCAATGATCAATGGGCTTATGGGGAGCTGTGTGGCACAGAAAATGTGGTATGCAAATTGGACAAGGGGTGGTTCTCAAAGTGAGTGTAAGGGAAAGCTTCTTAAAGGCACCTATGCTGAGTCTTAAAGAATAATCATGAATTAGTCATCCAGATGGTTTGAGGGGTGGATGAAGGAGAGAGGAACATTCCAGGGTGGAAAGCAGAAATAGCAATAACAATAATAACAACAACAATAGCAGAGGCAAGATGAGCATTCATACTCTTCCTATGTGCTAGGGACTTTGCTAAGATTTTCACATCCTTTCACATCTCATTTATTCCGTACCACAATCCTCTACACTAGGTGGTATGCTTTTTCCCATTTTACAGATGTGAACACTGAGGTGTGAGATCATTTAGCTGGTAAGTACAGCTCTGAGATTTCAATGCAGGACATCTGGAGCAAGAACACATGCATCCAACTATGGCATTGCATGGCTTGTGTGTAGTGTTAAGAAAAAGAGCCAAAACTTAGAAATGAGACAAATGGAAGGCTGCATGTCCTTTTAGAGTCTTACAGCATCATTTTACAGGCCCGCCCAGTGGTTATTAATTATCTAAGGTAATGTACCCTTTTTGGATTCGCTATCTACTACTGATTAAAAGGCCCAGACTTTGCCTGGTAAAAGGATAACTTTTAATAAGTTTTTGCCAAGAAAAGATGTAAATTATTTCTGCCCAGTAGAAAAGATCAGCTCAGAGGTTACGGTTTGATTGCCCATTAGGACATTAGCTGAACAACCGCTTGATGTTCTTTCCCTAATGCCTGCATTCCCATAATGCTGTCTCTCCACTTGCTCTGTGGACCAGCTTTCTCACCATGTTGGGTTCCTCATCAAAGTTCCATGACTCCTTGACACGAGTTTATATAGTTTTTTGAAAATTACACTCTGCTTTGGGGCAGGGGTCTTTCCAAAGAAGTCTGGTGCTGGCTGACATTTCCAAGGCGAGGAGATTGGAGGAGAAGGCAGAAACCAGATTCTGGAGAGTCTGGTGCATCTCGGGATGTCTACAGCCTTGGCCATGGGCTCGGCTCGGCTGTGCTAGAATGTCCAGATTAAATTAGGAAAGAGCTTATTTTGTCCTTTTTGGGCAAACACAAAAATAATTTCTGGAGGTTTTTCAGAAAGCCTTTGATGAGGTCTTCAGGGAAGCAAAGAAACTTCTAATCCTTCAAGGTCACTTCATTAGGGCTTTTCAGGAGCCTCATATTCAGCATGGCTCCGGGAGCAAAAAGTCATTCTGTGCTGCTTCAAAACAGGTTTATAAGTAGCACTTTCCAGACAACTTGAATGATTTGTTTCTAAAATAGTTTTATTTTCTCTAGATCTTTTTTTAAGCTTCTCTACTGTGTATTTTAAGTGATTAGTCTGATTGTAAGAATTCATTTTACAATTTGGAGACTTCTTCAGTTTGTATACTTATGGCCTTTGAATATTTCAAATCCTATTAACTTGCACATTTACTTGCTCTGTTTTGGTTTTTTATAAAGACAAGACTTTTGGCTGAAGTGACCTATTATTTTGGTTAGGAGCTTCAGATCATGATTCCACATAGTATAAAAAACAAGTGAAATAAATAATTTTATAAGTCTTAAATTCCTGTTCATTGCTTTTTGCATCTGTATATTATTTCATTATTTTGGGCCTCTCTCCACAGATGGCAGTTGGTTAAGAGAAAATTCAAGCATCCAAGAATTTGGGAGTTAGAGGCAATTTTCACAATCATTTCGTTCCAGCTACTAGACTACTGGATTTCATTCTGATTCCATTAGAATTAAGAACCTGTTCTTTTATTTGTAAAGGTAATTTTTCAAGGTTAAGGTTTCACATCTTGATTATAAGCATCCATTAGTTCTCACCAGGCTGATTGTTTGGATAATAACTAAATGATTTACCTAATATCAGTCCTTGACTCAGAGCAAAATGTCTAAAAATTTAATAGACTTGTGAAGTTTAAATATTTCAACTTACTCATAGGCTCTGGCAGTTTTAAAGGCAGATCATATAGTGTGAAGAATAATGACTTAGCCTGGATACAAAACAGATACAAATGAAGCACTTGCTCAGCCTGCTTTCTTCTTATCTCTTACTGGGTTACACCATGAGCAGCTGAGATTTGGTGATAACAACATTGACACGTGTCTTTTTTTCTCCTTGGATTTAAGATGAGAGACTATTGGTATTTGTGTGTTTGCGAGAGATAGAGAGAGGCAAAGAGACAGAGAGAGAGAACAAGAAGAGAACAAGATGGAAATGACTGTTTTTCCATCATTCCTATTCTAGACTTTCAAGTGCAGAACCCTAGAGATTATTTTCTTGGTGCTTTACTGAGTTTCTATAAAATTTGTTGTCTACTTAACAAAAGAGTCTCATCTTAAATACAAAGAGAGGGGCATGTTTCAGTAGTAATATCATACATTCTTGACACGTTGCATGACCTCCTGAGAAGTTAGCTCAATAGGTAGACAATCAGAAAAATTTGCCTGACCCATTCAGGTATAGATTATCTGATATGGTTATTAATTATTATTGAGACAGCGATAGAAGTTATTTCAAATTATGCAGTGCTTTGAAAAAATTTTATTGAAGCTTTTACTGCATTAGCCCTAATTACTCAGAATGATGATGCACTGCTCCCTGAATCAGACCTTCTTTGCGCTGGAGGACTGCAGTTGATCAATAGTGATTGAGCAGTTTGATCACAAAGGCTGACCTGCTTAAGCACCAGTGGCAGCCACTGCCATCCCTTTCTCCCAGGGGTTCAGACTGACATGTTCTCAAGTCTGGCCACCCTTTCCTGCTGCTCCTCTTCCGCCTCACCCTACAAATCAATAACTTCATAATCTGCAAGCTTCCCAGACTCTGAGAAGCTAAAAACTTGCCTTAAACAAAACAACACAACATACACACACACACACACACACACACACACACACACACACACACACACACTCTTGAGCTGGAAAAGACATTTTTTAAAACCTCTGACCCACCTTCATTTCTCCTACATTATAATGTTTATAAAATAAAATGGGAGATGTTCCTTTTTTTTTATTTTGCCGAAGATCACCTGTCTGAAAAAGTACTGGTAGGACTATAGACTGATTAACTATTTGGCAAATATTTACCAACAGCCTAGCACGTGTCTGTCAAACGTTTTCCATTTGATTATTAAGCAGTTCCGAGATCAAGCACGTTTTCCTCAGATGTCTCTCGCTGTGCTTCATTCTGTCATCGGCACTCGGCTACTGCCCCGCAATCATGCATTTCACTCAGTGATTATCTACTCAGCATCTACTATGTGTCAGGAACTGTACTAGACACTTTAGCATCCATTATTTTTAAATGAAAGAAATTTCTAAAAAATTGAAATTTTCAGTTTTTTTCATTTCAGTAAATATTTTCTTAAATTATTTTTGCTTAATAAGCCACTTAGTTTTCCTGTTCTTTCCTTCTCCCCTCTGTGTACTTGTCTGGGTCTTCAAACCCATTCTTTAGAAATGCAGACCTTTTGCAAATAAATTAATTTCTGTACACAGCAAGAAGTAATTCTAAATTACCTTGCTTATAGGAAAAGATGAATAAGGGGACTGACTCTAAAGAAAACAAAAAATAAGTCAGTTGTCTCATCAGAAATGTATATGACTAATGTACAAGCACCCAACTGAATAAAATCAAACCCAGAATGATTTATTAACTGCTTACTGTGTGCCTGAGATGGTCAAAGCTTGCTACCCCATCAACTTAGGAGTTCCACTTACTGTTTTCTAAAAGAAATAGAGCCCATAGCTATGGAGAAAGAAGTCTGCCTTTGGTAATGTTGGGCGTATGACAGAAGTGAGATTCCCCAAGAAACTAAGCTGTAAATCAAGAAATTGGGTTCCAGTCCAATTGCATGACCTCAGGCAAATCTCTGAATCATGTGTGAAACAGGGCATTGGACAAGAGCCGAGCCTGGGGGACCCTAACTCTCTCTAGTTTGTGGGAAACTGTGTCTCTGTGGGGACCAGAATCTTAGGAAGGTCTGGCCTTTTACACCTGGGGTAGATCTCTGGCCTGTTTTCCCCCAAAGGTTCTGCTCAGCAGCCTGAGACCCGGAAATGGACCAAATCTGTGAAATTCTCATGAGGGTTTCAATGTAGCACTATCCAAAATAAATAGCCCTTCCTGAACTCTGAATCAAGAGAACTTTGGCTCAGCTCTGATTAGCAGAGAGGCAGGTTTAAAAGTTTAACCCCACCTGCTGTTTCTATGCCCCTCTGGCATACCTGTAAATTGCTGAATGCAAATAGAGGAGGCAAGCCCATAGAAGGCTGGGATCCCAAGAATGAGTTCTCTTACACTGACTAGAAAGAGTTCAGGGGGAAGAAAATGGGGGACCACCTGTCTTTTGCCCCTGGGAAATATCTGCTCGGCAAGCAAAGGTGGAAACACACAGGCTAATTTCTAAATCCATAAAGGGAGGTCTCCAGAGCTTAACCGACAAGGTCGAATAAGCAATTTTCTGGGTGAGTAGTGCAGACGTTGGCCCAAATCTTTCACTCCAGCCCAGTGATGACTTCCCTGAATTGCAGGCATGGCACCTGTTCCCACTCCCAGGACTCCGCCCACGTTGCTTCCTCTGCCTGCATGCCTCCCACGAGGGGCTGCTGATCCATCACGCCTCAGGGGCAGCCTCTTCCCCACTCCTCTGTGACTCCCTCCTCCCGTCTCTTCTTGTACTTATCACTGGCATTATTTACCTGGCATTTCCCCCAAAACTTTTCATTTCATATCTCGCATGTGAAAGATGTGAAGATTTATGATCATATTTGAGAGATGATCCCATTCCTTCAGAGCAAGATTTCCCAAATGGCTGGGGAGAACACCATTTCCAAAGAGATGTTAAGAGCTATTTCCGGAAAAATGGGTTCTGTGGTCAAATAAGATCATGAAATTCTACGTCTCTCCCTCCTGGACCCTCACACTGAACACTGGTCAATTAAAGGTTCCGAATAGCCCTGCTGAAAGAAAGCAGGTGGAATGCAGTATTTTCCACACTCATTTAACTATGAAAACATCTTTTATCACAAAATACCTACTAATATTTTGCTGAACTCGCTTTAGGAAGTGTCCTTCCAATTATTCTTCCTGTTATTTCAATTAGGCTCATTTTCTAATTACCAATAATTACCCTGAAGGAAGTAGGTATGTAGACAAGTTGAGTTCTCTGCTCAAAGCAACCTGCTGCATTAGAAGACGAGTTTGGAGTGAATATTAATAATGATTCTCTCCTTGGGCTTCTAATCATAATAGGCATTTCTAAATACTACAGTATGCTTAACATTTACCAATGCATGAATTTGACAAATGTTTATGGAATGTGCCATCGTTCTGTGTGCCATGAAGATAGCAAGAACCTAAATCATAGATTCTACCTCAGAAGTATGTACAATTCTGTTATGAGGGAGAAGTTAGATAGAAGACATTTCTCACTTAGCCTATGAGTGGATGATAAATGTGTGTAGAGACACTGGATGCTGCAGGCATACAAAAGAGGTGTGGCTGGCTGGGCCTTGAAGCTCAGCGGGATATGAGCAGGAATTGAGTAAGCCCATCCTCAAAGACAGGTCTTAAGCCAAGTCCAAGGCCTCCTTTCCTCTGAGCAGGTATGAGTGTGGTACAGTTGGGGCTGGTTGACAGGGACATGTGAGAGATTATATGGGAAGTAGAGGAAGGCTGAGCATCTGGGATGTTCGAATAAAGAATTTATATTTTATCAATTGCCAGGGAAGAGTCTTGTGACAACTGGGGGATTCGTGACATCATGGAGGTAGAATGAATCAAAGCCTCTGGGAAACTCTGACGCTGTTCCCCAGCCCTGGAGAGGTGGTGAAATGCAGTGGGTGGGCGCACAGCTTTACGAGCCAAGTTGGAATCCTGACTTTCCACGGGTCCCTGAGGCACGTTCCGTTACTCTTAGCTTTGTCTTCTGAAATGAAGACACAAGTGTTTACTTCACAGAGTTCTTTTGTGAGTTACGTGAGATAACATGTACAAGGCCCTGGATGGTGCAGAGATTCATAGTTACTAAAGCTTGATAAAGAGTAATAGATACTGTTATCATTCAGTTGCTACTCACTGGACCGATATTAGAATAAACTGGAAAGCTTCTATAGGAAGACTTTTGCCTCCAGGTTCCGAGCTGACCTCCGTCCTTTCTTAGACCTCCTCCCACCTGAAAAATCTAGTGCTGAAACAGTCTGTGTGCTCAGTGTCTGTGAGAGGTCAGCTAAACAGAGCACTCTTCTTACCTGTATCCCACAGCACGTTCCCAGCGGGCCTTCTCCGAGCCCACCTTCACTGTGGTGAACCTGACACGTCTAGAAAGTGCTCACCTGCATCCGAGGTTGCTGCAGACGCAGCAAGAAGAGATAACACAGGGGTAGGTGGAATTGAGATGCTGTCGACTGCAGCTGGCTTCTTCCTGGTCATCATGGTGGACGGGGAGCCCTCGTTCTTACTATGCGTTGTCGTCTGGTCCACTTTTAAGTGGGGACTTGGCATCCCTAGAAAACAAGAACCCCAAAGCCTGCAGTTACTTTGAAGGAGCAGGAAGAGAGACAACATCAAAGCTGAAAGCAAGCTGAGGAAATTGTTAAATGATCTGATCTCCTTCTGGTACAAGAATGAAATTTTAGAATGTTGAAAATAAAAAAAAAATGAGTAGCATGACTGGTTTGGGTTTTGTGGCTGAGGTTAATCGTGATGGCATTCCAGGTTGGCTGCCCAGAAACGGGTTGGGTCACAGGCCTGGTGAAGCAGCATAATCCTCCATCCAGCACGCTGTGCCTTCCAAGGCTCAGGAAGCGCATCTCTACAACAGTTGTGCTGTGTGTTGTGTGCTGTGTGCGGCATGATGGGGAAAGGCGGACTGCACCCTCGTGAGGCTTTGCATCTCATCCAGCTGGGGAAATAAGATGCAGTAAGAAGAAAAAAGTATGGGCGGGCTTGTGTGTCACTCCTCCTAGGTGTTTGGAGAGTTCTAAAGAGGTAGGAACTCGTGTGGGAAGAAGTGAGAAAGGCTTTTCAGAGCTCATGCTAGAACAGTAAGGATAGGGAAAAGGCATATGTTGTCATAGCTGGAGAAATGAAGATGATCCAGATGAGAGACCAGCCTGCTGGAGGCGGAAGATGCACTGTGGGGACTGGTGTGTAACAACAGTCATTAGGCTAAGTGAGAGCTGATTTGGGGGCTTTTGAGTGTCTGGTCATAATAAACATCGTAAGTCACATTCTTATGATGCTGAAAAGCCTGGGTAGACTCATGAGGTGCCTCTGTAGGGAAATTTACTATACAACAAATTGTAAGAGCTATTCCGGAACCATGTTTCCTCGGCTTGAATCCAGGCTTCCTTACTTTCCAGCTGTGTGTTCACGAGCAAGTTACATAACCTCTCCAAGCTTTAAGCTTCCTTAACTGTGCAAATGGGATGGAACATCCTCGCAGGGGTGCTTGGGAGCATCCATGAACCAGTCTATGCAAAGTGCTTATGACAGTGTCTGGCAAATAGTCCATGCTAAGTGTTTCCCATTATTATTATTTCTATTATTGCTGCTATCACTATTAGAACCTGCCACTTCATCAGGCCCAACTGAAACCAGCCAGCAAAGGCTCAGTTCTCTTCCCTGACATGACCAAGGATTTCTGGGCCCCTTCTACATCTTCAGCTGCAAAAAAGTGACTCTCCAACTCATCCAAGCCTAAGTCCAGAGGCTGGGGGTGACTCAATCCATCCCAAATGGTCACCTACTCAGAGTTTTGTCATTTGTAGGCTACATGGCATTGGCAACAACAACAACACATGGGGATTTATCGCAGTAGTTCTTGATCCTTTTTTCCCCCGCCCCAACCAACTTGAGTGGACGGTCCTCTCTCAGAGCAAGGTCATCCTGCTGCCACCATGAGATCAACTCACTTGGGCCTCAGGATAGCCTTGTGAAACACTGTGTGTGGAAGTTACTATTTTCTTAATTGTATAGACGAAGACAACACATTTCGGAGAGGTAAAGAGAAAACTGACTAAACTCACACAGCTCTTAATGTCCGAGCTGAAGTTTTCAGGTAGCCAGATGCCAAACCTAAGGATCACCTCGTTCTACCTGGCCACCTTCTAACACCTGCCCACGACCCTAGTTTACCGACAGCACATCTTTCTGGGCATGCAGAGGCCCCAGTATCTCACCTGGAAAAAGCACCTAAAAAGCCACCTAAGTAAGAAAGTCCACGCTGACATTTTCATTTCCCTTCTACTATCTTCCTCCTACTCTCCATCCCCATCTCTAAAACTCTCAGCCCAGATGCTGTGAACAACAATATCATTTAGGCTTTTTTTGGATTTTATATCTCATAGCATTTTGACAGTGGAGGTAGACACACATCAAATTTCATAATAGAAAGATTGCAAACCACAACCATCCAGAAATCAGGAAGTGCAGCAAATGTGTATAGCATGCCCCTTTTTAATGTATGCTGGTGTGCCAGGGATAGATGAGTATACACATATAACATATGTAAAACGCACACGGAATCATTCCGTAAGAAGACACATCCAAACAGTTAACAGTGGTTATTCTGAGGAAGAAAAGTACAGTGGAGATGGCTGAGGCAGGCGAAGTTTTAACTTCTTCTCCTTAGCCTACTTTATTGTTAATATTTTTAAAACCACGAACATGTATTAAACACATTTTTTTCACTGAGAAAATAAATGTACTTTGGGAAAAATCTAGAAGCCAATCAGAGCATTGGGGAAGATTGATGTGCTGCTAACAAATCTGAAGTGGGGACAACAGGCCTGAGTCTGATGAAAATTCCCCACTTGGTACTCTGTGGCAGGGGTCCCCTACCCCTGGGCTGTGGACCAGTACCAGTCTGTGGCCTGTTAGGCCCCGGGCCATACAGCAGGAGGTTAGTGATGGGTGAGCGAGCAAAACTTCATCTGTATTTGCAGCCGCTCCCCAGTGCTGGCATCACTGGGGATGCCAGATCATCAGGCATTAGATTCTCATGGGAGCGCCGGTCCCTGATCCCACAAAGGTTGGGAACCGCTGCTCTGAAGGACCCCAGATACAGGTGTACTTTCCACAGCACACCTCTGCAATGCTAACCTGTCCGAGTGCTACTGGATAACAGCTCCTTTGGAAAAACTCACTGATATGTCAACTTTGTACCTGTGGACACAGGTTGCGCAGGTAATTCTTCGGTCAAATTATGACACACTCAGGGAATGTGCCATAAACAGGATTAGCAGGTGGATATTTAACTCTCACTAGGGAACAAACTGATTTCAAATCATTTTAGTTGTACCCATTTTCATGCAAATGTTCACAATCCAAATTAGTCTCAGTCCACATCATTTCATTAAAGTTGATCTGATCATACCTCTATTGGGCATACTTTGCTACTCAAGTGTTTACGTTACGGAATACGTTAAAAGTAATAAAATGATACTTAAAATACTCTATAATTCAGATTGTCACGATTTAGCTGTCTTAAAAACCCTAGATAATTTAAGGTTTTCTATTATCGTACTGTTTGCTAGCTGCCATCCAATGAATTTGAAAACAAATTGGAAAAATTTAAAGAGCCCCGATGTTTCCTCAGACATTATTGGGCTGTGAAAGAATTATGAAACAATCCAAGAAATAGTATACATGAGCAAGAATACAAGATACGTTTCAAACAAAGGCTAACGTAACGGCATTTGTAATCCACAAAATCTGTGTGAGCGTGGAGGTCTCAGGAGACTTGTAATGGGTGACTTCTTGGGAGAGAGCCTCAGGCAGGCTGGCCACTGGAAGTCTTCATCTCCCTTCATCCCCGGTGGCAGGTGATGCTCTATGGAGAGGTACCCAAATGACCAAGGAGAATGTGAAACAGATCAGAAGCAAGTTCTCACAAATACTGAGTGAGAGCAGGGTGGTGAGACATTTGGAAATGTCCCACCATGAGCCTGGCTTTTCCCTCTCCATGGGAGGGAGATTTTTAAGGCTGGAGATTGATTATAAAGAAACCCCGATATAGCATCGTACTGACTGGACTACAGAGCTATTTATACTGAGTGAAGATGAGGCATGAGTGAAGATCAAAATGCTTTAATCTGGGGAGGCATCACTATGTTAAATGCAGACACAGACGGTAGAATGAGCACACCTGGTAGATGTGTTCGGAGCATCTCCAAACACCAGCACAGGACAAACTGCACTGTGGCTCGCTTACTCGGAGGCCAGCACATTTTTAAAGGCGGAAATAACAACGTTAATAACTTTGTGGATCCAACATCTGTTCATAATTAAAGACAGAGCCAAGAGGAAATAAAAAATTGTTAAACCTATATAAAAACATTCTGCTATAACCTGTTGACCTCTATTGATACATTTTTTCCCAAAGTCTTTGTGCTACAGCCTATTGGGGGACAGTCACTCATTTTCAAAGGTAATTTCTCATAGACCACTTATCCCCTCAAACCTTTACCTGCGCACTGTGTTTGCATTAGGGACTTGATTTATGGATTCCTACTCCTCCGACGCAGAGGCTCACTTCCTGTTGCCTTGGTTACTTAGAGCTCAGTTCAAGGTTAAAGTACTCCCAAATCAAAATCAGTGGCAGGAGCTGCATCTAGCGGCCAGGTTATTGACTGCCCCAGGATGTGAAAAGGTCAGAGACCAAAGCACTGTTTACTGCCTTAAGGGTGAGTCAATAGCTTTCGATATTTTGATTCCATTTCTCGAAGTAGTAGTTGCTGTTCAATTACCTCTTTCCCAGGTTGCTCAAGGTCACAGGGGTCATAGAGGAAAAGCAGGCTCTGATGGCTGATTTTCCCAGGATCCCTCTAATGAGCTCTGTGACCTCAGATAATAAAAACCAGCTTCACCTTAGAGTAATTATAAAGCTAGTTATCTATTTTATCTCATTTTCTCTATAGGCAAAACAAACAACAAACAAAAAACCTTTGTGGGATGGCTACTATTTATTCCCCTTTTCTAGATGAGAAAATGGAGGTTCAGAGAGGTCATATAACATATTTAAAATTACCCGGCTCGTAAGAAGTGGTAAGAACTAGTTGGGTTCTCATCTCATAGTTTTTTAAAATAAAGGGGCTGATGGGATCTTAACCCAGGGATCACAAATAATTAGTTTTGTAACATCCACTGAAGAAAGCAGTATATCTGAAAAATAGTACGTGATTAATACAGGCTTGTCGAACACCTTAATTTTTTTAATTGTAAGATTTGCAAATGCAGATGTTTGCTGGTGACAAAAACTAGGATGGCATAGTGGGAGAGGCTGATACCACTGGGATGGTTGGTTTCTGCAGTAACATCCTTGGCCCCCTTTACCCAGCAGAATGCAGATCCTGGCATGAACTGGGGGCATGCTATATTAAGCAGTCAGTGGCTCTTAATCTTGCAAAGAACTTGAACATGCATTATGCTATTTGCCCCTTGCAGTATCTCTGTGGATATTAAGAGGCAGATGGTGAAAGCCCGAATTCACAAATAAGGAAACTGAGGCACAGCGGACCAGGTGATTTGCCCAAGCACACATATCATGTGTGCAGAAGTGGTGCTAAAATCCATGCCTCTTGACTTGACTTGATGTTCTTTCCTTTCCTATAACACATTGACTTTGGGGTAAAGCAGTAAATAACATACTTTTCACAAGAGGAAACTGCTTCTGAAAACCTGATAGTAATTTCCTTTCTCATATACTGGTTGTCTTTTCAGATACTTCCATTGCCCTTTTTTCTTGTTTGCACATGAATGTCACTCGTGGCAATAAGAGGGATATATGTGACAGAAGAAAGTGAATCAAGCAATGGATCCTCTTAAGATCTGGGAAATAATATTTTTCTGTGCCAAAGTCAATAAAAATGTTATTTTTGTTGCATCATCTTATTCCTTAATTCAACAAATACTTTTTGAACATCTACCATACCAGGGACATGGCACTGGTCAAAACAGTTGAAGTTCCTGTTTTCTAAAAATTACATTCTAATAATCTCTGTGTAGCATAAGGTAGCTGTAATTTATTTTAAGGATACTGAAAGATCTTAAAGTGTTTTTTTGTTTTTTTGTTTGTTTGTTTGTTTAATCATGAAAAGGCAGAGCCTCTGCTACTCATACAGTATCTTAGGGTGAATTAGAAAAAGGCATCCCAACTAGGTGGACTGAGACCAAGAACCCAGATCTTAGCGAAGAGAAGAAACCATTGTAAAAATTAGAAAAAGGTCTGGCTTCTTGTGCACATATGCATCCCCATTGTTAATGGTTTGGAGCGAGGAGCATGGACTAGATTTTAGCCCCACTTTCCCCCTGAGCCAGGCGCTTGTGGACAATGAGCACATCACAGGACAAAGAGCAGACAGATGGAACTAAATAGAAAGCTGATGTAACTGCTCCCTTACTTAAAAAAAAAAAAAGAAGAAGAAGTAGAGACAATAGAGTGGTTATGTGCTCTCTGAAAAATATAACAAAAGGATTTTCAAAAGGTATTAACGAGGGAAGAAACAATGCATACATGTAATTAAAACCAATTTAATAGCACAATGCACCAAGCATGCTCTTGTTACGTCCTTGGCTCTCGGGTAGTTTCAGAATTTGCTACTGTAATGTACCTGAGGCATGTTACAGGCTTCATCAATAGATAAGTACAAAGGAGCTTCAGCAAAGTAATCAAGGCAGTTCAGAGTTAGTCCATTTCTTCCCAGGCAACTGAGCCCTAAAGGGGATGTAACTTGCTTTGCCTAGTGTCACACAGGGAGGATGGCAGAACCAGGACTCTGACCTCGGTCTTATTCTGGGACTGTGTCAGGCCAGCATGTTAGCTTTGTGCTACAAGGTTTACATTCTGAGACTTCACAGAAGCAGTCTTCTGTGCGCGCTTGTTATTCTACACACAAAGGAGCTTAAAGGCAGACCAAGCCAAAAATTAGAGATTTGATCCAAGCTCTAAGACCACTGACCCTGGTAGAGTCTTCCCCAGATTCTCCCTAATATTAAGGGCTTAGTAGTCAATGTTGGTTAATATGAGCATCTTTTGTAGTGTCTTCCTTTTTACCATTAGAGCACAGAGTCACAGAGCATATCTGCATGGTAATACAGATCGGGATGCTAACTGGGTCACCTTATTTGCATTTTGATTACTGCTTATTTAGAAGCTACGTTGAGAAAAGAGTTTGATATCAGGAGCTTAAGTGCATGTGTGTCTATAAATGTATGTATAAATAGATAAATGCATCTTTACTGGTTTGTGAGAGATCAGTCCAATATGTACTCATCTCTCATGGACATATCTGTAGGAGTCTGGCCATGAATGGATGTTGGGATTACAAATGTGGTTATGAAATCTAATTATTCTTTCAGTGTAATATCATCCACTGTATAGGTGCACTCTGTCAGCTAGAGAAGTCAAGTTACTATACATCCCCCTGTTCAGTATTGATTTCTTTATATATGGGGAAGTTGCAGTGTTTTAAGAGATGTGCTGGGTGTCCTTTTTCAAATCACCTACTTTTTCCTCTATTTCAATTCAGAATGCAAGCACATTGTAACTGTGTGCAGGCACACACATATACACCCAGAATGTGTGCTAGAAAAGCGCTCTTCTTTGCAATAGAAGAGGAAAAAAAATCACAGAAACTCAGACCCATCATTAGATAGATCTCCTAATCTTTATCTCTAGTAGTTCAGTCAGACGAGCTAATACCATGATGATGGCTTTGAAATCTCTTAGGAATTGGAAGAGGAGAAGTGATAGTGATGAACTCCCAGCTAATAAACACAGAGTGCTTATTTCGGCAGAATGATCAATTTCTAGATGTCCTGAGGCTTGTCTGATACAGTTGATTTACTCATCCTCGCTTACCTCACTAATAAAGCCAAAGTCCACCATCAGATTACAGAAGTGCCTAGGATTTCTTAAAGGGGCAGAAGAAAGCTAAGGTAGCATTCATCACATCCCTCTGAGCATCCTTCCTCACCCACAGTCTTTGAAACCCCAGCGGCCTTCCTCACTGATACTCTGCACTCAATAGACTTTGGGCTAGTACAGCAACACAGACAATTAATTTGTTATCTTGTTAGTGGAAATTTAATGCAATGATCTAAAAGAACTCTTACATATTGTGATAAACTTTAGTGCCTTCGGGTGGCTCCCCTAGCATTGGGCTCATTTCACATCTCATCCATTATGTAAATGAGATTTGGAAATAGTAGTTGAATTTCACTAATGTAGCTCAACTCTGATGGATTGGGGAGAGCCAGTCCTACTGAAACTAATGAGGTTAAATGCATCTCAACATTTCTTTCTACTTGGTTGATTATGCAAGCTTATGTTCAAGAAATGGGATGCAGTGCATTTTTTTTCAACTATCCTCTAAGAAAATTTCAGACCCAAAGTAGCCCCAAATAAGTTTGGTTTGCATAATGTCTGTGTTGGTTACAACCGTTACATGGTGCACGAACAGAGCTAATGGACAGTGTGCCATTACATGCTGCAAGACTGATAATATGATTTAAGAGAAAAGGGGAATATTTTAATAGTTAGGTAACCTCTGTCACCCAGAGGAGAGAGAGGGGTAATTTACAGAAATGGACAATGTGGAGAAAGAGTCCCTGGTGGGACTTGAGATCAGAAAAGAAAACGGTCATTGGGGAGGTTTTGAACTGGCAAAGGAACTACTGCATTTGATTCAAGGATTCACAGGGAGACAGTCCAGATACTGACCATGTAGTCTTGAGACAGAGATAAAGAATAAGGATGGCTGCACTCTGGATTTTATTTGAAAGACCAAAAAACAGGAGTTCCAAAGACTAGAGGCAGGATGCTATTATAAACAAAGGAATACGCATTTAAGGAGAAGCAGCCTCAAACTAGCCAGGGTCATAGAACCAGGAAGGTGAGGATAAGATGTTAGTTCAGAATTGAAAAAAAAATCTAAAATTTTTGGCCCTTATTTAAAAAGGAAGAGTTAAAATGGAGGAAAGTAAAACAAAGACATGGGGACAAAAACATTCTTCATAAGAATTAGAATCCAAATGTATTAGCCAGTTATTGAGAACTACCTTACTTACAAGGAAAGGAGTTTTAAGCTGGTGGATAAGACTGTGACCTTGGAGCCAGAAGGCCTTAGGTTTAAATGCCAGCTCTGGTGCTTTACTAGGTATTTGACCTTGTTCAAGTTATTTAACCTCTCAAAGCTTCCATTTCCTTATTAAAAAAAAAAAAAAGGGTTTAATAAATCACCTACTTCAGAGGGCTATCACGGGGCTTAAGTGAGATAATACCTGTGAAATGCTTAGCACAGTGGCTGGCACAGAAAATATTCTCAGAACAAGCCTGTCAGGAATGAGTACAGGAACCATCAGATATTTACAAAGCTATTAGGATGGAGGCTACCAGATTCTTGACCAAAGAGCTGGAGCTTTAGAAGAGAGTTTGCTGGCCAAGTGATCACTCCATCTCTGCCATCCCAACTAACTTCCAACTCTCTCAAAGCTGGAACTGCATAATGAAGTCTGTCAACTTTTCAACATAGCATGAAATAGAATGGCAACTCTTCAGCTTGATGCTACATTCTTAATACATTGTTGGTGGTTGGCAGTAGGACACAGTTTTGTTCTTGTGTTAATTTATTCAGCAAAAGTTTCAGGGCTGACTGTAAACACAGCAACTCCAGGTCCTTAGGGGGACCCTTAAGGTATAAGAAACAGCTCTGTCTTGGGGTAGTCAAATATTTAGTTAAAGAAACAAGATGCAGAAACAAGACATTTAAATAAAAATAACAATCTCCCCTGAGCTGAAAACACTACCCACATTCACTTCCTTGCAGCTGGGGCCATGCTAGAGATTTATTGGGGAGGTTATCTCTAGCATATATTCGGGAATGATAGTTTAAAATGAAATTCATTAACTGTATAACACTCATATACAAATACACATAATTGATCTGGTTGATTAAGAATAAGAATTCATATTAATATAGATACAATATTAAAAGTAAAAAGGTAACTAGTATGGTCATTTTTAAGGAAGAGTCACATTTCAGTGTTTAAAAGGGTGAGCTCTGAGCTCACATTCTCTGTTCAAATTCTAGTTATATAAGTTACTGGTTGTCTGAACCTTGGCAATTATTTAACCTCCCTATGCTTTAGTTTTCCCATCAATAATGAAATCAATAATAGTACCTATCCCCCCTGCCTTAAGTGTGAGGATTCAAGAATAAATCTCTAGCCTCAGAGTGCAGGAGGCAAACAGGTAAATACTAGTTTTTGTCTCTGATAAGGTCAAGGGAGTCCTGCCTAAGAGTCTGAATACACAGGGGAGCGAGTGACTTCCCTGCTGGGTCAGGAGGGACTTAACTGAGGAGGTGACACTTCACTTGGGTCTCTAACAATTTGGAAGTATTGGCTCAAAGGGGATGAAAGAAATCTCAGAAAGAGAGAGCAGCAGCGGCAAAGACACTAAGCATAAAGTAGACCAGCAAGAATTCTGTGTGGTGGGCTGGCGGGTGCTGTGCAACAGAAGACCGGGCCCTGGGTCGGGCTGGGAATGGTGCTTGGAGTTGGAATTTCACATGTAGGTAATGTGAAGCCATGAAGGATTTCCATGTAGACACACAAACACCCAGCCATGGAGAAGAGGTAGTTTGTTCTCTATGTGTACAGCTTGGATTAGAGGAGACACAAAGCTGATCCCAGTGGGTTTCTGAGAAGGCAGCCAAGGGAAGATGTTTTTAAATCAAGGGTAGAAATTGACCTATGGATCTTGAATGGTTAACGAGAGTGCCCTACTGTTTACAATTCTACTTGTTCTTTCTTTGTTTCCTTTCCTCTTCCTCAACCTTTATTGGGCAAATTTCACATTAGAAGTTCCCTTCGAAGCACTGTGGGGAAACATGAATAAGTTATGGCTCTCACCATGAAGATACCTAAAGCCATGTTCAAATCATGTTTTTATAAATCAAATCTTGTTTTGCTCATTTGGACAGCTCACTGTTTAAAGGAAGCTGGAGGAGAGGGCTTTTAGAAAGTTACAATATTTTTTCAAAAAGATAAGTCCCCATCCAATGTGTGTCCTGCAAGTGTAGATTTATATATACATCTGCACTGAAGTTTTCATGTTTTATTGCTGTCTTCCTGCACTGGGTATTTGATATAGTTTTTGGAGGACTTCATTCCCAATGCAAAATATCCTACTGATGCTCAATCTCAGATTATTAAAGAAGCTTTGAACACAAGGAAGAAAATACGAGGTTGGAGGAAGAGGAAATAAGTGAACAACAATGACTGGGAATGAACATTTTAGCAGTATGAGAGGACAGATATGCAGATAGAAGCCATGCAGGTAGTTAACTGGCAGAGCAGAGATGGCCAGGCAAAGGCATGTGACCACCTTCTTAAAGAAGCAGGTTTATTACAGCTTTAAACTCTGGCATCCTAATAACTTGTTAAAAAATGATAGTTATTGGCATACAAGCCCCAAATGAAATTCTTTTACTAAATTGAAATTTCATGGCTTGTTTAATTTGTAAACTAAAGTCAGTCCAGCAAGTTATAAATACTCCTGGATTGACATGTGCTGGGAATATTCATAAATGTAGGCATTTGTTCCTTCAACATTAGATTCAACATTTACTGATCATCTATAACTTTGGCAGAAGGTGTTGGTAAAAATTCCACTGGTGCACGACACAGAGATGGGCAATAATTAGTATAATAGTTGAGAAAGGGCAGCAATGATTCTTGCACTAACTAAAGACAAGCCATACAAACAGAATCTCTGAGCACTGAAGAAGAATAGTGAACAATGGGACGAGTTCAACACAGAAACGTCCCACATTCATGGATGGATATGCACCAGAAAAAGTGCCATGTTGCACTGCTGTTTTCTGGAATATTTTTCACACTGGTCCAGTGATTCATTTAGGACTATGCTGGGCAGAAGCATCTCTACACAGGGGTGACTTTGTGTGCTCACTTATGGTTTATGGTCATGAAAGAAAGCTGCACGAGAGGAAGTGGGGGCACAGAGGCTCAAGATATGGCATTTGGAGGCTCACTTATCTGCACTTATCTGTAGCTCTATGACTTTGGGCATGTCACATCTTTTTATTTATTTATTTATTTATTTTTTATGACTACAACACCTGGTATTCCTAGATGGTCTCTCATCTAAGTACTAACCAGGCCTGACTCTGACGGCATGTCACATCTTTTTGTCCTGCATTTCTTTATGGTCTCTAATTCCTTCTGATTCTGCATCTTGTGTTGATAGAAGAATTTCCTGTGACCTTAACCAGGAGGGAAATCACCTGATCATCTTATGGGAAGATCTGAGAGTCACATGTAGAAGCACTTCTATTTTTGAGAAGACAGCAGAGATCTCATTTCTATTAGATAAACCAAATAAAATGCGATAGCTACTGGACATGAAAAGGCCTGGGAAGCGCAGTCAGGTCCAGGCTCGTTTGGGTGTTTCTGTCCCATCCCCAGGGTTGTGGGCACTTCATCATAACAATGACTCAGGAGGGAATGCCTTAGAGCTGCCTTTCAGGGGAAGCCACTTTTTAATGACGTCTTTTTGGTTACTTCAGGACCAACTAACTGTCCTTGGTTGAAGAACAATTACATGTTTAATCTAAACCTCCCCACAACCCCATGAGGAAGATAATATTAAGCACATTTTATATGTGAAGAAAATGAGGCTCAGAGATGTCAGGAAACACAATCAGGGTCTTGCCACAACTAAATGTTAGCAGGAATTTGAACTCAAGTCTTTCTGGGAGACTTGAACCCAGCCTTCCTTTCCCATGGCTATTAGAAATGCAGATTGACACCTTATTGTCTGGACTCCAAAAAGTGACAGAAAGAGTGAGAGGTTTTCTTTATGCAAAGGCTTAAGAAAAGAACTCTCGTCAGCAAATGGCATGTTTCTTAATTTTGTCTAGTTGGCCTTGGATACAAGCAGATAATGGCCTAATGTGGGATTAAAAAGTTGCCAAACCTGTTGAAAAAAAAAAATTCTGACTGAATGTGCAGTTAAGCTACAACTCTGGAAGATCTCCATGAACTGAGAGCTAAGAAATAACTTCTATGTTTGACATGACCCTGAGAATTAAGCTTCCCAAAGAAAGGAAAGGAGGCTGAAACCAGAGTTCAGAGAGCAAACAGACTGGCCAAGAAGTGCCAGTGAGCGAATGCAGGACTTTAAAAAAGGTTTTAAGAAAAAGTCCCTGACTATATTTCTCACAATTGGAAAATATTACATTCCCCAAGTAATAAAACAGACAATAAACATTGTTTTTCCATCTTTGGTTATGTAATAAATATAACATGTCTGTTTCTATAAGCGCTATTCTAAAAATGATCAAAATTACCTGAAGGCAGCCCTTTGTCAAGCCAGGAATTTTCTAGAAGGCCATCCAGTATACAGAGTTACCAGGGTCTAGTTTTGGACAAATGGAAGCTCTCTCTCCTCTGTGGTCTCATCAAAGGCTTGCCTTTACTTTGAGAAGATCGAGGATGGCGAATCAGCGGTCTTCCAGTCTCCCTCTTAATGTCTCCTATCAGGAGTCCGTATTCTCCTCATCTCTGAAACGGTGCCTCTTCTCCATCACCCAGGGTTAGTCCGTACTGATTTCTTTCAGTATAAACCCAAGCAGCAGTAGGTAACCTCCTTTACTCAAAACTTGCACATCCCTGACCTTGCAGAGAACTCCCCACCTACACCACAGCTCCGTAGACCTTGCTTATACTCCGTTCAACACTTGATTATATGATATTTCAAACTTGTAGTCAGTCAGATACATTTCAATCACTGCTCAGCTTTAGGCTGATAAACTAATTTAAGTCTTAGATTCCTTGTTGGTAAAATGGAAATAAAAAGAGATACTTTATGGAATTTGCTGAGGCTTAAATAAAGATCTATCAAGTATCAAGCACACGGCCTGGCTCCTAACAGGTATGCTATTGTTAATATTATTATTTTGCACAGTAATCTTGACTTCTCAATAAGACAATTAAAAAGTTGAGAACAACTTTCATAGTTCTCATATGTTTTCAACAGTGTCCACCTGGCAAAGGGCTAGCAAGAGATCATGGGATCAACCAATACGTGTTTAATGGATCCATACAAATGCCTGGAAAGGGCATGGGAGAGACACACTCAGAAACATACTGCTAACACTACTAGAAGTGGAAACGAGGTGGTGTTTCTTTCCAACCTCCATAAAAAAAATTCTACAATTCTATGAATATTATAAATAAGAGGATGTGATTTTTATAATTTGAGCAATCATGGCAGAAGTAAGAACTATTTATTATTCCATTTCAAGAAAGTGAAACACAGATAAGGAAGTGTTTACCTTTAAGTGTCTTTAATTCTCAAATACTATTAGGGTAAATGATGTTAAAGGAACACTACTCAAAGTCTGTAGCCTGGATCTCATAATTGCAGAATAATGGAGCTGGAAAGATCGCTTAATGGTTTCCATCATTCCATTGATGAGGAAATGAAGGCTCCTGGGAGTCACATGGCATGTTGTTGGTGCAGCTATTCTAACCTGGACCTCTTGATTCTGGTCCTCTTCCCCAGACTGTAAGGGCATCCAGGCCTTTCATGTTATTTGCCTGCCCAGGTGCCTGACTTCCAAGTTTCTTTCCTTATTTTGTCTAATGATTCTGAAGGTCCCATCAGGGGATGAGATGAAATGAGATGAGGATGGAGTGGGGAGGGCACACTCTTGCAGAACAATCTATAATTTGCTTTTGATAGTAACTTCAAGAGAGGAAAAACAGAGGCTCCTGACATCATTAAAAGTCACTAATAAAAACAGAAGAGATCAGACTACGGTTAGTTTTTTGAAATAAGAGAAATAGTTGGTAGTGTATACTAGCAACGAGGCAGCATCTGGCCACCACTGATAGACGGGATCTCTGGAACCACCTCTTTGTTGTCAGTGGGAAAACATACTACAGGCCCTAAAATTTCCCCTTTCTGCAACAGTCCTTTCCTTCCTAGGGAGTTCTCAGATGCTAACCCATACTGGCCCTAGGTGTTCATCACGGGCAGCTAATTTTTGAGTTTCAGGTTCTCGAAGCTGGAGGGGTCTCTTCCTGCAGAAAGAGGAGGTTGAGGTCACAGAGACAGACCAATTTTGCGGATTCCTCAGTTTTACTCTCTGTGGGCTGTTTTTGCTGGAGGATGGGGTCCGAGAGATGGGTGCTGTTGGCATCTCTCATTCTCCTTTTTCTGGGAAAAGGTGCCATGCCTGGGACTACCTTTGTGAGTGTCTCTCTTCCTATTTTCTCCCACCTCTCCAAAGCATGGGGCACTGACTGGACTGTTTGGTTGTGGTTAAAATCAATTCACAGTCCTTTTATCTCCACATAAAGCCGCCTTCTCCAGCTGTTTTTATATGGACATCCCCATAGTCCGGGTTGGGTCTAGTGACCATTTGCAAGGAAACAAAGGAAGAGAAAAAGGCTGATGGTGGCAGCTTTCCGAGGTGGGTATAGCAATTCCAACAGAAGGGAAAATAATGAAAAGACGGCATTTCCATGCAGCCGTGAAAGGAGATGGAGGAATCCTTCCTCTCCTTGAATAATAAGGGCTCCTGCTAATTTTAACCAGAGTCAGCTCTGAAAAACCTGCAGTTGACTGTGAGTCACTGGTCCTCCAGGGAATAGGAGGTGGGGAGGTGTGTGTGTGTGTGTGTGTGTGTGTGTGTGTGTGTGTGTGTGTAATCTCACAGTGCCCAGAGCCCTGGAGATCCTGGAACACTTCAGTAGCACAGGCCAGATTCATTAAAATCCCTGGCTACAGGCCAGCAGTTAAAATTGAAGCAGCATATTTATTGCATTTTGTTCAAATAAATCTGAAAACGTGTGAATCATATTCCTTGGAGAGATTGGGAAAAGAAGTAAACAACATCAGGCTAATACTTACAAGCCGTGGCGGAGAGAGAACAAAGATACAGGAGGTTCTGCGGCTACAGGAACTCTGTGTGATGCTCACCCTTGTGGGTGGGGGCCGGAGGGGGCCACATTCTCCTGCTACTTTCTCCACCGGCTGGATCCTGGCCTTGCTGTCACTTTAGGGCACGTGGCTTTGCCCTGTGCCCCGGGTTTCTCGGTTGCACCCCGGCATATTCCACCCTGCTCTACGGGCTTCTGTTGTCTCCCAGATGCTGCTGCCGCCATCCTGCTTTCTAATGGCAGCTGCAGAAATTAGATTCAATTATGGGCTTTCCTATAATAGTATATATAAGGGAAAATCTCCCTCACCCCACCAGCCCAGTTCACGTGAAACGCGGCAAGAGCTCAAACTAATTATTTGCCTCTGCAAAGCAAAATAAGTAGCTGGTCAGCTTTATCATGTCTGGGCTGTATTTTCTTTTGTTGTTTGAAATCTTTCAGTGATGCTGGGAGGGACTGTCTGTTTCAGGAAGTAACCCCTAGTGGATAGAGATTTGGGGTTGGACTTTGGACCTCAGTTCTTTTAAGTGTAAAATGGTAAGAATTCCTCTCATATGGTAATTATGAGGACTGAATGCAAGTTCTAGAAAAACATCTAACTCAAGAACAAAATATCCCCATGACCAAATGTCAAACCTCTTTTCTCTCTTAAAGAGATGATTTGTGGGTATAAGTATGAATAATCACTGATCTGTTTTTTCTCCATTCAACTCAAGATTGTTTTGATAGCATAATTTTGCCTCCCATCCCCTTTCCTTATACACGTGCTTGTTGGTCTGAAACACTGAGAAAAGTAGGTTAACAGGTAAGAAGTATAGCTCACCACTCCTCTTTCACTTTATACAAGCACGACTAATTATAGATCTTCAGAAACTTTCTGAGTCTTCTGACAATTTTAACAGGCCCAGGGCATGGGCTGGATGGTCAGAGGCCTGCTGATGGTCCCCAAAGTAAACCGGGTATGTGTCTGTTATGCTTTAAGGTCTCGGGAAAGGTGAGGATGCCTCTAAGACTGTAAGTATATTAACTAAGGCTCACTTCTTAGGTAAAAGTTTCATGGTGACAGCAGTGAAGGTTGATCAAAACCCAGGCAGTGGCTGCCAATACATAGTGCCGGCAGAGGGGGCAGATTTCTGAAGTGGGGCCAAAATGTAAGATGACCTGATACATCCACTTGAACATCCCATCTGGCTCAGCCCCAAAAGTTTGGAGATAACTCTTGAGAAGTCAGCCCTATTCTAGCACATTAATACCTGCTTCATCTCAGTGTTGGGGCTCACTTAGCTCCTTCTCTTCAGGTCTGGCCAGGTTCAAGGCCATTTCTTTCTATTCTCTGTGCCTTGAACCCTGGAAAACCCATGGGGAGTTGATCTTGCTTCCAGGAGCTTCCTCCCCACAGCCTAAAATACTCGGCACTACTCAGGGAACCTGTAATGGCAAGGTGGGGAAGCCAGGGAAGGCTCTGGACTGGTTGGTTGAGGCATACATCCTCCCCGTTCCTGAAACCTCTGACCTCACAAGTGTGCTAGTAATAGTAATAGTAATAGTAATAGTAATAGTAATAGTAATAGTAATAGTAATAGTAATAGTAATAGTAATAGCAAATACTTAAATTGTGCTTACACTAGACTAGGACACTCTGAAGCTCATTTCATATTTACAACAAGCCCATTTTACTGAGCAGACACAGTGAGGATAAGCATTTTATCTTCCGTTACTATAACTAGCAGGTGGTAGAGTCAGAGTATGAATGCACGCTGGCTTCAAAGACGTCACCATTAAACAATTCCACAGAGTCCTGGTTTCTTGGCCATTTGGTCCTCTGAAGAACTAGACTGGGTTTCTTTTATGTTCTGGTTTCCTGAATGCGTGCCAGGAGGAAGTTCAATGAGTAGCCACTAGACTAGAGGATACCAAGGAGCTAAATCAAATTTGCCAGTTAAACAAGAGCACATGCGTCAATGTATTCCCATCTCTATGAGCTACGCCTCTGACTGCATGAGCTTACATTGAAATGTGTTGTCCGACCCAACAGCAAGAGGACACGCCCTGAATTATTCTTTCTGTGATGGGGTAGAAGTGCCCTGACTCATCAGCGCACCCTCCTCCAGTGCTGGAGGAGGG
This sequence comes from Eidolon dupreanum, assembly GCA_028627145.1. Classification (NCBI taxonomy): domain Eukaryota; kingdom Metazoa; phylum Chordata; class Mammalia; order Chiroptera; family Pteropodidae; genus Eidolon; species Eidolon dupreanum. The sequence goes on along the minus strand of CM053504.1, from coordinate 70,003,126 downwards.
TAGGATGGCAGATCAGAGTGAAAGGAAGACTCTGTGGCCAGTGACACAGACCAGAGCTCACTGGGTGACATGAGAATGAAACTAATTCCTTCGAGCCTTTTAAATGTCCATCTCCTTGCATGGACTGTAGGAAGTCCAGTTGTTATTTAATGGATGGCTACATGCTCTCTTGCTATCTTCTCTAACTCTCTCAGCCAATATTCTGACTGCTGATTGTACAGCAGACACTGGATTTCCCCACTCCTCTCACTTTGGAGAATTTGAATCCCAAAGAACAATGATTTATTTTGCTGTGCCTTCTGGGAAGTCAGAAAAAAAAATTCTGCCAAACATGATTTCCTTGTTGAATGAAAGAATGAATGGATGATTGAATTAAGGCATCACCTGAGAAGAAACCAAGTTGTTTAAACACATCTGTGTATTCCCAAGTGTCTTGGACACCACATCCCTTTTCCTGAAAGCAAATTTAAAAACAGAGCAGGGAGAAACCAGGTGGGGGAGTTTTGTCTGTCAACCACAACCATCAGGGCTTCAGACTTCACAGCATGAGCGGGGATGCCTAGTGAGGACACAAGGGCAATGATGTTAAGTGTTGCTCAAAAACAATCAGACACTGTCCTAACTAGTCTGTGTCTAAGTGGACCCAGCTCTAGAAACAGGTTCTGAAAATTCCCATCGGCTAAGGCAACCAAATTTTCCTAGCAATGAGCATGAAATGAGTTATCAAAGGTAAAGTAGATAGGTAGGATTGAAAGCCAACGGGTCAAGCTCTTGGGTGTCCCCAGATCATATTGACCACTGGGAATGGTAGTGGGGTCACTGTGGCTGGCACCAACCCAGCATCCTGCTCTGTACTATGGAAATATACATGGGATTCTTTCACCCAAAAGCTGTGTGCATTGGCTGTAAGCTGGATAAAAGCTCTCACTACGTTTTTTGTTTTTTTTTGTTTTTTTTTTTTAAATCATCAACCTTACTCCTGCCATCCAGGATTGCAGTACCATATATATTAATCATGTTTTTTATTTTTCATATTTTATTTTGCTTGGAGGTTTGGGTCCTTACTGATCCTGGAGAGACGAGCTAATTCCTGGAGATAGCAAACGGCACCCCTGAGAGTGTGCCTTTCATGTGCAAACCAAGCAATCAAGGGCCCATATCCACTATCTCCTTTATGGAGTTTTCACAGTTTTAGCCACTATCCCCCCTGTCCTAATATTGCCCTAGGGCCAGGTACCAGGCAACTAGGAGCAATCTAGAGTCTACTCAGATGGTTCAAACCAGCCAACGCCAAATTCACCAACCCTACCTTGTCTGTTCCTTCCTATGGAAACCACAACAAAGGCTGCTGCCCTGGCGTTTCACGCGTGGCCCTGCACAGCAGACGCACAGTATTGCGTGTCTCCTATTTCTAGTGACCTGTGAGAATAAGCTTCCTCCTTCATAACAATCATTTTCGTGTCTGCATGTCTTATACCCAATGAAAACAACTCTCAAGTGCATTTTAACATACAAAGATTCACGTCTACCACTAAACCTTCCCAACACCCTTGAGTTAAGTCTGGAGAATTAAAAGGAGGTCACTCTCCTATCTTCTCTCAATTCCTTAATATAACTTGGGATCTTTTTTTCTTTTTAATAAAAAAAAATGAAAAGAACTTTGCAAGTATTTCTAACAGCATTATCAGAAACCACAGCAACAAGAACTAACCAGGTATAAAGCGTGATTACTGTGCGTTATGCATTTTCCACAGATTATTTTACTTAATTCATACAATCTCCATCTGTGGTCTCCACAAATGGACTGATTGCCCGAGATCACAGAGGTAGACAGAGGCGGCAGAGAGACCACGGCCGCACGACTCCCGAGGCAGCACACAGGGCTGGTGCTCGCTGAGGGCTGCCAGGCCTGGGAAGCAGAGTCTGAGGAGGGCACTGAGGCCTCATGTACGCAGCCCGAGAACAGTGCTGCAGACTGGCTGTGGGTCAGCACTGAGACCTGGCCCCTGAGAGAGAGAAAGAGATCGCACCTATACATAAACCAAGTCTGACTCTGAGCACACTGCTTAGCTCAACATTTTTATTTTATTTTTTCCAGTAAGACTTTGTGGGTGAAGGAAGCAGTATGGTAAATTCCACTAAGGCATCATTTCCTTGTCTGGCTTTCATGGGTCAGCACTTTGCCATCCCCGATATAAAATAGTATACGCTGCCCCACACTCTCTGAGACACTGGGCTGCCGCTTGGAGAATTCCTGCACTAGACCATGAATATGATGGTCTTGCTGGTTTATCTGTTTAATCATTGACCAAATCTTTATTAGGTGCCTGACACTGTGGTGCACACTAGTGTCACATGTGTCTGCCTACCTGGAGTACAAGCCTCTTCTACAGCAGAAGTCTATAACTCCACTAACAACACAGTCCTGTTCCAATCATATCAGAATCATCATCGGCGATTGACTTTTTCATGTGTGTGTATCTTACCCCTAACACACTGTGGAATCTCTAACCATGAGACTATGCTATTTATTTCTGTGGCATCCCCACAGCATCCACATCAATAGATTGTTTGATTTGACTTGATCATATAAATTATGTTTTCTTACTGAATATCATACATAATTGTCAGCATCCAGTTATAAATGTAACATTAGCCTTTTAAAATTAGAGCTTTGCCAACAATACCGTATTGTATACTTAAAAATTTCTAAGAGAGTTGATGTTATGTTAAGTGTTCTTACAACAACAACAACAACAACAACAACAACAACAACAACAGCAACAAATTAATAAAAGGAGATGGAAGGAAACTTTGGGAAGTGATGGATGAGCCTATATCCTTGGCAGTTGCGGTGGTTTCACGGGTGTATACTTATTCCCAAACACGAAGAGTTGTGCACATGAACTATGTACAGTTTTTTACATATAAATTATACCTGAACAGAGTGGTTGAAAACCAAACAAACAAGAAGGAGCTATAAAGCTAAAAAAAAAAAAAAAATTAGAGCTTTGTTTTTCTTTAAACTGTAGATTAATCCACACCAGTTATATTAGCCACAACCTTAAGAAATTACTTAACCCTCTGAAGCCTGAATTTTCCCATCTGTAAATGTCAGGAGTACCCAATTGCATAGGGTTGTTGCAATTTACTCTACAAGTAATGCATGCACTGTATTTAGCATGTCTGGTATGTGGTATATGCTCCTTTATTGCTTTCGTTGTTATTATCTTCAGTTAATTGTGAATTAAGTGAGGGGGCAGGAGTCCTAAAAACTGTTTTGCTGGTAACACCCATGAGAACCATCAATGATACATGCTTTCTCAGTATTACGTTTCTATAAACTTCTGGGCTGCCTTAATGTGTACTTAGTTATTTGTTTAAGGAATGCAACACATTATAACATCTGCCAAAGCCAAAAAATGTCATGTCACATATCACTGTCAAGTTCCTAAAAAGTTACAGAAAGAAATTATAGGAAGGATTTGTGTGAGTGTATGTGTGTGTGTGTGTGTGTGTGTGTGTGTGTGTGTGTGTGTGTATTTGGGGATTATCAGCTTTTATGGATTTTTCCAGGCCCAGGCTTCCTTCTATACTAAGAAGAAATAGAAGTTAACAGTCCACTAGGGTGTAAATTTACCGATATGCTTGGGGCAAAAGCGCCAGACGATCTTAAACCAAAGTGTTTTTGAGCCCTGGCTAAGTCTCCCTTGATGCCTCGCTTAGCCCAAACCTCCAGGAGACACAGCTACTCATGACCAAACAAGCATTTTGGGGTGAGCTAGAAGCAGATGGAATTGGGGGCATCAGTATGGGGGAGTACATGGAGAAGACGGGCATGTTGAAGGTGACGCGATGCTTTTATAACAGGATTTTCCTTTTCCTCTCACCGTGCTCAGTAACAGAGCCTTCGAGGCAGACGACTGTGGTTAACAGGCATTGATCTGTGTACCAAAGGAAAGACCACAGCCGATCAGCGGAAAAGACATGTGATTAAACAGTTCACTGGCAACTGGAAACAAAAACACAGGGGCTTGCAGGATGCATGAGCAGTGTGGCAGACTGGAAAGGATGAGGCATGAAGACTTCGAAGACCTGAACTGGGATTCTAGCTCCGTAACACACACACACAGTGGACAACCAAGCACCTCATTCTCTGGGCCTTAGTGTTCACATCGAACAGTCCAGGTTAGCAATTCCTAATCTACCTCCCTCCTGATTTCACAGAGAACTCCAAATAAGATCCCAGATGTGAACATTTCTGCAAAACCCAACTACAAACGCGAATTATCATGTGGCTGGAAGCTATGCTCTCCTGCAGTCATAAACATATTAACCAAGGGCCTGAGCGAACCTGTGAATAATAATGAATTGGGCTAAATGATGATAAAAAAAAGAAAGAAAGAAAAAAATCCCTCCAACAAGAAACAACAACAAGCGTGTTACAATCTCCCATGCCCTGTAAAAGCCACAGCTATACTGAACCACCCACCGAGGTTATATTATGCCCCATAAAAACCAGCACAATCATTATCTTCCCACCATGGGGGGACACAGCTCCCCTCTGAGCTTCGGGCCACATGCATCTGAGATGGAGGCCATTTCTCCAAGGCAGAGCCGCTAACCTGGCGCACACCTGGGTTGCCACGGGGAACCTGGCAGCCGGCACCTGCTGCTGCAGCTGCAGACCGAGCTTCCCCGTTGGCAAACACCAAAAAGCATTTTGCGAGGTTGGCTGCAGGGCCCAGTGCTGAGAGCGAAGCTCCTTCTGGTGCCCTGTCATAGGCTGGCGGCTGGGAGGAAACACAGTTCTTCTTGCATCCTCCCTTCTGAGAACACGACTTCTGAGGAGCCCTCGTTAAAAGGAGTGTTGCCACCACAGTGCAGGTGGCGATCGCCTTCCCAGCCTCCTCGGTCTCGTCGGCGGAAGCGGGCTCTGGATAAGGCGCCACATTCTGCTCCACAGCCAAGGAGACGCGAGCTGTTCCGCCGCCTCGCTTTTTCTGCTCTGTTGTCAGGGCTGTCGCAAACACATGTGAGCTCTCAACCCACCCTGGGCGGCAACGAAGGGTGGTGGGCCTGGATTCCCCCTCCCCGCCGGGCTGTGCAGAGCACCGAGCCCACGCCAGGAGTTGGCGTCTGCTATTTCTAGCTTACAGGGCAGTCAGACCTTGTCTTTAGCTGGAAGAAAGAGAACCAGGGAATTTAGGGATTTATTTTTGTTTCCCCTTTTATATTTTGAGTTGTGCATTATTATTCCCATTTCTTGAAGGAGGAAACTGAGGCTTAGATATCTCAAATATTTTGCCCCAACTAGGAAATGGAGCAAGAAGCAGCCTGGTCTGGCAAACTCCAAAGTCTCTGCTCTTAGACCATCTTCAGGCTGAATTTTTGGGACAGAAACAGGATGTAATCTTATGCTTCATCACTTTCTTCAGAACAAATCCTGAGCTGATCTTCTAATCCCAAATGACCAGTGTCCTTATAAAAAGGGGAAAATTGGGTATTGACAAGGACACAGGGCGAACGTCATGTTAACATGAAGGCAGAGATCAGAGTGGTGTGTGGACAAGTCAGGAAGCTCCCCGAAGCAAGGAGAGGCATGGAAGAGATTCTCCCCCCATAGCTTTCAGAAGGTACCATCCTGCCAACACCTTGATCTTGAACTTCTATCCTTCAGTACTATGAGATAATAAATTCTGTTGCTTAAGCTCCCCTGCTTGTGGTACCTATGGCAGCCTTGGCAAATTAAGGCAGTTGTGGAGACTGAACAAACCTACAAAGAACAAGTAAAGGGCAAGTTAGAAGGAACAGAGACATATTAATTAGAGTGCTGAGTAAAGGGAGAAATTTGCTGGTTAAGAGAGTTTTAAAACTTGAGTTTTAAATTTTGAGTCAGATCTCAAGTAACTTTTAAAGTTTATTTCCTGATTTGGTGAGTCTGCAAGTGGTTTTGCATTCTTTATACCCTCCACCCACTATTAGGGTATTTCCACCTCTTTCCCCGAGTTGCATTTCACACCTCTTCTTTATTATATAAAGTCCTGAGCCCAGATATATAAAGTGCATTTTTTTTTTTTTTTTTTTGTGAGCTGGTCTGAGTGGCCTAGAAGTTCTTTCTCAATTTTAAGAGTTATTGACCCTATGAGCAGAACTCTGTTAGAGGACATATCTTAAACCATGTCCAACTCCTGGCTGGTGGGCTGAATATTCTTGTGTTCAGTTCTCTCATCGGAAATATCACTATTACACCTCCTTTCACTTCCCTTATGGTAAGACTATTCTGAAAAGAACTATAATTTTGGGAATTTTTTTAAATAGTTGACCATCAAGACTTGTTTTAGTAAATTCCAAGGAAAACAAAATATGACAAATTAGTATACTGAGGTGGTACATTCTTTCTATTAAATTTTTCTTTGTGTAGTGGTGATGGTTGGTCTCCTTCTTGTCACAGCATTGGTTTCACTCCGCTAAAATATTGTGGCAAAACTCTTACTGTACTTTGCAGATCACTGAGCTTCTCTTACTTATTTACTTAAAAATGATTGCAAACCATGAAATTCCTTTGTCCCTCATCAGCTATATTCCTAGTGTGTTCTCTGACTATGATGATGGAGAAGCTTATCAGGATTACTCCCAGCGTCAATTAATGATGTTTTAAAATTACATAGGGTGTAAACTGAAGAAAAAAATCTCTAATCTCAGCAGAAAAAGTCGGGGAATTAAGCTTTACAGTTCAGAGACTCTGCAGGGTCCAGCAACAGAGGGAAATACACTCTCACCCTTGAGTGGAACCTGTGATTTCACTGCCTGGGCATGTACGGAAATCTTGCAAGCTTGGTACAATCGACCTGGGGCTGCTGCTCTTCATGCTGACAAGAAAGTGTGGCAAAAATCAGGTGGTAAGATAAGCACCAGGTTAGATCTCCGGGGACCCGGTTTTCTTAGCTCTGTTTCTGTCTACTCAAAGTGTTGTCTGAATTCTTGAGATTTCGATTTCCTCACAGGTAAGAAAGCTTGAAGATACTTTTCAGTTCTAATACTCTTTGATTCTCTAACAGGTAGCTGGTTACACAACAGAACGTGAAGATCACAAAAGCACAAATTGCAGAAATGTTGTGTATCTTCCTCATCGTGCATGGGGTAGGATGTGCCATGGCCGGTGTAAAATGAAGACAATGTTCACACCACACGTTGGTGCAGAAAAGATGAATTTGGAATGTCAAGGGCAGTACTGACTTGGAGCATTCCTATTTCCATATTATGACCTGAAGAGAACCACAGGAAGGGGCTCCTATACCACACCTTGCTCAAAGATGGCAGGAGTGTACACAGCATTTTGCCTGGGCAATGTTCACACTTATGCTATATGCTGCCTTGATTTTCATCAGGTGAGATTTGTTCTGGTGTAGGATTTCTCAAGTTCAGTACTCTTGACATTTGGGTCAGATGACTCTTTTTTTGCTTTTTCTTTCTCTCTCTTTTTTTTTTTTTTTTTGAGGTGGGAGAGGTGGGCAGTCCTGTGCCTTGCAGGATTTTTAGCAGTGTCCCTGGCCTCTACGCACTAAGGGACAGAAAGAGTCCCTCTACACACCCACTGTGGGACACTAAGACACATTTCCAGACATTGCCACATGTCTCCTGGGACAAGACTGCTCCAAGGTGAGAAATGCTATTCTAGTGGGATACAGTCTTACTAAAAGTCTACCCACACCCAAACCATAGAGCATAACTTTAAGAAAAGTCACCCACCCCCTCCTGAACCTGAAAAGAAAGCTACCATGTTAGACTCCTAATATCAATAGATATTTGGGTCCCTGTGCAACTAAATGCCTTCTGAAGAGTTAAAAAATGTGACTTTCTGATTATTGCTGTGTTTTTCATGACATCACTATTCCCTGGGCATCTAAGGGGGAAGGGGAAGTGGGGTCTTTTGTTGAACTCAGATGAAGATGGTGTGACTGTGAGAATGTAGGTAGTCTTCTTCACGTGTTTACAGTGGGAAGCGCTTGCTCTAAAGCTGTGCCCAGAGCAGACATTGCCCACGTAGCAGACTCACGATGGTGCTGGGTTGTGAAGACTACCCGTGTAACCATGCTCCTGAATATGACAACGGCCCACAGAGTAGGCCTGGGCTCACGTACATAAATGGGCCATAACAGACGGGCATCATCATGCAATGCAAATCATGCATCTCGGTGACACTGCCATTGTCCAAATGTTGCTCCAAAGTTGGAAACATCAGACCCAGATTGTGAGTCAACCAACAGAGTCAGTCTCAGGATCCGGTAATGACCATCGATAGAGAACTAAGAAATAAATACTGATTCACTAGTGCTGTGTACAGAGAATGAAGTTTTTCCTGATTGAGAATATATAAAAGAAAATGTACCAAAGTCTTTGGAGGCAATTTCAGAAATATTCCAAAAATTCTTTGAGCAGTGGCAGTTTTGTGGAATGTGATGTCCTCTTGAGACAAGGGCCTGTTCATTTGGCTTCGGCATATATCAGTGTATTTCTTAAACGGGTTAATCTAATTACTCAATACTAGTATCTCTTATATACCAAGGTATTGCTCCCCCGACCCCAACCACCCAAGTCCTTAACTACTAATCCCCAAAGTAGCAGCGAGAGGTTAAGGTCCCAGTCTTCAGCCACGTTTCTAATCTCTCTTGAGGATCACATTTTCGACGAACCCCTTAAACAGCCTGACAAGGTGAAAAGAACAAAATCCTTCCCATGAAAGGGAAAGAAGCTCAATACCATCTCCTCAGGTGAGGCTGTTGCTGAGATCTGAGTCCTTTGGAGAAGGAACCGCAACACGCCAGCAAAACCTGGAGGCTACAAGTACCAGGCTGAAGCTACCCACACGAGGTAACAACACGCAATACTTAAAATTTGGCATTGCCCTAAGAAACGTTTACAGGCTTAAAAACATAATTATAAAAGATAGAGGGTATGGAGCGAGAACTGAAGGCAAGGAGAAAATGAATGAAAGAACTGTTCCAATCCTGTCCACCATCAATAGCGCCGAATTATGACAAATTCTAAGTGACTAGGAAGAACAGTACTGAGACAAACACTGAATTCCAGGAGAGACCAGACCTGTGTTTTAAAAGCAGGGCCATGTGCTTCAGAAGGAATGCTATGTGCTTAGTCTTGTTTATAACATGGCAAAGGATTCAAGAATGTAATCCGTTCCTCTTGACAAAAAAAAAAAAAAAAAAAAATTCTCCTCAACCCTCACCCTTCCACTGCTTGCTCTGTTCTGATCCTAGATCTGAAAGATGGGATTCTGTAGTGAATTTCTGGAATGCTCAGCCTGGGCCTGTCTTTCATCAGTGTAGCTAGATGATGGAGTGGCTTTGTTTTTTTAAAAACAGATCAATGTGCGGAAGGGAAGATTTTCTGAGGGAGTTTTCAGGCTTGTCAGATAGGAGGTATTTTTAGGCAGGTTTTTTTTTCCCTTTTTTTCCTTTTCTTTCTTCCTCTTTTTAATTTTTTTTTTTTTTTTTTTTTTTTTTTTTTTTTTTTTTTTTTTTTTTTTTTTTTTTAGGCAGGGGCTTTGAATAATGCGCAAAGAGGAGCATCTACAACTCTGCGGGGACACCATCCCACTTGACTTCATCCTGTCTTGGACAACGTTCCTGAGGATTCTCGGAAGGAGTTAACCGTGAGTGAATGCAGTGAAGTGTAAGAGCGTGGATTTAGGGGTCTTGTGTCTCTTCTACCCCTTCCTGGTTGTGGCATCTTGGGATGTTACTTGGCCCTGCTAAGCCTCTGCTTCCCTCACTGAAGAAGGAGAGGAGCAATATCTTCATCGTAGGGGTTTTGCAAAGCTCAAATTAGAATGCATCTGTAAAACAGCAGCAGCAGCAGGCAGGCACGCAGGGTGCAGTCAAAATGTTGCTTCCTTTCTCAATGCAGCTCCCTTGGAGAATGACAAGATCGGGGGTGCAGGCTGGAAAAGTCTGTAAAGCACATCTGTCCCAGCCTCCTCCTTAAAGAGGAGTCCCTTCTACCACATCCCTGACAGATGAGGAATCTGAGCTCTGCTCTAAAGCAGGCAGAGATGAGACGAGAGGCTCACCACCTGCTCGAGAAGCCCATCCTGTGTGGACGGCTCTCACTGTCGAAAGCTCTCACTTTGAGCCAACATTTGCCTCCTTCTACTTCCTACTAATGCAGAATACTGACATTTAAAAGTGACAACAAAAACAACTAACACGTTTGTGCATTTACTTCATACCATGTGCTGGTCTAAGAGCTTTTCTGACTTTATTGGATTTAATCCTTATGATACTCAATGAGGTAGGAATTCATGCTGTCCTCATTTTACAGATGAAGAAAATGAGGCTTTGAGTGGTAACGCAACTTACCGAAAATGTCTTGCAAGTGGAAGACCTGAGACTTGAACCCAAATCAGTCTGACTCCCAGTTTATGGGCAATCTCTAGGCTATACTGCCATCCTCTGTAGCTGGAGCACTTGGTGTTGTGCTGGATTCAGAAGAGGTCTCATAAAATGGACAGTGAATGAATGAATGAATGAACAAAGACACATTTCTAAAGCAGCATCCTATTTGGTAACTAGTAAGGAAAACCAGGACTGCAGCACTTCCATTTTGCTGCGGTCCTTTAGTACCTCCTGGCCTCACCTTTGTCGGTTACACTGTCTTTGTAACTCAGCACCATATTTAAGCAAATAAAAATGCAAAGCATACACTCTGTCTAGTGTAAAATTTGTGTGTGTGTGTGTGTGTGTGTGTGTGTGTGTGTGTGTATGCGTGCATTTCCAATGGTGCACACCAGATCTAGTGATAATTTTTAGCAGCATCTTAGTTCAAGGTCTTCATTAAATTCCTATACAATTTCTCTGCTTTTTCTTTATATCTGTTAATGAGGAAATCATAAGATGTAAAGCTGTATAGAAAACTCTGAGAGGTCTCCTTATTAAACCTAAATATACATGTGTATGTTTTTTATTTTAAAAGTATCTTAGGTAAAATTCAGACAGATAAATTTTAAACAGATATAGGAAGATGGGACTCTGTAATGATCCGCAGGGCTAACTGTAGTCTCTAATCCTACCCAACTCTCCGCCCCACCCCTTCACCACCACTACCCTGCCTCTTGGACCCTGGACCCTATTTCCTGTCAGGAGCATGAGCAGAAGACTTCAGGGCAACATAGGGTTGCCAAACTTCCTAGCTGGTCACTGCGGCTCCTGCTCTGCCCCTGGGACTGGTCCTCATCCCTGTGCTTACTTTTCTCTTGTCACTATGCCTCTGCCTAGTGACTTGATCTACTAACTGAAGACTATTCTTGTCTCTCCAAGTTCAAATGTCTGTACTGGTTTTCTCATAACCAAGACCAGTCTTCTGTTTCATCCTGTACTGGGGATGGGAGTTTTGGCTTAGAAGCCTGCTTAGGCATTCTTACTCCAAATCAGATTCCTCTTGCTTAAACACCCTCTGAGAACCATTGTTGGCCCTCATGCAGCAAGGAAGTCAGAGTCCAGAGCTAGGAGGGGAGGCAGTCATGCAACAGATTATTGTCATATAACGTAACAATGAACTATGAACAAAAGAATATTGGGGACTATAAGCTCTGGTTAAAAAAATAAATACTAACAAGCTTTTTGCATTTTGCTTTTTATCTCTCTGTTAAACATTTTAATTTGGCTGTGTTTAATTTCTTTATGGTCAGTCACAAGCTCTTGATAAGAAAACCTCTAGATTATACTTACTAGTGAAGAGCTTAGATGTTATCTTATTACTTTCACTGTCAATTATTCAGCCTCATATGATGCAGAATTATGTCCTCAAAAAATACTTGTGTGTCATGTTGGGGGCTGTGCAAACACAGACAAACTGAATTAACTGGTATGAAATGGATTCACCAGATCAGCTAATTTTAGCAATGCAGGCCAACTAATAACTGTTAGTTTCCCTTTTATTATGAAGTATTTATTTAGTAAGAGGGGCCGTCATGAGTTAGGCTGTCCTAACTTTCTATCCCATTGTGTCTATGTGTAGACAAAGCCCCAAGTTCAGGATCCATTAATATCAGATGAAATAATGCAGGTGACATGGATGTATGATGCACACTGCACATATACCAGAGTTCTTTTAAGGTATCGTTTAGTAGATAATATCGAGACTGCAGACTTCTTGCCTCCCCACCCACTCATAGCACATGACATTTAAAATACTGAGAATACTATAAGAATAATCAAAATGATATTTTTTGTACTTGCAAAGTGCAATTCTTATGTTGAGTTCTGGATGCTCTTTTAAATGCTTAATTCATCAATGAAACAGAACTTACTGGAAACTTTTGGTTCTCAGCCCATGTCAGCCACTGTGGGGCTCAGAATGAGAATGAGACATGAGGACTCCCGCTCTTGCATAGCTGATAATCCAGTTTGGGAGACCAGACTTGCCTATAAGATTCTCATCAAATGACTTGGACCATGCATAAGTAGATCTCAGACAGATAACCAGAACTATGGGAGTAAAAATTTAAAAAAGGAATGCTTTTTATGAGCTAGAATAGGAGCTGCTTTATTTAGGAGTGAAGCTTTAATTGTAGCTAGAAGGACATTCAGAATGATTGTTTATTACATAAGAAACAAAAGATTCTATCCTTAAATGTATAAAGTTAACATTAACATCTTAAGACATCATTAGTTCTGGTGCCTGGAAATCTCTTGTCATGCCTTTTATTCTCATCAAGCCATCAACTTGACAAGTCATAGTGGTAGAGTAACAAGTGTTTTCTGTTAGGGTTATTTTAGAACTACTTCCCATAAAACAGCAGTAAATAATATTGTTATGGAGTTCTAGTACTGTAGGTAGGTACACCATAAACTAACATCCCTGTGGATTTACCTCCCTGTATCTGACTTTTCTCAGCATTGCCGCCAGTGCTTGGCTTAAGATTTCCCCACTGCACGAAGAGGAGGGCAAAAGACAGGACGGAGAGTGCATGTATTTCTCAGCATCTTCCCATTGAGGACTAGAGAGCTATCTACAGATCTAGCTGTAGATGGAAAAGGAACGGCAGTCGTTTAGATCAGCGCTGGAAGCTGTGAATACAGTCAATATGTCTACTGAATGGTACATATGTTTGACTAGAAACAGACACATGGGTTTATGTGTATACAATTTCAGTCTGTGCAGGGCAAGTGAATTCTCTGGGGTCCTTCATGCTCACCTTTCAACCTTGAAGAGAAAAGCTCTACAACTGGCCCAAAGTAAGGGAGAAGCAGACATAGAGAAGACAAGTGTGGGGCAAGTTTCTGGAGTAACGGGAGACTCTGTCACGGGGCCACCACCACACACAACTGGGACTGCTGATAAGGCCCCAGTCAGGGTGTAGCTTAGCCCCGATTCCAAGTCCCTTCTCTGCCCCTGAAACACTGCACAGACTTCCTCATCACAGTGCCCACCCACCACTGGCCTGGCTCCTTAAAAGCCCCAAAGAACTGTAAAGATCCCAATCTCCCTTCCCTTTAACTAGAGCAGGGGCTGCTAAACGGCCTCTCGCTGCCTTTTGCGTGTGGTGCTAATTAACATGATCCAAGTTACAATATGTGTTAAAGATTCCAGTTTTGTTACTTATTTAATGAGCTTCGTGGGATTTGAACATGAGGCTCAAAGTAGCAGGGGAAACCTCATAATTAGTTCAATTACAAGAAGTTCCTACGCATTAAGACTATTTGATGAACTGCTAAGGGAAGGAACTACCGACCAGATACAAATCACTAATTTTGTTGCATTTATTATTATACTTATTTTCTTCCTAATTAGTACTGATTGGCTTATGATCCTAATTAATGCAAAGGAATTTGGAATGGTATACAATGGTATGGCTTAGGAGATGCCAGCATGTACAACTGCTAAATTATTGCTAATTGTTATTTACATGAGGCCTGGAAGACTAAGTAATGCAATGCTTAATTAGCATTAAAGATATGGTATCCATTTCCAATTTACACTAAAGCAGCGGATCTCAAATTGTTAGTTTAAAGAACTCAATCTTTAGATTCCAAGAATTGCGCCATTGTATAGTGACCTTTACCTAAGGGAGACTGTTTCTTCTTGTCTTCAATTGTATCTTGCCAGGGTTTGGCCAAAATGTTGCAAAAAAGTTCTACAGGAACACTCAGCATCACACTGGTAAGAGCTGTAGTTCTTAAGGATTAGCGCTGGGAGCCAACCAGCAAAGAGGCCAAGCATAAGGCCTGGGTTTGTGCAACAGTAGAAGGTATGCGTGCTTGCTGAAGAGTGGGGTCCTGAGATGGCAGCCTTCTGGGAAGATCTAAGCCCATCTTGATGTCATGGCTATGAGCAAGGTGGCCCTAGAGCTCTAGGGATGCCTATCTGGAGAGCTGGACCATCAGCCAGTATCCCAGGCACAGCTGCTGCTTGTCTGATTGGGTTTGCAGTAGAGAAGAGAACAAAGAGAAGGTCCTGGAATGACTAGATTTAAATTTCAATTCTAATCCCTAAGCGGGCCTGCTCATCCCCAATTACATCACTTCCCTTGTGGCAAATAGCGCCCCTCATTCTTATCTGTTCTCCACTAGTGAGTGATGGGGCTCAGAGAAAATACTCTGTTGGTGGAGGCTTGCCTCTGCTTACACAATTCCCTTGATTTTGCACAGGAGTGTCTACCATTTTGCTTTTTTCCTATGCCCCTTTCTTCAAACAGCTCCTTGTCTTTCCCATCTTTTCCTCTGTCTTCTGTGCTTCTGCTTCCATGAAATGAAGAGTACTGGAAGAGGAGCCAGAAGTCCTGCCTGACCTGACTTCACAAGAGTCATTTCATGTCTTGGGACCTGACGTTCTCCACCTTATGAAATAGAATGTTATCATCTGCTGTTCCCTACCTCACAGCAGTGCTTAGAAGCTCAAAAGGGATAATACACCCTTTGGCAAACCATATATAAATGGAAAGAGTTCTTAGAATCAGTTCAACTGTTTTATCTTCATAGGTAGAATTATCAGTGTGCCTAGTAGAGTGAAGGCTGAGGCAGTGATGCTTCACTTCTTCATTGTGGTGCTGATACGTGCACAGAGGCACCTCCCAGAGGTGTATGCAGAGGCAAATGAAGCCTAGGATAGGAGCTGGCTTTGGTCTAGACTCTCAAACTCCACATAGGAAGTTGTTCTCCACAAGTTCTGAGCACCTTGTACACTGAGAGCCCTGCTTTACTGAGAATGTGGGCCAGGGTGAGCGGACTCTAGTATTCTGTAATTCTCTGAGTGATTGTTTTGGGAAGACTTTTCATCTTCCAGATAAAAATCATTCTTGGCCATCAGGCTTTATTTAAAGATATGATTTTCTGTAGCATCATACATTTTTTATATATTAGAGAGAGAGAGAGACAGAGACAGAGAGACACAGAGAGAGACAGAGAGACAGAAAAAGAGACTAAGAAGGATACTATGTGATGTTTAACATAACACAAGCTCCGTATTGGGCGTTAGGGGTAACCTCATTCAAACTTGATTATGGGCCTGTTGAGTTTTGATTTCTCAAAGCTGGGAAAAGACATTTCCCTGAAAAAAAATCAGTTAAATCATTTGGCAATGTTATACATGTGATATAAATATGTAATATAAAAGATATACTGTTTCCTTAAAAAAATAGTAATTGGCTATAAGACATTCATTATTTACTTTTTTTTAACTAGTTAATAAAATAGCCATAGCCATATTAAGAAAATTTAATGCCACATGCTTTACACAAATTTTTAAGATTGTAAGATATATCACACTTCCTATGTACGAAGCATGTAGAATGCATAGATTCTATATATGTATGTACGTTTAAACTGTACACATTATATATGTAATTACCTATGTATGTTGTGTACATAGATGTATGCAAATTTAAAGAATGTGTTCTTCACATGTTCACTTGCAAAATGTAAATAACACGTCCAGTTATATACTACCACCCACCTTAAGACACAGAATATTCTCAATACCTTTGACATGCCCATGTACCTAACCTCTACCCCCAACATGGTGCCTTTGAGTAAACTTGAAAAAGGTCCCTTTCCTTAGATTAGAGATACATTACTCAGGCCAGAATAAAAGGCTTGGGAATAGCTTTAAAAAACTAGATTTTAGCTCCATCACCTACATGGCTGGATATCCTTGTGCAATGTACAAAAACACATAAGCACTGCGGTCCAATCTATCCTTCTCTTCAGCTTTATCATGTCTATGTGGATGACTATTGTTTGTTTTTTCATACTTGTGAACTTTACAGAAATAGTCACGTTTTCTTGGTCAGTACCTTATGTGTAGATGCGGCGGCTTATTATTTTTATTTTTGCTAATAGCATTCCTTTGTATGACTATCCTGCAATTTATTGATCCATTTTCCTGTCAATGGGCACCCCAGTTGTGTCTAATATTTAGCTATTGCAAACAAAAAAAAAGTTTCCCTTGAACACTCAGGTATTTTCTATGCATGTGTGCAAGAGTTACTCTAGAGTAGATACTTAGGAATGGAATTGCCAGGCAGTAAGGTGTGAAGAACTTACATCTTTAATTTTACTATTTAATGCCAAACTGGTTTCCAAATGATTGTGCCAATTGACACTGCCACTAGTGGGGTATAAAGAACACTCATTGCTGTATGATTTCTCCAGCCATTGCTGTATTATCTGATTTTAACTGTTGCTAATCTTTTAGATGTGGCTTTAATTTGTCTTTTTCCTTCTTTTCCCTGATTACAAATGACGTTAACAATTTATCTTGTGTTCTTTTTTGTGAAATGCCTTTTCATGTTCTTTTATCCAGGTTTTTTTTTTTAATATATCAGATTTTCTTATTAAATTGTTCTTTATTCAGAATACTCCTTTTTTGTTGGTTATAAAAAATGCAAATATTTTCCAAGATGGTAGGTTATCACTATCTTTATAGTGTCTTTTGAGAAACATTTTCTTTTAGATAGATTTATAAATTCTTTATGGTTTGCACTTTTTGTCTTAAGAAATATATCCTATACTGAGGTCATAAAGTGTTTTTCAAAAAGTTTAAAGTTTCACCTATCACATTTAATTATGTAATCTCTCTGAAATTGGCTTCGTGTATCCTAATATCTGGTAGGATAAGTTTCTCCATCTCTTCTTCTTTAAGAATACATTAGGTATTTCTGTACCTGCCATATTGGCTTTCCATGCGAGTTTTAGAGTTATCTTATAAAGTTAAAAAAACCTCTTGTGGAAATTTTGATAGGAATTCCATTAAATCTATGGATGAATTTGGAGAAAATCTGATACCTTTATGATAATAAATCTTTCCATTCATCAAACATATCTTTCTCAATATATCTTTATTGGATATATTTCTAGGTACGATATTATTTTTATTATAAATTGGCATTTCTATATACCAGTGACAAACAAAATACACATCAAAAAGGCTTTTCTATATTTATTTCAGAACTTCCTATCTTTTACTTTTATTAATTATGATAACTTGTTCATATATTCTCTCTGGCTTTCAGTGTAATCATATCATAAGCAAATAATATCGGTTCTATTTCTACTTTTCCAAACTTTATACCTTTTATTTCTTTAGCGTTCCTTATCTTGCTGACTGAGCCCTTTAATGCAGCTTTGAACAGTTCAGTGGGCATCCTCACCTTGTTCCTGATATTAAAGGGGTGGTTTTCAATGATTAACTGTTAGGTATGATGCCTACTGGATGTTTTTTTTCCTTGATATCCTTTAAATGAGAAACTTTCTTTCTATTCCTAGTTTGCCAAGAGCTTTCATCATAAATGAATGTTGACTTTTATCAAATGACTTCCATATCAATTGAGATAATTATCTGGCTTTTCTCCTTTGTTCTGTTAATATGGGGAATTGCATTAATATATTTTCTAATGCCAAATCAAAATTGTACTCTCAAGTTAAATCAAACTTGGTCAGAATGCATTCATTTAAATTATATTGCTAGATTGGGTGTGCTCTTATTTTGTTTGGAATTTTTATATTTATGTCTGTGGGTGATGTTGACCTGTTATTGACATTAATTTTCCCATTCTGTGTTTGTCTGATACTGATGTAGGCTACAATTTGGAGAGAGTTTCCTTTCTGTGCTATGGACAAGTTTGTGTAAGAATGGGCTCTCCACAGAACTAACGGTTTTATTGAGAAGACTTTAAACTATTGCTTTAATTAGTTTAATGATTAAAGGAAAATTCAGGTTTACTATTTCTTCTTGAATACGATTTTGGTGAATTATGTTCTTTTCTAAACTGTGCTGTATCATCTAAGTTTTCAAATATATCAGCATCTAGTTATTTGTACTATATTATTCTTTTCATCTCAACTGCATTTGTAGTTGTATACCCTCCATAATAGTTTTTCATCTTCCTTCTTTCTCTATTATCTTTCTTTGCTTCAAATCTTCCCTTCCCCTCTTGATTATTCTTTCCATAAATTCATTAGTTTATCAGTCTTTTCAAATGAATGACTGGCTTAGTTGACTGTGTCTCTTGTATCTGCATATTTGTTTTGCATTTTGTTGATTCCTACTTTTATCTTTATGATTTTCTTTTATTTTAGGGGGTTTTATTCATTAAAAAAAACATAATTTCTTAAGTTGCACAATAAAACTGTTCTTTTAGATTATCTTATTTTCTAATATAAATCTTTAAATTTATAAATTTCTTGCCAAGAACCAATCTAGTCACATCCTACAAGCTTTGATATGTAGTATTTTCACTAATATTTGATTCTAAATTTTTTGACCCCTGAGTCAAAGGTATATTTCCTAATTTCCAATAATTTGAGGTTTTAAAGTGATCTTTTTGTTATTGAGTTTTAATCTAATTGCCATTTGTTAGAGACAAATAGCAGTCTCTATGACACTGCTTTAAAAAATTTGTTAGACTTGCCTTGTGGCCTACCTAGTATGTTATCAATTTTCATTATTGTGCTAGGTGTGCTTTGTTGTGTTTTCAAATTAGTTGGATGTGGCATTTATATATGTTTATTAGAATGAGATTTGTGAGTTGTTTTTCTCTCATCTCCTAAATCTTTACTCAGTCTGTTTTTATTTGTTTGATCCATTACTGACAAAGATTGGCTGAAATATTCCATTCTGAGATCAAGTTTGTTAGTTTCTTCTTCTGTCATCTTTGCTTTCTGTAGTCTTAACCTACGTTATGTATATACAAGTTAGTTTTTAAATCTTCTTGGTTTTAACTGAACAATGTAGCATTAAGGTTATATTATGAATCTTGGACTGCCAACAACACCTTTTTTTTTTAAGGGAAAAATCACCAAAGTCTATTTTGGCTGATATTAATATATCAATATACCAGCTTTCTATTATTATTTGTCTGGTATATCATTTTCTCATACCTTTATTTTCAGTTATATGTTTTCATATATCTTAGGTATATAATCTTATAACCAGCATATTTCTGGATTATGAATCTAAAAATACAAACTGACCTTTTTAGGTTTTTACGTTTGTTGTGATTACTAACTTATTTGGATTTTTTTGTGTTTTATATTGTAAAATTTTGAGTTTCTTATGTTTCAGCCTTTAAAAAATCTTTTTTCATCCTTTCCCCCATCCTCAACTGGTATGTAAGTTATATCTTTAATTCTACTTGTTTATGCCTACCCTAGATATTCTGAAATCCACATTTAATAAAATAATGTTGAAAGTTATCATTAGCCATTGCCAAAACAGTGAAGTAAACTTTAAGTATTTTAACCTTATTACTTCTAACCATTTATATTATAACTATTCAGTATTTTACTTCTATCTTTCTTAACACAACAAATTAGACATTATTTTTATTGCTTTGTATAGCCAATGTTGTATATTTAAACTTACCTATAATTTTATATTTTTTTTGTTTATTATATCTTCTTACATCAGACCTTCTTTCTGGGATCATACACACACACACACACACACACACACATATGTGTGTGCATATATGTATGTGTGCATATATGTGTGTGTATATGTGTGTGTGTATATATATACACACACACATATGTACACACATACATATATATGTATATATATATATATTTAAAGTATATCCTTTACAAATATTTTTAGGGAGAGTATATTGATAGTAAACACTCACATTTTTGTTAGACAGAAAATATCTTTATTTTTGTTTTTGAAAGATTGTTTTGCTGTGAATATTTTTCCAGTTTGACAATATATTTTTCTCTCTACACTTCAAAGATAGTTTTCAACTGTCTACTGGATTTCATTGTCACTGTAGAGAAGTCAGCTTAATATTTAATGCTTGTTTTTTTGAAGGTTAATATTTTCTTCCTGGGTATTTGATTCTATATATCTACCTTGATAATTTTTTTTTTCTTTAACAGATATTATGTTAGAATTTTTTGGGCTTTATGATTTTTGGGCTCAATACTTTTCATCTATCCCAGAGATTCTTAAGGATTATTCTTTTCCCTATTCCTCTATTATCTCTTTTCTGGACCTTTAATAAAATGTATTAAAAACCTGTTTTTTATCTTGTGGCTCTTTTAACCTTTGTTTATTATTTTCTTCTATTTAATGTCTACATTGTATATTATTTTTTTGGACTTACCGCCAATTCAACAATTTTCTCTTTAGTTATGGCTAATTTGATATATTAGCCACCTTTAAGTTTCTAATTTAAATTATTATATTTCATTTTATAAGTTTTATTTGTGTAGTTTTCAAATCTATCTCGTCACATTTCATAGTCAATCCTACTTATACTTCTCTTGATGACCACCCTTATGTTTTAAAATATACTAAGTGTATTTAGTTTATATCTGAGTTTCACATTTTTATAGACACAGTGAGTCCAATTCTACTCTTTGTTCTTTCTGCTGACTCTTGTAAAAGGTTGTTATTTCATGCATTTTGTATTATGATCTTTTATTATGATTCATGTTTTTGGCATTTTATCTGTGAGAATTCTTTGAGTAATGGTTTCCAAATGTACTTTTCCAGAGATAATACACACTTATATTTGCCTAGGGGTTCCACTGACCCAGTATCACTTTAAACAAAATCTTGGCTTGATCATTTTCAGGTCCAAAATGTATCTATTTTGGCCCTCATTCATTTACAAACTGTCTTGGGGTCAAGGTTTCTCAGAGGTGACTGGTCCCTCCAACTAAAGCAGAGACAATCAATATTCCTTTCTCTCTTTATGGGGTGAAATATATTCTAGCTATTCTTTCACTGAGTGTTTTGTCTTATAGAATCTAGAGCTTATACAGGGACTTTGGATCATACCTCCTTTATCTCATAGACACTACATTTGTCTTTTATTTCTTACATGCAGCCCAATAAACTAAAAAGTCTTGACATCCAGGGATAGGTAGATACCCCTGGAAAAATCCATCAACTTTACAACTACCTATCTCTTGGTATTAATATTTTCTGATCAATTTTAGCTTCTAAGAACCTCCCCGCACAGGCACATGCACACCAGGATATGTATTTAAAAAGATATCATTTATACTTTATTCAGCTTTTAAAAGGTTTATATCAGAAGAGTTTTAAAGTATATGTTGTCTGTTATATCTTAAAAATAGAAGTTTTTTGTTTGTGATTTTAATTGCAAATGTTAGTTAATACAAAGTGACCCGTTATCTTATCTCCTCCTTTATTCACATCACTTACGTTTGATTAGCCTTCTTCAAGCAATCTGAAATTCAGTTAACTAATTAAAGATGCTACACAATAAATAAGTTGCAGCTCCTTTTTGAAAAGGAATGTTTAACTTGTTTTTACATACATATCCTATGATGTAAAATTTTAAGCCATTTTCTTTTTAAATCTTAATAGAAAACTTCTCAGTGTGAGATCCATGTCTATTTTTTCCACAAAAGGGTCTATAATTATTAGCAGACTTTAAAATAAGTATGTAACCTTAAAAAAAAAAAAAAGGTTAAGACTTGCTTATCTTAGAGGAATACCAACAATGAAAAAGGTTCACATTTATAGGAAACTATGTCTGGGAAAAGGGACTGAAAAATATTCCATGAGAAACAGTATATATAGCTATATCTATCTATACATATCTGTTTGTCTAACTAGAGATTGATCTGCCTGTTTACACAGAATCCCCCTCCCCTCACACACATACTCATATATGCATGCACATGCTACTCTGCTAAAAGGCTTAATAGTAAATGAGAATAGGAATTGTGGGGATCGATAATAAATTTGTTTTGATTTATGTGTATTTTTCTACTCCAAGTTTAAGGATAATCAACTAATATTCACTGAGATACAAACCAGCCATTGCTGAGAAAACCCAGACAGGAGTCCTGTCTAATATGGGTAATTCTGTTATATTAACGTGGGTAGTTATGTTACCCACCTTGACCTCCCTGCCAGACTTGTCTCCAAGTGATTCTACTGTTTCCATAAATCACATCTTCCTTCCAATGACAGAAACATTTCTGAAATTCAAAAGAATGTGATAGGGCTTTGAAAAAATTTCCAAGAGAGCTCTAAAATATTTTGAGCAGAGGCAGCTGCACGAGAATCTGTGTTGTCTAGTCATTGCTGGGCAGGAAGAAATCCTCATTTGCGGGGATGAGTGCCAGTGGCTTCATGAGTCTGAATATTTTATAGCCACCTTATTCCTGTATATCTCAAAAATCATGTATGACTAGAGAATGGTCAACAAAGTAACTCTGAGTGAGGCTCTGAAGAAGGACCTTTGAATGTTAGTCTATGAATGTGTCTCTGGGATAAAGGGACACAGTGACATCTTGAGGGGCAACATCCATTGGGAAAAAATATTTGGTTATGCACACTAGAAGAAGCAATATCACTTTACAATTACTCCTTGGATACTCTGTGGTGTAATGTATATTTTTCTTCCTCCTTTTAAAACCAAAAGCCTAGAAATTGCCTGTTCTTTTCCTCTGGCAACAAAGCTCTAATGGAGTATTGCATACTCTAGTTTTCTGCTCCAAATATTGTTTTTAAAACAGAAAGTCTTATGTTAGCTTCCCCTGCAGGATCTCTCCGGCTGTCATTATAAACCTGCAAAGAAATCATGGTTCTTATGACAACGTGGCTGGTTAAAGGCTGAACACTGAAAATGTACAATGGAGAATCCATAGTCCTAAAAGCTGATTAAAAGTAACCCTGCAGATACTAAATGGTGGATTACAGAGTGATTACTGACAAATTGACAGACCGGCACCTAGATATTGTAAAAACAAAACAATTGTACTGTAGATTTAAATTAAGACTATTTAGGAGAAAAAAAAAGAAACGTCATATAAGTAACTGTGGCCCTGTGTGAGATTCATACAAAATAAATACGACTGTGCTCCTTGATGGATTCCACAGCTTAAAATAGTCAACATTAATAAGCGCATTAAGCCAGAATTATTATTATTACTGTTTATTATTACATGTGGGTTGTCTGGGCCACTTAAAAGAGAGATAGCAGAATAGCATAGCTCTAGAGAAGTCAAATATGGATAATGTGAGATTCTAAAATAATTACAAGTTATTCAAAAATGAAAGCAATAGAACCTAATGTTTATCTCGGAGGCACTGAGAGTTCTCTGAAAACTGACCAAGAACTGAGCCTTACATGTAAACTTTAAATCACTGCAGAGTACATTAGCAATGTGAATAACAATAATTAGTGATGTAATAACCGTCATGCGCCCACTATGTGTCAGGTACTATTAGAGCAAAGTATTTTAGATGTATGATTTCACTTAATCCACATCACACCCTTAGTATGTATAATCTTAACCCTAACAACACCAGCTTATCATTGTATGTCATTTTGTAGTTATATCATACACGCTCATGTGATTCTGTACCTTTTATGACAGGCAGGGCAGAAACAATCACCTTTTTTGACAAATGACAAAACTGAAATTCGGAAAAGATGGGTCACTTCTGCAAAGACAGACAACAAACAGGGATTTACTGTCATGGTCCTTCCTGTAGTTCCACACCATCATTGGAAAAAGGGTAAAAAGTGGGGATTCCTTAACTAGGCTGATGGCTTAGAGTTGTCATCATCCTTGGAAGAAGCCACTCAAACTGGTGTGGGCTGATGGCCATTCCCGGTGTTATTTGTCCTACAGTGTGAGGGATTAAAATTAGATGCGCAAACCTGCTCTGACCAGAAGGGCTGTGGTGCAGTGGTGAAGAGCACGAACTCTGGAACCAGGATGGCTTGGGACAAATCCTGGTTCTATTCCCTGTGAACTCTACGTCCTTGGAAATCTACCACATCTCTCTGGGCCTCATTCCTCTGATCTGTGTAATGGGGATAATAGTAGTATCTATTTATGAGGGCTGGTGGGTGGAAAAATGAGATTATACCTGTAAAACAGTTAGAATAGCACCTAACACTTACAAAGCCCTTAATGCTTACTTAAAAAGTACAATTTTAAAAATTATTTCATTTTTTAAAATGTTGTTTTGATATGCATGAAAACATCCAATCCTATAATTCTATGAACTAAAATGGTTCCCTTCATGGTCTCCCTCTTGTCATTTTCAGTGTTCCTAACTGGGATTTATTTGACAGGCCTGGCTCCCACCCAGTAAGTTCCCTACAAGACTGAGGGTCCATAGGAAATATCAGACAAGGGTTTTCAGGAACTCATGAGAGGGCTCACATACTGCAGTTACAACTACAGTTGTGGCTGAAATTAAGCCATCCTGTGACCTTGGCCCAATCTCTTATTTGCTCAAGATCTTGGTGTAGAAACCAGGTGCAGGCACACAGGTGCCTCAGGCCATGAACTGGGTTTGCAGAGGAAAATGGGTGGTGGAGCCCCTATCTCCTCACTAAAGCTTGGGGTGCCCCCACGATGCCACACTCACTTCCAAAGCCTTTAAAAGTAGACTTCATAAGCCAGCAGGGAATAATATGACCTATTGGGAACAGGAATAAAAAAATACAAAGAATCAAATATTCAGCTATATGGGAAATACATAAAATATAGCACTTTTGGTCTCTATAATTATCTATATAGGTGACAATTTATTTTATTGCTCACCAGATTTATTTTACCAGTATAGATACAATCAAAAAGTTGCATTGTTGTTTTAATATGCTTTTCAACAATGTGTGGCAAACTCAGAAGAGTTGATGAAAAGGCAAAAAAAAAAAAAAGCAAGGGAAATTGGAGCCATGAATAAAGAAAAAAAAAAAGGCTCTAGGCAATGAATACCCTAAATGATATAATAATCACAGAATTATCCAAATTAGATGTGGAAGGATGGAGCTTGGACTCCAGCCCCCTGAGGCGACTGCTCTAGAAAGCCAAGGTGTGCAGATCCTCCAGCCGGCGTCCCCTGCCTCCCTAGGCCAGCTCTGTGCCATATGCTTGCTTCCTAGGCTTTTTGCTTTTATGCATTTCAATGATGCTACCATTTTCCTCACCCAACTTGTATATTTTACACCTGTATAGGAGAATGTTATTGGAAGTGTCATTTATTCCAGAGCTGTGAAACTGCAAATGGCGATTCCCTCTACCAGGAACTTTAGTTCACACAATCAAGCAATTGAAAGGCTTTTACTACTTTCAACTCCACCCCATCTTTCCCAAACTTCCGCTTTATGGGGAGCTTTTTTTATGCTTCCTACAATAAGCCCGCTCTGAATGTAAATGCACATTTCCGATGTATATGGCACTTTCAAACAGTGTGAATAGAAAATCTTGGAAAGATGCTACAGTGAAGCAACTGCAGACGTAATACCCTGTTGTTTTTATTGCTAATTAGAAAGAAAACACAAGTTCGACCTTATTGCAGGCTAATCAGCTATTAAAACTAAGTGCTTCTTTGAAGAAAAATGAAATCTGGTTGCTTCCTTTAGCTGTAAGAAAAGGTAAAAAAAAGCAACCAAGAGGGAGCATGTGCTTTAAACTTCTTTCCTTATTCTCTGTGCTGATGCAAATTCACTTAATGGTACTGATGTAAAATGTAAACATGGGCAAGGCAGTCAGTAGTCTCAGGGCAAAGGTATGGCTGCCATAGTAATCCCTGGATGCTCTTCTCTTGCAAAGTCCTGTTATTGTCAGAAAGATGAATTCTAAAACAACTCTATATTGTGCAATCTGCAGATTTTATTGACAAAGGTGTCAAGTTCTGCAGAACTGAAAGTTGTTTCCCTTGTCACGAGATAAATAAGCAGGTTTGCTTGAGCTCCCAGCTTTATTCAATTTGCTTAGATACAAGGTGACTGTAAGCATTGATTCCATGTAAGACTAGATATAGATTTTTTAAGGGAGGCACATGTCCTGGGAGTTAGAGTCACCTCCTGAAGCCAGCGGCTTTGCAGTTTGGCTCACAGATCCAGAGAGAGAGAGAGGGACGGAGGGAGGGAGGGAGAGAGAGAGAGAGAGAGAGAGAGAGTGAGAGAGAGAGAGAGAGAGAGAGAGAGAGAGAGAGAGAGAGAGAGAGAGAAGCCACTGGAACCTGAGAGATTATGGTGACACTGGGGACAAGTGGGCTGGCCAGTTTTATTGCTCTGCCTTGGGGATTCACAGTATGTTACATCTGGATGAGAGACTTAAAGATCACCCAAACAATGGTTCTCAAACTTGAGTGTATGTCAGCATCTCGGGGTTTGTTAAAACACAGGTCCCTGGTCCCCAGCCCCAGAAGTGCTGATTCGGCAGATCTGATATGAGGCCTGAGAATTTGCATTTCAAACAAATTCTCAAGTGTGGCTCATGCTATTGGTCTGGGGACTACTGATCTAGCATAACCCTCTCATTTTACAGGTAAGGGAGATGCAGGGAGAAATATTGATTTGTAGAGGCTGAACCTACACAGGCCTAGAAAACCAGTGTTTCCCACTTTCACATCCAGGGTCCTTGCTGTTTTACTAGAACCATGCTTTGTAGCCTTTCTACCTGCTGCCTATAAACATAATCATAATCTAGAGATGAAGAAGTTGTTTCTTAAACTGGCAACAAGAGTGGAGTGCTTCTCTTCTTGCTGAAAGCTCCTGTGGGCTCATTCTAGGTAAGCTGCCTCCATGTTTGACAAAAGGAAAAGGCTTGGAGATTCCTTTCTACGCTCCTGCTTGTCTGAGAAGACAAGAGACCTGAGAGGCTTAGGGCTGTTTATAAATGGACTTGTCTTACACAGTAAGTAGTGAGTTTCTGGAGACTAAAACTTTTTCTTAGCAGAGGAATGTGGCAGAAGGTATTTGCAAATCAGAGAAGCTATTTGGGGTTGGGTGACCTCTAAGGTCCTTCTTAACTTTGAGAATCTATGAAATTAGCTCTTTTAATACATATTGTAGTAAAATTTCCTCATTTCAACCTTACTAAGCCATAGTTTGTAATGAGATGAAAGTTGTAATTGAATAATGCTGAACCCTGAATGATTTACTGTGCAAACTACTATTTCCTGAGTCTTATTTTAGCAATTAGTTTTAAAAATACCTGTCCTGACATAAGTATTAAAACACAACCAGTCAGTCTGCATCCTACTTCCTAGAACCTACACTCTCCATCTTGGAATCTGCTTTATCCTCTTCGCAGCAATTATTGACATCTTATTATATAAGCAATCGCCTTGCTTATTGTCTGGGCCCATTGAGATCAGAATGTAAGCTCTGTGAGAACAAAACGCTGCCTCTCTTGGCCACTGCTCTAACCACAGTGCTCTTGTAGTATCGGGCACAGAGTGGCAAGTGATCAGCATTTGCTCCATGAATGAACTCTGAAGGTCTTTCACCTCCAAATTAACATCTACAGAGCTTTACAGAAATGTGAATTTAGTAACTCGAAGGAACTGCTGCATTTATTAATCTAGTAAAGGAAGAACATGAATGGAGAAATAAGACTGTCACGCATCTCTTTCCTGCCAGACAGTAGATGTACAATAGATGGTGTTAAGAAAAATTAAGGAATATTAAATTACATCAAATGAGTTTTCTTGAATCTAAACCATGTTTTGTTTCTCTCAGAGCCTCTTTATAAGAGAGGCATCCGTGATTTTGTATCAGTGTGCATCATTTGTTAGCACTTGGAGTCTGGAACACTTTCTTTTCAAATTTTTATAGGAAAATCACCAGCTCTATCATTATGGTTCAAAATATCAGATCTGTTCAACACAAAAAAACATCATGCTGCTATACATAGTGGAATCATATAGCTTTGTGATCATCTCCATGGACCAAACTTTACTAAATCGTTATTGAAAGTATGGATGATAATTCTATTCAGAAATTTTCACTTACTACCATTTTGTTTCAAGATTGTGGATTGAGCTACAAGCTGAGGAGAACTTCTAATGGACACTGCCAACAGTACGCTGAATTTGATTTAAGTAAGGCAGCTCCTTTGAAGTTATCCTAGAACAAAGAGCCAGAGAAATATGAAAGGCTTAGGAATAAAGCTAAAAACAAGCAGTTTCCAGGAATACAGTTCCAAGCAGAAGAATACCGAACAGGCTGGAGTTGACCTCTCAGATGGAGATGGGAAAGCAAATTGAGATTTGTGTTGGGTCTGTTAAGGGCCAGAATGCCCAAGCAGGTCATTTCTGGAGTTGTTAAGGTGGGATTCAACCAGACGGCAACCCAGGCCTGCTCTGTGCTCAAGTTCCAGACCAGGACACCAGAGGGGAGAGGAAAAGGCCACCTGGGTGCGGGGCTGATAGGCACTCTAATAAAAAAATCATGGAACATGTGAATTGTTCAAATCAGCAACGTTGTAGAGGAGAAAAAGCACCAAATCTGAAGTCAGACAGATTTAGGTTCAAGTTAAGTTTCAGCCACTTACACACATGATCTTAGACAAATTATTCATTTCTGGAGGCTCAAAATCCTTACCTTTAAAATTGGAATAGTTTCGGGGTATGTGATGTACAACATGGTGACTGTTTTTAAAAATACTGTATTGTACATTTGAAAGTTGCTATGAGAGTAGATCTTAAAAGTTCTCATTGGAAAAGCTGTAACTATGCGAGATCATGGATGTTAACTAAACTTATTGTGGTAATCATTTTACAGTATATACATATATCGAATCGTTATGTTGTACACCTTGACCAAATACAAAGATATGTCTCAATTACATCTCAATAAAACCAGAAAAAAATTGAGATAATAGTGCCTATTATCCCGAGATCTGGGATAGATAAAGGTTATAAAAAATTTCAAATAATGCTGCATCCTGGAGCTTTAAACACATGTTAGCCGGCGGCTCTGTCTCACTGAGTGCCACAGTGGGCAGGCACATCCTGCCACTGTGACAGGGACTAAAAGAGGATTGTTTAAACATTCATCTCCACACCCGCCTACAAAGATTTACTATGCTCACTGTTGTCCACTTTGTTAAGAATGACAGCAAGACACCTTTCTATTCTGACACTGAATAATAGCCCTCCTTTGAAATTTTGTCTCATCTGTTAAATGGGGCTAATCATATTTAGCCCGCCCACCTCAGGGGGACATTGTGAAGAGCATAGCAGATAGAGGAGGTGAAAGGTGCTACGAGGAGTATAAGAACTGGGCGGTATTATGCTATTAAGATTAGATTCCTAATATTCATCCTTCTGGGCTTTGGTATTTTTGGGCTTCCTGATTATTATCACTACAAGATGTAAGATAAAATGACATTATTTCCTCTGTAGAGGCAGACGCCTTATTATAAAGCCTATCTTTTGGCCTTTTTCTTGTCTGCTTTGCAGTGGGAACAGAAAAGAAGCTGGCTTGCAATAAATGTGATGCAATGCCTCTTGAAACCAGGACCTCTGAGGGTGAAGTTTGTATTGACACTCTTAAAATACGAGCCTGTCTCAGTGTTTTATGTCATCAATTGTGACTGTCAGTTTCCTTTGCAAGGAAGGGAATAATGGAACTCATTTTCCCCTTGCTCTTTCCAAACTGCTGGCCCAAGGGCTGGGTGCAGTCCTGTCTCTGGTGGGAAGAGGGGTCTGTTTTAGGAATATGGAAAGTTTTATGATGCTGTGTACTTAATCTCAGACTCAAGAACTGGGAGAGAGGAAATGGCCCTCCAGATGAAGGGTATACCACGCCACTGAACCTTTTGATACTTGAAGACTGTTTCTCTGGAACCCAGGGAAGATTTTACCAATTCACCAGCACTTCTTATTTGCAGTGTTAATGAATAGCTTTCTGGGACAGTCTCCTCTTAGCCTTAGCTGGGTAGGCACTGGGCTAAAGCTTCAGGGACACTAGCGTTTATAAGCCTGATTGGCCTCTGAATTGTGCTTGGCTGCCCTAAGATCTTCCCCAGGTTATAGAATCTTTTGGGGAAGCAAGGTTTAAAGTTCTACCAGGGAACCATAAAAAGCACAGTGGATCTACTAATAAATCAGAAGACAATTAAGGTTAAAAAGTCAATGTTCAGGAAACATCAAGGATCTCAATTAAATCAACATATCAGGGTAATTCAAAGGCTAGTGCCTGGAAGGCATCATTTTATTCACAATCCAATTCATCTATCAAGCAGCATTTCCCCACTCGTGGGCCCTTGTACTACAGAATGATCTGGGACATTTGCCAGCTACAGCCCGTTTTTCTGGCTGGTGCTCATTCTTGATTGAACATTGGCCAGGGTTTATAACCAAACTAGATTAAGCTTATCTGCCACCCCACCCTTCTTTGCTCCTTACTTTTCCTTTCTCTTTCCATAGAATATCAGTTGTGCACACACACTTCCTCTATTTCTTTTTCTTTATCTATCCAAAATAGACAAGAACACATCCAAAAGATATTTCCTTGGGCTCTTTCTACCTGAGATCAGAAAGAACATACAAACAGTACACCTTCTTTTCCTTTCTTGCGCATCCTTCAGGGAACAATTTTAGAAATAGTTTACTTGATGACTACAGGAAGCCTTTCAATGCCCTGGGGGTTGGTCTCATAGTGAAGGTTAGGAATTGTTTCAGGGTGAAGATAAGAGAAACCTCAGAGATAAGGAGAGTTTCCATATGTATTGGTTATTTATTACAGATTAGAAATTCTTCTTCATTCTTTATACACACCAGATTTTTAAATCCTTAAGTAAGTCCCAGAATAGACATTTCCCTCCCATCCCTTTGGTTTACTGATAAGAACACTGAGGCTCAGAGAAGTTAAGTTATATGCTATGGTCTCAGAGCTAGAAGTTAGAGATGACATACAACTCTATAACGTGAGGTTGCAGGTATGCCTGATTCCAAAGGCCATATATTTTTTTATTTTAACTTCAAGGCCTATGGGCCTCAGAATAACAACAAAAGCAAAATAAATACATAAATACTTTTTGAGTACTTCCCATATGTTAGGCTCTGTTTTTAGCATCTTATATGAAATCACTCCTTCAATCCTCGCAGTACATCTCTGATGTAGTATATCATTATTCATATATTACAGATGTAACAGACAGGAGATGACGCACAGAGAAGTAAATGACTCATCCAGATCACCCAGCTAATGAGGGACAGAGCTGGGGTTCAAATGTAAACGATTTGATGCGAGTGCCTCTAACAACTAATCATAACGCTGATCAATAAATTATTTCTCTACTGTCCTGAATGTATACCTTAGTCCTGCAGATCTGTACCTGTCTCACCATTTTAAGGCCACAAAACCTGAAGGCTCAGTCATATTCTTCTGGACATGTTCTAGTGCCCAGACTAGGCACAGGAGCCAGGTAGAGGCCAGATTACTTCCCAATAGCCTGGCTTTCTGGAGTTTACACCACATTGCTAACATTTTTTTCAATACAGGCTTTTTCTTTTGTGGTTTAATTATTTACTCACTCAGGTTCATTTGCTTTGGAGCTTCTTGAATGTCAGAGCTTCAGATCTCAAATGTAAGCCAAGCTTTGGCCTTTGCAATAGCCCAAGGTTAATGCGGACTGCAAACAAGGGGCGTCTGAACCCCCTGCTGCTGTCGGTCTGCTTTTCCTGCACCTGCTTCCTGCTCTGGCACATTTTCTGGGTCTTGTGTGAACAGGACCTTGATGCCCCATGGGGCTCTGGTGTATATGCACGTATGAACACAAACGAACACACACTCCTTCCCCAAAGCTTGTCTCACTGCTGACTGAATACACACACCCAGCCTACTGAAGGGATTCTGGGAGTAATTCCTGAAGGCAGGGGAAAGTAGGAAGAGCCAGGTCTGGTATCAGGAGACCTGTGTTCTAGTCTTAGCTTGGCCCTTACCGCCTGATCTCAGCTAGGACATAACCCTCAGAGCCACTTTTAATTTTAGGGGATTAAACGAGATTAGTATTTCCCAAACCATCTTCTGTAGAATGTTAGTATTCCTGTGGACTTGGAATAATGAGTGGTTCAGTCACGTAAGTTGGGAAAAAGTGACTTTTTCACTAGGGATGGAAATGCTTTGTTGTAGATAATCATATATTTTTATTTTGATGGTTAATAAACTTATTCAATAATCAAACACTTTTGTCATAGAACACCTATGGACAATGCCAGGAATTACTTTTAAGATATCAAGCGTTCTCAAGCATGGTATCTTCCACATTCAAACTTAGGAACTTAATAATTACTGAGTATGTTTGTTAAATGACTGGATTGCTAACATGAGAAAAACGGTAAATGGTATCTAAAAGTGAATTTATTTTTGTGTAAGGCAATCAACAGACAGGAGTGTAGAAGTGAAGTCCAGAATCCGTCTCTATGGCAAATGGTGAAGAAATGGTCCCCACAGCTGAGGTGCCGACAGTGTCCAGCATCTGACAGAACTGAAGATGTGTTTATTATATCATAGC
The DNA here is from genome assembly GCA_028627145.1 of Eidolon dupreanum. Taxonomy (NCBI): domain Eukaryota; kingdom Metazoa; phylum Chordata; class Mammalia; order Chiroptera; family Pteropodidae; genus Eidolon; species Eidolon dupreanum. The sequence goes on along the minus strand of CM053504.1, from coordinate 69,970,355 downwards.
CCTGGCTTCTCAATGATTACTTTCTTTTTTAGTGCAGAAGGGCTCTTAAGGTCAGAGAAGTTCAACTATCTGAATAAAAGATAGCTTCTTTCCTTGGGCCTAAAGATTTCCAACCCCATCTCTGTCCCTCTTACTGATCTTAATATGCCTTGAGGCACTGATAACAGGGCCACACAGAAATTAATAAACAGGTACTGGAGAAAATCAGATCTTAAAAAGTACCTTTGTGAAGTTCACAAAAGGGCAAACAGGTAGTTAATCCAATTTTTAAAAAGAGACACTCATGGTGGGCTAATTTAGTATTTCTGTTTAAGATTATGTGTTTCATTGCTTTTCCCTATGAAGAATATTTTATATTTGGAAAGTAAAATCTGTCAAAGGTCTGTATTATTTAGGTAAAACTGGTCTGCTCTTGACTTGTCTTGCTCTTAATTGTGACAGTTTGGGATAGTCTCATTTTATTTTAAAAAGATTAGGTACTACCCTTCTCTTCTATGTATTTGCCATTTGGTTGGTTTTTGTTTTATCTGGCTTTTGTAGACCTAATCACCTCATCTGGGCTGTGCTCATGAGGTCACATCGGTCATCTGGAGAGGGCTACCAGATCGGAATCAGCAGAGAACCTCTATGGACCTAAGTTTAAATCCTCAAAGCCTTTTACGTAGTGAAAGGACCATGGTACACCAGGTGAACAGTCCTGGAAAATCATCCCTCCCCACACAGTTCTGGAGTCCTATAGTTCTTGACCACAGATAGTTTGAAAAGTCTGCTCCAAGGTATAGCCCTGAGAATACCAGTAACCCCACCGTCTACCACCTGACAACTTAAAATATTTGAGTGGCATTTCAAGTACAGGGTCAACAGTCAAAACCCCTCTGCCTTATGAAGTAGCCCATCCTCTTCGTCTGCCTCTGGCCAAACCCCACATCTCAACCCATGGGCAGCCCTCCCCCATCATCCTTCTGTCCCTAACAGATTTGGCTGTGTCATAGATCCAGTCATTATTCTCACTGCTGCCAATGATGTCAACTGTTCTTTCTTACCCAGTAACCAGCCCTTCACAGCTTCATTCAAATTCTGCCTTTTTTGGCCCTCCAGGGCGTACTGACTACTCTCTTCATTTGCTCCCACTAGAACTGGGCACACACCATTTTGGCACCAAAGGCATCTTAATACCCTTCTCTCTCTCCATTTACATCTCTTCCTCTCTCCTCTCTCTTAGAATGGCAGTCTATGGAGAGCAGGGACTGGGTCGTATGGGTTATTGCTTACTGGAGTCCTTTACACAAAGTTGGTAGACGCTTAAGACCTATTTGTTTAGAAACAATCATACTCATTGAAACTATATGTGTTGGAAACCAACTGGAATCCCTGGATACAAAATATGTAATAAAGGTTGGTATACCATAGGTATATAATATATATTTAATACTAATAATAATTGTAATCACCAATTTTTATTCCGTGTTTCCAATGAGTCAGACATTATGTTACAATCTTATAAGCAAACATATCCTATGAGTTAAAAACTATTATACCTATTTTGACTTGACAAATCAGAGGTGGATATTGCTGAAATCTCTTGCCCAAGGCCTCCCAGCCTCTGACTCTGTGGTCAGCCTCTATCTTTTCTTAGTTCTCTTCAATGATAGCTCACTGCTCTATCAGAAGGTGTTCATCACTTTTTGGCCAGGTTCCTAAGTAAATCCTTGGGGGCTGCTCCCTGAGGAAGTGAGATGTGTTCTCAGCTTAAGGGGTGGGTGATGATCAAAGGAGAGAATGCAAATAAATGTGTTTTGCAAAATATAATTCACCATCCTAAAGTGTGCTAAATAACCAGATATGGAGATTTCACATTCTTTGACTCAAAGGCAGCAGCAAATTCAGGGTACTGCTTGCCTATTTGACTTTGAGTAAACATTACTTGGGATTTCTCCAGGTGCAGCTTCACCTGAGGCCACACTGATCTGCCTGGTGCAAGAAAGCCCAAAGTGAGTATTGTGGAGGCAGAACCAGGAGGCCAGCTACAAACAGAAGAGGAGGAAGTGCAAGGCTGTGGTGGGGTTACCTTCAAAGTAATTTCACTTTTTCCAAACAATCGGGAGGATGTTTTGAGGGGTTGGGTAAAACTTCCTCTGGGCACAGAGCTGTTCAATCACAGCTTCACAGAGTAGGCACTTGGTGAAGGAGGGACAAATGGGATTTCACAAATAAAGGCAAACACAAGCCCAGCCAGCTAAGTGTATGCCTGCTTTCCTGGGGGACCGCCTCTCTAGCATGCAGCCAGCAGAAATGAGGCCAAAAGACCCAACCTAAAGTCCATACTTTATTTGAATTAAAAAAGCGTCTAAATGTTGAGATTTATAACTTCACAGGAAAAGTTTGAGAGGAGGGAAAATAGCCTAAAAGAACATTCTGTGTAGCATTATGATGCTGCCAACAGTTTGTGGGTTGGACAGGGCACTGCGTTCCTAAAGATTAGACATAACTGAGGGTTTCTTCTTCTTCTCTTTTAATAGCAAGGAATACAAATCCTCCCCTCATGTTAGAGTCTCAATTCTTTAGGCTTTCGGTACAATTTTCCCCATTCAGGAGTAACATTTAACGAAAGGGAAATCAGAAAAACTGTAACTTTTCTTTTTCTTGAAACCAAAGAATTTAAAGATATCAAGTTTAGCTTTTTAATTTAATTTCTGAACTTTCTATTTTTTTTTAATGAGAAAAAGAATTTTAGTGGATATAAAGAGAAAGCACATGTTTTTGTGATTACTAGAATTTTGGTGGTTGGTATTTTATGAAAATGCCACAGAGCTGTACTATGAGGAACAGCAAGCTTACAGAGTGAAGCACCGCCCCCCTGACCCCCACCAAAGAAAATGTCAGCAAGAAATCCAAGCGAGGGAGTTATTTTCCTTTTTACATGGAATAAAACACAGATTCTGAACTGTGAAAAGAAATCAAGAGTGAGAAATGTTTTGCTTTAATATACGTTCTGAGCCACCTCCTCCTAGCCTGCAAGCCCGGATTATAAACTGAGGTTTTGGTGGCTGGTTAGCTCACTGGGGCACTCTCAGAGAGCAAGTCATTATGACTCAATCACTCAGGCAGGGATTAGAGGAAAAGCCGCCACTGCCTACCCTTGAAGAAAGGGTTTGTTAAGCCATCTGGACTTACAACAGCACTGCAAGATGCTCTGGAACTACTTAAACGATCAACGTAAGTAATATCACACCATACTAATCTGCAGAAGGGCACAGTGACCACCATGCCATTTCTTTAATCCTAATAGTCCCCTCTTGCTGGGAGCACCCAATGGGAACCTACCACTTGACAGTCAAAGCTTTCTGATAGGGACACCCCTTACCTAGGTTGACCTCCTCCCTGGTCCTCCACATGGACTTGTCATTCAAGTCAAGGGGGTCGTGCCCAAAATTCATCTTTTTTTCTCCCAAAACTTATCACATTTTGTTATTATTTATTTTATTTTTTTATCCTTGTTTGCATCAATTGGTAGACAGTAAACATTCCATGAAAGCAAAAGCTCTGTCTTATTCATCGTCTTCTCACTGAATAAATATTGTATTTTCTCAAAGAACACTATATATATATCTATATCGATATGGATATAGATATCGATATCGATATAGATATAGATAGATATAAATATTTGTTCTCAAGCTGTTTCCTTCCACACCCCATTTATGTAAATATAACCAATTCAAAGCCCAGGTATGATACCACCTCCTTCATGAAGCATTCCCTATGCCACTTCGGTCTAAAAATGAACTGCCCTGTCCCTCTTGAGTTCTTTACCTTCCAGTTTAGCAATTTGTGGTTCAGTAATTGACTCTTTTTTTTTTTTACTGCATTTTCAAAATTTTTCATGAGGTATACGTTTACCTACAAGGAGAAACCTACAAAGAACATAGGTAGTCAGTCATGAAGACAATGTTAGCATCTTCTCCTCTGAAGGGTGCTCTGGGAGAAAGTAAGACCACATACAAAGGTCAGTGGGGATGGAAGCATGTGTTATCTGTGTTCGGGAAACAGTAAGAAGTCCCAGAGAGAGGAGTGTCCAGGAGTCAGAGAGATGAGGAACAAGAGAAAGTCAGGGAGAGCTGACCCTCTGCTGCTAGAGGGATCACATGGGAAGCATGAGAGGAAACAGGCAGCCTCTAGAAGCCAAGACCAGCCCCTGGCTAATAGCCAGCAGCACCTGAGTCCTAAAAGCCCAAGGAACTGAATGGTTCCGCAACATGAAAGAGCTTGGAAGCTGATCTCTCTCTAGAAGCTCCAGTAAGGAATGTAACCCTACCCACACCTTGATTTCAGCCTCCTGAGACCCTAAGCAGAGGAGCCCCCTGGACCTCTGACTTTCTGTGAGATAATAAATTTGTGTTGTTTCAAGTTGTTAAATTTGTGATAAATTGTTACAGTAGCAATAAAAAGTAAATATAAATTTTGTTATTTCTCTTATCACTGCATTTTTATGACTGGGGTCAGTAGATAAGCTGGTCTATAATAGGTGCTCCTGAATAGCGTTAGCAAACTCACACTGTGACAAACCAAATGCCAGATGACTGAAATTGCTGCCCTTTTCAGGAGAACTTCCAAGTCCTGCAGATGATGCCTACACAGTGAACTTTCAGTTATCTTTGGGGACAATGAGTGTATCTGGTTACTTATCCATCATAACTGTACAGTCCTAACACCTTATCTTTGTCATCGAATATAACTGTGGTCCAGCTGATGCCTGCCCTTCTGTGTGTGTATGTGTTTGTTCAGAGTAGGACTTAACCTCACCCTGCTAAGAGCATAATTGGGAAGGAAAGCCTGCTGCCTAAAGGAAATTTCTATGGCAATCTGCTGTTTTGTATTTTCCATGCTTGAATATATGATCCAAAATGGAAGTGAAAGAGAATGAATGTTATTAACGACTGGATGGTGAGTAGTGTGCTGATATTCTTGGGTCTATTTTACTTTTATTTGGCTCTTGTAAAACTCTGCCAGGTAAGTATTACTAGCCTCCTTTTTCAGATGAGGAAAAGGAAGATCAAAGAAGCTAAGTTGCCCAAAGTCACATAACTAGTAATTGGGGGATGTAGCATTCAAATCTACATCTGGGAGACTTTAATTTATGTTTTTTGTTTTTTTTTTTTTTGTTTTTCTTTTTTTGTTTGTTTTTTTTTTTGCCTTCTAGGCTGCCTTAGAAGTTGCTGAATTAATTTTTAAGCCAGGGCTTCTCAAAGCACATGCCAGGAACCCTGGTGGTCTGTGATGCTCACTCAGGCTGATCAATCGGTCCCTCAGTAAGAGCTGTGTTCAGCACCACCTTAACATCGTATAAGCTCCAAAAAGAGGATGGCATGATACTGACCTCCTATGACTCAAAGTTTATCTGAGTGAGTCGAGACTTCTCACCTGAAATAGAGATAAACACTACAAGGCCACATACAAGTAAGCACAGAAATGAAAGTGAACCTATTAGAGTTATATCGGAGAAGCAGGAGATGCTAGAATGGTTAAGGAAATAAGTAGGTAAGATTTGGGAGACAGATGGGGAAGAAGAGGTATGTGAAGGAGGTTTTGTGGTGACTGGAGGGTCATATGTTAGGCTAATTATGGCATTTTCTATAGGAAAAAGAGATTTAGCAGAACTTATAGCAAGGAAAGAAGCTGAAAATGATTAGAAAATGAGGTGAGATTGTGAGGGTAGATCACGGAGAGTCTTTTAAGCCAAATAAAGAACTTTGTACTCAGTGCAATAGGAACTGGTATTTCTACATGTGGCATCAATTATTCATTTACCTGTGGCTGCCTTCTTAGGTGTTCCATGAAAAACTACTCCATTCTTCTTTTCTCATCAATAATTAAAATATTTGTTTAGTTAGAGCCGTAAGGAGATGGTACAAAGTTTTGCTCTGAGTCGATTATTGCCAAAAGGATCACCAAAATGAAAAATGAAAGAGAAAAGCATTGCTCTGGTCCAAGAAGTTCAGCCCACATGAATGAAGCATTTCTGGGGTCTGAGTGACTTCTATATGCAGGTGGAGTGACATGTTGTGTTGCGGGACTCACTTGAGGGGATCATTACTCAAAATCCTTGCCTGTAATCATGGGAAGATCCCCATAAATGAGATTCTCCTCTCTGAGACAGACCACTGGGATGGATTTTCCTGTATCATAAGTAATATCAATTGGAACTAGAAATCTAATGGAGGAAAAGTCAATGAGAAAAATCTATTTCAGCTACTTATTTGACAACATTTTATTTGCGGTGTCCCAGGAAGACTTCAGAAATTTCCCAGAAGATCTTGTCTTCTCCTTTGCCTGATGCCCTGTGCAAATGCCCAGCTCACAGCATATGTAGATGTGGACTTCCTGGTTGAAGAGGAGTGGAAGAAAAAACAAACAGGACAGCTATTTTTTGAAATGGGAACTATTGGCTTTATAACTTCATCTTAGAAACATCCACAGGTATACCAGAAAGAAAAATAAACAAGTACAAGGTAGTCCCTTGTGTCATAAACCTAAAATTAATAGCTGTCTCCTTTCCTTTAAATGCTCTTGGTATGAGTGGCGGCAACGATGACCAATTATGGCAGCCATAACTTGACTTATTCTGGGTGAGTGCGCTTGAGAAGTGGGGGTGATATTTATAATAGAGACTGGCTGCTTGCATTTTCCATTGCAGGGTGGAGTTGTGGATATTATGCTTTGGAAAACTTATTGCCCCCTCCCATGTCAGATTCTGATCTGAAAAGAAACACTCAATACTCAGTGACTCTTGGGAAAATTTTCTGGCAATCATTTTCAGCCATGACTAATTTGTCCCCTGCCTGGTAACTGTTTTGGCACTTGAATTCTTGTGGAGATCTTAAATAGGACAGTCTGGAAATCTGGATGGTTTTTATCCCCAATTGCTGCTGCATTTATTTTAAAAATATATTCCTCTGTCTGGGCAATGGTACAAAATGCAGAAGGAAGGATTATGGTGGTCAATTCTGAGAAGGCACTTGAGAGAAAATTGAAAAGACCAAGCAACCAAATTGGTGGTGGGGAGAGAGGAGAAAGAGGAGGGACAATGGGGAGAGGAGCTCAGCTTGGCTTTGTCAAAGCTTCTCCTGGGGAGGTGGGAGGGGGGGGAGGCAGAAAGGAAAGGAAGCAAGGTGAGTAGTCACCACCAGCTGGGAACCTGTGCATCTGTGTTATTATAATGGTTATTTAGTGGGGTTATGAAGTGGTTTTATTTTTTCCTTATACATGTTTTTCTAAATTTTCTTCACTAATGTGTATTTTTTTTTAGATGATAAAAGTAATATATGTTTTCCCAAATAATAATTTGCTCTATGCTATGAATGGGGAATCCATTCCTTTTTGTTGTCGTTGGGGACTCAGAAAAATTACATCTGGCATGAAAGGGGTTTGTTATTTTGTAGGAGACACACTGACACAGACTTTTAGGACACTTCTACTGAATGGTGATAAGATGTCCCTTACATAACTATAGCTGAAACATTGCCCAGTATTATGTCATATATACATTAGGCATTCGATACTTTAATTGTGTGATTAGAATAAATAAATTAAGTATATATACATATACATATACATATACATATACATATGCATATACATATGCATATACACGCATATATATATATCTATCGATATATATATATATAGATATATATATATATAGATATATATATATATAAAACTAGCAGCACAGAAAAGCATATCCTGTAAAAGAAACCTCTTTGTCTTACTGGTCGTACTCAGAATATAAGACATGAGAAACTGCTTCAGATCACAGTTCATTCAGCCCACAGCCCTGTTCCTGGTGGACGTTTAAAAGAAAATGAAGTCTCCTCTGTAATATTCACCAAACTTTTGAGCTAGAGCCCCAAACCAACAGTTTCTTTAATTACTTGTTCTACCTCATTTTTATTTTTAGCTGAAATCACTCTCAAGACGCAAGTTTATGTGCATTGACTAGTAGATGTGTAAAGTCTCTCAAATTGTGTAAAATTTTCTTTAAAAAGTAACAAAGTTTTAAATAGCTTTACTGTTTTGAGATTTGGTGAAAAACATATTCTTGTTCCCCCCGCTTCATGTCTCCTTTTTGATTGAGGCTATCCATGCGTGCTCTGGGGTCTCTGTCCTCTAGATGAGATGAAGGCTCCACACACAGAATGGGCCTCCCACCCTGGGCTTGGCTGACCCAGGCTTCAAAGAGCTCCCTTTATATAATAAACTAAATTTAGTAAAGACCAAATTGCCAATTAGCTAGTGTCTTATTCTGGTCTCCGCTATTCAACACACTGGCAAGGTTTCTTTAGGGATAATTCAGAAGCTGAGTCATCCTGTTGACCTTGTCAAAGACTTCGGAAATCTAGTAGGAAAAAAGGAGGTGCTGAGAAAAGTCAGGAAAACTTGGATCCAGCACTTTTCCTGTGCAAAACTGGTTCGGTGACTTTGGACAAAGACGTGAAACCCTCTGGGCTTTGATTTTCTTGCCTGTCAAGTGGGAGAGCAACACCTATCTGCAAACCTCAGTGGATTCTGAAGATCAAATAAAAGTCAGGAAATGTGCTTTGAGAAGCACAGGCCCTGCTCAGATGCAAAGGATGACTGGGATGTAGCCTCCGGGAAATCCTTTTATCTCTGTGTCCTCAGATTGACCATCAGCAAGGGGAGGCCCATCTTACCAATCTTCCAGCCTCTTCACTGGAGTGCAAAATCATGCAGAGGCAGCTCTACTCTGTCAGTTCCCACTCTGAGTGCCGCTTCCTTTTAATGCAACTTGCTCTGAATCGTTATGTAATTGGGCAAATACCAATATTAACTTGCTTTTACAGCATGCAACTTATTACTCTGAAAGTTATTTTATGAGTCTTTTTTTTTTCCGTTGTCGAATGGGTTTTGTTTGCAGTCATTAAGTGTGTAGACTCTCATGATTCTAATTACTTTGTGTCTGTGTATATATCCATTTCTTGTCCTCTGATAATGGAAAAATGGCCTCCATCAAAGGACAGGTGTGTTTTCTGGTAGCTCATCATTTCACCCAGCACCCAGCACGGGGCTCAACACCCTCTATGCCAAGCACCCTTGAGCATCAGCATGTCCTCCTTTCCTCTGGGATGCAGTGCCATACCCCCTGCATGGCAGCTATGCCTCTTAAAAAGCCATCCCTACTCAACTGCTACCTTCAGTCTAGACAAGTGCTTTCCTGGACCCCCACATATGCCCACCTGCACATCTTCACCCATCTCCTGCCACACTCACTCACTACACATCCACTCTCCAAGGTTCAACTTCAGAATCTTGTCTTTTGAACACTATTATCTTTTCTGATCCTAGATCCCTCTGGCTTCCATTGTTTGGCCACTGAGTTAGCATGGATTAAACTTGGTCTGCATTTATTCTCTGGTTGTTTTATGTATGTTAACTTAGTCTCCCTTTTTTCAGTGTAGTATAAGGAACTTGAGGTCAGGAGCCTTTTCCTACTTTTTCTTTTCTTCTAGTCTACCTAACTGTCTTTGGCACTGTATTATATGTTTAGTATTACTAAAGAGCTCCCAACCATTCTTGAGACTGTAAACTCTATGATCCAGCATATACATGTTATTCCACGAAATAGTAAAGACCTCTGGATAACCAAAAATTGGATTTTAGTTTATATACTTTGCACCTAGTAAACATTCAATAAAAGTTCCATTTACTAGAACTTATAACCTGGACGGTTCTTCCAGATACTCACAGTAGCTCAGCCAATGCCTATGCTACCATAGAAAGGAGCTGTCAAAAGTTTTCATACAATCATTACCAGGATCAAAAACTAAGTGCCTATGTGTCTATTGGGCAGGGAAGGAGAAGCTGGCCTGGGATCTCTTACCTCTTTAAATACTGTAATCTTTACCTTTTTTATAGATGGCCTTCATGGGAAGGCAGAATTCTGGCATTTTTCTTGTGCTCCCAGGACTGGGGGATCTTAGAGTTAAGACTTGCTGAGAATGAGTGTGTCACTTGCTATCAAGGGCTGACTACAGAAATAAAATCTCCTTAGAAACTGGAACACTATTAGAACCACAACAAAGTTTCGTTTTCTGCACCTGCAGCCCCCTTTCTCATCATCCACTTACTCAATTCTTTGCCATCTGGATTTGGCACACAGCCTATCACACCCTAACGACATGAGGCACTGAATACAGAATCTTTAACTTTTCTGTTGCCTTTAGAACCACTCATACGTTCATGGATATTTTCATCTTCCAGGAACTCTCTGCAGCTTCTGGCCTTACTGGCTACCCTATTCTTCTTAAATTCATCATTTTTTGACTCCTTGGTTCTTCTCTAACATTTGTCATTCCTTCTCTGCATTTTCCCTAATCCCCTCTTATTCTGCTTCTCTCTTTAAGGTGGGCCATGGGTCCTTTGATAAATCTCTAGCTCTAAGCTCTGTACAGCATTGCCAACTTCTGCATTAACAAGTGATTTCCTCTCACACCAACCAGATTCTCTCTTTGATTTCTGTAATTCTGTTCATATATCACCACTTTTTCAGTTGCCAGGGGCGACTGTACTGGAATCATCTTTCACTTTAGGTAGAGAGGAAAAGATATGAATCAAAAATGACTCTTTACTATTATTTTTTGCTTGAGAAACTGAGTAGATAATGATGCCTTTATGATGCTTATAATCTAGGGTGTGTGTGTTGGGGGCGGGGGAGGGGATGGGAGAGAGGCAGGATAGTGAGTACAATCCAAACAAGAAATGGATAATTACAATACGAAGAATGCAAAGATGGGGTAAGTCTGCTCAACTCAGACTAGAGGAAAGAAGTGATCACGGGAAATCGATAAAATATAATTTGGTCACCTCATGACTCTTGCCAGTTTAAACAATGGCTTCCCACTGCCTACTTAATTAAGCACAAGCCTAAGTGAGGGAGAAAACCCTCTAAGTCATGAACACAACATTCTTTTCCAATCTTATCTGTCATGATACCCCAACTGCAGATCCTAACCTCAACAGACCTAGACTAAACACTATTCTCCAAATGTTTCTTGGGATTTCCACCTAGATATTTTTGTCTACATGGCTTCCTTTTATGTGTGTTTGTCCCTCTCCTCCCAGCACCAGTCCCACCATCTTCACTTTCCAAAAGCCTCTTCCATTTTTCAATCTTGAATTCCTTCTTGAATTGTAACTACTATAAAGAAGCAATTCCTGGTCCCACCTCTCCACTCCCACTGAAAACATGGCGGTGGCTCCCCTTATTTGGACAGTCCCAGCACTTTCGCTATGACTTTCTGATGGGCCTTATAGTCTGCCTTACAATATCAGTTACATCTCTTTTCCTCTCCTGAGTATAGATAAGAGCCTTCTGGATTATAACCTTTTGAAGGCAAAAACATTCAGTTACTCATCCTTTAATTCCTCCCTCAGGACTGCACAGAACCATGCATGCACTTGGCATTACACAAATACTTTAAAGATTTTCTCTCGTCTTTATCACTTCCCTTGAAGTTAGCCAATTTTTATTAAGTGCCATAAGGCACAAGCCCAGGCCACAATCATAACAAGTACTCAGCCCTATTACTTGTTCATTTATAGAGTGAAGACATGGTTTTCCAAAGGCACCATCCTTATCTCTGCCCAGGGCCAGGCCGGCCTGTGGACGCATGCTTTCCTGATTTCTCTAGCCAAGAAAAGCTCCACGTTGTAGCAAAGCCAAGTCTGTTGAAATTGTGACTTCTCTGGACCCACACCTGAATCTCCATAATTCTCCAAAGCCACAGCAGTATAAATAAAAACTTCCAACAGGACAGGGGAATGTTTGCCAACTGTGGGAAGATAAATGGCCTAGGGACTTCATGCTCCAAAGGCAGAATGGCTGGCTTTCTTATTTCAATGTAGCAAAAGAGATGCTGTGAGTCTAAGGGTTTTTTTTTTTCATTGCCATAAAGTTATGGGTCACAACATTTAATCTGATTAATTCCTAGTTTCCAAAAGGAAACCTTAGGAGGCTCGATAAAATAAGTATGTGCAATTGTTAAGACAGGAAAGGAAAAAAAAATGACTTCCATCAGAGCCCACAAAGACCGTTTCCAGTCCCAAACATGGGTCCCCAGAGATAGCCTGGAAACCAAATTATTGTCATAGAGATGCTAACCTTTTACAACAGCTCACAGCAAAAGAAAACATATAGCTTAACATCTCTCCTATGACTCACCTTTCTGTTTTTTTTTTCTTTTATTGTGTCTCTCCCTCTCTGAGTTGCTAAGCTCCCCAGTCATCCCAGTCTAAGCTTTTCTACCAATTAGATATACATCACTGAATGAGTCACTTGACCTTCTTTAGCCTTAGTATGCTCATCAACAGAATAAGGTGTTTATACTATACTATTAAGATCCTTTGACTTCTGAGTCTGAATATAAATGCAAGCTCCCATAACATTTGGTCATATTAGTGCTCTAATCTATTCATTTATAAGATGATGACTGGTTTTAGCCTACACAAGGAGCAAGCTAATTTGTTGGTAGGCATCAGGTATGAGGAGTTCCACCTTTTGGAAAGGTGAGGTTAAATGGTTAAGCCAAAGGTAAATGGGTGAGTCACACAGATTAATAGATGGTCCAGAGGAATGTATTCTGAAACTTCATTGAACACCTAATTAATTGGCCAACTTGGCCAATATTTGGGCATTTTCTTCATAACTGCCCAATCTCTGTGTGTGTGTGTGTGTGTGTGTGTGTTCATATGCAAATTCCTTTGTATAAATTAGAGACTGTTATAATGCTAGATTATCTCTTCTAGTCAGAACCTTTATTGTCATAATCTCAGTTGAGAAAAATGAGACTCAAAAAGATGAGGTCTTTCAGCTGACTGGTGTAGGAGACAAGACTGGGGCAGGTACTCATAATCCCGATAAACCACAGAACAGCCATCGGCTAATCAATCTTTCATTTCTTCCCACAAGATGACCCAGAATTCCATTTGGATTAAGGTTAAACAGTCTGCACTACACCAGCTTTCCATTTTCCACTGTTTCTTTTTTCCTGGTCTTAACTTTCTCCTCCCACGAGTCTTCTTATTCCTTCTATTCCATTTTTAGAAAACTTTCCTCACACATTTTTTTTTTTTTTTGTATAGTTTTCATGGCATTTCATCCATGCGGTTAATTCCCTAATCTGGATGACTGCTTGGAAGAGATTTCTGTATTATTTTTGGCTTGGGCATCCATTTCCTGCCAGTGAGTGACAGCAGAGACTGTCTCACAAAATGCCCCATAGCACTCATAAGAGGAGCTGGCAATATGCTAGACAGAAGCCACATGAAGAGGTGGAGTTAGCCAGGCTCAAGGGAATCCAGCTACCTTTGTGTCAGGATTCTGATATCTGAGAGGCGAGCTAAAGATTAGTTCTCAGCATCCATTCATCATGAAGAAAGTACTTGACATTTGGAGACTCTGGATGGCTACCTTGACAATTAATGGTGTTGGACTAAGCGGTAACACATGTAAATTTACTTTCCTCACTGCTTTTCCAACATCTGTTGGGAGCCTGGATAGCAGTGGTCAAGATGTGTGAAGTTCCTGGCATGATCTGAGGTCAAAGTATGCAAAGATTGTTTCCAAGTGGTCTGAACAGGAAAAACATCACTCACACTAGAGACCTCGTCCACGGCCTTATGAGAACTTGGCTTTGAGAGCACATGCTGACTATATATTGTCAACCTTGGACAGGTCTGCTCTTCTGGGAATCTGCTGCATGTCAGCCTGTGCAAGATGGTGATGCCTGGTGGGGGAGAGGCACAAATGAGGACTGATGAGACTTCTTCCAACTCTGAGGGTGGATTTCACCTGCCCACTATTTCTCCATTATTTGGCCTTAGGGAAGCATTTTTATAAATGGAGATTTAGCAGATGGTATACATTTAGAAAATAGGTCAAGAGAGCTACTGCTTTCTAAAACCAAAAAAAAAAAAAAAAAAAAAAAAAATCCCAAAAAACAAAACAACCCCCCCCCAAATAAAACAAAACAGAACAAAACAAAACAAACAGAATGAATAGAATACAGAAAAGGAGTCTGTGTGACTTCTAAGCTCTAGGTGTGTTGTAAGGGGGCTCACAAAACAAGACATCCCTCTGCTGTGGCAAGGAGATGGAGAATGAATGATTTTCCAAGTAGGAAAGAGAACGTGGAGTGTGCAACTGCTGCTATTGCTAACTAGGGTATCTACTTCCTCTCTCTATAATGGTAATGACTTACATTTATATGGTACCTGTCATCAGCTCTGATGTCAGAGAGTGCTCGAAGTCCTCTCTCGACTCAGCTCCTAACTCTGGTCTTCAATAGGCTAAAGGATGCTATCTGTATTTATGCCATATCTATTTTAGAGAAGACTATCTCACATGAAATAGGACATGGAGATACTACAGAAATGAATCCAGAATGGAGATTAAAAAGGTGGAGCGAGAGAAGTGGCGGGAAGTGCAGATGCTCATTTCCAGTCACAACCCTCAGTATCATTCAGCTGAACAGATACCTCAACCCAGATAAAGTCTCTGAAAGATCCGAATACCTCCGATAACCTCAGCCTCATTCCACCTGCCTCACATCTTTCAGTGGGACTTGGGCATTCTCTGGATTTTATTAGGTGCACACTCTTTAAGGAGTCTTGACAAACTCTGATATTAGGTTCCAAGTGCTACTAAAGACATTTTGTTCCTGATGTTTTGGGGAACCAGCAAGAGAGGGGACATTTGGGATGTAAGCAAGGGGAGGCCAAGGGCAGAAGGGAGAGGAATGATAGGGAATCTAATCTGTTCCAGTAAGACATTCAACAAGGTGTGTAGGGACAACAGGCATAACACATATAAACATAGAGGCCACCAACAATCATGATTCATTAAAATGTTGAGGAAAAATAAACTCATATAACACAGAGACAGGCACAAAGCAGTGGCCAAAATAACTCAGAAAACTAGATTTCAGTAAGGACAGAGGTAAAAGCTCTGTCTATATAGATATTTCCAGGTTGCTATTTAGAAAAGGTTGAGATGTAAGGAAGCCTTCCTCACTGGTTGGCTGCAAAACAAATACGAAGATGGGGAAGGGGAGGGAGGATCTTAAATAAAGTAATTACCACCATGTGAATGCAAACACAAGGAAAGTTGTATGGCTAGAGTGTGGGCACACTCAGAGACACACACAGGGACTAGAGATGAACACTTTGATGGGAAATTTCAACCAGCACCCAGCAATACAGTCAAATACAAAAAACATCCCACTAAGACTGATGAGAAACTCAATGAGAAAACAATGGCTGGTTTTAGCTTCCAAGATCTTACTTCTCAAATCTGTTAAGTTAGTATTCTTGCTTGTAGGTTCTCAGCAATAACATGCCACCATCATTTTCCAGCTGAACAATGTCAAGAAAATAATAAAAAAAGAGAATACCCTCTGTCCATAGCTAGTTTTGATCCCACGAATCAATTCCATCATGCTAAAAGAGAAAGCAATAGTATTCCTCATGTGAAAGTTTAATCTAGCAATTCCTGCCCAGGTGGGCTTACCTTGGGCTTTGTACACACACAAGAAAAAATAAGCACTTTCAACAAAGTCTTATGATGAGCATAAGAAGTGAAAAGCCCAGATGAGCACATCCGCTTTGGGCAGATGCAATGTGTAGGCCATTTATCATCTTGAGCAAATGCAGGGTACATGGCTGCTAATTGGTCTCTTCATTAACCCAAAAGAACATCTACCACTACAGCAACTCACAAGCTAGTGGCAATTTGGTGCAATCATTAAGTGACTTCTAACTCATAATCATATTTCTTCCTGAATTCTTCCGGCCTAGAAAATGTCTCTAATTCCTCATGAATAGCCTGCCCTCGTCTTCACTAATAATAGACTCCCTGGGAAGGGAAAGGACAAGTACAGGGTACACATCATAAACAGAGGTAAAACACTGCACCCAGACTTTAAAAAGGAATGATTGGTCCCTTAAAACCAGCCTTTGGCCAGGGGTTTTGTATGACCTGGGCAGGGGGAGCATGAGAAATCCTTTTTAGCTTTTGTAACTCCTAAAAAAGGAGTTTCCACTCTTCCTAGTAAGCTTCTGTTCTATTCTACAAGAGTCTTTTCATCTTTGTGATGTGTGGACAGGGACAAAGGGATACTTATGAGGAAGTGTGAGGCTTCTACGGCAAAGTTCGTATGGGTGGGCATGTCAGCAAGGAAATTCTGCCAGCAACTGATACGGACTGAGCTCTTTCTTGTAGCCTCCAACACTTCAGTTTAGAGATTAGTGGGCAAATCCCATTTCCAGTGGACAAGCCAAGAGACACAGCAGTTAAGGTCCCCTTGGTGGTAGGAGGCTCGCAACCCTTTTGATCAGGCTCCCTCTCCTTCATGCAGGGAAATGACAGTGAGGTCTTCACTCTGGGGGCCTGCCCAGGGTAGTTCATCAAATGTTCATAAACAAAAAGAGGACAATATAGCCTAGGGTTGTGGTTCCCTTATCTGGCAGACTTCAGGATTTCAATGACTGGGCTATAGGATTCTCAATCTAGAACGTGTGACTGCTAGAGAAAGGAGGTCAGGTAAACTAGATATTCATTTACGTCTAGCTTTGACATTGTCGGGATCTTGCTGGTATTCCTAGTGAGTTCTACAAGCTTTACCAACCAGCAAACTGCACCTTCATATCAGATGAGGACCTACGAATGGCACCCTTAATAAAAAGCCTAAAGTCAGTGGCTGTGGTTGCAGTCTAGGTAGCTACCAGGGCTGCCTCTGGGCCCGCCGTTCACAGGTAATGGCTCCGGGAGAGGAAAGACATTAAATCCCAATTAAACAAAGTGTAAAATGAGCAGTGGACCCAATGTGCAAGGGCGTTCACGTGGCTCCTACCTCTTTGCAAACCAGTGAATACGGTGTGCCAAAGACGGCAGACCTCAAAAGTGCAAAGCCCAGCAATTAAGTAGCAAGTCAGCCCAACTTTGAGGAAAAATGTGGCCTTACCCGGAGATATGGAGGAGTCGTAAGAACTTCTTTCCTTGCGGTTCATCTTGAAGGCTTGGATGTCCTTTTCCCTGTATGTCCCAAAGCCTTCGTAGCTCCTCCGTTTACTCCCACTCACATCGCTGTCCCACTTGTCGTTTGAAGGGTTCATGTCACCGAACACGTCCAGGCTCTCCGGTCTTGTGCTACCACCGTCGCTGCCACTGCCAGAGTACCGTTTTGTGCATGAGTCCGCAGGCTCACTGCTCAAGTCACCTTTGTCCTTGGCCTGCGTCCAATGCTGGGCATCAGAAAGTGACAGTGTAGACAGGGTATCCACCTCAAAGTTGTTCTTGGAAGCTTTGTGGCTGGCTTCACTGTGCTGGTGCTTCTGCCTCTCCTTATGCTTGTTCTTCTCACTCAACGGTGGGAGCTCTTTGTCCCCGCTGCTCAGCCGCTCGCTCAGGATGTGGCTGGAGAAGCTGGTGGCTTTGCCTGCAAAGAGACCACTCAGGTTGTCGTGGGTCCCCAGGATCCGGTCTTCCTTGTGCTTATGCTTGTGTTTGTGTTTCCTCTTGTGGAGCCGACCGCCCGACAGACTGGCACCGCCCACCTTGGGAGGATTCAGGGATGGCTGCATGTCACCGAGGCCCATGCCAACGGGTCCTTGCAGGTGTACTCCATGCTTTGCTTTATGCTTAGCTGTACCGGACATCTTCATGTGGGAGCTTGTGTGGAACTGAGGTGGTGGCACTGTTGGCCTCATGAATGGGGAAGCTGCTCCGAGCGTGTGCGATAGGTACAAAGGAGCTGGGTACTGACTGTAATAACCAAGGTTCATCATAGGCATTGATGTGTAAGGCATTCCATAGGGTGCATAGTAACTTCCACTGGGAATAGGGTAGCTGAACCCTTGTAAAAAAGGCACCTTTGTCATGGTGTCATTGGTTTTTGCAGGCCTACCACGCTTCTTCTTTGACTTCAAGTCTGAAGTCCTACGAAGATAGAGCAACGGGTCATACTGGATATATGGCACCGGGTAATAGTGATCAAAATTAATCCGAAAAATGCTGGGATACGGATTCTCGTGGTAAAAGGTGTAACTCCGGTGGGAGATCCTGAACACCTGGAACTTGGTGATGAGCTCTTCTAGGTCTGCCAGAAACTGGAGATCATCACGGTTTTGCAGGCTTTTCCGTTTCCTCTTGTGCTTTGGCTTCTTGAGGCTTTCGTGGGCCAGAAAGTTGTCCACAATGAGATGCTTCTGCCGGTGACCATGTCGGTTCTTTGTGCTGGTGTCAGACGGAATGGCCTCCGGGTTGTCCAGGGAGCAGAAATCGAAAGAGTACCTCCGTCGGGATTCTGAACTCTTTTCTGCTTGGTCAGACGTGCTGTTGTTGTCCGTCCCGATGCCACTGTCACTTGGGATCGTCTCCTCACTGTGTGACTCGCTCACAGGGGACAGCGTTATTTCCTTGAGTGACCCAATCTCGCAAAGGTGTGAAGGTGAGTTGGCCATCAGCCTGGGTGGAGAGAGCTTCCAGGTACCACTATGTATGCCCTTTTGGGTTTTGGTTGGAAGAGCACTGATGGGCTGGAGATTTGGCATAGTTTTCAACTCTGAAAAACTGGTTTCAGTGCTGGCGGGGCTCAGGTTGCCATTGGACCCACCTAACTGTGTAGAAAGTGGGTGCATAGCTGCTGGTGAAGACGCCACAAGTGACTGAAAGTTGGAAGGCACGGCTGGAACATCCGGCTGGCTAGAAACAGGCCTTGGGTGCTTGATGGCTGTTTTGGGTTCTTCGGATGGGGGTGGCAGCTCTGCTCTTGGCTTCCTGCCCCTCTTCTTGCCAATGTAGATGGTTCCCCTCTTGCTGACATTAATCTGCTTGCCCAGTTTGCTCTCAATTGCTGCTGCCCCAGGGCTGGTCTCTGGGGGAGCTTTAGCCTTCAGAGCAATGCTGCTGGAGCAGGACAAGATCTGGTTCAAGATATTTTTCCTCTTGAGTGTTTTCATCTTATTGATAGTTTTGATGGTCTTCTTATCCAACACCCCAAGCTTTCCAACTTTTTTGTGAAATTTCATCTCGCTCATGGGTTTGTCCTCTCCTGGCACTAGTTGGGCCAACTTAGCTAAGCTGCGTCGTCTCTTTCTCTTCTTGGTGCCAGGAAACTCCCGGCTGATGGGACTGACTGGGCTGGTGGAAGTCCCCTCATGAATTGTCTCAACTGTGAGCAAAGGCTGCTTCTTTGGTCGTCCCCGTTTCTTTTTGACTGGTGTGATTACAGTAAGACTGTCCGTGTTGGTGTACAGAGGGCTGGACGGGGTGATGGGATAAGCAGATGGTGGCTCCACCATCAGTTTATCAGTGGAGGCCATGACTGCCTCCCGAAGCATACTGGTGGGTTTTGGTTTGCTGCACGTCCACCTCCGCTTTGCAGCAAATTTTGGATGCTGAATTTCTGGCAGCTTTCTTGATGGAGAGTGATCTGTGCATGTTGGAGGTGTCATGACCATGGGTGGCTTCCGCTGCTTAGACACACATCCTGGGACAATTTTCTCGGTATTTCCACCAGTTTCAAGGCCAATTGAGGGGGACTCATTGTCTATCATTTTACTCAACTTAGGGACACGGGGATCTTTCTTATTTCCCTCAGGGTTGGAAAGTATCCTATTAACTACTTCACTGCTCATAGTGATTCCAGAAGCCAGGGCTTTCTCTGGAATGATCTTTTCCACCACTGCTTTGATAGACTGTCTCTTTTTCCTCTTATGGCTGCTTGGATCTAGACAGGGTGCCTTGATCGGGATAGTAATCCGGACATGACTTGGGTCATTTTCAGGATTACTGACGGAACTCACATTCTGTCTGGCTGGTGATGCCTCTTGGGCATGATCTACGGAGTAGCCTTCCCTTTTCCCATCTGTATTGTCGAATGCTTTCTGGGCATTCTTGACCCAGTCCAGGTCTGGGTTTGGTATGGTTTGACTTATCACATCTTTTTTACTAGACTTTTTCTTGCTGCTTACAGTAGGTGGTTCTGGGGTCTCCTTTCTACCTCCTCCATCTTGATCGACCAAGGGCTGAAGCCCATTGCACTCGGCAGAGCTGCTGGGTGGGGCTGGTGAGCTGTGGTTGCTTGGCGATGGAACCACACCTCCCAAGAGCATATCTTTGCTACTGTTGGATAGTTGACTCCATGTGCTCCCTGCACTGCCTTTCTTACCCTGGGCCTTTGAAAAGGAAGCCATGGGCTCAAGAGCTGGGATCTTGCTGGTGCTTGTAGTTTCTCTGCCAGATTCTGGACTGATGAAGCAGTTCTGAGTGGCAGGTCCACTGTCAGAGTTGGTGGACCAGTCCATGTGGTTCTGGCTGCTGCTTTTTTGCTGGTGCTTTGGTTTTAAGGTGTCACCGGTGAAGTCCTGTGGGAGGCCTGGGTCATAATGGAGAGCTGAGTGTTTCTGTGGCCGCTCGTAAGCCTAAGGGTGGGCGGAGTAGAGAAGGAGAGAGAGAAAAACAAAAATGAGTATATTGGAACTGCTTAAAATTTAACGTCAAAAGGCATAATGATTTGAAAGGTGGAAACAGCCACCTTTAATTCCAGAAAGCTTTACAGAGGGTTTCTCAATTGCAGTAATAAAAATAGGGTGCACCGATTCTGAACATTAATACGGGTGCTTTAATCACCGTCTTCCTCCTCCTCCACAAAACAGAAACTTTAACGATCTTGGTTAAATGCTATTTCAGAATAAGAACTGTTTAGAGAGAGGAGGGGCACTACAGGGCACTTAGCTCAGTGCCTGTATTTTATTTACAAATGAAGAAGCTGAAACTTTAACAGAGAGTCTTGCCCCAGGCGGCAGAGTCCAGGAGAGAATCTGAACTTCCTGAGTCCCTGTGTTCTTTTGCCCAATTCAAGCTGTCTCTTATTTCTGTCCAGGCTTCTCCTCAGACACACATCTTTCCCTTGCTTCCTCCTGTTGCACTTTCTGTTTACACTTTATCCTGGATTTCAACACCTCTACTCAAACACGTAACTCCTTGGGAACCACTGCAACGAGAAAAAGCAGCACAAGTTGAGGAATTCAGGGGGAAGTTTGAAGACTGTGTGGGGGAGGGTGGGAAGAGTGCCAGTCAAAGGCACGGAGCAGAAATGGAAGATGGAAAGAAACAGGGAAGAGCCTTCACATCTTTGCTGACTGTAGGAGTGGTGCTGTGTTTGGGAATTAGTCTTCTGAGGCATTCTTAAGCCCACATTAGGCATTGACTGCTCTCTTGAGGAAACTCTTGAATATTCTCAAAAGGAACCTTGAGTCTCTTGGACAAATGTGCCAGGAAAAAAAATCATTATCATTCAAGATCACTCCTGTGAACTTGTCAGCTGTGTTTTCCCCTACCTTGATTCTAAATAAATGTCTCTGACTCTGGCACCTTCCTTAGGAAAGGCAGAACCTGTGCTAGAGGCAAAGCATTACGTAGCGTCTATAAAATCACAAAGGGAGTGAATAATGAACATATCATTTTGAGCTGTTAAAAATGGTTTTTAATATAGAGATGTTTATTGTTCCAGATAGATTTCAAGCCATGCTACCAGTACACAAAAGCATCCCTCAAAGCTTATTATAAGTCCTGTTTTACACATTGGGTAGTAAACTTAAAGCACACACTGCCCTAAGTTTTGTTAAAGAAGGAAAAATATGAGTAAATTGAAGAAAGCTTTGGATAATATCTCCACTGAGAATATGATTGGTTTAGTGAATTTAGGAAGTTTTAACCTGTAATATTTATCTGTCTTTTTATCTTTCATCTATCTGTCATCTACTCATTTTTATTTGCCATTGATGCTATAAGATTTATATTTTATTAGAAAACACTTTTTATGGTCCCTACTAAGAGTCAAAACACAGAACGTGGGAAGAATTACAGGTAAAATTTAATGTAGTAAAAAAGAGTTTCCTTCACACTTGTTCCTGGAATCCCTAGGCTTATTTTCTGCCTCCCTGATTTTATGAAATCTTGCTTATACTTCCAATACCAGACTATATTTTTTAAGTATCATGAGAGAGTTGCCCTAAGCTAAGCTTGTAAGTGCCCATGAGAAAATTAAGAAAAATAATTTATTTAACCGTTTCTTCATCATGCAGTTAACAGTAGACATACCACCACATCATCAACATCTAGAGAACTAATTCTGCCACTTTGTTTACTAGGTATTACTGCTGTGGACATAGAATGCTATCTCATTTTTTTTTGCAAAAAAGAGAAATCTTATTCACGGCATAAAATGTTCAACGGTATTTACTGATCTATTATGAATCAGGGCTTTGTTAATTTGTCATTTATGCTTTGGATTTTGGTTGGCACTATGTATACACTCACAGAATGACAGGTCTAGAGAGGGCTTGAAGACAGAGTTTCCCACTCCTTACAGTGACAATATAGTTGATTACTTATATTAGAGTCAGTGGCGTCGCTTATTAAAAATGATAGTGGGACAAAAGGTGTAAGTTATTGTTTTGGACCCGGGTAAAACAGAACTTATAGTCACCCTCTTTCCTCTACCCCCTGCCACCAAACCCCTCTCTGCTTTTCTAGACCAGGACACTGAAGTCCACAGAAGGGCTTCGTGGGGAAGCTCGAGTCTTGGTCACTGATTCCCCCTAGTTTTTCTCTATTGCTCCATCTTTTTATTCTTGGCACCTAGCAGACCCCTTAATTAACTCCTTCTTTATGTTCTAATCTCAGCTGAATCCTAGGAGGCCCTCTACCTTCTAGAAATACTCTTAAAAGATGTTATAATAAAACCATAGATCTCATTTTTGTTGTACTTTTCATAATTTTATATTTGATTTGTGGACTAAATGAATTAATGTCTGTCTCCCTTCTTATCCTATATATATGCTATCACAGAGGTACCAAGCACAGTACCTGGAAAATAGTAGGCATTCAATAAACATTTATTGAATAAAGAAACATACATTTTACTATGGGTATTTTATTTCGTCAACAGTGAGATTAATGATGTGTATATTGCAGCGTATTGTCTGCAAACATAATCACCCCCTCCAGTCTAATTTCTTATGCCATTCCTTCTGTATGTGCCACTGTCTCTTATAAAGACACCTATCACAATCCTTTTAACTGCTATATGCCATTTATTTCTGTACTTTTCTATTTCTCTCTTTTATACTGTAAGTACTTTGAGGTCAGAGACTCCCTCATTTATCTTTTTTATCCTCAGTGCCTACTACAAAGCAAACCATACAGAAAATTCTCAGCAAATGTTTGTTGAATGAATAAACGAAATAATGTTTGAGGTGTCTATTACCATGACAAAATATATAGCTGCATGCAAAAGACAATAAGCTGCCAATCAATTGTTTGGGAATGGCTCATAATGAAATTGGAGCACTCAAATGCATTAGGTGTTGACCAAAAACATCTTTCCCAAGTACTTAAGGACAGAAGGCACTCCCTTCAATGCAGTTTTTATTGTAAGTCCTCCCCTATCCTGTTAAATTGTTTCACTTTCCAATTAACTCTGCCTTTGAGGAAGGCCATGTGACTGTGACTGTCAGGAGGGTGGATTTTACTCAGGCAGTTGAAAGGTGGGGCCTGCTCACTTACACCCAGGGCAGATCAGCTGAAAGTAATGCAGTTAAGCATGCCTGGTTCCTAGTGCTTCCATCTGGACCCTGCCTGATCCCATTGTTCCTACCACATCAGCTGCAATTTGCCCTGCTGGGAGAGTGAGGCAATCAAAGGGCAGAACGGACAAAAGGGAAGCACAACAAAGGATCAGGAGTAATGGGGGCAAATGGTGCTGTAAATGCTGCACTCAGATGGGCTGAGGTGAAGGGGCAGAGAGGACCTAGGAGGAATGCTTTCTAAGGGGTCTGGCAGAACAAGGCTTTCTTCCAGCAGTGGCTGATGGCTATATCTTGTTGCATTTCAAGAAATCCCATTTCTTCATCTGTCAGCCATGACATATTATATACACAATGGTGAGGCTGTCAGTTCCAATATGTCCTTCACTGAGAATTGAGCACTTACTCCACTGAGACAGAGACGGACATGGCAAAATAGGTCGCTAGCTCGATGCTGGGGTAAGTGAGAGAAGTATAGGCTCTCCTTCTATCCTTCTCCAGTGGTTTGGGGCTAAGATTCCCTATGAGGGTCTTCAGTAACCCACAAGCACATGTTTCTATTTCCCCTTCTGATTATTATTTTTTTGGGAGGATAAGACCTGAATCTTTTAAGGCCTTTATATCAACCTCGGCCCTGAAATGGTTAACGAATAAGGGAAGAGCTGATGCTATTCTACATAGTTATTATTTTTGTGGAAATAGTTATTTTTGTGGAAAACTTAATACCGACTAAGCTCAGCATGTCTCTTGGCTGCTCCCCCCACCCCCATGAATTGACTGTGGAACTCATCACAGTCATTTCGAAGGTGTGGCTTGCTTTTATAAGAACAGTGCTTTCCATGCACACTGAGCCCAGGTCAAATGTTTGGCAGTAAAACATCATTTTGAAAACCTTGGACATATTTCTCTCCTAAATGATGTTCTTATGGAATCAAGTCTTTTGGTAATGTGAGAATTCTTTGGTAGACTATCCCCTTCTCCACAAACAATGTATACATCATATACATTTAAATATTGTATAGGTCTGATTTCTTTATAAAACACACTTTATTTTCATCTAATTTTTAAACTGAGCATTATTAGATCACTGCATACAAACTTAAAGATCCATAAAAAATGAGAAGAAACTGAATCGCCTGGCCTTATCTCAGACTTATCTGCAAAGCAAGATTTGTTGCAATGAGCAGAGAAGATGCCGATTTGGGTCTGAGAAAAAAAATCATATAACTCATAAAAAATCAAGCACGACTTGGTGGGAGATAAACCACTTTTTGGGTTAGCTGTGTTCATTCTACTTTCTGCTGACGTTGATAATTTCAATTTACTGTTTCTGAGATATTTTCCTTTACATGAGCAGGAAAATACATCTGGGCATGAAAAAAGGAAGGAGCTTTTACCTCTTAATTAGGCATATGGTACTTTTCAAGACGTGGTCTTGAATCCTGCACCAGAACCACCAAAGGTACTGGTTATTGATACAGATTTCTGAGTCTCATCAAGATCCACTATTGGCAATCTTCCACGGTGGGACCAAAGAATGTTCATTTTAACATGCTCCCCAGATAATTCTGATGTACAATCAAGTTTTAAAACCATTGATCTAATGTTTTAACAGCATAATTTCTCTGGAGTGGGGCTCTTCTGTGGTTGCTATGATATCTGTAGCACTTTTTTTTGTGGTAAATATGTAGAACAAACCACCATAGGCCTGTTAGGATACGCAATTTGGCACCACTGAGCATTCCTGCTTTGCTCTCTGAACTCTTTGCAATTTACATAGTAAAAACTGTAACCCGGTCCCCTGTTTATCCCAAGTATGCTGCCAGATGAGGTGACAGAAGAGTCAATGATACGCATGGATGAGAATATTGTCTTCCCAGACAGGATTAGGCATACAGGTGTTCATGACCTCCGCCCTGGGATTTCTATTTCCCCAACTCATCCAGGCCAATCCCAGAGCTCTGGGAAATACTGGCACTCCATTTCTGAGGCTTGAAGCAAGTGTTCAAGCCTGAGCAAGAGCTAAATGTGGCAGACAAGAAAGGCAACCGCAAAGTGTGTGATTAAAGGTTCCCAACCCTGGCTGTATGTTAGACTCATCCAGGAAGCTTCATACAGAACACTGTACCTGGGATCTGACCCAGACCAATAAAATCTACATTCTAGAGGTGGGGACTGAACAGTAGTACTTTTTTCAAATCTCTCAGTTATCCCAATGAGCAGACAGAGTTGAGAACCACTGGATTATATCAAAGACAGGGGTCTGGGTTAGAGACTAAAGAGGCTCTGATATTATCAGGAGATATTTCAGCTCAGTGGTTTTCAAACGTGTTCCGCAGAGTCCTAGGATTTCGTAAAGACATTTCTGGACTGTAGCCAGTGGACTGGGCAAGAGAGAAGCTCCAGATCATTCTTTTAACTCCCAAGTGAACAGATCAGCCTTGTAAACGATTTAATTTAACAGAAGGAAGGTGGAAAGAGATGGTTCTGTCACTTAAGAAAATATTTTGAAAATTACCATTTAGACTCACGAATAGGAAGAATGCACATGTCCACTTCCATTGAACTTGCCCCCAAACATCTCTCAACACAGTTCATTCCTTCATTTACTAACAGAAGGTATTTACTAATGGTACGTATTTACTAACGGTAGGTATTTACTAATGGTAGATATAGAGGAATGTCACTAAGTAGCCTCTTTGAACCATGGCTTTATAATCCTCTGATTCCATAGAATTCCGTGAATGTTTGTGTCCCTTCAAAAATCCATATGTTGAAATCCTAAACCCCAATATGATGATATTAGGAAGTGGAGCTTTGGGAGCTCAATGTGATTAGGCCATGAGGATAGAACCTTCATGAATGCCATTAATGCTCACATAATAAAAGAGAACCCAGAGAGCTTGCTTGTCCTTCACCATGTGAAGACACGAAGAAGATGGCCATCCATGAACCAGGAAGCAGGCCCTCACCAGACACTGAATCTGCCGACACCTTGACCTTAGACTTCTCAGCCTCTGGAACTGAGAAATAAATTTCTGTTTTTCATGTCACCCAGTCTATGGCATTCTGTTATAGTAGCCCAAACAGACTAAGACAGTGGGACCCAGAAAAGCTACTCAGCTCCTAAATGGACATGAAGTTTCCAATTACATATGTACAGTGAATATGTCATCATTTCCTGTCCCATGAATTGCCCTGGTAAGTCACCTCAATGTGGTTCCCACAGGAAATACTCCTTACTTGCTATTTAGGGGCTGTGATACTTTAAAAAAGAGAAACCTCCTTTTCCTGGGGGTGCTAACAGCTCATACAAAGACAGAGGCCACTATCATATGCTTCCTATCTTATGCTTTATAATTTCTGCATAATAAAAATAATCAGAGTTGTTTTCAGTCATAATGGGATTAATAGGCATTAGACTTAACCTTTCAGTGGAAATAAATATAAAACTTAAAATATATGAAGCAACTGTTTTCAGGCATTGGACAACACACAATATGGGCTGTGAATTCCAGAGAGAAGGACAATTCATGAGGCTCCATGGTACCCTTAGTTTTTTGTATGGGAGAACTTTCTAAACCTGGGCACAGGAACCCAGAGAACTATATTTCATTGGATGGAAGAAACAGATCAGAGTTTGGGGCTCCTCAGGGGACTGAAATTTGAGAAGAGGGAACTATATAGAAAAGGAATCCCAGAGACCTTAATAGGGATCCCCTATGTCTTTAGCCAAATTTCAAATTTCAATCTGCACTTGAGGGTAAAACTCCATGAAGTTTAGCGGAGATTTGCTACTAAGGAGCTATAAGCTGAGTGTAGAGTCCTGAGGCCACTTAATATTGGGCAATGTTGGATTTCTGGCTAGCCAGAGTGAGGCAGCTTTAATGACTATCCCAGATATTACGGTGATATCCCATTAATGGTACTCTTTAGAGTAAGAATACTCTGGCCCTAGAATAAAAGCTACTCTAGTTCCTCCCTAACAAAGTCTAAAAAGAATCCACACCAGGATACAGCTAACCTGCCAGTAAATTAACTACTTAACAGAACAAAAGTCTTTAAAGACTTTGGTCTTTAAAGAAAAACAATAAATCTCTACAATATAGTATCAATAACAACTAGGACACAGTAAAAAATTTTATTAGATAAGCAAAGAAGCAGGCAAATATGACCCAAATCAGGAGAGTAGGTATAGACCCAAGGCCCTCAAAACAGCCATTATGAAGATGTTCAAGTATTTAAAGGAAAAGATAGGCAAAACTGATAAACTATGGGGAATCTCAGTGCAGAGATGGCAACTATACCAAAAAAACAAAATGAAAATTCTAAATTAGAAAAACACAACATCTGAAATTAAAAATTCACTGGATAGGCTTAACAGCTTACAGGATACTGCAGAAGAGAAATTCAGTGAACACGAACAGGAGATAGTAGAAATTATGCAAACTTGGAGGGGTGGGGATAGAAAGATTTAAAAAAATTAAAAACAAAACAAAACAAAAAAATAGCACTTCAGTGACCTATGGAAGAGTATCAAGTGGTCCAACATACATATAATTAGAATCCCAGAAGAGGAGAGAGAATAATGCATGTGGATTCACATAGCTAAGAAGCTCAACAATTCCTAAGTAGAATAAACATACAACTCCCCTCACCACATCTGGTCATAATGTAAACAAATTGATGTAAACCAAAGATAAAATTTTTAAAGCACCCAGAAAAATGGATACATTTAAGGAGAAGTTCAACAAAAATAGTGTCTGACTTTTTATCGATAAAAATCAAGTCAGAAGATAATGAAATAATATTGTTAAAGTACTGAAATGAAAATAAAATTTTATATCCTGTGAAAACATTCTTCACAAATGAAGGCAAAATAAAGATATTTTCAAATAAATAAAAACAGAATTCATTGTTGGCAGACCTGTATTACTAGAAATGTAAAAGGAAGTTCTTTAGGCTAAGGGGAAATAACACCAGATGGAAACTTAGATCAACATGAACAAATGAAGAACATGAAAATGGTAAATATGTGGTAAATAAATAAAAAAAAAAAAATATATATATATATATATATATATATCACTTCATTCTTGGATCTTCAAAAGGTAACTGACTGCTTAAAGCAGAAATAACAACAATGTATCAGAGTTTATGACATTTGTAGAAATAAAATATCCAACAACAATAAAATAAAAAACAAGAGGGTGATATATGGAAGTATACACTTGTAAGGTGCTTACAGTTGACAGTTGAAGGGATGTAATATTAGTTCACAGTTGATTGTGATACTTTCAAGGTGCATAGTGCAATCTCTAGAGCAATGAATAAAAATAAAACAAAGTAGTATATCTAAAATATCAAGAGAAGGAAACACTGAATATTAAAAAAAAACTTGATTAATCCAAATGAAGGTGGAAAAAGAAGAAAAGAATGTAGACAGAACAAATAAAAAAGTAACATGGTAGACTTAACAGTATCAGTAATTACATTAACTCTCTATATACTAAACACTCCAAAACAAAACAAAACAGCAGCATTAACAAAAACAAGGGTAAACTGTCAGACTGAATTAAAAAATAAGACCCAATTATATGGCATTTACAAGAGATACACTTTAAATATAAAGATATAGATGGCTTAAAAGTAGAATGACGGAACAAGATACCACACAAACACTAAACACAAGAATGCTGGAGTGGCTAAATTAATATAATGCAAAATAGGCTTCAGAACAAACAGTATTACTAGAGATAATTTAGGGACATTTCGAAATGATAAAAGAGTCAATTCATCAAGAAGAGACAATAACACTAGATTTGTTTGTACCTCATAACAGAACTTCAAATACATGAAACAAAAACTAGAGAATTAAAGAGATAAACAATTCCACGATTAAAGGGATATTTACACTCCTCTCTCAGTAATTACTAGAACAAATTGACTAACAAATAAAAAATAGAAAAAATATACAGAAGATTTTAACAATACTCTTAACCAAGTTAACTTAACTCAACTGCAAAATACCTTCACCAATATATGCTGGGCCACAAAAAAAAAAAAAAAAAGTAGAAATAGCCAGTAAGCACATGTCAATGTCTTCAGACATCATTTGTCATCAGAGAAATGCCAATTAAAATCACAACGAGATACCACTACACACCCAGTAGGGTGGCTATCATTGAAAAAGATCAAAAACAGCAAGTGTTGACAAGGATGTGGAGAAACTGAAACTCTCATCTATTGCTGGAGGAAGTGCAAAATGGTACAACTTTGGAAAATGTTTTGGCCATGTCTTTTAAAGCTAAATATACCCTATGACCTAGCATTTCTACTCCTGTGTATTTACCCAAGAGAGATGAAACCATGTAACCACAAATAGATTTTTACAGAAACTTCATAGCAGCTTATTTAGAGTAGAAAGCACTGTGTAACAGCTCAGGTGTTGAGCAACATGAGAATACACAAACTCATCAATAAAAGGGACATGGGAGAGATGCATTCCACAACATGGATCTATCACACACACAAAATCATGTTGAGCAAAAGAAGCTAGACCCCATTCCCCAAAGTATGATTTCATTTAAAGTTTTAGAACAGGTAAAACTAATCTATTAGGACAGAAATCAGAACAGTGGTTGATTATACAGCTTTTTGGGGTGGAAAGGGGAGGGAGGGAAGTTTCTGGAAGTATTTATTTTGTGTCATTATAGGAATATGGGTTACACAGCTGTATATAATCTGTCAAAATTCTTTGTATATTTAAGATCTATATATTCCAGTATATGTAAATTTTACCTTAATTATGTTAAATAAAGAAAAATACATCAAACAATAGTTACTGACAACTAACTATGTTTAATGTGTGCATGCGCTCGCACACGCGTACACACACACATAGCCACTCTGCAGAATTTAGGGATGCTTTCTCTCCAATCAACACCTAAGGCAGCCAGCAACTCGTTTCCCTTCCCCCAGTCCCCAATCTCTTCCCTGCTTAGGGACAGCTGACTGCGTTGATCCCAAAACAAAGGAGCCTGAATTAAGGCGGCAGGTGCTTGTGGCCTCTGCAGGGCCCATTCTCGCCTTTTCTCATTCTTGGCAGCATTCCTGACCTGGGCCAACAGGTAGAAAGGTGAAGCCCGCCTCCAAGCCAGCCACAAATCCACCTTGTTCGAGGTAAGGAAGGAAGCTTGACAAGAACCTGCTCACAAATCAAAGTTAATGCTGCCCCGCCTCCTCTGTAAATCATGTGAGATCCATCTGGGTAATGACTCCTCCAGTGTAATTCCCTATTAAGAGGCTTTATCTAGAGAGATAAGCAGCTGGTTTCCGTGTCACTAATTGCTGTCTGCTGTGATTTTAAAACATCTGCACCATTGTGCTCTTCATTTTCATATTCTAATCACCCTGAAACTTGAAAAAGGTACATCATTGATTGTTTCTATGGGTTAATTAGTACACAGTCTCCTTGTAGAGACAATTTAGAGGCAGCCAGAACCTCAATCAGGAAGTTTGTTTTAAAAATTAATAACATCGGCGGTGGCTGGAGGGACTGTCATGTTCAGGGACATAGTGGGACTCTCCTGGTGGGAAAGACAACCTTTGTTATGCTCCGCAGAGTGACGCCCACAGGGTAGGGAACAGGAGAGCGGGGAGTGGTGGCAGGCTGGATGCAAGGTCATAGGACCTGGTTCGGTCCCCAGTGGACCTAACCACTGTCTCCACTGCCATCCCACTCCCCAGTTCCAACTGGCCAGAGCTTCTTTCAGCGCAAATCAGGACTTTGATGAGGACTGACCAAAATATCTGGTGGTGAGGGGAATCTGTCAAAGTAATAAGAGCACGAGAAGCCATTTCACATTTTTGAGTCTCTTCATTGTCCTTCTCCCCACCTCAACTGTGAAAGAGGGGGTTAAGGGAGGGGACTGGAGTATAAATGAAAGAACTGGACCACATAGGAGAGTGACATTGGAACCCAGACCTTCTCAAACTTAAATTGTACACGATTCACCTGTGAAAACGCAGATCCCGATTCAGCAGGTCTGCGGTGAGGCGGGCATCCTGCATTCCTAATAAGCTCGCAAGTCATGTCCAAGCTCAACCATCTGAGACACATTGCTCCAAGTCCGCTTTTCTCCAGCCCTGACTAAAGGCACTCTTCCAGAGAACCCAGGGCGGTGGGAGGCCTGAGTCCTGCACAGGTGTCCGAGTCCTGGCTCCAAAATTAAGGGAACGAGCCACATGGCCTCTCCTAGCAGCTTCCTCATCAAGAAACTAACAGCGGTGCCTACCTCAAAGGGGAGCTGGGAGGGTCAGAACGTGTTGCGTGTAATGTGTTTACCACAGTGCCTGACCCATAGCAGGTATTATATAGCTATTATACTTATGTATTTTTTGGTAAAATGCTTTTCTGGAAAAGCAACATCCAGCAGAAAGAGGTAGAGACACTAATCGGGGAGCATCTCTTCTAAGCTCATATACTGGTGTCTTGCAGTCACCCTTTCTAGAGGGTGTGGCCACCACCACCCTCAACCTAACCCAATGTTCAGAGCTCAAGGTCTTCCTTCACAGCTTCCTTGGGAGCTACATGCAGTTCTGGGAACTCATTTCTGCACAAGATACACTGTTCTGTCTATTAGAGTGCTTTCCTGTTTTGATCTGGAGTCTGTCTGCCCTTGGAGAGTTCTGGCACGCAGAGGAGACAAGCATCCCTGAGCGCTGGCCTGCGTCCGAGGACCAGGCCCCTGCAACTGAGAGCAGACGCACCCCTGGAAGGAAGTTCCCAGCCCCTACCGCTCCCAGCTGTCCTCAGTGGACTTCAAGGGGCTTTCCCCGTGGGTCTGGAAATGTGTATTGTTAGGGGAAAAATGACAAAAACTGGGCTTTCAATCGCATGGCATACAAAAAAAACAAAAACAAAAACAAAAATCCTCTCCGTAGAAGAGGTGGAATTCGATTTAAGAAAGAAAACACAGAGAAAGAGAAAATAGTGTGGAGAGGCAAGGCAGCCCCTTCAGAGGCTGCCATGGAGCAGTCTTGCGGGCGCTAAGTGGGAGCAGCGATGTCACTGCGTCCTCCCAGGAGAGCCACGGAGGCCTCCTGATTGAGCTAGTCAGGTGCAAGGACCTGCCAACATGGCTACTGCTGCCCTGTTCCAGCAGCAGGCTTTGCTCTCTCTGCCCAAGCTCCTCTGGGCCTCTAGCTGGTCCTGGGGACCCTGGAGGGCAGAGCAGAAATGAGAACCCAGTCCTGGCCTCGGACATACTCTCTGGCGAAGGCGCTGAGCAACAACCGCAGACAGGTCCTAAAGTGCGAGGGCTACGGAGCAATGGTTAGGTTTTACAACTTTGTTAGCTACTCTCCCCTGTGGATTGGTTCTTCCTTTCACTCCCTCAAAAGAGGAGGAAACAGAAATGTTCTTGCCTCTTCTCTGAGAATCAACAACATATAATGACGTGGCAAAATGAGTAGGGTGGAGTATTAAGGTCTGAATGTCATTTATGAGAGGTGTAAAATCTTAAGGGCATTCTGAAGCAGAGCCATAATGGCTGAGGATTTGGTAAGGCTGAAGGAAGCTGAGTGAATAAGGGGAGTGCATAGTTAACCTGGCCAAACAGAGGCCATTCTCTAAACTTGCCTGAGGATAAGAATCACCAGTGGCTTCTGTAAATACACTGCTCACCAGGCCTCTCTCCTGCAAGTTCAAAGGCATGATTCTGGACTGGGGCCCAGAGATCCTTACTTCATTCAAGTTTGGTAAACACTTGGTAACGTAAGGGTTTCTCCAAGGAAGAGGGGTGAGAATTGGTCAGCTCTGTCCCAGGGTGAAGGTGTAGCAGAGACCAGTGTGAGGTCACTCAGGCTAGTATGTGTAGAAAAGGGCTCAAAGATTAAACCCAAATATTCCATCTAGCTTTGCTTGTGAGAGGAGACAAAAATAACATGGGAGAGGGGGGAGGAGAAAAAGTATTTTTTTCCCCTTTACCTCATGTTTCCTTTCTTCCTTTTTATAAATGCTTTTTAACTGCAAAACTGGTGCTTTTTGCCATTAGAGCTAAAATAACCGTTGATTATAAATTGAGTCTAAAATGTCAGGAAGATGCTGAATTCGCCTGAAAATCCAGCTTTAAAAGCTTCCCACAAACACTGCAAACTGCGGGCATTTGGGGCTTCATGCATTTAGCATGAGTTTTGTCTGGAAGAAGACGCTGCCTTCCCAAGGCCAGGCAGGCAGAGCGAGGATGAGGGGCTGGCCTCGTGGGTGGCAGCTGAGGGTCGGATTCATACGTGCTCCTGTAGTGCTGCACGAACAAATTCGTGTCCTGGGTGGACATGAATGGACACCACGATGCTCTCGTTGTGGCAGTCATGTGGGTCCCCACGTCAACTGCTGTTGATTGCCCTTGGAATCTCCTATTTAATCCGTGCTCCCTAACTTTCTCTAGAACGCTTCCTGTTGAAGGTAGCATGGCATCGGTCACTTGTGAATTGTCTTCTATCTTTCCCTGACAGGCAGTGCAACAGAACTGTGTAGCAGCTAGGGGTACAGACTTTTGAGCTAGGATGACTGTGTCCAGACTTCAGCTGAGTCTAAATCTTATGAGCTGTGTGACCTTGGGCAAGTTGCTTAACTTCTCTGTCACCCAGTTTTCTTACTTGTAATATGGAGATAATAACATACTTACCTCCTAAGGCCAATAGGCAAATCAAATATGTCAGTCTATAAAAAGCACTTGGACCAGTGCCTGGTGCTGAGTCAGGGCTGTCCCAGTGTTCACGATGCAGTGGGGAATCCAGTGGCCATGCTCAGGCTCAGGAATCAGAAGGACCTAAGTTCAAATTCCAGCTTTGCCTCTTGCTACCTGTGTTACTTGGGGCTCATTCTCTATCTTACTTACTTCTAATATGGGAAAAAATAACACAGCCTACCCAACAGACATTGTTGGTAAAAATGTTATTATGGAACACGTCGTAAGTGTTCAACAAATTCCAGTTATTACTAACAGAATTTTATGACTATTAATTACTGTATTACCATCCATCAGAAACTCAGTTCCCTACGAAGAGGGGCCAGGGAATGCTATACCCCTCCTTGATTACCCCCTCCTTCTATCCACACCTCTTTTGACAAGCATTCTAGCTCAAATTCCTGGGGTGTAATACCAGGTCAGGGAGGAAGTCTCTGATGACCACAGTGACACTAACAAGTTTGAAGGAGAATCCAACCCAAACAAACTCACTGGCCATGATTCTACAGTTATTCTGAGCCAACTGGTTTGGCTTTGGTTTCTCCAGCTGTAGCTGGTACCTTCCTGGAGAAGGAATACCTTAGAGTGTTAATCACTAATGAAGAAGTTGTAAATTGGACACCGATTCTCCTCTTTGCCTTTGACTGTCATGATTTAGCTTATTAGGAGTTATAGGCTCTTTTTGCATCAAAGCAGAAAAGCCACACATTGTATAGAGTTCTTGTTGGGGTGCTTTGGGGTGGGGGTGTTGCCATTCTATAAAGTCATGGGGATAAGATGTACCACATATTACCTATAAAGAGTACTAGCACCTGTCTGTGGTCACTGGGTGTCACTGAATGGTGACAGGCAAGTTCAGATATGGGCTGACTCTGTTCATCTGGGATTCAATCATTTATTAAGCAAATATATATTTGGTGACACTGTAGACAAGGCATGGGGCTCTCACAAAGCTTGGAGAATCTTATAGAGTTGGAGGAATG
The DNA here is from genome assembly GCA_028627145.1 of Eidolon dupreanum. Taxonomy (NCBI): domain Eukaryota; kingdom Metazoa; phylum Chordata; class Mammalia; order Chiroptera; family Pteropodidae; genus Eidolon; species Eidolon dupreanum. Next base: position 69,934,954 of record CM053504.1, on the reverse strand, counting down.
TTGGAGACTTTTATTTTATAGATCAAGACACTGTGTCTTAGAAGATTAATGGAGTGTTTAAACTCACACAGATAATCGGGGCCAGAGTTGGTCCGTTGTCTCTTGACCCCAATGTCCAGCTGCTCCTTCTACTTCCCTTGTGAGAACCTCCTCCATAAGGAAAGAAGGTGCAGGACATTGTAAGGAAACTTACTTTGACATTACTTTCTGGGTACCCGCAAGCCTGTGCACTTTGCTAGGCCTCTCTGAACCTGCTGGACCTTCCCCCATAGCTCTGGATTCTTAAATCGGCCTTCTGCCCCAGCTTGGCTGATGGATTATCAATCAGAATTTGTGCCTGCCTTTCCTTCAGCTCTTTGTCAACTTTGGTTAGAGAGCTCGGCCTTGATCATTCCACTTGCTTAAGAGCAGGCCCCTCCTTAGACACCTGCCTCACCAATAACTGCTCTAACCACAGTCACCCTGAAGACTTCCTTCCTTGGCCCACTGGCTTAAGGCCAGGCAATTCTGGGATGGATTTCAGCAATTACCTGCATCCAAGAAAAAACAAGGAATGAGGGAGCCAAGAGAGCCCCTTGGGGACCACCATGCCAATCAATGGGGGCCACTGCATACAAGAAAGGCAAAGCACCTTAACCTGGTGATATGATGATCTGACGCTAACCATCAGGCCAAAATCATGCAGTGAAAAGCTTTCTTCTGTGGCCTCGTGTATGCTTAGCTGTGTTAGATTTTTTTCTTCCTGACTTTGCTGATGATGCACCGAGGCCCATGATTTTTAAAGACAAAGGCAGATCCCATTTGCAGCCACAGGTCAACAGAAATCCATCTTCTATAATATTTACATTCAGACTGATATCTTAGCCTTACCTTTCCCTCATTCTAATGCTCCAACAACTCCCCACTTCCCAGGTAAGATCTTAATTTTATTTTGTCTTTATTTAATTAATCTGGATTTCAGATTTCACTCAACCCTTAACTAGTGTTGGGACCTTGGGCAAGTAACTTAACCCTCTGGTTATCCATCTTTCTTTTCGTAATAGAGAAATGATCACCCCAGGCCTGCTTGCCTCTCCAGGTTGCCCTAAGGATTTAACGGATATGAAAACATTTTGGAAACCATAAAGCACTATATAAATGTAGGTTATTGCAGTTGTTTGTTATTTCTGGTTGAGAACTCTTCTAATAATTTGGAAAAGCCAAAATGCTGGACATACTCCCTGTAAATTCAGGGATGAGTTAGGATAAGTTTTAGAATAATTTTTAAAAATCATATCATTTCTATATACTTTCTAAGGACTCCTAAATCTCACCAACCATCTTTCTTTGGCTCAACTGAAAGGGAGAATGGAGGAAAGAAGTAAGGAACAGAAAACAAAAACACCAGCCCTCCCTACTCTGGCAATAAACTTCCAGCTCTAAAGCAGGTTTTATTTAGTGTGCCATAAAAACAGTCATTTCTCCCATCATAAAAGGAGCCTGACTGCCCAGCCTCGTTTTTCTGCAGTGAGTCTGTGGGTTGAGTGGGTCCCAGTTCTGAAGCAGGCTACAGCCTGCATTCTCCTCCTCAACCCTACTCTCCCTCCCTCACAACGCTGTATGTATCGGGAAGTGAAAGGCAATTTTTAAGTATTTTATTATGTGTGAATTTACAGGGGAAAAAAGTATATATTTTTGGAGATGAAACTAAGCTTTTTAATTGTCCCTCTGTTTTATGATTACTGCCTCATGGGTATGTACCAGACAACTTGGGCACTGTGTTTTTTTTTTTTTTTTTTTTAAATCCAGGCAAGATTGTAGCAACTTTCCCAGCCATTAAATGAGCCCTGGAAATTTTAGGTCATTCTGAAGGGAAAAAAAAAAAAAAAAAAAAAAAAGGAACAACCCACACAGTCTGAAGAAGAAAAAGAAGCATAGTGGGTTCCCTAAGCTGCACCACTTATCTCTCATCTTCTGTTGTGATCTTCTATTCTGGGCTTTGAGAGCTGACTGTGTTCTCCTGAATCACTGGGAAAACATTTGGTGCCACATAGGAAGTAATTTACTAAATGGTAATCTAGATGAATCAATCCTCCTCAAGAGGAGTGAGCAATGTACTTTGGAAGTCTTGTTTGTCACCAAATAAGCAGAGGAGTTGGCACTGAGACATCCCTAGAACTGTGGTGTATTTCCAGGTTTCTTCTGAATGAATTCATGTCTACCTAAGCTGGTAAAGTTGGCTTTTGGAATGCAAGGACAGTTCAAGCCACAGTGGGCATAAAACATCAGAGTGAGCACCAGGAACCCTGATTTCTAACGAACATGCTCCTACTCTGAGCTTCAGTTTCCCCATCCATAAAACAAAATAGCTAATGTGCTAGATGACTGTCCAACGCTGTTCTGAGCTCTAGCACTGTAAACTCTAAAATACAATTATTCTTAATTTAGGATTAAAGATATAGGAGGAACTACATTCTTGAAAGACCTAAATGCATCTGAGGTAATTTTCCCTCTCTAACCTTTTCGTATAGAATTTGCCTGAGCTGATTCTACAAAAACTCTAAGCCGTGGATGGCATTTGACTCCTTGATCTCATAGCCTGTTTATCAGTCGTAAGGACGGAGTGACAGGAGCCTGGGGAACCAGAAGCTCAGAGGTGCCTAACCTCCAACCTGGCACCATTTATTAACTAGATGGCAGTTGCCATCTTAGTAAAAGTTGAAAGGAGACCATAGTCTCAAGGGTCCTACATATACAGCTGGGTCATCCTGAAATTTTCCTGTTTTTGACTTATTTACAACTAAACAGAATGTAGGCTTGCAAGGATTGTCTGAAAAGCAGACAATCTGGCATGAGAAAGATAAAAAAAGAGTCTCCTTTGCAGGTATAGAACTGCTATAAATGCATCCCAAAACTTAGTTTCTTACCCCTGAAACAACCACCATACTGGCTTATTACCTTATGGGCATTAAAGATACTTCCTTGTATCTTCTAGATTGCATTAGTTCTTCCAGGCAGCACTATGACATGATGGAGAGGCATTATGGGTTTTAGCTTACTAGATATCTCATCTTCAGTAAAAACCAATTCTCAAAGCTCTGACTAATCATTAGGGGAGACTAAAGATTCAACCATATCCATAGATAGAAGAGAAGAAAAGTGTACCAAGATAATGATTTAGTGTTCAATGCTAAATACTCCATGCTAAATGTTGTGTCAACCAGTTAACTTTACTCAATTTTGCCTCCAAATGTAGTTAACTCTGACTTACTAGCTGGCTCAAAAATGCCTATTCTGGGCCATAAAGATAATTAATTTAAAGGTCATGGTTGGCTTAGGACAAATTCATCTCAAGTAAATGGCTCAAAAATTGTGAGTCAATGCTACGCAAATGCTATGTGAGTCAACAGCATCAGGAAACCTGCCTGCTGATACAGAGTGCAATGCTAAATCCCTGGTGATCTCAGGCACACGGTTAAACTCTCTGAGCTCATTCTGTCCCTGTCTATCTAGGGCTCAGACACATTGTGCAGGAGGAAAGGAGTCAGCGCCACAGAAATGGCACTGAGCTGAAATTTACACATTTCTGCAGGAGAAGTTACATATCCTTCAGATACCCGTAGTCATACTATTCGACCTTTAGTGACTCACTTCACTTCCCTATATGTTTCCAACAACATAAAACTATGTGGTCAGCTGAGATGATCTCTAAAGTTCTTTGCTGGACTGCTAACCTAGACAACTACAACATCTGGACACCATTGTTCCCTGCTATACACTAATCAACATGGCAGCTGGCCGATGGCAATTAGGCAAGTGGCTCTTTTTCAAGATTGGGTTAATCCATGGTTTAAGGATCAACCTGTAGAATCTCTGAGCTCTGGGTCAAGTACTTTAACGAGGGGTCTCTGACACTCTTCTTCGTGTCATTTAGAGGATATTGTCTTCTCTGGTAAGTGCTTATCCTAATGCTTCTGCTTCTCCAATATTTTACAACTGACATCATCTTAAGTTAGAACATGTGCCAGTAATTAGATTTCCTTGCCTTATGGATGTGGTGCCCCTTCAGCTTGAAAGAAGAGAGACTCTTCACCCAGGGATGAGAGCTGAGAACTGCTCTGTGTCTACTTGCTAGGTTTCACTTCAGCTGGGCAGGGAAAACCCTGTCATTAAAAAGGGGCCTTTGTCCTTTCAACAGCTGCTCCAAAGAACTGGAGAAAGATTTTTAACTGGGCCACACACAGCTAAGATTCTAATCCCAGTGACTTGAGGGAGGGTGAGAAGAGATAATTAGTCTAGGTAATTTGCAACATCAACACTCTGCTCCAACAATGGCTGTAGCTCAAATAGTAACATTAGATGGAGCAAAAAACACCTCTTTTCCTAGGATTTCAGTGGGGTTCATGGACAAACCTAGTATATACTTTATTGGAAAGACCATCAGTTTTGTGATTCTGTAGGTTCAAGCCCTTATTCAGGCTCTACAGTTACAACATGTGGGATTTGGGGCAAGTCATTTATCACAGTTTCTACTTTTCTGTTTGCCTATATATATATATATATATATATATATATATATATATATATATATCTCCACATACATATATGTGTGTGTGTGTATAAGGACTTTATACACACACACACACACACACACACACACACACACACATATAAAATGGGCATAAGGATGATCAGAGAGGAAGAAATGATACATGATTAGAGTGAGAAGAAAAAATGACATACTGAGAAAGCAAGCTTTTATTTCTTTTTTTCATTTCTTCACATGTATGTGCTCCTTACTAGACAAATCTATGAGCACCTGGAGAACAGGAAGACTACTTTTAAGCCTCTTTATTTTATATTTACATAGCCAAGTCACTGAAATAGGATGTTTGAGTCTTATGCTTCTAAGTCTTTCTGGTTACTTTGTGACTCATGAATGGAGTTCAAATTCTTCTCTCTGGCCAACCAATCCTTCCAAACCATTGTCCTGAAAATCTGTGCCATAGTAGACCACTCAGCATCACAAAGGACCCTCAAAGTGTGACACTGGCCACACAATCTAGCCTGGAAAGTCATTCTCTGTTACCCTTGAATACCTTGTTTCCATCTGGCAAGAAGAGCTCTAATGTCACATCCTTCATTAAGCCTTGTGCTGCCATTTAGCCTTCCATCCACTGGGCTCCCATGATATTCATTCTGTATGGCCTACGGGGCTTTTGCCCAGTCAGCCTCATAGTAGCTCTCTCCTGGACTGCACTTCTTTTGAGGGGATCCCTTACAACAGTTAGCACCTGTACTGGCTATGGTTATATAAAAAAAAGTAGAGACATTTCATAAGTTGCAAAGCACTACCGAAAGCCAACTGTTTTTGTTCTTTTGATTGTGAGCCATCTCTAGCACACCAAGCTTAGTTGAGAGTGTGACACATGTCCCTTCTCTCTGCCTTTAGCCCTGCTATTCTGGCTGCTCAAAAATTTGCTGCCACTGGAACCCCCACCCACTTCCATAATATAGTGCCTGGCCCCCTGCTCAAGGCCTCAGATGCCACTTGATGCCACCCATCAGTGACAGTGAAGACCACTGGGCTAGCAGTTGGAGAGCTCAACTACCTTCTTCAAATAGCATGGGCAAATTTTGCTAGCTGGCCTGGGAACTTACTCGTCATTTCCTGCATTGTCGGTAAGTTCTTCACAACTGGTCTGCCAGGAGACTTGAAGAACTGCTTCCATTTATAAATCAAGGGTTGACTTTATTATGAACAGAATTTGAAGATTAATTGGAGAATTAAAGTATCTTAAAATTGATGTAGCTCAATCATCTCCTTTTATGAATAAGGAAACTGAAAACCAGAGAAGTCATCCAGCTAGTTAATGATAGAATGAGAACTGAAACCAGATCTCAGACTTGTCAGTTCAGCACAATTTTCACAATATCATGTCCCTATTATTAGTAATATTTTAGTAGACATGAGAACAAAGGGGAAAATTGAAGCACTTTGGGTAAGCACGTCGTTTACAAAAAGTTTAGGTGACTATCGTAATGCTGGGAACTAGTTTCTAACTAATTATATCTTAAGGCATGAATTCTGGAGAAGCCTGAGCAGAGGTGCTTTCCAGATTCCTAGTAAGCAACTATTGTCACTGGGCACTAACACATGTGACAGGGACCTTCATGGCTGGTTCTGGAAGAAGCTGTAAACCACAGTGGGCAACCACTGATGACTGCCAGCCACCCATGTGGTAAATCAGCACAGAAATTATTATTTTTAAACCACTGGGCTTTTGCTATGCTCCTTTTTACTAACCTGCTTTTGATATCTGCCCCCACATCTGCAGGATTCTCCCTCTCCTGTCGAGCTTAGCCAAAATATAATCAGTCTGTAAGACCCAATTCAAGTCCATCTTGTCTCGCAAACTTATTTTTACTCATTCATTCATTCATTCATTCAAGAGATATTTTTTGAGCAACTACTAGATATCAGGCCCCATTATAGGATCTAGTAAGGAGAAGAGAGATAGAGAAGCAAATAAACAAAAAAATATATTTATATCTCCATATGTGTTTATACATACATATATGTATATACAAGATATACAAGTACATGTAATATATACATATAATGTATATTAATTAATCAAATGGCATTAATTATTAAGAAGAAAGTAAACTAGGATGTAAGGGCAGTCTTTAAAGATGGGGGGAGTTTGACTGAAGCTGGCCGGTCAGGGATGCCCTTTCTGAGAAAGTGACATGTAAGCAGAGACCTAACTGAAATCAACACTTCTCTAAACAATTAGTACATGTAGAGTCAGAACCTTATTGTTACTCCCTTAATTCCCTTAGTGTATCATATTTTGATTCAACAAATATTTACCAGGCACTAACTATGTGAGATCCTGTGGCTAGATGATGGGTGCACAGAGGAGAATGAAGTGGGCCTAGCACTGCTCTCATGGAGCTCATGGTCAAGTGCAGGGATAGGCATCATCAAGCAAAAAAACACAAAACAGGGAGCAGCTATGCTGCCCATGCCACTTCTTTGTCTAAATCCAAAGTAGGGCTGGCAGGTATTAGGTCCCAGTGGGAGAATCGGTGGATAGTTGCCATTATCCCAGCTAATTGCTCCCGGAAGTGAAGTTTCCATTAAGATTGTGCTGAGGCCATTTGTGGAGTCTAGCTCAGTGACACTGAACCTCAGATATCATCGACAGGCATAAAGCTGATAACTAGAATACAAACTCTCACATTTCCTTGCCATATTACAGTCGAGTATTTCTGACTTATAAAATAGTAAAATATTTTTACACATATCATTTTGTTCATTCTAACAATTCTGTAGATTAGGCAGAGTTGAAAAAAGGAGGCCGGAATTGGAAACGTTCCGATGGAAAGAACCTTTGAGGCTGTTTGATCCAATCTTTTACTCACCGTTGAGTTCCTTTCCTTAGCATTTCTGAGCAATGGCCAACCTACCCTGCTTCACTATTTCTAAGGACCCGGCAGCCATGACTCTCAAAGCAATCGCTTCCATTTTTTGGCAGCCAAACGGCTTGTTAGTGGTCGGGTGGGATAACTTCCATTTCTCCTGACTCCCAGTCAAGTGCCATTTGCACTGGGACCCTCTCCCAGAAGGACACACCTTGGACCATGAAGGAAGCTGAGCTCCAGGTCCCTCCAGCTGAGTCTGGGTGCCTCTTCTTCCAGCTGAGGCTCTCACTCCACGCTGGTGGACCCTCCCCACAAGTGCATGTCCCCAGGAAGCACAACCAGAACATGATGACCACATCCAAACGCAAATGCACATTATGCAGAGGTACAGGCTGTTCTGAGGATAATTATTTTGAAATAGATTGTGTGGGGGATTCATTTAATCAAATCGTCTGACAACTGTTTATTGAGAGGAAAGTATGGATGGCTCAGCAGCACTGGGAAGGATTTTGGCTTTCAAACATCTAATCTACTTTGCTAAACCCTCCAAAAATACAAACTGAGAGCAGCACGCTCCAGGCAGGCCATGGCGAACAAGTCCATGTAAGGGCACGTGAGCACCATGAGGCTTTCTAGGCGAGACACAAGCCTGCTGCAGCAAGGGCTGACATGTTCGGGGCTGCCTGTCCTCTCCTGCTTCTTTCTCTAAAGCTGGTTCCTGGGAGTCACGAAAGTCATGCTGAATGCTTCAACCATCACTTGGAAGCACAGCACCCCAGAGCCCTCAGGTGCACTGGCTTTGAGTGCAGAGGTAGAGGGCATGGAGGTCCACAGAACCTCACAGTCTCTGCTGCAGGAGGTAGACACCAGCAGCCTTGGAGGCAAACTGGAGAGGGCTGGGGAGAGTGCTCGGGGACTCAGAAATTCCTGAAGCTAAGAGTCAGAGCCCCAAGCCTCCTGCTGAGGGTGGAGGGGGAAGAATCAGAATATTGAACCCCTTGTACCTACATATGTACCTACTTACTCATTAACTGGATTACAGAACTAGAAAGTCAGGCATTTAAATATTACGGAGCCCTGTGCTTAAAACAGTTTTTTAAAGCTTTTAATCCTCGGTTTAAATGAAATCTCAGCTTGGACATAAACAAATAAAGATGGTAAGAGTTGAGCCATCCTGGGATCAAAGGCTGGAAACACTCTTTATTATCTTGCATCAAACCACTGCTCCCCAGGCAGTGACCCTGAAGTGGGCTCTACAGAGCCCTTGAAGAGAATCATTCAAAAAGCACAAAGTCAACCACTCTTCATTTTACAAATAGGGAAACTGAGGCCTGGAGAGAAAGGGCGGGTGTACAGCCACCCTGCTGGCTCAACTGGCTTAACAGCTGTTCTGGTCCAAGCTATTCCTACCCTACACGGCGTCCTGAGGAGAGTGTCTGTCCTCTGATGACCACTCAAAGGGCTATTCAGGAGGTTCTCTGGGGAATGGGACTCTATCTATTACATTCTTCCTTTGATGGGGTCCCTAGTGTCAGTTAACAGAGTACGGTGTAGTCAATGAATTGGCAAGTTGGCCAGTAGCCTTGTATTGATGAAGTCTGGGAAACCAGGAAAGCGTTTCATTCAATAAGTACATGTCCCCAAGCCCCAGGTGGTCTATACTTTCTGGAACAGTCTTCACATACATTATCTCTCATGCCTCCAAACACTCTTATAAAGTCCATAAGGGAAGGAATTAGTCCCATTTTATACTTGAAGAGAGTACAGCAGAATGGGTACAAATGACTTCTCGGATGTTGAGAGATTAATTTTTCGGAGGTTGAGAGCAAAGTTGAGAGTTAAATATAGATTTCCTGACATAGTTTCAGATTCACTCAACCTCATTATACCGACTGCTCTGAATACGCTCTCCATGTCTGGGCTGCTTCTTGGACACCTTATCTCAAATCCCTTAAACAAGGCAACGTCAATTCATGCTTCGTCTGCAGGTGTGAGGTAGCGTCTCAGTATCAGATGCCATTGTGACCTGGACCAGAATAATATTTATACAAATTATGTTTAGGAAATTTGAGTGCTTGAGAAGGATTTCATAAATATTTGTGGAATGAAAGAAAGAAACATTCTGGGGCAGCAGGCAGAGGATTTTTCTCTATGAGAAAAGTACGTGGAACTTTTCATCACAAGATCAGGATTCCTGGTCACATGAACTCCAGTCAGGCTGGAAATTGGAAATCAGAAAAAGGACAGGTGTGTATTTGGTCTGAGAAAAACATCAATAAGCGAGATGATTGGAAAGGGAAAAAGAGTGGTTGAGAGGAAACCTCTAGGAGTCGTCTAGTTGTATGTTTGGATCTTAACTCATACTTACTTGCTGGATATGAAATAGTGTTTAGTCTCTGTGTCCCCATTTCTTCGAATGTAAAATGAGGATCATAATAGCTATCTGATAGGGTTATCACAAGGGAGGAATGAGATAAAAGCAGTGAAGTGCTTTGCCTGGGGCACTCTGTAAGTGGGAGCAGGTACCTGTGCGTGACTTTTCTCAAGCTCCCCTTTTCTCTGCTTTATCACATTCTGTTCAAGTAGAGCCCAGCTCTGGTGTCTCACTGACAGCTGCTCCAGATTCTTTATTGTTCAACCATCTCTTATCTCATGTGTCTAACACCTGATTGCTCCACATAGTTGACACTGAACCTGTGAGCCCTATGAGAGTTACTTTTGCATTCTAGCTAAGGGATGCCCAGAGAGCTGGTAAAGCATTATTTTTGGGTGTGTCTATGAGGGTCTTTCTGTAAAAGACTGGCATTTGAATCTGTAGACTGAGTAAAGAGGCTCACCTTCACCAGTGTGGGTGAGCATCATCCAGTCTGTTGAGGGCCTGATTTAGCAGTTCCCCTTATCCACGGTTTCACTTTCTACAGTTTCAGTTACCTATGGTCAACCGTGGTCTGAAAATATTGAATAGAAGATTTCAGAAAAAATTCATAAATTTCAAATTGCATGCGGTTCTGAGTGGCGTGATGAAATCTTATGCTGTCCTGCTCTGTCCCATCTGGGACATGAATCATCCCTTTGTCCAGCATATTTGCCCTGTATACACCACCCACCCGTTAGTCACTTAGTAGTCATCTCGGTTATCAGATCCACAGCGGCAGTACCACAGTGCTTGTTTTCAAGTCACCTTTATTTTACTTAATAAAGGCTCCAGAGCACAAGGGTAGTGATGTTGGTAATTCAGATATGCCAAAAAACTAGCCATATAGTATTTCCTTTAAGTGAAAAAGTGCAAGTTCTGAACTTAATACAGAAAAAGAAAAACCTATAACATGAGGTTGCTAACATCTACAGTAAGAACGAATCTTCTATCTGTGAAATTATAAAGAAAAAAAGTAAATTCGTGCTATTTTTGCTGTCACACCTCAAACTGCTAAAGTTATGGCTACGGTATGTGATAAGTACTTAGTTAAAATGGAAAAGGCATTAAATTTGGGGGTGGAAGACATGAACAGGAAACATATTCTTATTGATGGCAATGTGTTAGGTGAGAAAATATCGAGCCTATATGAGACTTCAGCAAGAGATCCTCTGAAACAAGTTACCATATTCATGGAAATTTTTATTACAGTAGATTGTTATGACCAATCTATTTTAATATTAGCTATTGTTGTTAATCTCTTACTATGCCTAAATTAAAAATTAAACTTTATCACGGATCTATATGTATAGGAAAAAATAACAGTATATACAGCATTCTGTACTATCTGCAGTTTCAGACATCCACTGAGGGTCTTGAAACATATTACCCATGGATAAGGCTGGACAGCTGTAGAGGCTTACCTCGGAGATATTATGGGTTTGGTTCCAGACCACCGCAGCGAAGTAAGTATCACAGTGAAGTGATAATCTTTTTGATGGTTGAGGGTCTTGCCTTCAATTTTAAAAAATCATACCCTCTGTGAAGCACAATAAAATGAGGTATGCCTGTATAACAAAAAGGCAGAGGAAGGATGGATTTGCTCCCTGCTTGAGCTGGGACATCCATCTTCTCCTGTCCTTGGACATTAGCATTCCTGGTTCCTGAATCTTTGGACTTGAACTGAAACAGACACCATCGTGTTCTCAGGTTCTCAGGCTTTCGAGTTTGGACTAGAACTCCATCCACCACAGCTTTCTTGGGCCTCCAGAATGCAGATGGCAGATCATGGGACTTCTCGGCCTCCATAACCACCAGGTGGGAAAATTCCTCATGACTAACTCTCTTTCTCAGTATAAATATATATCCCATTGGTTCTGCTTCTCTGGAGAGCCCTGCCTAATACAAGCCCTTAATTACTTACTATTATGTTTATATGTTTGTCTTTTTTTCTTATAAACAATGCTCTGAGCCCCTTGGGGATCTGGGGAGTCATGTTTCTCTCATGGCGTTTAGCATAGGTGTACTGTTAAGTGCCATGTGTATATTTATTAACTGACTCACTGGTTAGTTGAATAACTTGTAATGTCCACTTGATACTAATGTCCTTTTGAGTGAAGAAAAAAAAGATTCCCTGAGTCACCAAATGAAGCCTTATATATCCTTTGGGGTTTATTTCTGAAGTTGCGATAACTGCTTGGGGAACTCATTTTAAACATAATGCAGCGAGGGGTAATACAGTGGGCAAATGATTCCCATGCTTTCCCCTGAGGACACCCCATTATATCAGGGATCTTTGGCTGCCAAGTTGGGGATGACGTAGACAATATCTCTTCATCAAGAATTTCTATAAATACATTCAAATGAATTTTAAGCACATATTTACAACAAAGTAATGATATCAGTGAAAACTTGTACTGTTAAATTAGTAAATTTTAGTATTTTTAAATGGACCCCTTTGCTGTCTATGATCCATGAAAGAATTAAAATAGGCCTTGATTCAGAATATGGGAGCTCACTACAGGAGCCAGGTGCTCAGGCACCTTTTCTCAGAATGTGTCTGCGTCTTGGTATAAAAGCACTTAGTAAAAGCTTACTGCCAAGAGCTCGAGTCTGGGATGAGTCCTGGTTTCAAGTCCTATTTCAGTTACTAAATTACTTTGTCTGTAACATGAGGGGGTTGGTTACAATGAACTTCTAGGTTCCTTCCAGATCTTAATGTTCTAAAAAAAAAAAAAAGGAACTCACTTCGATCCAAACCTGTCCTAATTAATAACCTCGGATGACTCCCACCCTTTTCTCTCCCTATCACTTGCTACTATCATTTGATTACATAGACCCTTGGAAGAAATGTCTTTCCTATTTGAATCTAGAGGATGATAGTCATTCAAAGAGCAAAGATAATGTTGAATGCATTCATTCACTGCCAGCCTTTGCCTGTCATATACAGAGTGAATGTGACCTTGATCCTGCCCAGGGGCAGGGAAAAAAAAAGCTCAACTCAACTCAACTAAAAATCAAATTTCAAACCGTGGTGTTGACATGGCAAAAAAAAAAAAAAAAAGGTATGATTTCTGCAATCACTCAAATGTACTCTGTGTGGCATAAGAGCAGAATATTTCCTAGAGGGCAGGGCCTTCCCTCATCAGTCAAATTCTGTCTTAGGCCAGTGTGTTACTAATCAACAGCTAATGATAATCCTCAGGGTTTGATGACAAATATTCTCCTCCTAGGTAACTCATGGTACTGCAATCTACTTTGAGTTGACATCTGTGCAAAGCCTGGGGCAACAACAAAAGGAAACCACGCACAAAGAACATGAAAGCAAGTCAAGTCTTGGGCTGGGGTAGGGGAGATGAGGGTGGCTTGTGGAGCTTAAGATACTCTCTTCTGAGACTGGGGTCTGTCCCCTGTCTAAGGACAAAAGCTGTAGACACTGAAAGGCCAGGTCTGGGCACCCGTCCTGAGCCCTGTACTATTTTGTTAAGCTCACCAGAATGGAATGCAGGTCTTCTATTACAGAAAGCTGAGAAAGGGGTGGAGAGAGGGTAGAAACAGAAGAAAACCCAACAAAACCAAGCCTACTGACTATCTAAAAATGGAATGGGCCCAGCCATAGTATGCTGTCACCGTGACCTTTACACAGCCAGCCGGCTGTGGTCACTGTGCTCCATTCGAAGATGTCTAAGAGAGAACACTGAAAAGCCAACACACAAGCAATTCTGAGTTGACCACAGCAGAGATGCACACTCCACTTACTGTTCCAACAGCACTAAGAGACTCTAATTCGGACAGGTAGGGGCATCCAGGGAGGACCCATGGCCCAGCCCTAGTCCTGGCTGGAGTAGAGGCAAACTACTCTCCTTACTGTTCAAGCTCTTCTCAAGGGCATTCCCTTCTGTTTTCCAGGTCCTCCCTTGTCTACCTGTTCCAGTCATATCTACCTTTCTGCCCTTACCCACTTCTATTCTTGATCCTCTGTGAAACTGATCCTGCACATTCCATACACTTCTCTCTTTTCTCAGGATGCCCACAGCACCAATGGTTTGAATGAGAGAATTTATACTTGAATTTAACCATGAGGCAACTTGATTGTGGGAGCCTTGATCTAAGGATGGCAGAGCAGAAAAACATAAGACGATCAGTCCCTGGTAAAAGGATGAGCGTGCCTCACCACTTGCCTTCTTACCTCCAGATTTCCTGAGTCAAGAGAAAACTCAACTTCTTCCTTGAGACTTGTTTTGTGGGTTTTCTGTTATAAGAAGCTGAACTTAATCTTCCTTGGTATAGATGCCCATCAACTTGTATTTAAGGAGGAATATGCACTCCATGATTTGGATTCAGGCAAACCATATCTTATAGCTGAGCCAAAGTGGGCTTAGAACAGTAGGTTTCTTCAGATAATATATTCTTCCTTCTCAAAACATTCAACTTTCTAACTCCAGAAGCCTTCGTTCTTGTGGGTTAAAAGTCAAAGCACAAGGAAGCTTCTTGTTTTGTGGTTGCTGACGGAGGAAGGCCAGAGGCAGATCTCCTGAGCACTGAGGAGGCAATGGTATCACTAGTCCTCACTGGTTTTTTGGTTATAATTCAGAGAAAATGTAGAATAACCAGGAAAGAAGAGGGAGGGAGGAAGGAAGGAAGCAGAAAAGAGTGACTGACAGATATGTGTAAACGAGCATGCATAGAGGAAGGGGGTGAGAATTCCTGAATACAGAAGCTATTCAGTGTAAAGAAAAGTTACCTTAGAAATCTGTATACAGATGTGTTCAATAAGCAACAAGAAATAAAGTATGTTTCGAGAAGGAAAGCAATCAGTAGAATCCATTTCACACATATATACTCCCCTAAAAACTCAATTCAATTAAATTTTATCATTACTTGGATAATACTACTACAAATTCTAAGTGAAGCAGATAAAATTCAATACTTCAACAAATATTTATTAAACTATCACTATGTGTTATAAACATGGTCCCTGTCCTTGAAAAGCTTCAAATCTAATAGGGAGTCAAGAGTGACATTTATCAAACAATAAGGATATCAGAAAAAAAAAAGCTTTTATGAGTAAACCTGACCTATACTTCGAAGGGAAATTAATGGTGCTTCCTTCAGAAATAGATTCCCTCTCTTCCCCCCTGCTGGAGGTGCTCACTTTCCCTCCAAAATGCCCAGCATTTTTTTTATATCTGTCATATATCAGTCATTAGCTATGGCTTTGAAGTTTGTGCATTTGTGTGTGTGTGTGCACGTGCGTGCACATGTGTGCATGCATGCATCTCCTCCACTACTGTGTACATTCCTTAATAAGCATTAAGTCTTACATTGTGACTCCTCCGTGACATCCGTCTGTCCCTGGCACCTAGTGAGGCATTAGTGAGTATTGGTTAAATGTCTATTAGGGAAGAGATATGGGATGCTGAGCAGCGTAGGGCAGGCCCTCTATGATGAAGAATTTCATTGTAGAGCTCAGAGAGGCTCTGTGGTGAGATCTGGCTGTGCCAGTAGAAATTAGAGGTGAAGCAGAGTGAGGAGAGCATTACCACCTAATGATGGGAGTCCCAGAGGGTGGCATTATTTTCACACTTTTGATGAGACACTGTTGAAAGTTTGCAAGTTAAACAATGCAATTACTTTGATAGGAAGATAAAGGTCTTTGTTTCTGAACCCAATCAATACCAAAAGGAGGGTGTGAGAGGAAGGCAGGAGCCACCTTCAGCCTAAGCGAAGGTCTCCTAATCTGTTAAGAATCAAAACAAAACTTACAGGTGCTTTGGAGACAGATGGCTGGTGGAAGCAGAAGTAGCTATTGGGTTCTAACCTGGATTCTGTTGAGAGTCTTTGAAAGTCACTAATTTTCCTCATTGGAGAACGTCATTTGTAGGACGAAAGGGCAGAGCAGTAGATCACTAAATGCCCTTTAAGCTCTCAATTCGCTGCCAGATCTCTACTCTAAGACAGGTTTCACTTAAGGAGCTTGGTGGTATTTCAATAACTGTAGCTTCAGTGAGCTAAAGATACACTGGAGAAAAAGGGGGTGATCATATTAGACTAAAATGCCTCTTGTCACAGATACAAAGTTTCTCCTACCCTCACCTCAAATTCAGGACCAGGTCCAATGGCTCTTCGATTTTATGGAAACTCTCTCTTACTGTTCCTCTCTGTCCAAAAGAAATTGCACTCTTGGATAGGCTTATATTACAAAGCAGTGTCACAGGTATGCAGGCAGGGATGTGAGGAAACCTAAGTGCTACACTAACACAATATTTCTGGATTTCTCCTTCCCTGTAACTTCACAGAGGGGCAAATAAGAATAGTTTAAGGTAGATGGGAAGGGAGTAAGGGGCAGGAGGCAAGCCTGAGGACTCTAAACCAAACACAGGAATCAAAGGCTACACAGAATTCCCTGTGGAGAGGCACTAGACAAGACCTAAAGGTAGGTCTTTTGTGTATGCTGACAAAACCAACCAACCACACAACTGAAACTGCCAGTTTTAGGTCTGTCAGGGCAAGAAATTTAGTTTCCTCTGGGCAAAGAGGTTGCTAGTGAGAATATGAAGGTTTTATTGTCACAGGGAACTGACCTTGGCAGGACACTTGAGTGCATTACTGATATAAGAACATTGTTTTTAATAAACATAGGGCAGTTTCAATTCAGTTCAGTTCACATAGGGTGGAAATTGTCAACAGGAGTGTGTGCTTTGCATTGTTCACGAAATAGCTTCTTTCATCTTCTTAACTCCATCAAAGGCACAAAGGTTTGGGAAAAGCAGGTTTGGTCCAAATAAAGCTGTGAAAGGAGGACAAGTGCCCCAAGAGCACCTCATTTTACCTGATCTTCCCTCTTCTCATCCCATTATCATCTCTTCAATGAGTCCTTCATTATTGGTAGTCCCTGAATGGCATCCCATTATTATAGGATGATTGCGGTGCTGATGACAGCTTATATCATGAAAGCCATAGAATTAAGTCAGCAAGTCTTTACTGAGAGCCTACTGCTCAAGAGAGCAAACACTCTTGGAGAAGACGAGGCACTGTCTGGGCATCGTCGGTGATGCCCGTAATCCAGAAGGCAGGTGGGTCTCAGCCTTCAGACTCACCCAAGGTTTGTAATGAATTAGGGAATCAGTGCTAACTTCTTATAAAACGCAAGAGGGATTTAGAGAGAACATACTGTGGCCTGGAGGAGTCTTGAAATATACTTCCTTGGAATGATGAGATTAAGCCATTGCCCTTAAGGGTCTTTTAATTTCTAAAGGCTGTAAGTTGATTTTGTGATTGCGAAGTATAAATATAAATAAGAAAATTCCCTTTAAGCCAAAAACGTAAGAAAAAGTAAAAAGGGTTGACAGAGTATAGCATAGTGTCTTTGAGATCAATCCTAGACATACCCCTTTAAATCTCTATATGTTTGACAAAGATATAATCTGTCTGTGCCTTATTTTTGTCATCTGTAAAATGGGGATAATAATAACTGTAGTGACTTTATAGGGCAATGGTTAAAACTGAATAACATAATGCATGTAAAACACATAGCATGATGTCTCACCTTTAATAAATTTAGCGAATATAACTGTGAGAGTAACATTAGTTAGAATAAGAAGTAGGAGGAGGAAGGCGGAGCAAGAAAAGCTGTTGTCGGATTCCTCTAAGCTTCAAGATACTCTGAGCCTGGTAGGAGGAGGGCTCCAATACTCCATCCAAGTTCAGTTGGACAGCCTGTATGAGAGAGGCCTTGGGTCCTGACCGAGGTCTCTGGTCTCTTCATTGTTCTGTGTTACATTTGGAGTCTGCTGGCAAAATAAAAGGCAGCCAAGCAGACACCTACAGATGAGAATAGATTCTCATCTATTCAAGTAATGGGCTTCCCAGTCAGAAATGGAGTGGAGTCTGTAGGGAGCAGGAATATTCTCCCCTTGGCTGTGCCCTCCAGATACTAACCTCTCAAGCGACAAACCCATATCTGTTCTAATTCTCTATCTACTGCCAGCAGCCAAAAGGGTTCTCTACGTCTCCTTATTTTTCCTTTCCTCCAATTGCTCCTCCCATCTCCCTTGTCGGACAGTGACTCCATCCCACCTTCAGATAGGTGAGGCCATTTCCCTCTACAGACTCGGAATTCTGTGATTCTAACAGGGGACCCGGCAGCATCCTGGTCCTTGTGTAAACTGGAAGGCACCATGATTTCACTGGGTCCAGAAGCAGGGCAATAATAATGCTAGTTATGAATTAGCAATGTGAGGTTAATAAAATAGGCAAAAGCAGATTTTTCTGGAAGTGAAATTTAAATGTAGTATTTCTAACATTTAGGCAGGTTCATGTTCTTTGGAGGCCCCAAAAGAACTCCATAGGGCATAGATCATCAATCTGTTTAAACATATGAGGAAACAGAGGCCTAAAGTATCTAGGAGAGGATTTTTTGCAGAAATCGACGAGCTGATCTTAAAATTCATACGGCAATGCCAGAGACTCAGAATAGCCAAAAAAAAAAAAAAAAAAAAATCTTGAAAAAGAACAAAGCTGGAAGACTCACACTTCTTGATTTCAAAATTAACTACAAAGCTAAAGCAATCTAGAGAGTGTGGTACTTGCATAAAGAAGTCATATAGATCAGTAGAATATAACTGTCCAGATTAAACCTACATTTATTGTCCATTGACTTTTAGTAAGGGTGTTAAGGTAACACAATGAGGAAGAAAGTCTTTTCAATAAATAGTGCTGGGACAATTAGATATACACATACAACAGAAAGAGAAAAGGAAGGAGATGGAGGAGGAGGAGAAAGAGGCAGAAGAAAAAGAGGAAGAGAAACTAGTAGTAGTAGTAGCAGTAACAGTAAAATCTCTATTTTCTATCATACAAAAAAATTGATTCAAAATGGATCAGAGACCTAAATGTCAGCACTGAAGCTATAAAACTTTTAGATGGAAATAGGAGTAAATTTTCCTGACCTTTGGTTAGGCAAAGACATCAAAGCAAGTAACAAAATAATAATAATAATAATAATAATAATAATAATAATAATAAACTTTGTCAAAATTAAAAGCTTTTGTGCTTCAGGGTCACCATTAAGAAAATAAAAAGACAGTCCACAGAATGGGAGAAAATATTTGCAACTCAAATATATATCTGATAAGGGACTCGTATCCAGAATATATAAAGAATTTCTACAAAACGATAAAAAGACAACCCCATTTAAAAATGGGCAAAGGTTTGAACAGATATTTTTCCCTCTAAAGAATGCATGTGGTCAACAAGAAATAAAAGGATAATCAACATCATTAGCCATTAGGAAAATGCAAATCAAAACCACAATGAAATGCCACTTCATACCTACTAAGATGGCGCAAATAAATAAGATGGACAATAGCAAATGTTGGTGAGGATATGGAAAATTGAATTTTTACACATTAGTACTGAGATTGTCCAATGGTACACCAGCTTTGGAAAACAGTTTGGAAGGTCTTACACATAGAGTTATCATATGACCTAACAATTCTACTCCTAGGTATATAGCCAAGAGAATTGAAAACACATAAAAAAACTTGTGCATGAATGTTCATAGAAGAATTATTTATAATAGTCAAAAAGTAAAAACACCCAAATGCCCATTAACTGATGAATGTATAAATAAAAGTGGTATATCCATAAAATGGAATATTATTCAGCCATGAAAAAGAATGAAGTACTGATATATATGACCACATGGATAAACCTCGAAAACATTATGTTAAGTAAAAGAAGCTTGACACAAAATGCCACATACTGTATGATTCAATTTGTATAAACTGTCCAGAACAAGCAAATCTATAGAGACAGAAGTAGATTAATGGTTGCTAGGGACTGAAGAGAGCAGAGAATAGAAAATAACTGCTTATGGATTCAGGATATATTCTGAGGAAAAATGAAAATATTCTGGAATTAGATGGTGGTATTGATTACACAAATCTGCAAATATACTAAAAATCATCAAACTGTATATTTTAAAAGGATGAATTTTATGGTGTGTAATTATACCTCATTAAAGCTGTTGTTAAAAGCAAAAACAAAACAAAACAAAACAAAACAAAAACAAACAACAACAACAAAAAAAAAACCTAAGAGAGTTACCAAGGTCACCCTATCATCCACCTGACAACCCAAACAGGATTAGTTAGACTGGTCTAGTTACTTTATATCCCACTTTTCTTTTCTTTACTTTTTTTTTTTTTTGGTATCTTTTCATTTTTCCTATCTTGTTGAGTTTTATCTATCTTTGAAGCCATTTGAAATCAATTCTAGAACTAGGAGGACTATAAATAAATCAACACATGAAATTAATCAACACATGAACTCAATTTAAGATATTTCCTATTATATTATATGTCTTCTTTCTCATAAGAGAGAAAGACATTTCCTTCTGTGCCCTGGCAGTTTCTATCTTGATGAAAGTGAGATATGAAGAATAGTTGCCTGAAATTTTATCTTCGCTGGAGTATTTTCTTCCTTTAAGTCTCATCTCGTGATCAAATACATAAAAAAAGTCACTTAGAACATGAAGAAAGCTAAGAAAAGGTAGAGTGGATGCTAGTCACTTTAGTTGTTACTAAGGCCATTGTCAGAAAAGGGAGAAAGTGGCCCTTGGTCACCTCCTTGGAGCCTTCTCTTATTTGAACTTAATCACATAGGTTCCAAAAATCACCACCAGTTTCCAGACTCAGCTGGAAAGGCAAAGATTTCCAGTGCTTCCTGGATGCTTGGTGCTTGTGACCGCATCTATGCAAAGCCTCAATATCTTTTAAGTAAGCTTCAGGAGTTTCATTATGCAACGACTGACCTTTGTGGTTCAGCAGGATAGTGGATGGGACATGTGAAAAGGAAAAGATGCCCAACAAGTGATTCTGACCATTGGCTGTGAGAGATGTGTGGGTGGGTAAAAGTTTGTAGACATAAAATCCTAAACCACAGCCCATGGTGGCATCAGGTAAATCCTGGCTCAGAGGCAAGGGCCTGGGAAGAGTTTTCCAAAAGCATATTCTAATTCTGAGGAAACAATTCACCTGATATATTTCAGGTTAATTCATTTCTATGTGATTCCTGATGATGACTCCTGATGATGCTGAAACCTATTGTGACACAGCTGCCTCTGTAAAGTTTAATGTAAGACGATGAGTCCTTGAATCAGAGGTGAAGGGACCTTAGCATACAGATACCCCGAATGCTGTGATTGCTATGGCTTGTTGCAACGTCCCTGTTCTATGAAGGCTGCAATATTCCTGATGGATTCAGGAAATTCCTCAGTGCCTTTGGTGTTAGAACCCTTCACTTGCAGGGAATTCTCTTAAGTACAAGCACTAAAACCTGGGTCCTGCTAAGTAATCAATGAATTAACTCCATTCATATATATTTACTGAATGTCTAAGATGTATTAGGTCAAGTGCTAGTTGCTGGGAGCTGAGGAGTACATTTTGCTTACCCTCTTAAATTCTATAGGAGTCAAAGTATGCCAACTTCCTCTTCTAATAGACCTGTAATAATCACTGACATGGTCCATACTTCTCCTGCCCAAGACATATATCTCTAGTTTTAGTCATCCTTTCTTCCTAGAAATGCTTTCTGTTCTGTCCCCCTCTGTTCCAGCTCTGGCTTTTCAATGTTCCCCTTAAAATGTGGTACCCAGACACTGCTACTATGGACACTTATATTTCTGTTCACAGGGCCTAAGTTTTCCTTTTATCTTCTTCCTTTTAAAGTCACCTAAAACTCTGTGTCAGAGATTGCTAGTTCTTAATGAAAAATCTATTTCTTTTTTGGACATGCTGCTAGGTGTGGCATTTCAGTTAGATGTGGCTACAAGAATGGATTCTAGGCAAGGGGCATGTGAGCAGAAGAGGTATGTGCCATTTCTCAATCAAGTTTTTGGAGAAATGAATGTGCACTGCCATGCATCGTTTTTCTGTTTTCCAACTTGACTCAAGAAGATAAGACCCTAGCAGGTGGCAGAGCCATGAGATGCAAAGAGCTGGGGTCCTTGAATCGCTACATGGAGAAATACTGCTTACTGACCAGAACACATCCTAGACGTTCAGTAAGCATTTGGCACTGAATTGTCACATATTTTGTCACATATTTAGTCAGTCTAGCCTACCCTGATATAAATAACCATGTCTTCTCTCAGATTAACTGTTATCAAAGCAGATCCATTACAACCTGTGCTTGTACACGTAGCTAATTTCAAATAATTATAGGATTTTGCATTGCTAAGTCCATGCAAATAGGTTTAAATTTGGGGAGGATTTTTTTTCATGGTAATACAAACTTCATTTATAATTCAATTTGGCATTTTTGAATATGAGCAAAACACTATAAGGAGGACATTTAAACTAACACTGTCACACTCACAAGGATGGGGTATTCCAGGCAAAATGAACACAGGCTACATATGTCTAGAAAACAAGGAGGAGCAAACGTTGAGCCCCAGGCATAGAACAAGAGGTTTCTTTGTGTTCGTGTCATGTTTTGTATTTATGTGTTGTCAAATGTCCAGAAATCTCATGCATAAACAAAAAAGGCAATCAAAGAGGGGTCATTCGTTCTTATCTTTTAAAAAGAAGTGTCAAAGATTTTGTAACATGGATCCACACTAAACCTGATTTCTAAAGTAATTATATTTCCTGCTTGTAAAATTCAATTCTGCTTAATTCATTCATTTATTCATTCATACATCCGTTCATCCATTCAGCAAATATGTATGGATAGCCTGCCATAGACTCAGCACTGTAGCAAGTTTTTATGTAGGATAATAAGAATTAAAAGATATAGCTTCTGGCCCAACAGACCTTATAATTTAATGATAAGACAAGCTGTATATAAGGAAAAATAAATTAAATGTCAAGGATTAAATAACAACTTCAGATCATCAAATGAGCAGTGCAGATATTAAGTGTCAAAGAGTTTCCAGAAAGGAGATTGATGAATCAATTCAACTTAAGTAATATGGTATTTATTGACCACCTATTATGTGACATTAGGTGAATTTGTTCTGATAATTGCTTTGAGATTTTGATTTCAATAAACATTCATTCTGTACCTAGTCAGTGAGAAGCACTGTAGATAAAGATGCTGCAGGAACCGGACTAAAGAGAAAAAGAGACGACGTGATATGTATTATAATCATAACAGCAATGGCATTTGTCCAGTTCAAAAGCACTGCCTGTTTCATAAAGTCTTTGAGGGTAAGAAATGCTCCTTCCATTTCTTTTTTGCTCCCTCTCATCATCTGAGTCATCCCGAAAGTCCCCCTTGGACTCCCTGTAGCTTAGTTTACAAGCTCTCTCACAGGATGTCTGATAAGTAAAAAGGATCCAAGTTGTCAACAGTATCACATAGAGATCTATTTCTACACTTTCCCCCTTGACATCTCAGGGCAGCCGAGGGAAGATAAAATCTTCTGCACTCATACCATGGGACAGCAGGTGTATATATACATAGAGATAGGCACTGCCCAGAGTAGAAGAGAAACAGAATCCTCGTTGTGCACCTAAAATTCATGTTTCACTTGAGAAAGAATGAGTACAACGGAAATGTTTAGTGAGAGTGAATGCTTAATTGGTGTGTGATTAGTCTTCATTTTATGTGTGTGATAATGGCAGCGTGCTTATGTAAGGGAAGGTTTAAGGCAATGCATACTGAAGTAGGCAGCAGTAAATGGTCGTGCTGCCTGCGGTCTACTTTTCAAATGGGTCAGCAACTTTGATAAATTTGACACATGTTAGTGATATCTGAATCTAGGAAGAGGGTATATAGATTTTCATTGCATTAATCCTTTCAAATTTTCTGTATTTTTCAACATTATCAGAGTGACAAGTTGGTTAGAAAATGCCAATCTACCATGTGTGATTTGGGGCACCTCAAAGGCCTGGTTGAATGCTTCCCCTACACACACACCCCCAGACCACTCCACTCTGCTTTCTCTTTCAAGAGTTCATGTCTGAAAATTCACTATAAAGAGCCTCAACCCAATTTAGTTAAAGGTTTATTCTTATTAAATTGTACATATTCTAAATGGTGTTAGTAATTAGTCAGACTATATGTGTACAAATAAATACATAAGACAGAGGCTGGTTAGAGGTGATGGGAAGAAAGAACATGAACATTTACAGGGGACCCCTGAGAGAGAGCGAGAAAGAGACATAGAGCTACAAAGAGGGACAGAAAAATATAGAGGGTGAGAGCAGAGCTCTAAGGCTATGCTGTTCAACAGAACTTTCTGCATTGATATAAATATTGTAAGTCTGCACTATCCAATATGGAAGCCACTAGCCACATCTAACTGTTGGGTACTTGAAATGTCTAGTGTGACTAAAGAACTACACTAATTTTATTTAATGTTAATTAATCTAGACTCATATAGCCACATGTGTCTTAGTGGCGACCACACAGAACACTGCAGCACTATACAGACATAAGCCTAGAGATGCAGAAGAACTAGTTTCTTTAAGTGAGTTGGTAAATTGAATAAAAAAACATTTCCTATGGGAATTAAAAAGATACGTTAAAATATATTATCGGTGGGGAAAACATAAGAGGAAAAGTGATGGTTCTTAACGGTACATACTACTAAAAATGCTTATCTCTGGGTAATATTTCTAATTGGTCAAGTTGTAATTATTGCAGAGTGGATCTGCCCAGTATTCAATCTCCTCACATATCTTATCCATGCAGCATATTTATGCACTGAGTCGATAATAATGGGCTATTATGACAGGAAAGGTGGATTCCAGGAGGTGAGATACATCAGATCACTGAGATCTTTCCAGGCCCACTGAATGAGTTAAATGCCACAGGCAAGGGGTCATGTTACCCATTTCTTCACCTTCCATACTCCCATCCCAACCCAAATCTTCAACTGAAAGAAAAAGGATGCCTCCCAAGTGACCAGGGGCTGAAGTGCTGCCTCTCCAGTGGGCAGAAGTCACTCACCTGCAGAAAAGATAATGCTAAGGACACAAAGAATTAGGAAATGACTCAATCCACTAGATGGGTCTGTTTGGCCTTAAACACTGGAATCTCAAAAATCTGTCTCTTGCTGACTTTATTTAAATTTCTTTCAGCTTTTTAGTATCATTGCTCCTGCCTGAACCAAGGATAGAAGGTCTAGTCTCATCCCTGAAGAGTAGAATTGCACAAAATAGACAGTACTACATACTACTACTGAGATAGAGATTAATCCTCATGCTGACTGGGAGGATTAAGGTAGGAAGGAGGGAATCTATCTAAGTGAGACGCAGCTAGTTCCCCCAAAAGAAAGAATAAAAGTAAAATACCATTATTAGCTTAAGTGAGAAAACTGAATCTTCTCAGGGTGTCAGATTAAACAGTTTTTGCTCTGTTTTATGTATTAAAGACCCATGTGCAGTTTATTGTTTTTGTGGAGTTAAGTAGATTCATATGTGAAATTAAAAAGGTGGGGGACAAAGGAGATTTTGTTTGTTTCTAGTGTTATTTGGCAGAGTATAAGGGGCCCTGAACTCAGAAGGGGAGAGCACTAGGCTCCAAACCACACCCTTCCTTGTACTAGCCAAGTGCCCTTGGGCAATAACGTTTAATATCCATCAATCTCCTTCACTGGGAGTTTGTGGCAGTCTTTTTTAAAGCAGGGTTTAGAACTGAGTACAAATGCCCTAACTCAATGGTTCTCCAACTTGAGTGTGCTCAGAATCACCTGGAAGGCTGGTTAAAACCCCCATGGCAGTCCTAAAATGAAGCTAGAGAACTTGCATTCCTAACACATTCCCAGGTGATGTTGCTGCTGCTGGTCTGGGGACCATTCTTTGAAAACAAATGCCCATGGCATTCATTGTATGTAACACGTTTTTCTCCTATGCGTCTAGAATGGCACTAGCTATGTACCATCTTTGAGGTATGGAGAAAAATCAGTCACTTGAGTCATTTTCTGCAAGACTTTACTCTCTCATGGACCCCAGGCTGGTTGTCAGGATCAACGGGGAGGAAAGATAGGAGGCGCAGTCACAATTATCACACAGCATAAAGATAGAAGACATTGTAATAATCAATAATCTGTTGATGGAGTCTTCTTAAAATATCTCTTTGCTTTACAAGTTGCCCCTCCTGAATTTCTTTGTTTGAGGAGAAGTGGTTTTCAAACATGGGCCATGCATCAGAGTTATCTGTAGGGCTTGTTAAACACAGATTGCTGGATGGGTGGACCCCATTCCCAGACGCAGCCTCTGAGGTAAAACCCAAGAACCGCCATTTCTAAGACGTAATAGTTATGCTGCTTGTCCAGGGACTGCACTTTGAAACAAATGGTATCTTGTCTCAGATTTCTTTGTCCTCTATTCTACTCCTCTAGCCTCTAGTCCAGAGGTCAGCAAACTATGACTACCTGTTTTTCTAAATAATTGTACCCATTCATTGATTTTTTTTTAAAATCTGTGACTGCTTTCAAACCACAACGGCAGAGCTGAGCATTTGCAACAGAAACTAAATAACCTGCAAACCCTTAAGTATTCACTTTCTGGCCCTTTATAGAAAAAGCTGGCCAACCCAAGCCCTAATCTTCTTTCTTCACCTTAAACATTACATTTAATAAACATTTATTTATCTTCTATAAACACAGAACTTTATATTTTTGTATTTTACCTTCACAATCCTATAAATGGATTCTGGGTCCCTTCTAGATCACAGGATCACATAACTTGCCCAAGGGCTCATGAAATCTGGATTGGGAATGGCTATTCAGTTTGTGGGGTCCCCTGCATAATGAAATTGTGAGCTCCCTTGTTCAAAATTATGAAGAACTACAAGATGATGAGGGCAGAGCATTCAACCAAGTGTGAGGCCCTGTGTGACTACAGAGGTCACACATCCATGACCTGAGAGGAGCATCCAGTCCTGACCTGGATGACTCTGAGGCTACGAACTCTCTTCTACGTGGCTGACCCACCAGGCACCTACACCACGGCCAACACACATTATCGTGGTGAACAACTGCTGTTTTTCTTCGGAGATGAAACTGTAAATTGAGATGAGCCACTCTCATTCAAGGCACCTTTGCCTGTGACCTAACATGACTACAGGTGTAGAGATGCCCATTTCATTGTTCCTTCACATTCTTTCTGGATTCCACAGTAAGAATTCGTAGTGATCAAGGGCTTTAAAATAAAACCCTTTCCTTCTTGAGAAATCACCCCAAGTCTATTTCCAACATCTCTGTACTAAGACTTGCCATAAGCCCCAATTTTAATCTCCTTGGGGGAGAAATGCATTTCTGTATTCCCAAAAAAGCTTGGCATCTGGAAGCCACTTAATAAATGTGATTCTTTATATTAAAAAAAAAATTGTTCTCCTTGTACTAGAGGAGACTTAAAAATAGCTTTTCAATAAATTATTGCTGAATTAGTAGACACCAATAAAGGCTAAAGAAAGACATTGCAATAGAATACTAGTAATTCTACAAAAGAGAAAACTGAGCAGTAAAGATATTATAGCTATTTTGCCATCAGTCAGAATTTCATGGACAACACCAGACTAGGACCCAGTGTCTCCCCACGTGAGACCCAGAGCTGTTTTCCTAAATTCGTAGCAGGCAGTATTCACGTTTGGGCATTCTCTCAGCATTGAGGTGTAAGTGACAGCAGTTTAACAACATGTACAAAGCTGAGTCAGTGATCATTTTAAAGAATGCAGCATCTTATGTTATTTGATCACTATATTTTCTGAGCATTTAATCCTCTCAAATATTTTGCAATCGCTTCCTCTAATTACAGAGAAAACACATTGGAGTGATGTGCGTGCTCAGGAGCATCCCCCCTGTTTTCTTCTCTATATTTAATCGAGAATTTGAATCACCTTTTAGCTTCCTAATCCTATAATCCTAAAAGGAATGTACGCTGCTCCAAACTCTGCTTGGCAAGACTCTGTATGGTAGAACCTGGAGCTCTTTCACAGAGACTGAGAGAAGGGAGAAAAAAAAAATCCTGGAGGCAGGCTTCCTGGCTTCCTTCCAGAAGCTCAGGAAGTAGGGGCCCCTGAAGACATTCGTCTTCTGGCTAATATTCTGAAGATATGGACCTGGGAGCCCTGCATCAGATTTACCTGGAGGGCTTGTTAAAGTTCTGATTACTGGGTCTCATTCTAGCCATACTAAACTGGAATCTGGAGATAGGAAATCTGTGTCTGTCTGTCTTTCTGTCTGTCTGTCTATCTATCTATCTACCTATATTTAAATTTTCCCAAGTGATTCTCATGCGTACCAAAAATTGAGAACCAAGTGGCTAGCCATCCACATTCTCAATGTATATTCACTGTACTTCTGTGTTAATTCTAGGAAACTCACTAATGGTTAATATTATACCCCAGTTTAAAGATTATGATTTAAAAATATAGAGGATCAATGGTATAGCTAAAAAAGCCCTTCGTCACTATGGGTTCTTGCTGTGGGATCCAGAAAGAATGTGAAGGAATAATGAAATAACCATCTCTACACCTGTAGTCATGTTAGGTCACAGACAAAGGCGCCTTGAATGAGTGGCTCATCTCAGTTTACAGTGGGTATCTGCTCCTCAGAAGTCTGGCACTGTGACTATAATGTACCCACCAGCTTTTCAGCAACAGCCTATACTTCCAATATGCTGACTTACTGCCTCCACATAACACTGGCATATACTAGAAATCTCCATACTTTAATATCCAAATTACACTAACTCAACACACCCAGAAATGTTAATAAAATCCTTTCTCAGGTCATGGGTTTGTATTTATTGTTTAATGCATATGATCACTGTAACTCAGAGAAGCAGCCCAGAGATCAGGACTAGACTGTCTTCCCATATTACCTCCATCTAAAAAGATGACCTTGTTTTACCACCTGCACATCTGCTCTTGTTCACATGCTGCCAGTTACAGGTCTGCTCGCTCTTTTCTGTTTACTTCATCTCTGTGAGAAGGAACAGTGCTTCCTAGTTTCCCTCCTCTCACAGACACACCTGCAGTGTTTCTCACACAACTCAATTAATGTTATAAACTGGTAAGAGATGATGGCCCCTGCTTGACTTGACGAACTCATCAGTAAAATGAGCCAATGTGTCCCAGACCACATGCTGAGAGGAATACGAATTTGTAACACACCTTCTCATCAGCCCCAGGCTGCTAAATAGGGCAGACTTTTTTTTCTCAGAGCCTCCATATGTTCAGCTCACATGGATCAATAGAATCACCATATTGTCTTCACAAAAGCTTTGGATTTGCACCCTTTCTCACATACAGAAAGTCCCAGATTGTTCTTTCTCAAGCACAGTGATGCTCCAAGGCATCAGCTTACAGTTTGGGGTAGGGGAGTGGTCCATGGTGAGTTTTGTGGCCACAGAAAAGACTGGAATGTAACTCAACAATATGGGTTTTAAATAGCCCCAAAAGGTTACTGTAGAACTCAAAAACAGAGAAATGCAGCAATTCAAGAGCTCAAATGCAATCTCAACCTCTTCAGTGCATTTTTGCAAAAAGGCAAAAAATCCAAAGGAGTGCACAGCTGCCCAGCCAGAAGCAAAGCAAAGTCCCAACAGGAGTGAGCCAACATGCTCTGGGCGACAGCTGGGTAAACATTTCTTATAAAGCCTCACAGTTTTGATAGAAACTTGTATGTGTGTGATGGTACAGTTGGGTGGATTGATAGCTGCTTAAATAACCAAAGAGTATTGAGTAAGGATATTGACAAACTGGAGCAGATGAAGAGAAACACAAATAAGGATGGTTATAAAAGCAATATGATATAACAGGATGAAGAATGTGGATACTTAGCCTGCATCCAATCAAAATTTGGATGCAGAATGGGGAGAGTCCAGGATGACAGTTCTCTTCAAATATGTCAAGGGCCAAGGCATAAAAGAAAGATTAAGCTTAGACTGTATATATAGTTCCAGTACAGAAACCTGCTAATGGGTAAAAGTTACTAGGAGATAGATTTCAGCTAAACATAACGTTTTTTTTTTTTTCTAAAAATTGTAATTTTTCAGTAATGGAGGGAGCTAATTTAGAAGAGGCAGAATGTCCTCTGGTCAGAGACAGTCCTTTATTAGATGGAAAATCAGAACAGCGGACCTCCCAGGTACCATTCAACTCCAATTCAAAGGTTCTGAGTGCTGAGAGCCTGCTCCCCTCCATCTTCCCCACACCGCCCTCCTCATCCCACTTGCTGGGGGTAGTCAGTGGAGTAATGATCAGAGGTGTTATGAGGATCAAACTGTTACAGGTCAGTAATACCCATGAAGCTCTGCTGTGAGTATATGTTCCTCTCAAATCTTTTCACTGATGGAGTGAAATGCTCATATCACAGAATGTGCATAGGGTCGGGTGGGCAGGAGGAATGAAGAATTGATTTTTACCTCACCATCATATAAAGTGTTACACCAAATGTCCTTCAGAAGGTCTTCGGGTTTGCTACTTGATATTAATAAAGAAATAGTTTATAATGCATCCAAACTATCTCCCCCTCCCTCGCTTTGGCTGAAATAAATAAAACTAAATCTTTCGTTTCCCTGGAGAGAAGTCATTTAGTCCTCAAATTATATGCTCAACACTATGTTGTTAAGTTTATAAGCCATCCTAAAATTCTTAGTTACTTGTCTAGTTGGACGAAAAGACAGTAATTTATGAAGAGATTGCATCTTCACCCCACTGCTACTGTCCCACTTGCAAGCAGCATGTTAAGAGCACTCGTGTGAGTCCAACTACCTTCTCCAACAGCTTGCTGTAGCACCTTGGACAGCCACTTCACTTCCTCCGTCACAGGTCACTGCCATTTTGTATCCCAACAATAATCA
Organism: Eidolon dupreanum; assembly: GCA_028627145.1. Lineage (NCBI taxonomy): Eukaryota > Metazoa > Chordata > Mammalia > Chiroptera > Pteropodidae > Eidolon > Eidolon dupreanum. Next base: position 69,904,309 of record CM053504.1, on the reverse strand, counting down.
CCCAAAAGAGAAGATTGAATACAACTTGAATACCTAATTATATTTGAAGACCACACTCAGAAAGGGAGAATAGATTCAAAATTCATGGTATTTTCTGTTGGACTTCACTTTTTAAAATTCTCAATAACTTTGTTAAAGACTTTTATCCATAGCATTTGATGTGAAATCATGGTTTTTCAGTTATGTTTTTAACAGAGAGTTGGGCCTAAATGGTTGCCTGTTCTCAACAGCTGAGATCTATTTAGATTCTCTTGATGGCCCTTTTTTGATTCCTGGAGATTTTTATACTGTACTTGCCTCATTCTTAGACATAATTTAATTGAATGAAATAGGAGAATACATCTATTTTTTTCCAAAAGCCTAAGATGACTCTGGAAATAACCATGGAGAGTTGGTATTTTTCAGTCTACAATCTACACATCATTGTAGACATAACTGACAGAAACTCTATATGCCTATAATTAATCAGCATAATAATTTTCTTTTCCTCTTTATATAATGATTTTTAACTAAGCACCAAGGGGGCCTTTTCAGCATGCAAATGAAACTTCAGACAATCCACCAAGCTCAATATTACTACCTCAATTAAGGGTATTGCTATGCTGAGGGGTAAAAAGAAAAAAAAATGATCCAAGAAAGATCACTAGGAAGACAAGTCTAGGCATTCTCTGTTTACTCAGAAGGCAAACTGTAAGTCTCCTCTGGGAAGAATATGTAAAACAAATTTATATTTACAATTGCTTCCTGCATGGATGGCTAAATTAAAGTCATTTTGCCAAGCTTCATGAAGAAAAAGATAGTAGCATTTCCTGAATTCTCTGGCTGGTTCTGGCAAACAGCTTGGGGAAAGAGGAAGTCACTTGCTTGAGGTGATGAGTTAAGAATCTATGAGCTGCTCAATAGAAACTCGATTGTAATTGGAATAGCTTTTTTTTTTGTCAGCCCTCAATCACCTCTTTTTTAAGGTTCTTTGCTTAAACTTTCTGCATAGCTGAAAGTCATGTTCTCACTGGCTGCAGATCAAGAGTGGAGTTCTAAAACTTAGGTGTGCCCTGCAATCTCTGTTTAACCTTCGAGTAAAGAAATGAACAAAGCTTTGCATATACAATATATAAGGCATCAACTCTCAAACTGCTTTGACCATAAGAAACAGTTAAGAAATTGATTTTTCATCATAACTCTGTATACACATACCAATGTATATTTGTGTTTCACTACAATAAAATGAATTTTATGAAACAAAATACTAAGTATAATACACTTTGACCTCCCTCCCTCTCTTCCTTTAGCAGTAACCCACTAACTTGCACTCACAATCTGCTAGTGGATCGTGCGTCTCAATTTGGGACAGGGTGAAAATCTTATACAAGGAACAAAAGTGAAAGATTTTTGTCACTACAGGAAGGCCACAGTGGGGTGAAGAAAGAACATGGACCGAGCAGCCAGAAGACTGTGTCTATTTCTGTTGACCACTGACTGTACACATTTAGAAAGCAGGATGAAGGCTCTGGGCCAGTTTGTGTTTGAATCTCACCTCTCCCAATTAGAAGTTGTGTGAACTTGAGCAAATTACTGAACCTTTCCATGCCTGAGTTTCCACATCTCTCAAATGGAAGATTCACAGAACCTATCCTCAAGGGTTATTATGGGGATTTGGTAAGTTAATATAGGAAAAGTGTTTAGAACAGTGCCAATGTCTGACCTTTATTAAGCAGTTAGTAAATGTTATCTAATATTTTTTTAAATTGAGGTAATAGCATCTGCTCTAATTATCCAAACCTATCCTTTAGGTATTTTGTTTTTAAGGATACGGGAAGGAATGGAATGGAGAGAAATGACTAAATGTTGTTCTGGAAAAAGGACTGGTGATATCATTAGACTACAAGTCTTTTGAGCTAGCGATGGTTTCTAAAACAGTCATCAGAATCCTATATTGCAGAAGTTAAAGTAGAAAATTTTAATGGATACTTCTAACAATTATACCACGCCACTCAGGGCACATTTAGAATACTGTGTCAAATTGTGAGGACTGTGCTTAGAGTCATGGAGACATCAGAAATATCTATTCTATGGGAAAGTGAACAGAGCTGAAGAAGGGATGGAGAGTGTGTCATTTAAGGCTTGACTGAAAAAACAAGAGGGGTTTAGTGTGGAGATAGGAAGATTTAGAGGAGCCTTGATAACTAACTGCTTTCAAATGGTTGAAAAATTATTGTGTGGATGAGGAAGAAAAATTGTGCAGGAGTTACGATAGAACCAGTAGATAGCAGTTTCAATGAAATAAATTTGAACTCGATATAAAGACTAATTTCCAAACAATAAAAGCTGTCTAGCCACAAAATAAGTTGTTTGGCCCAATAGGAAGCTCTCTGTCACTGGAAGAATTCAAGCAGAGATGAGATGACCTAGTAAGTATGCCTAACTGATTTCTGAATTAGTAGCAAGATGAAGTCAGATACAGCCTCTTTTAGAGCTAAAATTCTACATGATGACATATATAAATGGGCTTAAAATGCCTCAAGCTATATACATATGCAAAGTGGCATTACTTTGATGCTGGCTGCTTCTGTCTGCACCCCCTAGAAAGTCTGTGTAAGTCCTCCAGAAGAGATTTTTCTCTCCCAGACTTAATTCTTACGCATGACCAGTCCTAGAGTTCCCAATTAAAGCAAAGCTTGGGCAGACGTGTAACTCTCCACAGACAAAACAGCTAGGCTTTGTGCAACAGAATTTCTTGTGTAAAGTGAAGAGCCGGTGGAGTTTTGTTTGGTTTTGTTTTCTCTTCTTTCAACCCTTTAATAGCAAACAAACAATTTGGAGATAATTTGGGCTCTGTGTAAACTCCTCACTCCCTCTCATGCCTAAAATCTGTCAAAATGTTTAAATGTAAAAGGATTATTCAGGATTCATTTTATGAGACATTCGAGCTTGATTTCTGTTTTTTCTCATACTAGAGTGCTCAGGACCCCCTCCTCCCCTCAGCTTGAGTCTGGGTTTCTCATCTCGTAGGTGGGTTTGATTAATATGTCTGTCGATCATGTACAAACTCCTTTGAGAAAATAAAAAGCAATGTTCAAATGTTCAAAAATAATGTCTTTTACAGTTCCCATCTCAAGATGTCTAAGACAAAAATCTCTGTGAAAAGACATGTGACCTAAAGAAGAAGAAGAAAAATGTCTCCAATAGACAGTACCAAGATCTCTTGGCATTTCTTAATCAGGAATCTGAAATGGTTAGATAAATGGGGGTGGGGGAATGGAAGCCTAGGCTATAGTCCAGGAAATCTGATAAATATTCACAGTCAATTGGGAACACTGAGGCCTCAAACACATCATTTTTCTCAGGGTTAGGGCATTTGCAGCATGCGTTAACTGCATGGTTATAGCAACCTTGGCTCACTTCAGTGGAATAGACCCACTCATGATGATTTTAGAAGCTGTGGCTCGAGCAGAGCCTCAAAATTTGACTTCCACTCAAGGTGAGGTTGGGTTATAATGAGGCCCAATCTCTTCCACTCTTGCCTTATGCTCACTGATAACTGGATGGGGGGAAGGAAGACAGGCAGGAAGAAAAGGATTAAGAGAAGAAGATAATTATGAACACAGCAAGTAAAATTAAAACTTTATGTGTGCTTACTTGTTTAATACCTGTCTCTGGCCCTGGTATTGATGTCTATCTCTGTTCCAGGAGACCAAGGTACATACTGGAATATAAAAAGCCCACCATGGTGTCTGGCCTAGAGTAGATAATACATATTTGTTATAAAGTCTTTCCTCCTAAGCTCAGTCTCCCTTCTTCATCAAAATCCTGCTCCACTTCAATATCCAACTCATTCTGCTCTGCCTTTGTACACCTTGTGATCTGACAGCCTTCTGGGAATTCCCTCTGGTATAAAATTGGGTTCACATCTGCAAAGAAAATACAAGGAAACTGAACGTCTCTACCTAAGAACTAAATCTATGGGAAGAAAACAAATGAATCAAGACTACATTCAATGAAGTTCTAGTTCTCAGTCTAGTTTTCTTGAATGACTTACTAACAGTAGGCACTTAATACAATTTGCTGACTGAATATACGTGATTAAAATGTAGATGAAACATAGATGATCAAATATATGAGTGTTTGCAGTGCTTTTGTTTTATTACTGGTGATGTGCCTCTCCTAGACAAATGCTTAAGCATTTCGTATTTGCTAAGAATCCTAGACTTGTAATCAGAAGACTCTTATAAATCCCAAATGTAAGATAAGGCAGATATTATAGTCTGTAGGTTACCTCTTCACCTTTCTTCTGCCAGCTGTAGGCTTAGGCTACTTTGAAGGGATCTCCTAAGTTAAAAGAAAATAGAGAAAAATGGGCATATTTCTCTCAATAATAACTTGATGAAATATCTTAATGGGATGTATACAAATATGTCAGAATGCTCCTTTTTTGACCTTTAAGCTGATTCCTGTGGAAGTGGCTTCCCCATCTTGCTAAAGTTTTTCCACCAAGTAGAGAAAAACAGGATAACCTTTTAGATGGAGAAAAACCTAGAATGCAAAAGAATCTAGTAACATATGGAATTAACAGCCCCTCTATGTTTTACAAAGCTGTTCCCATCCTAATTTTTACACAAAGATTTATCACTACTGGAAAAAGAACACACAAAATGACAAACCCTCCATTAAATGCTGGGAAAAAATTATACTATTAAATAAAAAGGGAGAAAATTTTCAGAGTAATAAGAATTTCTATGGTCAATTATTTGTCAAAGCTGTAGAATGGGGCTTTTCCACATAGGATGGACCATCTAAATTTACTATGAGTTTTATCCATCCCTTTTATATGTACATATAGACATATAGATATGAAGCCTGTCTTGAGTAAATCATACATCAAAAGGCTCCATCTCAATAGTTTAATGTAGTAATTGCTTAAGACCCTCACAGTAGAATGCAATAAATGAGAATCTCAGTGTCAGCTCTTTTAAGAGGGCAGTCAGTTCATTCACATCTGGGAGACACTGTCACTACCCACTTAGCAATGCTCTGAGGTAGGTCTACAGAGCAGACAATGGCTTGAGCATCTAGGGACAGTATTTCTTATGACTCCAATGTCCACTCACCAAGTGACTGAGGCCAGGCTGAGGGCCCAGAGAATTGAAACCGTATAAATTAAATTAACTCATCAAGTCTTTTTCTTTCTTTCTTCTTTCTTTTTTCTTTTTTCTTTCCTTTTCTTTTCCTTCTTTCTTTATTCTCTCTTTCTTTCTTTCTTTCTTTCTTTCTTTCTTTCTTTCTTTCTCTCTCTCTCTCTCTCTCTCTCTCTCTCTCTCTCTCTCTCTCTCTCTCTCCCCCCACCCCCCCTTCCTCTCCCTCTCCCTCTCTCTCTCTCTTTTCTTATTTATTTGTTTTAGGACAGGCTTAAGTAGGGATTATAAATAAGGCTTTGATGATAGCTTTTCAACTTTTAGAGGAAGAATTAACATCTCAATATAAAGTTAACTTCCTCTTTTGATTCTTCTAGTTTGCCTAGAAAAATGAAACATTTTTAAAGCCACAGAGGCCTACTGTCATCTCTGGAGACTAATAAAAGAATCAGAAAAATCCTAAAAACATCAGCAAAATTATTTATTTCTGTTTTGAAATGCTAAAGAGTAAAAAGGTGGGAGGAGTGTGGCTTCAAAATAACAGGAAGAAAAAAAATTTGTTAGGGAAGATATTCAACTTGCAAATCAATTAAGGCCTACAGGCAAACAAAATCAGTTTTCTGTGTTTCTTTCAGAATAAACAGGTGTTTTTCTTCTAGAACAAAAAAGTATGAGAGAGAAATTTCCACTTGTTGGTGACTGGTTAGGTGTGTTGACATCACACCTTATACCTCTGGGAGAAAATTACTTGGACAAAGATTAAGCCATTTCTCTCATTCTCAAGAAGAAAGTCTTAGCATTAAAACAATTAGCTGACTTGACCCCCAGGAAAGATTGGTTGTCAACTATTACTAGATCTTATTTCTTTGTAATTTTTTCTTGAACCTCCAATTTTCTATTAATCAGTTTCTGTGCTCCAAACATCTGGGTAAGCTGTCAGTAGCATCAATGTTATTAATCTTCAGTAGCCATGTCGATGACATTCACTGCTCATAAAAGTACACAGAAGGGATAAACATAATAGAGGGGCATTAGGCCTTGAGTAGACAAGGTAAGTCTGAGGAAATGAACAGGCTGATTGTCCCCGTTTTAATAAAAGCACAAAGCTCCTTTATCTGCTATATAACTCTGTATTTTGCACCAATGGAAAGCCTATTTCTTTGGGTACCAATTCAATTCATAAGGCTTCAGGGAAGATAAATCTGTAGCTAAAGAATAGAGAACAGTATCAGCTTTGAAGGGCTACTTCTTGGGATCCTGTAAAAAGGTTCCTCCAAGCATTGACCTGCACAAAACCCCTGAGTGTGCTCTAAAAGTGGCCCATATCTGACATCTGATGAGCTGTTAAGAATGCACCTTCACACAGGAAGAGCCAACTGGTTCACAAAGGAGATGAAATCCTTGGTTTGAGTAGTATTGCTCTACTTCTCACCAACTGAAGTGCAAAGTTGTAGGCTGGACCTGTACAACTCAACTCAGTGGGAGCTTGGTGTTGAAACTGACCATCTTTCCTGGCAGAGTAGGACCAGAGCTCTGGACTACTCCACTGAGGTAGAGCCTTCAGCCGCCTTTTATCTGGGATGAAGACTGGATGCTCTGCTAATGTGTAAGCTCTTTACCTGAGCCCAGAAAATGAATACTCCTTATTTGTTGGTCCAGATTTTTTCTATCTCGTACTCGAGTACCCTAATCGTCCTCCTACTGAGCCCTTGTGTTTAGGAACCTTAGTTCTTCCTGGTATTTGTAATCATATGTCCTGCTGCCACTCCTCTGCGTGATCTTTGTTTGACCACCTCTGTTTAGGCCTTTGACATCTCCTGTTTTGCCCCTGCTTGGATAAGCCCAAGGCATCCTGGACATAGTTTGCCCCTGGATCATTGTATTTTCTGCCTGCACCTTCACCTGTTATCAGTGTGATAATTTAACACAATCTGGATGCTTACACTAGGATAATTGGTCCTGGCCAGTTCCTATTCCTGCCTTCTTATCCTGAGGACCTGCCACAGCCTTTAGCTCAGCCTTTGCACATTCCACCCTGCTTTTCTGCGCTTGAACATAGTTGAGAACAGGGCAAAACCATCTGTTCTGTCATCTCATTATCAGAGCAGATTTTTCCACCCTAAGGGTAGGAGTGTCTAGTCAAGTAAAGAATTTTCTGATAATCTCGTTCATGCTCAGAATAGCCAGAGAGAGCCGTACACACCTGGTTGGCTGGACCGCTGTGCCAACCAGGAGGCTGGGGACTTCCCCAGCTGAGAACAGCAGTCCGTTAGATGAAGGAGATGTAATTTCTGTGTGTGAATGACTCATGGCCTCAGATAAATGGTGCTGGGCTCTCTTCAGTCATCAAACACTTCCTAAAGGCCCACTGGGCGCCAGGCACTGCGTGAGGTACAAGACTTAAAAAGCCTTCTTTTAATGGGCACCTACCCTGTATCAGGCACTTTACATCGATCGTTTCTAACCCTTCCAGTAACACTCAAAGGGAGTTCATGTCCTCCCTCGACAAAGGAGAAAACCGAAGTTAAGTAATTTTCTCAAGATCACACACCTACTAAAAGGAAGAACAAAATTCACAATTCTATCTCCCCCCAAACTCCACATTCTTCTCAAATGCCACATGGTAACACTACTCACTCATTCAACAATTTATTCATTCATTCGACAAATGCTCCTGAAAGCCTATAGCAAGCCAGGGTTTCAGTTAAGTTCAGTGAAGTGGGTCCTTCACCGGGAATTAGAAGGTCACTTTGAAGGAGTTCAATGGGAAGTTCTTAAGGTCTTTAGAAAGCTGTCATTTATATGTGACATTAAATATAATAGCTTCTCTTTAATTAATAATAACAACAATAATAAAACATTCAGTTGAGTAATCTTTCAAAAGAAGTGGTTGTCAAGCTAATGAAACTCCCAAAGATGAGGTTTTCTCTATATTTCTGATGAGTGCTGAAGTTTATGAAGAATTGGGCACACCTGAAAGGTGACAGGGATGATCCTACAGAAAGTATCTGTGTCAACCTGAGGGCTACAGATTTTAGACACCCTTATTGTTTGAAATTAAAATCATTTCTACATAGGCATATAAAAGTACATTACCAGTACAAAACTGGTAACAATATGCAAGCATCAAAAAAAAAAAAAAAAAATGCAAGGGTAAGGCTTTGATCCAAGTAGGTTGAGGAACATCTTAGAAGGAGTAAATAAAGATTTAAGTAGTCAATGCCCCAAGCAATGGGCTATGAAAGAACTGTGCCTATTCTTAAAAACCATCATTTATATTCTTTACAGCCTTTAGAAGTACGATTTCTACAGGAATCAGAAATGGAATGGAATGGAGGAGGATAAAATACTCGAGCTGGGAGGCTTCTTAGGCATCATTCAAGCACACTCCTCCATTTGGTACATAAAGAAACAGACACACGGCATGACTGACAGCTGTATCTGTGGCTGCTGGAGGTGCAGATGAAGAACTGAAGGCTGATTTGATTCCATTTGTGCTAAGCTGTCATCTGAGGCCATAAAGAAACGGAGACATACACCTAGGCACTGAACTCATGACATTCTGAGAGACTCAGATTACCCAGGTCATTTATTTTTGGAAAGACCTCTTCAAGATGCCAGCAGGGCCTAGCCTAATGGACTGGAAGAAGTTTTATATGAACAAGAGTATCTTCACTGACACATTTTCCATGTATCATCTTTTGGCAATCATAAAAAGTATTTCCCTAATGGCATACTTGTGAATTTCCCAGAGTTGCAGAGGAGATTCTGGTTCCATTTTTCCAATGACCTTCTTCTGGTTTCTGAATCCAAAACTAGATTTCAAAGGTCTGGGCCAGGACCTGGGAGTGGGGACCAGGGTCCCTGGGCTCCCAATGCTGCTGGGCTGATGTTCCCTACTTGTGCAGAGAGTGTTTGCTTGGAAAAGGGTGGCAGGGGAAGAGGAGACACATGGGAGGCAATGACTTGGAGAAAGGCCAAGCTGGAGAGGTCTTACAGTTATATTTACCGAGAAAGTATGTGGTTCCAGGCAAAGTGCTAGGTCCCTCATATCCGTACTTAATCATTCTTAAACCAGGTAAAGTGAGTATTGCTTCCTCCATTGAGGAAATGAGAAAAGCGAGGCTCAGAGAGGTTATCTAATTTGAACAAGGTCACAGAGCTAGCAAGTGTTGAAGCTGAAGTTTTATGTCTTGTAGCTGTACCTGTGAAACCCCTCTCCTATAGAGCCTTCCCTTCAGATGCCACTCAAAAGTATCCAGAGATTAGATGCTAACAAGGCACGTGAGAATAAGTGCCTCTCGTTGCTGGGAAATTCTTTCCAAAAAACTGAAAATTTGCCTCTTTCAACCAACTCCCATTGGTTCTAATTTTCCTTCGAGGAACAATTAGTTTAGCAAAAATTCTAAATCTCTTCTTCTACAGGTAAAACAAAAATGTATGGAGATGCCACTGATACACAATACCAGCTACCCTGTCATTTACATCTGTGGACAAAAGGGCAAAGAACAAAAAGGGGAAGGGGCTTTAGAGTCAGAGGTCTTGGTGAATCCCTATTGTCACTTTATCACTAAGGAACTTCGAGCAAATCACTTAATCTGCCTTGGTCTATTCTTTCTTCTGTAAAATAGAGTTAATTATCCTCACCTTTTTCATATGTTTCTGATGCTCATCGAGTATAAGAAGGTATATAAAATTGGTACATAAATATAAGCTGTTTTTATTCTTTCATGTCCTGTATATGGGTTTAGAGCATGACCCTTATTTATTCCACAAGTACAAGGAACAGAGAAAACTTTTTTTCTTTTTCTTTTTAAATCAAATTTACTGGGATGACATTGGTTAATAAAATGATATAGGTTTCAAGTGTAGTGGACAGTTCAATAATATGTCACCTTAAAAAGTTTCTCTGGCCATATTGTTTGGTGTATGGTCCTGTACCTGGTGGAGATGCATTAATATGTCCACAGACATCCTGATTAGCTAATCTAGACTGATACATATTTAAGGAAAGTGGAATCACTAAGCTTGGCTCAAGGTCCAAACTTCTTACAACACTAGATTGTTTATGGCATCTATTTAAAAAAATAATAGAAGGAGATGGAGGAAGAATATTTGCTGCAAGTGGAGAGTTTATTTTCATGACTGAGCTACATTAGTGATTATGAGATGGGCCAGTCTTCAAGGGGCAGACTCACAATCACAGCCCACTGAGAACGCTTTCGATGAATGCATCCTGGAACACCCTAGTCATGATGGAGGCTGTGTCACCAAGCCAGAGCTGTCCTTTAAGTTCACATGTGAACACACGACTCTCCCCACAGACTGCCTAAGTCACGCTGATGAGGAGGCCAGATGTGGGCAGCTCCCTTTGCCACTGGTGGGGGGCTAACTGATGCTGAGTACACATGGCACGATTTGATGCCCTCACTTCCATTTAGTGTGTCCTATTTTATCTTGTGATTTCTGAGGGTCGTTTCGGTCCCCGGGGGTTTGAAGGAGACAAGCTCTGCCTCTTATCTGAGAACCAGGAACGTTATCTAAACAGCTGCTGCCTGGAGAATGGCTGATGTCAAACCAAATGCACTGGTTTAAGTACCTCTCTTAGGGGAAACAAACGTGTATATACATACAGGTGAGTGTACACACACACACACACACACACACACACACACACACACACACTCCTGAAATAAATTAGATGTAAGGCTTCAGAAACCCACAGCATGAGCCCTGCCACATTAGCCTGATATGCTATGGACCTATCCCTTGCCCCTGCCTGATTTCACGCCTGCCTTTCTATCTAAAACAGGACCTGCCTTAGTGCTGGTCTTGTGGGCAGGGAGTCCTCAGCAGCAGCTGGGAATGGGATAGGGCTTGTGAGCCAATGAGCCACTCACTTGGAGGCACTGGCAGCTGCCTTTGAATTTGGAGAATCCTTTCTTCCCTTGGCACAGGGGCTTTATCATGGGCTCCTCCAAGGAGGAAGAGGCAGGTTAAAAAAATACGATGACACAAAGGTTGCCTGTCACAAAGCAGAGAGAAGAGAATAGCTTCCCATTCTCCTCCAGGCTCTGGCCTCAGATGACAGCTGAGCACAAGTGGAATCAAATCAGCCTTTAACTCCTCGTCTGCATCCCCGTCAGACTCAGATACAGCTTCCACTCCAGCTGTCAGTCAGGCCACAGCGTTTGGTAAATGCCCATGATTAGCGCCTTCCTCAACTGAGAGTGTAAATGGACAATCACAGCTCACTCCTCAATGTAGCTGGAGCCACACACCCATTAATTTCTAAGGAGCCAAATGTAAATAGAAAATGAATGTTCCTGTACACTCTCCAAATTTCATTTCCCCCTCTAGAATGTTGGGGGAGTAGGGATATCTCCCTCTCTTATGATCTCTTCCCATGTTTGAAATAATCTGTAGGTTTGACATTCGACGAAATGATTCTCAAAGGGAGACAATGAAAGCTTCTGCACCCCACCCCCATTTGTCACTATTTAAGGCTTAATAAACTTTTGGTGAGTTCTCTTCTCCTAGAGCTTTATGTTTGTTATTATTGTTTAATGGTGATCTGTCCAACGCTCCAACATTCCAAGAAGCCCTGCTTGTATGCAAAAAATACTAGCTGGGTAATCTACAGAGAGGTTTTCTGGAAATCGCCACATCACTAAGAGCTACCACACCCAGCTGTGCTCTTTGTATTTAAATTCTGGGCACTCTCCAGTGAGAGCGGGCGCTGGGTCCAGTCTGCCCAGCCTGCTCCTGTCTCCATCTCAGAGATAATCTCCCTCAGCTGTGTATGAATCTGGACCGAGAGGAGGAAGCTCAGAGCTCTAAACCTCTGGGTGCAAAAAAAAAACTCTCTACAAATGCACATCCAGAGTAAACAAAACCCATCAGGCCCCTGCACGAGTCCGACGACTGATTGCACTAAACACATCACGATGGAATCTGCAATTGGCAAAGTAATTGGCGTTATTACAGCTGATGGGGAATTTCTGATGCTGCCCGAGCTCTCCTTTGAAATAATACTCAGCCATTTAATTTGTCCAGCTCCCGTGTAGCTGATTGCTCTTTTCTGCTGGAGTTTATCAAGAATGAAATGCGCTGTCTCTCTAGACGCCTATAAGCTGAGATTTCACAGGTGTTTCTTTTTTTTTTTTTTTCAACATTCTCCCCACTTCTCTCAGGACCCCATGCTTTAGTCACCTTTCACAAGATGTCAATAATGCAATAGGTTGGAGGCGGGTAAATCAAACTTCGATTTAACTCAAAGCTGTGTATTCCTAGTCTCGACTCTAGAGGTACTTGAACACTCCTACTCTAAATACCGTAAAATAATGGTGAGAGACAGTAAACCTCCAAAGATAGAAAATGTGCCCTAAAAAAAGCTTATAGAACTTGTTAGCTCCAAAAATAAGACACGCAATAGAGATATATTCATTATAACCGCAAGGCCAGAAGGCGTTAGGAAAATATCAGATCTGTTTTCATCCTTGTATACATGCATCCCTAAAATGGGTTCTACAAATATTTACTGAGCATCTACTCTTTGCTGGAAGCATGCAGATCATTTTTTTATGCAACGCTCATCCCCCCTACCCCTATTCCCTACTATGGCATTTCTATTCCTACCCAGACGAAGGGCAAGAAAGCCAAAGTTCACCAGCTGTGTTTTCGCACAGTGCAGACATGGTGGTGTCTGGGCACAGATCTCTCATTCCCATCAGCAGGTGACTTGCCCTGTCAGCATGTGGGTGATGGACTGCTTACTAGAGACAAGAGTCCTGTGGCCAGGACAGCTCTCTCCTGCAGGTGCCATCTCAGTCTGATGACCCACGAAATTCAGAACCCACAGGCTCCTGGAATCTTTTTTCTCATTATCAATATAAAAACAACTGAATTTATGGATATGAAAGTCATCATATAAAAGCCCCAAAAGTCTCCAAGCCCTAATATAATCTCCTGAATAGCACTCATCCACTTTACCAGAGGCCAGACACAGTTTTTGAGCCTATCTATTTAATCCTTCTCATAACCCCACCAGGTATGTACCCTTCTTTCAATAATGAGGAATCTGAGCCACAAGTTCAATAACTTACGAAGGTCACATAGTACAGGGCAGACCTGTGATTTGAACTTATCAGTTTGAGTTCACAACTACAGCTCTTAACTCCTAAATGATAAAGTAATGGGACATGTTCTCTGTGCTAGTTATTAGATACAGCAGGGTGGAAGAAATTTATGTTATGCTACCAACAGAGCATCAATTTTTATTACATATAGTGATAGAGATTACAACAACATCACAAATTTTCTTTTGTTTTGTTTTGTGTTATTGGCTTGGAACACCTGTTGGAAACATGGTTCTGCCAGAGGCTCTGATACACATTTTTAGGAAGTTGGGAGATGTAGGAGGGAGATCATGTGCAGAGCTGGAGAGAGGGGAAGGGCATGGTCATTATCAGAGAAATATAAGAAAACTGTGGTGGAGGCTGTTTGCAGACTTGATACAGCCTCCAGACACAAGCAAGCAGATGGCCAAAGGCGCTACTGGAGAGCTGCAAGCTGTTCCACTAAGAGGGGCCCCTCTCTTGTGGGGTCTCCTGACACCTCTCAATCAGTCATTTCTTTTCGGTATGATGTGGTAGGAAAAGGGTTGGGTAGATGGGTGGGAGGACAAGAGGGTTGACATTGTGAAACAGGCAGTGGGGCTAGAAAGAACTTCAAAAAGCAAGCTTGCTGATTTGTTGGAGAGGTGGGCCTTCTTTCTCAGAAGGAAGATTTGAAACTATCCTGCTAAAGAAATTGTGAAGAAGACACATTTTTTTCAAGTCCTAAAGGTGGTTTGTGAATTTGCATGTTCTTCATGTGAGTCATTCCTAGACCTAAAAAATGTATAGAACAAAGTTATGCACCATAGTAAAAATGCAGACACAGGGAAATCTGACACTAACTCCATCCACTCATAAATACAGATACTTGAGATATATCATATAAAACATCGATGACCCCAGGGTTCAGGTGAGCAGAATTACAGAATGATTTTTAAGAAGCTCAAGTTGAGAAAAACAAAAACAGAAAAATAGAAACATGAACATGGTAGAAGTGACAGAGTAAATGTTCAGGGTCTCAAGGGATCACAGAAATCACCTAATCCTACACCCTTGTTGCTAAGTTTTTTTTGCTTTGTTTTGTTTTTGTTGTTATTTTAGGTGAGAAAACTATGGCTGAAAGAGAAGAAGGTGAAATTAAAAGTTAATTCCCACTGGTTGGCCTCACTTTGTTTATACTTCTATTTTGAAATGCCGAACTTAATTAAGATTTTTAAAGGCTAAGTCATTTTTGAATTCGGCAGTACAGATAATGAATTTGATTCCTTTGATAAAGTGGAAAAAGTTTTCTGCATATGAGTAACCCCTTCTCTCCCAACACCCACCGGCCATCTATCAATTTCTCTGGCATGAACTTCTGTACATTAGTGTATTTAAAGTTGGGCAACTTGCATGCAGCCCTCAGGTGGTCAGAACATCTTGGGAGAGACAAAATCTTCACTAAATTCTAAGAGATTTCACGTCCCAGGAGAACTTATTAAGACTTCAGAATATCCCACTAAATGGCCAGACTCTTTAGAAACACGTGGAGAACTTCTCTTTCCAGGACCAAATCCCAATGCTGGTTTAAAAAAAAAAAAAAAAATCACTAAAATCACTGTCAAGGCAGAAGCTGCAAAAAGGTATACTTGCAGTATGAAGCTGCAGATTTCATGTAAAAGAAATGTAATAGTGTCGGTTTGGGTTTTATTGCTGTGTATGTGTATGCATGTGAGCAAATATTTTTGTTAAAAATCCTCTACTGTTGTCACAGATATCCATGTTTGGTAAGCAAAATAGTCAAGTGGGTTGTCTTAGGAATTATGGGAAAAGATCCATGTTTTATGTAGTATCCTGCAAATAGCCAGAAAGACATCTTCATGGGTAGAGCCATTTTTTTTTTTGGGGGGGGGAGAAGGGGAACACAATACAAGTATATTCACATGAGCTCACAGAAGGTTAAGAAAAACAAGAGACTAGATAAAACTAGGAAACTGCATAACTATAACAGAAATTCTCAAATAATTTTTGATGATTTTTTTCCCAAGTCATATTTTTGTATGGTTACTTTGGTAAAATACTATAAAGATGAATTAGTAGGAAAAAATCACATGCTTGAGTATCATGGAAACATCTAATTGCTATAAAATTTCTAAATACTCTGTTTCTAGATGTATCTCATTGTGGACCAGCAACACACACTTGACAGGCCAGCAATGGTCTGCAGTCCACACTCTGAATAGCATTGAATCAGAGAGGAAAGATACATGGCAGCTGACTGAAGGCAAGCTTGAAGAAAGGCCTGGAGAAGAAGGCATGAGTTTACTGAACAAAAACTTGAGCAAGGAGGACCCATGAGATCAACCTCATTCCAGACGTCAGGAGATGTGATGCATTCTATATGCATTCTCTCTTGGGCTAGTGTCATAAAACTGGATCTTTTTGGATATCTCTTAGAATCTAGAATAAAAAATTTCTAGGTGTCAAGCAGAGGAGACCATAAACCCAAACACTTTCATTAGCTGGTTTAAAATACTGGGCAGATCTCAACTGCTGAGTGAAAATAGCAGGTGATGAGCACAGTTGTAGGCTTTACAGAATTCGTGCTTAGCCATGCTTCTCCTACTGGACCACAGTTTCCTCCTTGGTGAAAATGGAAAGAGTAAGGTGTCCGATAAGGGGGTTTTTGTGGGGTTTAGATGCTAGGGGGCAAGAAAAGCGCATGGCACATTCCAGACATAGGGGAGATGCTATTTTGAATGCGGGACCTTCTACCATCTCTTTAAGATTTCTTTATGCTTAAGTCTTTTTTTTTTTTTTTTTTTTAAGAAAATGAGGTTGATTTAGATCCTAGGGAGTTTCTACAAACACTGGCCTCTGGACTGCACTCAGACTAATTCAATGGTGTTAGTCCTGGGCTGCTCCTGTAATTTTTACAAGCCCCCCAAATAATTTCCATCTGCAGTCAAGATTGAGAACCACTTCTCTCTCTCTCTCTCTCTCTCTTTTTCTCTCTCTCTCTCTCTCATTTTTTTTCAGTTTTCAAATGAAGGGAGGAGGTAAGCAAGCACCAGTAGCAGTACTTACACAGTCTTGCTTTGGGATAGTTCTTCCCAAAATGGCAATGTAGACATTATGTGCTGACTTCAAAACTAGCCAATGTGTTTCCTCATTGCTGTGTGCCTTAGACAAGAGAATGCACTGCCTACCTCTGCCTCAACTCAGTTTCCTCCTGTGTAGAAGGGGCAACCTCCACCACAATTCTCCCATTGGAAGTCCGAAAAGGAAGGGAATTTGGACAACAGAAACGCTTTGCCAGGATGGAAGGATTCAAAATGCTGTGCATTAATTTTGTCTATTACTCTGAGATGTAGGAACTGCTTTCTTCTAGAACCTGGCAAAGATCAAGAAAACTCAATACAATGTACACAAGTGAAGGTGAGGCTGCTTCTTCTAGTTTTATCAGTGATCAGTCTGGGTTTAAACTTTCCTAACAGTGGGGATAAGCTCTAGCTCAAGATGGCATAGAAAAGTGGTTAAGAACAGAGATTGGAGCAGACTGCCTGGGTTCAATTTCCAATTTTGCCACTTATGGGCTTTGTGACTGTTACTTCTCTGTGCTTATTTGTAATATGAAGACTGCATTATTACTGACTTCACAAAGATTTATCAGAATTAAATAATGCATGTAAAGCTCAAAGAATATTTTCTGGTATACAGCACAATTTCCATAAGTCCTCAGCATATGTACACTCAAGCCGAGACAGCATGAGCATGTACTAACACCAGCCCCTGTTGACTTCAGCAGGGGCTGAATGCTCCAGAAAATCTAGAGCTTCCATTTCAATCTTTACAACTGTTGATGCTGAACTTGTAGGCAGCGGGTGCCCTTCTGGAGTAGTGTCAAATAATGGCAATTCTGTTGAGAAGACATGATCGATCCAGAAGAACAAGCAACCTGGGTACCTGGGGGTTTTGCAATAAAAAGAGGAGCCACCTGTCTTGCTACTTCTCAGTGTAGGAGCACCCATCTGTAGCAATCAAAGATACAGAACATCATCAATCCACAGGTAGTGCTACTGTCATGATCCATTCCTGCCTCACCTTGCCTTCACTGCTGGGAGACGAGCACAGCGAGGAGTCTTTCTGCACAGAAACTCCACGGCCTTTCCTTCCTAGAAAGTAGCTTCTTTTCACAAAATATTTGGAGTTCTTGCATTAAAACCTTCTGGGTTGAGATTCATGGAACCCAAGACATTTTGCAGATAATTATACCCCCTGATGATCTATGAATAGAACTGACTGAGGGGCCTAAGGAAATTGAAGTAAGGGTTTATTTAGGGAGGGCAAAGCCCTCCTCCTTTGAACATGGTGCCATTATTATTCTGAATCCAAGATTAAACACTGCACCTTCGGAACCTGCACTTCTTTCTGGCCCCCTTACTACTTCTCCAATCAGCCAACCAGCTGAGGTGTCCAATGATTCTGTCTCCATACTTTCTCTGGCATTTGTCCCCTCAGCTCCAGCCCACTGACCCCAGCCCAGCACCATTCCTTGTATTTCTCATATGAACTGGTCTCTCAGGGTTATTGCTGGAGGCAATTTCATCACTTCTACTTCCTATGGTGTAATTTTCTTACATCACAGTTCTGACTCTTCCCTACCCTCAAAACTTTAATGGTTCCATTTTCTTCAGATGGATGTCAGAATCTAAACTAGACCCTGATTCAAACAAATTGACTGTAAAATGACATGTTAGAATAATCAGAAAAATCTGAATATGAACTAGGTATTAGAAAATATTAAAGAATTACTGTTAATTTTTATAGGGGTGATAATGGTGTAATTATATTTTTTTAAAAAGCTGTTATTTGCTAGTGAAGCTTACTGAAGTATTTATGAATGAAATGACATGGTGACTTATTTAATATCCACCTTAAATTAAAATTAAAAGCAAAATTAGCTGGAGTGTATATGAAGTAAGATGGGCAAATGGTCATGATTATTGAGGCTGGCCCAGTGGTGTGCTCTGGGCCACACATATCAGCTCTGGAAGGCTGACTGTCAAAGACTTAGCGAACAGGTTGTTAAACCATTGGCAGCTTAAAATTGGTCATGGCGGAGATACTCACACCACAGAAGTGGGAAAATGCTACAAATCAGGATTTTTTTTTTAGCAGCATACCACTGAAGTTGGATAATATATAGTAGAAGTTGGATAATATATATAAATTTATTATACTATTATGCCTACTTTTGGATAAGTTTTAAACTTCAATAAATAGTTAATGAAAAAAAAAAGTTGAACTCTTTTTCCAGACTTTTAAAAACCTCTACAATTTGGCCTCAACCTAACGTGCAACTAATTTCCACCACACTCCCTCTGAACCAGATTAATTAAATTTCTCAGAGTCTACTGAACAGAGCATGGCATCTCCACCTCTGTTTTGGCCTTCATCCAGGCTTCCCCTTGCTCTGGAATAAGTTCACCACCTGCTTCTGTCTCACCTATCTTGGCCCAGGTACAATGACACCTCCACCTGGAAGACTTCCCTGCTTGCCCTATATAGATACAGTTTCTCCTTAAATAATTTAACCTGTACATCTCTAACAGAAGAAGACATTAAATTCACTGTGTGTGGCAGACATTGTGCTAGGTTGTTTGCGCAGGCATTGTCTCACGTGATCCTCATAATAATCTATGAGATAAACTGAACAACTTTTTTGCTAAATAAAGAAAATAAGAATTAAAGCTAAGATTAGTGGTAGAACATTCCAGAATTGTCAAATTCCAGGGAAGAGTCTGTGCACAGCAGAAAGCCTCACAGAAAGGTCTCCCTGGAGGCTTGTGAATGAAATGGCAACTCAAGTGATTAAAGGCCCTGTTTTCTCCACAGTGAAAAACATTTTGCTGTGTGTCCTGATTTACTCCCTGCCACCCTTTACTACAATGTATCCTTGGCCATAATAGCAATGAACATTTTACAAATTCCTTATAAATGGCTACCCTTTACAGGACAGCTATTACACTGACCCCTCAAAATCCTATCAGGAGACACACTTGAAGTGAAACTTCATTTTTCCTAAAAGAAGTATCCTCTCCTGCGTGACAATGGAGAGTTTATAAAGTAGAAGACCAAGTCCTTTCGTCACTGGCGGGGGGGGATGAGTCTTTACAAAATCGCTTTCTCAGCACGATGGCTGGGCATATGAAACCTACATCTGAGTTTGGGCCCCACGCAATGGTTATTTCTTCACCACATCCCCACCTGGGCCCTTGTAAGCACGTGTACAAATGCCCAGAGGCACACTCACGTGGCCACATTACCGCAAAGTTTAAGCAACCTTTACATCTCTGCAGGAAATAAGAAACAAAGAGGAAATAAATGCCAAGAAGCCTTGGAAGCTATTTGTATACTAGATGCGGGCCCTGGATCTCGCATTTGCCTTGGACTGCTCCTGGAGAGCTCAGCCTGCAAAAGGAATGGAATGTTTAACAAGAGGGGAGTGGTAAATAAATGACGGTGCTAGCAACTAGACAAAAATAGCCAGCTGCTAGCAGATTTTCCATTGACATGGAAAGTATGAAAACAAATAAAAAGAAGGCAACAAAAAAGCATATAAAATATGATAAAAAAATCTTTTTTTAATCCATCCATGCATATGTCTATATCTAACAAAGATTGTAAGACTATATTCTGAAATATAATTATGTTTCTGGGGTGGAATAACAGGAGATTTTTTTTTCATGAGTTTTTCTGTATTTTCCAAGTTTCCTTAAAAAAAATTATCATTAACATCCATCACCACACACAGTTACAAATTATTTTTCTTGTGGTAAGAACTTTTCAGATCTACTCTTGTAGTAACTTTCAAATATACAGTACAGTATTATTAACTACAGTCGTCGTGATGTTCATTACATGCCCAAGACTTACTAATCTTACTACTGGAAATGTAATTTTTGACTACCTTCATTCATTCTGAACATGTATAGCTTTTATAACAAGGAGAAAAATAGAAGAAGAAGAAGCATGGAGAGGAAAGCATATGACTGTTGGGCTTCTACGAAAGGGAACAAGAGGCCTGTTTTTATTCCTTTTCAGGGATGGAGAGGGGCAGTCTGGGAAGAGGAGAAGAGGGTACTCATTTCTAGTCATCCAAAACCAGGAAGGAGGGACTCAAGTGCTTCACAAGGCAGGACAAACAGGACATTGAAAAATGAAAGGTGTGTTTGGGGGGGGGAACCAAAGGGAAGGTTTAAGTGTGAATTTCAGAAGCTTTTCCATTTATGCCTTTAAAACTTGCTGAGAATAGTATCCACCTGTCAGCCCCAGACCAACTCTAGGAGAAGCTTCTACCCTGTGTGGTCCAGAGGCCAAGCTCACCAGCCTGGAAAGAACTCCCACGGCAAACTGCAAGCCTTAGAACCTTAGCATCAGCCATCAGGCTCTACCTACAGAGTATGTATTTATGTCCACTTATGAGTGTGGTGTCTTTGCAAACCAATAATTACGGGGACAAAGGCAGATAGTCACTTTCTTGCCCTCCTCCTACCTGAATGCAGAAAGGGGGACAGAGACAAAGAGACAGAATAGTCCAGCCCAACGGAGTCGCCCTGTCCACATTTTCGAAGCTGAGAGTCATCAAAGATTAGTGAGAAGATCATGACTATTTTCCCTAAGAGGATGCAGCAAGGTCAGGCATCAAAGGGACAAAAAATAAAAAATAAAAAATAAAAAATAAAAAGAAAGAAAGAAAGAAAGAAAGAAAGAAAGAAAGAAAGAAAGAAAGAAAGAAAGAAAGAAAGAAAGAAAGAAAAGAAAAGAAAATGCTTTCACCAGCAAGTGATAAAGTGTGGACCATGTGACAGCTGACAGGCTCGATTACAGTGACCCCAGAGAGGGGTCCTCAGTGAGCTGCCCTCGTGAAAGTCAGTGACAGTTTCTAGAAGGGAACACACCCATGAATGACTGTGGGCATTGGGATGTGTGGGACTTGTTTTCACCTGAAACCCAACAAGAGAAAGGGAATATAACAACAGATGCCAAGGATTTGGTGCCGTGAGGCCGGGTGAAGGCGGGGAGGGGCTGGCAGTCCTAAGCGTGTGGGCAGCGTTCTGCTTCTGTTTGGAAAAGCACCCTAAGGGTGGTGGTGGTGACTTGAGACACACCGGGCATTTCTGATTTAGGAATGCCACTGGAGAATTGGCTTTGGCCTGGGTACTACACACTGGCCACGAGATCCCAGGGTTTCCTGGCCTCAGGATCACGCATCCTGAGGAGTGAAAAGTATGCATTTATGCTTCCAGCCTTGGGGACGACACACGAATGGAATAATGTGGAAAGGTCAGACAGAACCAGGGGAGTGAGCCATCTGCACCAGCAACTGTGGGCTTGTCAGGGGGTGAGGGGTGGGGAAGAGCAAGAAAGCTGCCGGTCTAGGATCATAGCCTCAAAAGTTATGGATGCACCCCAAACATAACCTTATTTTCAATTTTTTTAATAGTTCATTTTAAGTCTACTATTATCTAGAAATGTGGCTCAACAAACATGGAGAGAAGATGATCACCTCAGAAAGCAACAATGAAAACACATACCACTTCCGTAAACTCATAAACCCATTCACCACTATGTACCCTTTGTAAGCCTCAAAACAACAGCATGTCAAGCATTTTTATTTATTTTTATACATTTTCAGACAAAAATAAGTCTTTAGCTCGGATGCCACTGTGAGTGAGGTAGGTGAGAGGTGAGTGGGATATGGATAAATGCTGATTTTCTTTTGTTTTTGTTTTACATTTCCTGAGCTCCCCTGGAAGTTTGTGTGAATATGTAAATAAGTACTTAATTAATTACTGGTTTTCCAAAGTTGTCAAATAGACTTACTGATTACCTATTCTAAAACTTCACTGCATCCCTGACAGAAAGATCAACAAGCTGTGACAAAATACCCCAAACTGGCACAAAAATTTATCTTTGACTCTTACCAGTGGGGCTCTTAATTTTGTTCATTCTCACCCTGGAGCCTCTAACTTCCTGCTCTGTCATTGTCCCTAACTCTCTGTGTGATGTGATGCCACTTCTCACCAGGACTCTGGTCCTCAGTTCCCCAGCAGTACAAGGGGGCTCACAGAATGTACCCCACATGGGAGAAGTATCATGAGGGCACAGTGAGCTCTTAGATGTGAAATATATTTAAAGAAGAAACCATTCCCAAATATATGCAGTCCTTGATATTATTTGTTCTACCCCAGAAGGTCTCTGCCAGGACCTAGATGTATCTCCCCACAAAGGTACAGCAAGGTGAGATCTTAAGGCATCTTGAGGAGAGACAAAGGTTCATGCTGAAAGGGGACAGGAGGGGGTATAGAGCACCACGGCTCTCACTCTTGGATTTACTCCTCTTTAGATACACGCTCTGTCTCCACTGAATCTGTGGAGAACACAGGGACTTCTGTGTGTATGGTATAAATATATATTGGTGCCTGTGTGTTTATGTGTAGACAGTAAGTGCCCTTCCAGAGACACGGAGGGTGATTTTCCATCTTCTCCACTGTCAAGGAGGTCCCCAGAGAGCCCTTGCCTGTGCCCTCTCGTGGTTTGCTCATGGCAACCTCCAAACAGCATTTTGGCCAGAGAGAAGAGTGCCCCATTTCCTAACGGAGATGATCAGCAGAGCTCAACCATCTGTCTGTGCAGGAGTCTGAGATTACCCAGGCCGCCAGACCGATGACCACAAGGCACATGCACACAAAGGTTACAGAAATGTGACCATCCTGTCCCCAAAAAGAGAAATGCAGGGAGAACCCCAGCCCCACCCCACCCTTGCCTCCTTGGTTTAACCCTTTCCTAAGCTAAGTCACTCCCCACCAAGTGCATCTTGGTCTATATTTTTTTCCCTGCTATAAAATATTAAAAGAGAAGAAAAAGGTTGCTTTGACCATGATGAGATGAGAGAGGAGCTAGAGGGAGAGGGCAAGCTACCAGGTCATGGTCAAGGCTGGCACCTTGAGACAGAGAAGCTGGAAATCAAAAGTGGGAGTTTCTGCCAACTTTGGTCATGACCAAACTATGGAACACTTCACTCTCCCAAACTTCATAAGAGGATCGGTGGAACTTACTTGTGGCTGAAATCCTTTGAGGTCACTGGCTGCAAGGTCACTGGCTGTGAGGAGCTGGAAAAGAACAAAGGAGTTTTCCTTAGTGATACTTCTCAAAGTCTGCATACAGTATCCCCAGGACAACTGATCAGCAATGGGCTTGCCATAGCTGAGGTTGAGATCTGGAGCTAAAGAAGCTGAATTGCTAAAGGTACATGTGCTGTTTCTGGGCTAGGAATCTCACCCTTGGAGCGACCACATCTCTGACTACATTGCCTCTTTCTACTGTCCTCTCCTACCTCTCTTATGTGTGCCATCCAGGCTTTGAAGGGTCTTAAATTAGGGATCAAGGTCTATGGATGGATTTCAGCAGGTCTACAGACTCTGAAATTCTAAGTACAATTACACATGAGTCTGTAGGTGTATATGGCTCCTTCTGAAGAGGACCCCTGACTTTCTTCCAACTATCAAAGTAGTCTGTCATATCACAGGCTAAAGAGAGAGTTAAAGGCCCATTTCCTCTGGAAGGGCCACATATTCATTTTTGTTAATCAAACCAGTAAAAATGACCCTTTCTTCCTTCCAGCTACATGTGACTCCGGTTTCCCTTTATCACATCTTTGATCTATATACTCTGTATGTATTCACAGCTTATGCCTCAAACTATCATGCACAATATTAGAACATGAGTCAAGTTTATATATTTTCTGTATCTGTGTTTAATCAATAGTAAAGTGTAAAGTTAGGGTTTTAACATTTTTGCATCCTCTCCAGAAAGTATTCAATGGAATCATATGATTAATTAATAAAATAATCACATGCTTCATTGTTGCTCAAAAATGCTAGAAAAGTGTGGGGTAAAGAGAAAAGGGGCAGATGGTTATTTTGATTCAAGGAGTGTGACTGCTAGCTTTATTAGGCCTGGAGAGTGTTTGCAAAAAATAGGAAAGATTTCATGTTTGCTGTAAAAATATTTTGTTTGGTTCAAGAAAGAGAGAGAGTCATGCTGGGCTCCAGTCCTTCCAGCATTCAGAAAAGTTCAACTGGGCTTTTTAGCTTCTCTAAGTCACTTTTCCAAAAATGATATGGAAAGTGGTGTCAATGCTGGAGTAGAGCAGAAAGGAGGTAAGCATGGAGTGTAAGCATCAAGCTGCAGACTTATATAAGGCAAGGCAGGTCAGGGTGAGGCTGCCGAAGTAAGCCGGAGTTTGAGCTTCAGCGTTTAAAGTGGAAAGGTGGCAGACCCAGGTGCTTCAGGTGGGGCAGTTGGAAGAAGACATGGAAAAAAGATTCACCAATCCTAGCACAGTCCCCTTTGTATCTATTCATTGCCAGCCACAGCATACATTAAAGAGGAGGGGAGGACATGGTAATGCACGGAAGATCACCTGGGTGCCCAGCACAGTGGTTGCTGCTTTATATAATTTTTCGTTTAATCTTCACAACTCCCTCAGGAGATAGAAAAGTATCTCCACTTTATGACTGGAAAAAATGAGCCTCATGAAAGTTAAATAACATTTTCTAGGTCACACGGGTAGTGCATGTATTTGGGATTTAAATCCAAAGCTATATTATCCCAAAGCTCATCCTCCTTGTTTTTTAACATGATGCCTCTGATTTATAGTACAATGAAAATAATTTGCTGATGAGACATGGCATAGGAAAAAAAGATAAATACCAAACTATTAGTCAAATGAGCCAAGGGCAGTAACATAAAACATGTGGCCCTATGATTGACCCTCAACTAACCCTTCCTTCCAGACATTATTTTATTTAATTGATAATGACCATCCACTCTTCCGATCTTATCAGTACCACCTAGGACTCTAACTCGAGCTGAGCCAGGGTTAGGATGAAGCTGAGGAGGAGGGACAGAAAGGCTGAGATGAGGTATGGGCATGGGAGTGACCTCTGAAAGGACATGGCCACTAACATGTGTTAGCATATAGGAAACGAATCTCAGATTGTCCAGGCCCTGGGAGCCCAGCAGGCAGGGACCCTTCCACTGCCTTTTAAACAGGGTCCACGGGGTAGACAGCAGGAGTGAGACAAAAACGTTTCTCCTAGTTCTTAGTCTGGTGCCGCAACTGAAGATCAGCTGCAAGGCTGTTCAGTGGTTTGGGGACTGAGAAATGACCAGATCCATTTTTTTTTTTTTTGGCTGGAAATAGAGATATAACATTTTTGGTTACACATTTGTGATGTTCCTATCTCAACAGAGTGGGATCTATCCCACCTGCCCTAGAAACCTTATGTCCTCTTTCTCTTAAGAAGGAGGCAGATGCATGAAATTTAGTTCTTAATCATATAAAACTTGTTTTGCACTGTTGTATGTAATTTTATGTTTCTTTTTCTCATCTAAGTAGATCATGTCCGACAAGACCATGGTTTCTACCTTATGTAACTTCTGCATCTCTCAAAATGGTGAAGAGTCTGGACATACAATTAATTGTTAAATATCTATTGGCCAAATGACTTAAAGGGAAAGTAGGAAATATTGCCAGCCTAGAGGTGAGGACTAGAACGACTAGATAGTTGAGCATGGAGTAGAGACGTATGAGAGAAGGCTTATGACACATTTCAAGTTGACGAGAGGAAATGGCACTCAGCATCTGGAGAATTTCCTGAATGAAGTAGGCACTCAACTATTTGAATGAATTAATCAACAACGGGAACAA
The DNA here is from genome assembly GCA_028627145.1 of Eidolon dupreanum. Taxonomy (NCBI): domain Eukaryota; kingdom Metazoa; phylum Chordata; class Mammalia; order Chiroptera; family Pteropodidae; genus Eidolon; species Eidolon dupreanum. The sequence continues at coordinate 69,878,303 of CM053504.1, read as the reverse complement.
GCTCTTCTCTATCCGGTGTAGGTTTTATGAGAGAACACTGGCTTATACTTCATGTAGGAGTCAAAGGTTAAATGGAAGGAAGGACAGCATGAAAGCGAAAACCTTAACAGTAAATGAGTCCACCACTACCACCACCACCAGAGAGAGAGTGAGAGAGCCCCTTCCCGTGGCTGAAACAATAAAATAGTCAATGGGTGTTCATCATAGTTCAGATGTTATAGCTTATTTGATGGTGGGGTGGGGGAGGCAGGGAGGTGGTGTCACAAATAGCTATCAATTAACTTCTAAAACTTCTGAATTCCTTACCTTAGAGATTCTGTACTATTTAATTCATAATCTAGTGTGCATTTGAGGTATTATCTAATCTGGGAAACAACCAAAGGCAAGCCCTGTGACCTTCTCTTTCGAGGGTTCCCAAAAGAATAGTGGACTCTATCTCTAGAGTCCACCTTTCCTCACCATCCAGCCCTGAATCCCTGCCCCCTGGTTCCCAGGTTCAAATGGGCTCTAACCTAACACGTGAGCTCTTGGGCAAGACACGGGCTCTGCCCCTTGAATACTCTCCTTCTCAAAGCTGATCACTTCTTAGATGTCTACGTATTCTTCACCCAGGTTAAAAAAAAAAAAAAAAGGGCTGACTGTCTGCACTGGAGTATGATGCTCAGATATGGATTAGAAATACAGGACAGGAAGCTCTCCTGTGTTTCAAAATTGCAGACCACCTAGATCTAAACCCCCAAAGAGATTTCCAGTCTTACAGAGCGTCAGGACCTGGAGAAAACAGTTGAAGGCTCCTGGGTGGATGAGGGAGTCATTGTGTCTCCAGAGGGCTCAGGAGCCACCTCTGCTGGGGAACTGCAGCAAGTGAAGGTGGTGTAGACAGATGACCCCTCTATGTCCTCTCCTTCCTTTCAACCAGAGTGGCTCTGTTTTTCCCTCTTTTGTATATATAATTTCATTTGAAAACAAATTTCTGCTACTAAAATACATTTTAAAGCCCCAGACTAAGTCCTTACTTTGCAGATAAGTGACTTCTTTAAGATCACACTGCTAGCTAACAACTAGATCTGTCCCCTAACCCCAGCCCCTCTGCAGAGACCTCCATTAGTAACCATCTCAGTCCAAGTCAACCCAAACACCCAGACACAACCAGCTGCTAGTCTCCATCCTGAAGGTGAGAGAGATGCATTCTGAAATTCAGGGGAAACTGAGGCACCGGCAAGAAGAGATGAGCATGTCCCTCCACAAATCCTCTTTCCTAAAAAGCACCAACCCAGACCCTCTCCAAACCATCCCCCCTACCAGACCCCATCCTCATTTTATCCCATTGGAAAATAGTTCCCTGCTTAGAGTAGCCTGGCTGTGTATGGAGGGATCTACGTCAGGGAGGTAGAGAGGGAGGAAAAAGAAATCTTCCCTGGCTCTGGGGACTTCAATCAGGCTGAAGTTAATGAAAAAGATGCTGCCTTTTCCCAGGACGGCTAAATGTCTGCAACGCTCCCAATGAAAGGGTTGAGCGAGTAGGGGGAGAAGCGCAGACAGAATTACATTTAAAAGGCAAAGGAAGGAGAAAATTCTTTCATCTCCCTGGTGGAGCTGGGCAGTGTTCCTGGGGCCCTGTCTCAGGCCATTCTCATTCCTGACATGTCTTGCTGCTCTCTGGAATGGTCTACATTAAAATATTAGAATGATGACCCTGCTTTCCATTTTTGAGGAGCTGCCATCTCTCTCTGCAAAAGATTTTTTTTTTTTTTTTTTTTTGGCCTCTCCAAGCCTCAGGGGCGGGTTGGGGAGCAGGGAGGATTGGAGGAAGATAAAGAAAGCTGTGCAGCCCTAGGAGGAAAAATACTTTTAGCTTCCCAAGCAGAGGCATTCTGCGTTCTCTGCTTGCTCTCCTCCCACCCCGCTCTCTGAATGGGCTTCTCCTTTTGAGTCATTCACCAAAAGTCACCTGCTGGACAACTGCAGCCAGCATCACCTTGTGACTTCCACAGACCTAGGACTGCCCCTCCAACAGCTTCCCTCCTACCTGCTAACTTCTGTAGTTTCCAAAACTCCCCTCAAAGGAGGCAAGAGGGCTGCTCCACTTTTCTCCTGGTGTCCTCCCCTGCCCCAGAGACATCATTTCCCCTCTGTTGCCCCCTTATTGAAGGGACACTCCACATCTGGATAGGCCAGGGCATGATATATCCCCATCCCTGGGCTGACTCAGGACATGTGCATCTGGGAAGGGGATCACTGACACAAAAGGGGGGGGGGATGTGGGTCATGCTGGACATCTGGCCAGAAGGATCTCAACCTCACAGACATGCACCTGGACAAACTGAAGCCTAGTTGTATTGTGAATCCTTTATGTCATTTGCTTGTCCCAGCTATTTTGTCCCCTGTGGGCCAGTGAAATAGATGATGGCATGTGAGATGGATGGATAGATGAATGGATGCACAGGTAGGCAGGTAGGTAGGTAGATAAAAGAACAGAGCAAATATGGCTTTGGGAAACATAAATGACCCATTTTCAAACTGCTCTTAAAGACATCATCCTTTCAGTAAATGACTTCTATTTAACATCCCCTTCTGCCTTTTTTTCAGTCTGTTCTCATTTCCCTTTCTTATTTCATAAGAAATAGATTTTTTTTCTCCCTCTTTATTTTCTGAAGCATCACTTCCTTCCTTTGGCTATAGGGTGACAGCTGAACTCCATCCACTCCATCTCAACCCCAACTCCTCAAACCACAAAAACATTTGGGATATCCCAGGAAGCCGAGATAAACATCCAATCATACGAGGTTTTTGGAAACCAACTAGCCCCACCTTTGATCTTGGCCAAAAGAAAACTGAGGCCCAGAAGGAGTAAGTACTCATCCAATGGAAAATTAGGAACAACAAAGCCAATGATATGTACATAACCCAAAGCAAGTTTTAGATGCCTCGACCCCTGTAGACTGGGGGATTCTGAAAAGGGAAGGGAGTTTTGAAGGTAAGTCAGGGGTAAGAGAGAGAACAGGAAAGGTTAAGGTGAATTTCACTAAGAAACAGGCTCTGGACCCATGATCCATGAATGAGCCACAACTCTACCAAGACCACAGTAGGAAATGTGGAAAGTTTAATTAGGCGGGAAAATGGAACCAACATGGTACTCCTTCAGGGGGATGATAAATGCAACACTGCTGTACAAAAGGGCACTCGTTAGGCTAGGAGGGAGACAACTCGCATCCTAGCCCTGGTTCAGCCTCCACTCACTTATGTGATCCATTCTGGGCTCACTTCAGCTACTCAAATTTTCTTTCATCACCTATGAAATGAATTCCCTGTTCCCTCTGGCTCTATACCTCTAGTAGCTCAAAGTGCCCCTCTCACCTCTGGGATGAAAAAGAGATGGAGCAGCCTCTCTCTAGTCTCCTCTATCTCCTCTTTTCCAGCAACTGTTCCCCTAAAATGCATACATCTAAGAAGTTGTTTCTAATCAAAAGGACAGAAGGGAGGGCACTGAGGAAGTAGTCTTGAATAGTCTCGAGTGGTGCTTCCATTATTGATATGAAAATAGAAATTTAGACAGATGGTCACTCAGATGGCTACACGAGTTCACCACCCCAGTAAGGCTGAAGTCACATCCATATCAGAGCTAAGAGTAAACAATCTTATAATTCAAAAGGCATTAGCTCTAACTGCTAAGGCATTTAGGGGGGTAGTGCAGAGGCCAAGCAGTCACCTTCCCACCGTCCTAAGAGGCAAGTTGCACTCTTGAAGCTGCCATCCTGGCTGGGCCGAGTGTCCTTTTGCTAAATCCCCTCACCCTCATGGAATTCTAAAGGTTAAATCTGAAACCACTGACACCTCCAGTCTTAGCTTCAGGCTCCTTCCCAAAGAGTAACAAGCATGACTAATAATAACTGAATATAACTCCAAGCAAGCCTGGTCTCGATGGCTTATATTTTTCTTTTATTATTTGTTAAATAATGGGGTTCTAATATTTACAGGTGAGATGTGTAACATGTTCCCCTAGATAGGCAGCCAAAAGAACTTTGACATTAAAAAAAAAAATTCCATGAGTATCCTTGCATATGTAACCCCTGCTCTTATGGTAGTGTGTGTATTTGGTGGCTGTCCAAGTTACAGCTATTTCGACTTCTGGATGGGAGTGCCTTTAATCTTTCTTGCAGATTAGAGCTGAAATGACTGAGACCTAATGAAAGAAGAGTCCTCTGAATGCCCTAATCTAGAATTCACTGAGACAATGAGTCTTGTTTTATGTTATTTGACCCTGGTGAACCTACAGAATCTCACCTCCATCCTTTTTCAACCTCCCAGTAGAATTCTTTTTAAATGCCTTGCTCCCCAGACCAAGAAAATTATGAAGGGTATCTTGTGCGGTGTTGGGTGAAAAGTTTACAAAAGTAAACCTGGTATAAACAGGTGACAAGGAGGTTCATATCCCCATTTATTAAGTATTTTGGTAAAAACAAAATAGCTCAAGAGGGTTAAATCGTTTCTGAGGCTGCACAATTTGTAGGAGACAGAATGGCAATGGAGCCTAGTTGGGATGACTCATGTTCCTTTTCACTATATCATACTCTATGAGCTTCCTGCTATTTTTAGAATGTGCACTATTAGAGATTCTATCAGTTCCTCTGTGATGCTCTGACACTTTAAAATGAACCACAATTAGGAAACTTACAGAACAGTGGTTTTCAAATTGTGCCTTAAGGAGTACTGTGGACGATTCGCAGAAAGGTCTTAAGGATTGTGAGGTGGGAGAGGGGAGCTAAGGTGGAGAGTTCCAGCCCCAATCCCACTTTATCTGGAACAGCATGACTTTTACTGGTATTTTATACTGAGCTTCCATGTTAAGATCTACTTGATTTAAAGCTTTGTAAAAAAGAATTTCTATGAACTACATAAATGTCTAACCAATGCACTTTATACTTGAAAGTAATAATAAAAATTAAAAGAAAAAGAAAATTTGAAAACTCATATCTAAAAAGAGAAGGCCCCTACATAGGTGAGCAAGTCACATGTAGTGCTAACAGCATTTGCCTGGGGAAAGAGAATTAGTCATCTCATCTCTTTAAAGATGCTAAGATAGTCGTCTCTTACTAGCTAGAAGAGATGCATGACCAGACCTCATTTTAAGAAAACCACCTTTAATACTTGCCACAGATGAGTTACTCATGAAAAAATGCTTTTTCTTTCTTTCTTTACACTTTCTGCAGGCAGTGATGTCTGCTCTCTACATCTGAAGTCCGGCAAGCTACATGCTGAAGAAATCATAACTAATTTACCAGGAAAGTTAAGAGCTAAAGATACGTTGCCTCTCAGGAGCCCAGTCTGGGCCATAGGTCCTTTCCTTTTAACAAAATGAAGGAATCACATGCCAGCATCTGCGAGCTGTTTCTAAAGTCTGTAAGAGGCCAATAGAGAGGTTCCCCCCTCAGTGAACGTATGTGAGGTAAAGCTGGATGCTGCGGGGAGAATCCACCATCTTCTCATCATTGACTGAATCTCTGCTTAGAACTGTTCAGATGATCTGCTCACTTGGCTGCAAGACTAGTACTAAAGTTTCCTAATGCATCCCCTTGGCGAATCCCAGGAAAGTGATTTACACCCTTAGGCTCACTGAGCAGCAGTAGGAAGGTGTTTGCTTCAGAGAGTATATCTGAGAACTGGAGTTAAAAGCTCTGCTCGGTGTAGCCAATTTGGCTGAGACTCTGGGTCCCTTGGACCAAATCTGGAGCCAATTAATCACAATTACAGGTAAATACCTAAAAGGGACAAAGTCAAGCTGGACCCAGTGACAGCTACAGGTAGCCACCACTTTTATAAGCCTCAGGTAGAATGGAAGGGTCACCTCCAAGAAGCTTAGCCTGAACTCCTGGCGACTGTAATATAAAAAAGACTTGATTTTTCAGGACCTACTTTTGTCTGTTATTATACCAGGTAGATGCTTTTACACCTATATTTCTCCATTGCCACATTATCTACACAAGATAGTATTATTTTTACCGGTTTATAATTGAACAAACTGAAGTGCAAATTGGTTAACTAATTCACCCAGTGTTATAGATGCCGAAAGTGGCAGAATTTGAATTTGAACATAGCTTTGAACTATGACAAGCCCAGTCTTCTGGCCAAGATACCCGTGACGTCCTCAGGAATCTCTAAAAGGAACGTTGCTTTCTTCCTCCCTGTTCTGCCAAGGAGTCAACCATGAACCCAGGGACACTGGTACCACTGCCAGCTGTGCTCCAGATGACCCGCCATGCAGCCAGGCAGTAGTCAGGTTCCCCATTAGCTCCATGCAGCCCCACAGCGTAGGCATCTAAGGAAACACCCTCCTATCTTGATCTTCTCCTCAAATATCTCTGAACTCAAGTTGACTTTTTTCAAAGGAGTTTCATTCCTGGATCCTGGCTGACCAAGAACTCACTAGAGGCTGCACTGCACACTGCTGTAAACATCGTTAACAACCATGAGTGTCTTCTCTCCCTAACCAAGTTTATTTGCTCTTCTTCCCTCCCTCCTTTCCTTCCTTCCTTCCTCCCTTCCTTCTTTACTTCCAGCTAATAATAGCATGGCAAGTTCCAGGCCCCATCACAGATGCTGGGAATCCCCATAAACTACTAAACGCTTTCCAGGCATCATCTCATATCATTAAATCCTCTTAAGGCAGTACTATGATTATATCCATTTTATGAATGAAAAAGCAGAAACTTAGCTTTTATAATAACTTATTCAAAGTCACAAGGCAGTAATTGACAGATCCAGAGAACATGCTCAATTCCATGCGACTCCAAAGCCTATGTTCATTTTTAACTCTTCCAAATGTGCGGCACTGCCTATAATCTAAATGCTGGCATAGGTAATCTCGACCCACCTAGAAAGGATCTCTGCCCTCTAGAGACCCGAGCTATGACACAATGAAGCAAGTGTTTAAAAAAAAAAAAAAAGTAACCAACAATGTGAAGAGGACTGTTGTATCCCAAGGAAGAATAACATCATTAAGATTATATATGTGGGCATTTTTAAAAATACAGAAAAGTCAGAAACTCCAATGAAGCCCTCTCTGTTACTACATTCATGAAATGTGCTATGATGTAACCTAACATCGCATGAGAACAAGAAGAAGCAAGTCACAAAGGCAGTTTGCACCCAACGAAATGAAGGAGCTGGACAGCAGGAGGTATGATCTTCAGGGAATAAAGACAATCATCTTCATCAAAGAGAAGAGAAGTGAAACCTGGAGTTCATCTCATTTGCAAGAAACAACTTTCACAAAACTAAAATTTAAAAGGCAATCTTTGTTAACCAAATACCTCTGCTTATGGTTTTCATCAGAAAGACTACTAAAGTATTTTTTAAAAAGGAAGATCATCAGGTCATTTGCTTATTCATTTCAATTAACCAAGTGGAAGTTGCTTGTTTTTATGCTTTGCTATTGGTTGAAATGAAAATCTCTTTTAACTGCTATTTGAAAACTACGAACGTGCAATCTCTTTCACAGGTGGCCCTGCTCTGACATTGCTGTCGTCGTCCTGCCACTCCCTAGCAGAGGCGCTCTTTGAGGACCAAGACATTTGGCTGTTTCTAGAATGATTCTTCACCATTGAAGATGTTCTACAGCTTCAAACAATGTTCCTCAGAATGCTAAGCTAACCAAACTACCTTGGAAAACAAGACTAGATTCCTGTCAAGGCTCCTAGGCAAATATGAAGGAGACATGACACCTTGGAATGTACACATCCCAGTACTTGGTTAAAAATATATCTCTCTTGTATCTTCTGTAAGACTTCTAGAAACAGCTGGTTCACTCTTCTTTGCTGAGGTTGTATATGTATCTGTTTGTGTTTCACACAGTCCTGACTTGATTACAGTTTGCAAAAATGATCTCTTGTGACTTCACTATCAAGAATAAGATCATCTCTCAGAGGTACCTGGAAATGGAGGTTTCCTTGTCATCAAAATGGCTCAGTCAAATGTGGATTATATTTCCCCAGATCTCTTCTCCGAATAAGATATCCTTTCATTGTTCTCCCTGAAATCACGTGTGTGCCTGACTCAGTCCACTCATTTTTGGACAAACCTGCTCAGAATTTCTGGCTGGCTCAGCTGGGGGATGGCTCTCTATACACTGCCCACTGAGACTGAGCAAAACGAATGTCACACACAGATGCTACATCAGCAGGACTGGAAGTAGCTGCTAACTCAGTCTGAGGCCTCTTTAGTAATCACATGCCTGAGCCCTTTATTTATAGCACAAATGAAGCGCCTACCATAGGGAATGGTGATGTTCATTTTTGCAGCCACATTCAGCAACTCACTGGTAGTGTGACCTTGAGCAGGTTACATCCCTACCTGGCCCTTAGTATGCCCCACCTCTGACATGAGGAATTCTGTATGATCACCCCATGATCTGATAGCCTGTGAATCTTGTGAAGGTAATAGATGGTCCTGCCACCCACCCAAGGCATTATTAGGCTTCATGAAAACTATTACTAAAAGAGCTTGGAGTGAGAAGGGACAGAAAAAATGATGAAGTGGTAGGATGTAAAGAGAGAGGGCCCATGGCAGAAATGAGGAGTTGGCAAAGCCTAAGTATATCTTTAGGATGATCTGTGCCCTCCGCCTCTCACTGGTCTTTCAGAATAAGCAGTCTTTTGTTTCTCTGCACATCCCTCCCTACTTAAACCTGGTTTTAGGAGTGTCCACTATCAATTAATTACACCATCATCACTGTACAGCTATTCCCAGGATAGCTATTTGCTATGCTTCACTTCTAACCAGGCCCCAAAAAATAACAAAAATAAAAATAAAAAATTAGAGTCCCCATGTCTTTTGATAAAAAGAAATTCCAAATCTCAGGAATTATAGCTGAGAACATAGGGGAGAGAGGCCCATAATTTGGAGGGCAGATGACCCACTGCTACATGGGAAGCTATATGAAGCAAGCCTGATTCTGGGGTAAACAAAGAACAAGGGGGTAGGGAAGCCATACCTAGCTGTATCTAACCAGTTACCTTTGCCATATCCAAATAAAAGACATGCGAGCATCAAAAGCAGCGGCCCAGTCTCTCCATGTACCCTAAGGCTTTCCTCAACTTCATGTTTATATCATGGGATATAAACAAGCATCCTAATTTTAAGACACACAAGCTTATTCCACATCTGACTTAAAAGAGTTGAATTATTACCTTTTAATTATTAACCATACTGGGTGCGAAATGGCAGTTGTTCCTCATAACCAAGTCACAGGAAATACTGCCCTATTTCAAAGTATAAAGTTTCTTTATTATAACAAGAATGGTGAAGTATGAGATTGATAAAATACCTTTACTTCCTAAAGTAAATAAAATACCTTTACTTCCTAAAGACCTAAAAACATTTTAAACGATGATCTCACTTAATCATCCGATCAACAGAAGTGTCAAGTATCCTGAATTCTGAGGACACATCAATAAGCTAATAAGACACAGTCCTGATCCTCATGGGATTCAAGAGTCTAACTGGGGAGACAGCATTATTTTTGAATAACAAAAATAAATGTAATTTAGTGTTGCGATAAGTTCAAGGGAAAAAATGGTGAGAAAAAAAGTATGAGTATTACAAGAGAGTTAGTGGAGAGAGACCTGATTTAGATAGAATATGAAGCTGCTCAAAGGAACAAGGGAAAAAAGGAAGGGAGAGTGACTATCCTGCTTGTTTAACAGATGGAGGAAATGAGGCAAAAAATCGGTCAGTGACTTGCCCAGGGACATGTTCTTGGCTTTAGAGGTCTTAGGGTGGACGGGATCTTGGGGCATGATTTTCCAGACTGGCCTCTTTCTGATGCAGGAATCCCCTTCTCCAACTTCTCAGACAGATGGACACTCAGCTTGAACAGCACTGAGGAAGTGGCACTTGCTATTTTAGTGCCCGGCAACAGTCTTTTAAGCACGTTCTACCTTTATTCAGTTGAAATATGCCTCACTGAAACTAGTTCTGAGGAACAGGAACTAAGCGCTTTTTTATCATTCTGCTCTTCCTGTTAAATAGGGAATGTGAACTGCATTTTGCAGATGAGGAACAGACGAACTAACCAACCTACTCCAGACTCCACGTCTTAAGTTAGAGCCAGATACCAAACTCAGAGGGTTTCAGACTCATCCTGTCCCGTACATTCTCCAGACCTGTCCACGTGCACACTACACTATGTGTAATCCTCCTACCACTGGCCACCCTTGATATATCTGACGACAAGCAGCATATCCATACATCCCCAGTAGAATATCTCAAGTGCTTCCAACTTTTCTTCCCCGGATATAATTCCCAGTGTCACTACCATCTAGCTTATAAAAGCTTCCCTCGAAATGCAGCTCTTAGGTCTGAGCACACTATGACAGTGGGAGGAGCAACTGTTACTAACCAGACTTGTGAAGCAAATATTTAATAATAGACTCTTTTTTTTGGGGGGGGGAGCCCCAATGTAAGGCGTTGGCCAATTTCCGAAATGTAAATACTCCCACTGTTTCAAGCCACCAACCTGAAGGTGCTGGCTGCAGTGTTGTGAATAGATGTGCCCAGCTGACTCTCGCCACCATGAGCTGGCCCCAGCACTCCAGCGGTGTGCTCCTGCACCTCTCTGCTTACAACCACTAACAACTGGATTGGACCCTGTCCAGGTGATTCGTATGGAATGGGATATCCCAACAGCTCAGCAACTCATGTGTCCTCTGTGCAAATCTGGGTGTGAGGTAAGCCAGGCTTTTGAATGCAATCAGTGTGAAGGATGCCAATATCCATTCAATCAAAAGACCCAGATGAAGTAAGGGAGTGAGCCATGTGATATTTGGAAGAAGAGCGATCCAAATGGAGGGAAGATAATATACTAAGTTCTGACATAAGCATCTGGTCAACATGTTAGTCTATAGTAAATTCTTATAATACTCAAACAGACTAAGACAGTGTTGAATTTGGACCTATTTTTTCTCTATCTTGGTTGAATTTGTTAGATGTGAGTCTCTTCACACTTGTAGACCTAGTCCCCCATCTTGTCAGTTTGCTTTACTCATGTTTAAATTTCAGCTTTGTCTTATTAAGCCCACGTGAGTGCCAAGCACTATGTATTCTGAGGGTATGTCAATGAACAAATAAGGTACAGTCCTTGCCCCCATGCAACCAGAGTCTAAGGGGGAGGTAGCATTATTTCTGAACAACAAAAATAAGTGTAATTTAGAGTTGTGATAAATTCGAGCAAAAAAAGGATTAAAAAAAGAGTGGCTACAACAAGAGAACTGATGGAGAGAGACCTGATTTAGAATTTGGGATCAGTCAAGGAAAGCTTTCTTAAGAAAGCAACAATTCACCTGAGCCCCAAAGGATGAGCAGAAGTTGCTAAGCAAGAGTTGCAGAAAAGGTACTTCAGGGAGATGTGACATCATGCTCAAAGGCCTCAAGGAGGGAAATTATTTGCAAATTGGAAGGGATCTTACCATCTAAAATGCAAAAAGAAGTCTACAGCCATGCTACCATGAACAAGCCCGATACCATCTGATCTCAGAAGCTAAGCAGGGTCGGGCCTGGTTAGTACTTGGATGGGAGACCACCTAGGAAGACCAGGTGCTGCAGGCTGTCACTTCCTTATTTCTGAAAGAGGTTTAAAAAAATAAAAAATAAGGGATTGTAAGCTGACAAAGTCCTTGCAATCTGTGAGGTCAAACAAGGTTTGCCTCGCATGCATAAATAAATAAATAAATAAATAAATAAATAAATAAAATGTGAAAAGAAGGCTAGATTAAGGTTAGGGCTCCTGAATTCTAATCCAAATCCTGCAATTACCTAACAGGAGGACGTCATTCTAATCATTTGACCTCCTAGAGGATTTATTTATTAACCTGGGAAGTGGGAATATAGATGAGGCAATGTGCAATATGCTTGATAGTCAACCAGACCCAAGTTCAGCTACTAAGTAAGACCTTCTATAGCTGCTTAACCCTGAGTCTCTACTTCCTTATCCACAAAAGATGGGTAACATTAGCTACCTCATAGGGATGTCTGGATGATGAAATCCATGCCTGGAAGGAGTCTAGGAAGTCAGTGCTTCATAAACATAAATTGCCTCCCTCCTCCTTAAATCTTTCAGGGGCTCAGTAAGGCTCAATTTGAACAACTTAAACAAATAATGGGGGGAGCCTTTTGTACCACATCAACAGATGAGATGGTTGTTGTTAAACTTTGCACCCCTTCCTCTCCCTTACCTGCCTCTAAGCCCACGATCCTCTGAAATCCTTTCACATGGGAGAAGTGTTGGCAATCTCAAGGGGCTTTGGCCATGGCTCTGTTGTGGCTGGTTTTTAAGTGGCCACCTCAGCCTAAGGTTGACAACTTGCCTTCTTCGGCTGAGGGCAAGGGTGAGCAGGAGGTGGCTGGAAAAGCTGGCTCTTCTGTGGAAGCTTTTATTAGAAACAGGGTACTCCCCTTTGCTCTTTCACATGCTTTTGGCCACACATGAAATGCCTCAAGGTCAAATTTATTAGTCCATCTAACGGCCCTAAGAACTCTTGGCTTTGGTGTTGAATCCCTCTTATCTCCATTCCCTCTCCTGAGCCCTGCAATTTAGCCAAGGCAGCTGCTCATACCCCACAACCCCAAATTGGTTCAATCTATGTCCCAAAATAGACACACACAGGCGGTCACTGCTTTCATGGGGCCATCGTCAGAAACTAGATACACTCAGGATATTCTCCAATGAGGGGAAAGAAGAGCTGGTTAGATGATTACATGGCAGAATGACAGAGCCTGGGCTGGTTTCCAAAGCTCCAGAGTGGGTACACAAAGGCCCCTGGGAAAAATCTTTTTACCTGTCTGAATGTCATTTCCTTATTTCTGAAAGAGGTCTAAAAATCCTGGTCAGCTTGCAGAATTTGTGGGAAAACAAAATGGGAATGGGGGACATAAATGTCTTTCATACTTGTAATATGAAGAAGGCTATTACAGAGGACATTATTATTTCTACTGTCTCTGATAAGCCAGATGACCAGATATAGGGCACGGTTATGGGATGGGAGGACCCTTTGTGGATCTGGCTGCTCCTGAGTTAAACTTGGGACTCATCTCAGAAGAGCAGCTGCTGTTTAACCCAGGGTGTCATACCTTCCCTTGTGGGAATACAGAGGGAACAGGCTGCAGTTCCTGTAGCAATGGTGGACAACATGGCTGAACAACTGGCAAAGGGCATGGCGTGCATAGTGGCTGTGGAGGATATGTCGAATGAGGCTGAGAGTGCCACAGAGGCTAGCTGAATTCAGGGCCTGTGCAAATTGCCTTGGTTTCCCTTGTGCCTCTGAGCAGTGCTCCCTGCCTGAAGGTGCCCCTGAAGGAGATGGGATGGGGGCTGGGCATGGCTGATAACAGCCTCCCAGCCTGTGCCTATGCATCTCATTATTGAGCGGGCCTGAATCAAAGCAGCCCAGTGCAGCTGCTGTCCTGTTTAATCCATTCATAATCAAAAGTGATTAGCATGGATGCCTTGGTGCTGAGGTTATTGTGTGTGCGATCAAAGCCACGGCCCCGCCTGCTTCCCAGGGCCGCCTGCACCTGGGAGGGCACGGAAGGCCATGAGCCTGGGGCATGGGGCAGGCAGCCACTGGAAGCCCAGTGGAGACTGGGCTCCCTGGGCAGAACCTGGGAGCAGCGAGTGCAGCTTTGCCTGCCTGAGGCTCAGCAGCCTTGGGGAAGGTCCCTGGGGGAGGCCCACAGCCCAGGTGTCCCCTTTGGAGACTGGCATTCCCAGCCTGGAGACTTGGGGGAGCAGATGGAGCAAGCAGGGCCTGCTCAGTGTTAGACTCATGAAAGATTCCTAAACTCCCTTATTTTATAGAAGAGGACACCAACACCCAGAGAAAGGAAGCATATTATATATCTGGCAGGCACTTGTGTGTGTGTGGAAGGAAGGAAAGAGAGAGAGGAAGCCGGAAGAGGCACAAAGAGAGGACTGGATAAAGGAAGTTATGCTAAGTGACGCACAGCTGGGAAGGAGACCACGTCGGCCGATGCTAAGAGAAGGAAGAACACCAGGCTAAAGCAGGAAGGCTGGAACAGCTAAGGAATCGAGGTGTTCTGGGCCTTTAATAGTTCACATATTCCTTCCCTCACACCAACTCTGGTAAATTTCTGAGCTGTATCTCCCTAAAAACAGCAAAATCTCAGGCTAGACCTCTTCTTCTATTTATAAGATCTGCCTGAGTAAAGCTCCATATTCCACTTCTCTCTGTCCATCCAGATTACGAACATCATTAAGACCCAAACAAAGACTCAACTCTCAAGAAGCTTTCCTGGGCCTCTTATCTCTGAACTGTTCCACCAGTTCTATCTGTACTACCTTTTGACACTTTGTATGTATTGTCCTTCTGATGGCTCCTGGGTTAAGAGTATAAATAATTCCTTTGACTCTTGGAAAATGACAATGACAACACTGACAACAACCATGATGATGATGATGATGATTATGATGATGATGAAGATGAGTGTATGAGCCAGACCAAAAGCCCCAATGGCAGCTGTTGTGCAGTGTACTTCAGGACACCCCTCCCCACCTGCTCAGGGGTTGAACACATCTTGGGTCTTTGAGTGGACACTGAGAACCCCTTGAGGGCAGAGCTAGACCTTTATGACTTTGCATCTGTCTCCAGGACCAAGCGCAGCTCTTGGTATAGCAGACCTGTAACAAGTGTCTGCCAAAGGGCGAATGAAAGACACAAGGGGTTTCGCATGAGCATGTCCCATGACTTCATTTTGACATGGTCCATGGGTCTGCCTAGAGATATCCCATTGCCACCAGAACTTCTGCACCATCCTCAAGGGGCCTCAGAGGGTGCAAGTAGGGTGAAAGAAGCCAAGAGTTGCTTCTTTAAAACAGGTTTCCTAGAAAAAAAAATTAGGGATGCTTCACTGCCATTCCTGATACAGGTTACCACCTGGGCCTGACTAATGTTATGGACACATAACCTGGGTGCATGGCAACACCAGGTGAGGCTGGCCCCCTTGATTTAAGACAGAGTCTAATCTCCCCAAAAGGAGAAGAGTCTTTTGGGAGTCGCATGCCTTATTTCCATCCCATGGGGTGGCTGGGATGCAAATTCCATGCCATGCCAGGAGTTAATGTTAGTTTTCACCACTAATTTAGGGGATAAGGGAAAATCACAGATCCAGTTTGTGTACAACATTGTAGGGTACTTCATACCCAGAATGATCAAGTCTGGGAGGTGAGAGCTAAATGGAAAGATTAGGGGGCGATTTAGAAACATTTACAATAGAACCTAATACTAAGAGAACTAATCTTTCTCTTGCTGAGTTCTACGTCATGTTGGAAGATAACTAAATACTCCAAAGGCACAAATAATAAATAATAACCCAGTATGGAGTGGGTAACTGATGGTAATTACTAGCCTTTATTTAATAGGCTCTCAGGTATACTAGGTGCTTCATACAAATCTCATTTATTTCACAGTTTTCAGCAATCCCATTTTGAAGATAAAAGACTCTGTGATTCAGTGAGGTTAAGACATTTGCCCAAGACCACATGGTTAGAAAGTGACTGGGCTGAGAGCTGAGCTCCTCTCTCAAGTCCTCTCTCTCTGATCTCTAAGCCTGGGCACCTTCCTCATGGCCTTCACCACCTCTGGCTCAGTCCCACTTTGGAGAGGCTGTAACTGACGCATTGTACCGTGCAGCACAATAAGAGGCCAGGCACCACTGCACCCACCTCCCTCTCTGCCTCGCCAAATGAGCAAACCAGCCCAGACTCATACTGCTGGAAGAAACATTAGAGCATATTCAAGTCGAATCCTCTCATTTTACAGATTAGTGAATTGAAGCTCTAAAAGGTTAATCACCTGCTTAAAACCACAATGCTACTTTGTGAGAGACCCAGGCTTAAGCCCCAAGTCTCTGACTCTCAGTCTAGTGCCATTTTTATTGAGTCACAGTATCTGAGAATAGAACAGTGGCTGAGAAGTGGGAACACGGGGGCGCCTGTCTTTCTGGCACTGGCATTGCAAGGACAATGCTCTACTTAAAGTGCCCAGAGGTATTTAACTAATATGTTGCCAGTAGGGGCACACGGGCCCAGTGCCAATCTCCTCCTCCAGCAGCAGATCGGGTTGGCTCTGGCACAGGCATCAATGTGGGACATAGCGTGTTGCATCCACGTAGCCTTCACAGCACCGTATGTGGTACCAGAGACTTACAACGAAAGCATGAGTCTGGGGAGAGCAGGTGGAGATTTTCTTTCCTGATTTTTAAGAATTCACAATTTCAGCTTAATTTATAATAGATAGTGAGCATAAAGGAAGTGACAACAGGGCTATCAACTATTCTGTCAGTAACACTTGAGGCCATGGCTCTTCAATATGACCAGAGCCAGCTGTCCAATGCACAGAATGACCTTTGGTCCCATCCTTGGAGAAATGTAATACTCTTTATGCTTCTTTCTGTCCACAGGGAGTTAGAAACCAGAGCTGCCAGAATAATCAGAAGGCCTCCTAATGACAACGCTCTAACAAGCGGAGATTACGCATTGTCAGAAATGTAATCTGCAACTCTTCTCATCTGTTTCACTGTGTTTGCATTTTTTAAACCACCTATTCAGGAAGAAATGAGACAGTGGAGGCCCTCCCTGTTCTTACACCTAGAGGTGCATTTATCTTGCTTATCTTACATACTAGGTAAAAAGAAGAACGTGATGAGTTCAAAGGCCTTCAAGTTTTGAGACTTCTAGCCCATACTGTGTGTATACATGTCTATTCTAGACACACAACCAAACATGGATTAACTATGTGCACAGTCTCTGAGACAGCAAAGACAGCTACTCTGCCTGCTACTTCCCAGCTTTTGTTGATACTTCCATAGAGAGGGCACTGACCGTGGAGCACTTGTGATGCTCATCACGCCCCTGTGCCAACACTCTGCTGGTTTTCCATCATTTCTAATACCATCTGCAATCCTTACTGGCCTTCAAGGCCCCCTATAACCTGGCTAATATCTGCCTATCTCTCCACACTTAGCCTCCCATCTCCTGGACTGCTGGCTCACTCAGCTCCAGGCATAATGGCCTTTGTGTTCTTTTTATAGTCATTTGCAATCCTCATTAATTGTCCTATAGAATCATTTGGTGAGTTTTACACACATGCATGCGCACACACACGCACACTACCCTGGGAGAGGTCTGATCCTACGGAGTTTTTTGAGAGCTTCCAGAGTGATTACCATGTTCAGCCAGGGTTGGGGACTGAGGCATTTGCACTTGCTATTTTCTCTTGCCTGGAAGGGCTGTCTGCTCTGTCCCTAACTTCATGCAGGTCATGCTGTGTATCAGCTCTCCACTTTGGCACCCCTTTGTCTCCCCCATCACTCTTGATCCTATGGACCTGTTTTATCCTTCTTTGTACATGTATCACTATATGACATTTTATTTGATGTTTGTTAATTCATTTACTGTCTGTCTCCCTTCTCCCACCCCATCTTATCCTACTTTAGTGTAAATTCCCAACGTGTAGAAACTTGTCATGTTTTATTCACTGCTCTATCCCAACAGTGTCTGGCACATTGTAGAGGCTCCAAAAGGATTTGCTGAACAAAGCAAGGCATGAATACCACTGTTCCACCATCAGGAGGGCTCTGCTTTGTGTTCCCAGCACTGGAGATAGGTTTGCATCGAGCCATTCCCACTTCATCATACAACTGCAGACCGAGTTTGAACATTCAGCAGTGGCCCTGTGTACTTCCTGAGTGTTCTTTCTCCACAGGTATCCCCTGACAGGTGATCCAGACTCTTTAGCTCAGTAGTCTCATCCCAGAAGGCAAAGAATGGAGAGTGGAGATGCTAATGTGATAAATGACCATGCAGGTGCCATGGCAGAATTGTGTAAGGCACTAGGCCAATAGGCATGGTCAAAGTGTCCTCTGTCTGGGGCTGGCACTTTTGGAAAACAAGAGACCTTAGAAAAGGGAAAGCAAGACTTGGGTTATTAAACAGATATCACATATATGGGACCCTAATCTGTGTCCTTCTCATCACTGCAGTGTTATGTCTGTTTGTAACTTCCTTCCTCACAGTGCTTCCAGCTCTCACATCTGTTATAGGCTATGTTTCATACCCTCTTTCTAATGCCAGTCTAGCTTTTATTCCAGTGCATTCATGAGAACCCAGTTTGGCCATTTCAGTTAAGCTCCTCTGAGTGACCAGGACAATCTCTGTCATTATAGAGTTCTCTGAAAAGGGTTGTGGCTTTAATGAGCTCCCAGAACCAGCCTCATGTGAAAAAGTTCTACACAAGTTGGGTGATGGTAACAGTCATTGAGACTCGCTCAATTTATTGATTTGGGAAAACAGAGACTACAGTGGATTTTGACGGAGATTTCCATATAGCATTGATGAAAAAGGTGATTGGAGAAGTTAGAATGAATCAATTATCTTTGGGGGCAGACATCTCAATCACACTGGGCTGTGAGAGAGTCCTCTAGAATATGAAATAGGTCATTCAACAAACATTTCCTAAGCACTTATTGTATGCTAGAGCAAATGGGGTGCCCCTGGGCTGGGCAGGGCAGGGTGCTCAAACCCTGGCTGGCCTCATCACCTGAGACATTAAAAAAACATAGAAGGCTCATCTATTTCAATTCACAAGGTTCTGAATCAGGGGTAGGTGGACACATATTGTACAATTCCACTTATAGGAAATGTCCAGAATAAGTAAATCCTTCGAGACAGAAACTAGATGAGTGGTGTCCTCATGCTGAAGTGAGGGTGGGGGTAGAAGAAATGGAGAGCGACTGCTAATGGGTTTGGGGTTTCTTTTGGGGTGATGAAAATGTTATGGAATTAGAGGTGATAATTACACAGCTTTGTACTATATTAAAACCCACTGAATTGTACACTTTAAAAGGGTGAATTTTATAGTATGTAAATAACATCTCGCTTTTTAAAAAGATGTTATAGGAGCATTAAATTAAAAAAAAAAATAGTGAAGCAACAGGACTGGGCATCTGAATTTTAAAAAAATTCCTCGGGTGGCTGGGAAGTGAAGCCAGAGTTGAGAACCACTGTACCTCGTTCCTTAAAACATTTTAAAAGAGACTGGGCTAATGGTTAAGCCCACCCAAGGCAACAGGCAAGAATGTGCATCTGTACATTCTGAGCATGAGGAGACCTGAGTTTCTAGGTGGAGGCTCATGTTGTCAGGCACCTCCAGGCATCCCCTCTGCTAGGCACTGGGGACACAGGGACAGCCACGTTCAGACACAGTTTGGCACAAAGCTGGGTGCTCTCCTCATTTACCTTGGGAAGAAATGCTGCTGCCAACAACAGGCTTTGCAACCTGAAGATCTTGATTTAATTTCTCCATGTATTCCCCCCTCCTCACCACTCTCCCCCAAGCAGGTTTCCCTCTTGAGTGTAGTATAGATGGTAATTAATTAAAACTGGGATCCCTGGTGAATACAGAAAAATGAGAGAGCAGCAGTTGGAGGGCTGGCCTTGCCTCGAAAGAGCCTCAGAGAACACAATGAGCCAGCTACCCATGGGGAAGGTCCCCAGAGCAGTGGGGCAGAGCGTGCCATGCCCCTGGCAGTATTGGGTGTGCGTGACTGGTCCGTCCCTATGGGGGTCTCTGGCCCTGGAGATCTCCAGCTATAGCCTACCTCATCTGCATTCAGTGCATTGTGCAAACCAACAGGGAAATTAATCACCCAGAGACCAGAGACTGCTAAAGAGCATCAAGGAGAAGATCTTGGGGCTCTGAGTGGGAATTCAGCTCACGGGTGCCCATGAAGGTTAATGAGATGAAGTGTGAAGCCTCCTGCTCCCTAGAAAGTTCCATGTGTGTAAATGACTACAATCAGACAATTCTTAAGGAGCCAGGGGTAATGAGAGGATTAAAAGGAGGCTGGATGGCTGCCTGAGACTCCTGGAGATGGCCCAGGCCTCTGAAGAACCATGGTCCAAGGAGGCTATTTCACTGTGGGTGGGAAAACCAACATAATTAAAACAACATCAACTAGTGCAATAACCACACTCAATCGAACTTCTGTTCTGAGTTTAAAAAGAAAAGGAATATCTGTCTCTTCTCTAATCACAACAACTGAACTCTCTGGCAATCGCCCTATAGTAAATGAGAATAGCCAGGTGAAACTCCTTTTTACCTTTCAGAAAACACTCTCCCTCACATGATCAAACCTCATTGGTCATTGATTCATTTCAAGACCCTTCTCTCCACAAAGCCAATATCTTTCCTTGTCCCAGGCATGAGTGTGAAAATTACACTGTGTTGGAAAGCAAACTTTTCCTAGGCTAGGTCTACCAGCCTCCATGACAACCTCAGCTCTCCACTTGGCCACCTCTGATTGTCTTGTTCCGAAAGCTTCGGCGGGCTTTGTATCACTTCTGCAACCGTCAAGACCCTCCAGCAACCTCCTCTACTGAACTCTGAAATTTCCATTACTGAGCATCATTATGGAGACACTCGGCATATGCTTGCCTTGCTGAGTTAGTCAGCTGAGTCATACTTCTATAGGCCCCTCCAGCTGGATGGTAAGAGCCTACTGGACAGAGCCCACGTTTTCTCTTGCCTTGTAACATGATGAATGGAGGGCTTTAGAGCATCTACCTCGCTTCAGATCCCAGCTCCTGCCTTATTAACTGTGCACACTGGAGCAAGCTGCAAAACTTCTCTCAGCTCATCCTCTCCCGCACAGACTCAGTTTCCACATGTGGCCTCTGGAAGCACAGACCATCGAATAACAAAGTAAGACACAGAAAGTGTCTCTAATTGAAATTAGAGCAATGCAGCAGTGGTTTAGTAGTTTTTAGTGTCTCTGCATATGTACATGAGAGAGGAGAGAAGAGAGGAGAGAAGGGGAGGGGAGGGGAAAGGAGGGGAGGGGAGGGGACGGGAGAAGAGGGGAGGGGAGGAGAGAATGGAGGAAGACAGATCCAACAAAGAGAGGGAGGGACTATATATTTTGGGGGGTTGAGACTGATATTCCTGATGGAACTTAGACAAACCATAAATCAAACAGAATACAGCTGTTGATATCAAATATACCCTCTCTTGCCCTACATCAAAAAGCTTTAATTAACAACTAATTTATTCAGCTGAGAAAAAAATTTCTTTATTGAAAATAGGAGTATTATAAGTCAAAGAACAGACCCTTCCCCCATACACACACATGCAAAAACAAATTTTATGAGTGAAAATCAAACCTTTGGAAAAAACAAGTAAGAACCTGGATCAAAGATGAAAAGAGTTTGTGGACTTGAGAGTTCAGCAGGGCCGAAATGGAGACCTAATTTGTGGAAAACATCCTCTCTCTGTGTGCTGTGGGGACACTCTGATAAAGGTGCTTGTGAAGATTAATTTTTCCTGCATTTGTGGATAATACTCAGGGAGGATGCAGTGAGCCTCTCCATGTGAAAATCAGTGGTCATTTCCTAAAGCTTGCTGGGTGCCCAGTCTCACGAGAGGCAGCATGAGTGACAAACGCTGAATCCTCCTCCCTGTTCCCATGAACCTGTCCTATCTACTGCCTCCACGTACGTGCCTGAACTTGAAGGGCTTGCCCTCTGGCTGGGAAGAAATGTAACCTGCGAAGAATCACTCTAAGAAAGGCGCATGGATGAAAAGCGTGTGGCACCGAGGACTGTGGCTGGCCTGAGTGTGGCAGGGTTTTCAAGCAGGGCCTTGAAAACTGGGTATCAGAGAAATCTGCCCCAGCCACTGTTCTGCCACTAATGTCACCTGTGCCTCCCTGGAGGCACCACTTCAGGCCTCTGAGACTCGTGGAAAATGAGAGAGGCTGCAAATTCAACATGTAATGAGAGTGTGGTGTGTCACCTAGGAGCTGTGGTAAACTGAACGAAGGACCAAAGCCAGCCCCACTTGACTCTGGCTGATTGCTTCCAAAAGCCAAAAATCTTACATGGGTTTGGTGGGATGTGTTTGGATGTGCATGTGAGAAATCTCCTTATTGTCAAATGTTGGCAAATTTTTGTAAAAAATGAGTAGGTCAAAAAAGAGATGTCTGTGGGATGAATTTGGCCCCAGACCCCCAGCATGAGGCCTCTGGACAAGCTGTTGTCAGAAGCCCCTCCCATTTCTCACGTCATATGACTGCCTAGTGAGCTGCCCTCCCACCTAAATTCCTAATTGCATATACCATTTCTCAATAAAAGTAACCAGCTAAAGAAGGGCCATCTCGCCAGGGTCTCCCATGGATTTTTGAAACAGCTCTGGGTTGAGTGACTTGGCTACTGTCAATCTCTTTGGCTGACCAGCTGGTGGAGCCTGGTTTCCCAATGCATAGAATTAAGGGGCTGCCCTACAAGGTCTCCAGGGTCCCCAACAGCTCGAAGGTCAAGGTTGATGACTTCAGCATCTTCAAGTGGGTTTGACTAAATAGCCAGTGGGAATCCACATGTTAGGTCAGGGCCCACCCTATAATGGTTCCTTGATTCAGATAGGAAACAAGGGCAACAAATAAACAGGGCAGTCAGACCAAAGCCCCTTCACAGAATTGAAAAAATGCTTATTTCGTGGTCTTTCCTTTCCGCTTCTTTCCCTCTCCCCTCCTCTGCCACTTAAGAGGCACCCCCACAATAGGGGGCCTGATCCCCACAACCCATGTATTTACTGTAAGCTGAAGATTTCCTATTGGGGATTTGTAGGCCCTCCCAACCCAAAAAGGAGGCTCTTAAATGATAGAATTTCAGGTACCCTGAGGGTCCTTGTGAGATACTGTCTGGAGAGAGCCCCAGGCTGGTGCCTTTCAGATCTGACAAGCAGGGTAGTCACCTGTTCCACCTGTAGTAAAGCTGTCCCCAGAGAGCAGTGTTGTGAGAAATGAAGCTAGAGGGGTTTTCCTATTTCAACAAAAATCGACAATTTACTGTAATTTGGTTATGATTTAACAATGCTTTTTAAAGAGGAAGTAAATGGCTCATAAAGTCTGGTGACCTACTCACTCTTGTGTGCTTCATCAGGCCCTCCCTCTGAGCTGGTACCTTCCACGTATCCCAATCCTCCCAGGAAGACCAGCAATGAGTGCACGACGGGCACAAGGGGACCAGTTTCCACAGCCCAAGTGACAGTCTGTATGGTTCTTCATCTCTCCCTCTGTCCTTCTCTGTCCATGTGCCCTGACTCTTTCCTTCCCTCTTTCCTACTTCCTTGCCCCTTTCTTTCCTCTTCTTCCCGAACAATGAAAGTTGAATGGCAATGCAAATCTCAATCTCTCCTCAAAAATCCCAGCCTGGGAGGCAGCGTGTCACCCATATTTATGAGCTTTAAATGGCTTTTATCAAAGTGAGGTCGCACTAAATCACGCTTGAACTGTCATAAATACAAATGACTCGACATAGGCTGCAACAAGCCTTCAGGGAAAATGATATGATGTGCTGTTGCAGTTATGGTATATCACACGGGGAGCTCATATATTTCCACTGGCAAGGTAATCCGATGCTTTCAGAGGACTCTAATGGGTGAAAAGAGGCAGTGAGTCGGGGTGAATCACACAAGGGGTGGGACGGTCATACACCTGATCTCTGGATGTTGATATTTTAAAGAACCAGCCTGCTCACAGAAAGGAGGTAACTGATGAAATCTTAAATATTTTATGGAGGTTTCCTTATTTAGAATCAATCTATTAATTATGAGACTAGTTGATGGGGCACTGAACTAGCAGTAAAGAGACTTGTAGCTATGGCACTAAATGTGGTTACATGACTTTGGCCATGGGTGGTTTTAAGATACATCCACAAATTCTTTGATACTCTTCCTTTTAAAAGGTGGAGACAATTCCTAGTCTCCTTCAGTATGGGCTAGCTTTAGTGACTCATTTCTAATGAACAGATGGTGGCAAAAATGAGGTGTGTGTTTTCCAAGGCTAAGTCATAAAGGGTATTTTAGCCTCCTCCTTGGATCACTTACTCCAAGAAAAGCCAGCTGCCATGTTGTGGAGACACTCAAGCAGCCCCATGGAGAGGTCTGCATGGCGAGAAACTGAGGCCTCCTGCTAAGAGCCAGTGCTAACTTGCCAAGTGTGCAAATGAGGCAACTTGGAAGAGGATCCAAGAGCCCCATCGAACCAACAGATGACTACCACTGGGAGCGAAATCCTTCTCGACTGCAAGCTCATGAGACCATGAACTAGGCTGCTCCTAGAATCTTAACCTACAGAAAGTCTGAGAGGTAATAGCAATAAACTTAAACTCTCTAGGTATTAGTTTCCTTATTTTTTCATATAAAAGATGGACTAAATTAGAGGTTCTAAACCCTGGCTACATATTAGATTCACCTGTGTGCTACTTAGAAGTGTAGGACCAATAGCAGACCAACGGAAATGGAATCCGTGATGAGGCCCCAGCACTGGCATTTTATAAAGCTCTCCAGGTGATTCCAAAAGTACTGCCAGAATTGAATATCACTGAACTAGATGCATTTTATATTCTAAAATACTCTTTACAATTTTACAAAACCCTTGGCAGATGTGGGGGCTGGAGATGTGAGAGATGGGCTATTTCTTCATTCCCACCTCTCTCTCATTACTGCAGAGGCCTGGAGATTGTCCAGAAAAGCCAAAGACAATTCCTTTATTCCAGCTGGTGAAACCTGGCCCAAAACAAAGAAGTATATTTTAAGATGTAAATGTCATTACAATATGGATGAGTCCTGGGGGAACAGGAAAACAGCCCAGATCTGAGGAGAGCTGGCGTTGAGCAACTCCTTTAACCCACTGCATGAAGAGAGTTAAAAGTGGGCCAAGCTTTGTTTAGCAGAGTTCTTCTGCAAAAGAACAAGAGTGCCATCAAGGACTGGCTCTCGTGGAGGAGCACCATGTCACTGCTGGTCTGGCGAGGGTGGTCATGGTGCTGGACAGCGGTAATGCACTAGAATCTGAGCCAAAGGACTGGCTGCTCACTGGATGTGAAAACTTGGACAGAACAGGGTCTGAGTCTGTAAAAACAGAAATTATGTATCTGCCATATTGACCTTGTCATATGGAGTAATGAGACAATAAAGGTGAAAAGCCTTACAGACAGGAGGGGAGGTGCATCGAAGTGCCAAATCCCTAAACCACGCAGACCCAGAAAGAGACTTCCACTACAAGCTACAAGTCTCTTTCTCTGAGGAAAAATAAATACTAAATATATAAATACAATACTATAAAACAAAGAGCAATATGGATCAAGAAGATAATTTGTTCCAGTCGGAGAGGTCTTCTCATGGTCTCCTGCTACTGCTGTTATCAAAAGTCACACACTGTACCCCTGGTTTTTTGGAATCTGTGGTGGGACCCGCATCTTCCCATCTCCCATCTTCCTTGTCCAGGTCATTAAAGAGCAGAATAAAAAGAATGAAAAAAAGTAATAGGTTTTTATGATTGTCCTTCACCTGTTCTTCTAAAGGAGGTCTAAACACCATCCTCCATGTCATTTCTTGATACCTAGCAAATGTCAAATTTGTGCCCGTCCTTCATTCATTTCCCTACTCATTCAGTTAGTGCTTACAGAGCGCTTACTATACACAGGAACCTTTAAAAGCCACACTGGCAAGGAATGATTATCACATCTACCTTTTATCCCACATCTCCACTTATCTGGATGTACCGCTTGTTCCTCTATCCCTTGTTACAACGTTAGACAGTCTCTACATCCCATAATACTGCACGTTTGCCTCAGTCTTGGTGTTATCTCCAGTGCTGGCAACTCATTTTACACAGCCTTGGGCTCCCAAGGGAATGGAATATCCATAAGGGCATGGCCACCTTCTACGGTTCTTTGTATCACCTGTAACAGTACCTGTGACTCAGGTAGATGCTCAAAAAGCCAGTGTGGGCTGGGACTCCACAGCAGCAGCACCAGCTTTTGCCTGGCATCTTGAATCAATCTCCTTCCTTCTGCATCGGCACATCAGCCTGCCTATCCCCAGGGGCGGAAGGGAAGTAGAAGGCATTAGACTTCCTGTTTAAGCTGATCCCTGCTACCTCCCTGGTGGCCTCCTCAGCCTGGATTCCCACACCAGGGACCATCACTGTTGTGGTTCATTCACATGCCTAAACTGTTTAAGATGCTGCCGGATGTGAGCTGCAGGCTCCTCAGGAGCAGTCCTTCCCAGGTCTCTCATCTGTCTATGCTGTAATATTTAATTCTTTGGAAAGAAGCGACGAGAAGCCTGGGTTTTTTTAAGATATTAAGAAAATCGTTCATTGCTGGGAAGTCACATCAAGGTCTCATCCTTCAAAATGACACTGGAATGTGTATCAGCCGGAGAGAGAGCCTGATTATTAGTTTTAAAGAGCTTATTTCATTTTCTTAAAAATGGGATCAGTTCATCTTCATCACATCTGTCTCTGTGTGGCTCCTGCATGCCACAACAGCTGTCAGCTCCAGGCGTCATGTTATTAAGGTGTAGCAGGTGTATGTGTGGGTCTGCCTGGATGCATGTGTTTTCCAAAGGACCAAACAATGAGATTTAGAACATGAGTCATTAATGGGGTTGATTTGCTCATTTGCATTCAGGGAGGGGCTGGGAAGATGTTTCCATCCAGCCCATCCCACCCCACATGGGCCAGGGGCGCGGGGAGGAACCACAGCTATGGCCCACTTATCTAGGCAGCAATAGTAAGGCCTTGGGGTAAATCACTTTACAAAGGGTTACCACTAAGGGAATACAACTGTCATAAGCATGTGTCTCCCTGACACCCCAAGGGCCACCTAGCTATCCAGATATCCCCAATACTTGTATAAAAAGTTGTTTCACGGTGTCCAGACTCCCTCTCATTCCCTTAATGGGTGACAGCAAGAGCTGGGCTAAATTAAAGCATCAGGTAAAAGAAAGGTAGAATCTTCAACTGCTTTGCTCTGCATTGAAGCCTACCATTTACATCAATAGGAAGACACTGTACAGTGTCTGTGGCAAGCATGATACTAAACATCAGTACACAGAAAAAGTAGATAAGCGCGCAGAGGCTTGTACATTGAAATATGTAATGGATAATACGGACTAGATAATAAAATGCTAAACTGAATACAGCTGGGTATTAAACATGCATCACAAAATGTGTATTATGGATGACAGAGTAAACCAAAGGGCAGAGCTAGGCATGGGATGCTTCTCACAGAGGGGTCCTGGATGAACCCTGAGACTGGGAGAAACTTTATTACAGAAAGAGGATGGAGGGCCAACTAGGCATGGCCAGCAAGAGAAAACAGCAAAAATGGGAATGAGACTTGAGAATTATGGAAACATGGTACACATGACCATAACAGGTAATGGTAGGCAATTCAGCTAAGTAAAGAGTAGGCACACCTACAGAAAGAAGTGTGTTTGCACATGTCTCTGTATATACCAATGACTCTAGGGCGGATAATCTGAAATGACAGCTAATCAAAACATCATTTAACATGCATCTACATCTTAAAGTTGATACAGATGGATGAGGAAATATAGGGCTTTCAACACTTTCCATGAAATAACAAAATGCCTCTAAAGACTTGAGTCAGGAAAAGCTGGGCAGGGGCCATGCTGGTCCTATGAATCCATCTGTCCCTCCCATTCCTGCCTGCAGCAAATGGACAGCATCACCCCTCAGGCTGGGACAAAACATGCATGTTGACCACGTGCTCTGCGGCCGGACTTCCTCACCCTCGGGAGGCAAGGAAGCCAGTTAAATGAGATGATTACATAAAAAAAGGCACCACTCAGTTTCCTCAGGTCTAGAACATACAATAATAATCCCATATTCACATCAAATCAAAGACATGCCATATGAATATATTATTTAAAATAAAAAAGACTTGCTTGGGTCACAATGTTGATAATTTACCAGCAGATAATGGAGTTTCCAGGCAGGGAGAAAGGCCCCCTCCACCAAGAAGCCTGGCTGACACTCTTAAGGTCAGAACGAAGCCCTCTTCCTCTGTACTCAGATCATGCTTTCTGCATTCCTTTTCCAGTGAGCCTTAGCTGAAGGAAGGAGCGCATATCAAAAACTGCCTGGGTTGAAGAAAGGCCTGCTGGTTTCCAAGACATCAAACAGGATTCATAGCCCGTGGAGCAGAGCCTAGCGCGCCCTCTGGCAATCCTTTGTGAGGCCTTAAGAGTACAAACAACTGAAAAATTAACATGGAAAGATTCTTAAAGAAGAAATGGAAACGGATGGTGAGAAAGTCATGGCTATACACAGTCACAGAAAAATGGGGACGTAAGTGACAGGGCCTAATAATCGCATCAGCTCAAACGGGAATATGACAAGAACTCCAGGTCCTCACAGGCTGGGTGTGACGAGAGGAGAGGCTATGGATGGATCACAGTGAAAACGAAACTGGGCGGGAGTGGAAGAACCAAGGATGGTGAGGCTGTCACACGGTCTTCCTTTTTCTTATCTGCCAAGCAAACAATTATGAATTGTTTATTATGAATTCCTGGGTTAGAATTTTGCAGACGAATACTGAGAAGCAACAAAAACTGTGACAAGGAAAGAGTGGGCAACCCACCGACGTCAAGAGTCTTCAGAGCACTGGTCTGAAGCAGGGGACTGAGAATCCTAAGGGGAAAGTGGGGCAGGGCAGGCTGGAGTGGAGGACGGTGGGGAGAAAACGCCCGTGGCCTGACTCCACACTAACTCGGAACTCCAGTGTGAACTTGATCCCGCTGGGCCTAAGAGCACTCTCGACTCTTTCAGTCTCTGGCTTTGACAATCCAGCATGCCTCTTGGATGGCAGAAATGCTGAAGCAGGTGTGTGCTAGACAGGACCAAACTGAGGATAAGCCACGGCCTTCTAAAAAAATGAAAGAAGGTGGGGGGTGGAGAGAAAAAGAAAAGAACGAAAATTTGTCTACAGCGTGTTTATAAAAAGCTTACACAGAATTCAGTATTTGTGGAAACTTTTCTGGTTTGGTGGCAGAAACCAAATTGGAAACATGTGAAGTACATAAATATCATTTACAATTTTAAAAATACTTGTAAAGATTAAGTGAAATGTCAGTGAATTGCTCAAAAAGGGCAAGGTATTGTTACAATACAAGGGATTGTTGTACTTCACATGATTATTTGTTAAATCAGAAAATCAGAAGGCCACATGGGCTCCCCTGGCTCCCAGAACAGGCTGTCAGAGGCCCTTGCTGGATTCCAAGAAGCTCAGGCACCAGAATGCCACCCTCCCCCCTCCACCCATCTACTGTAGGACTTGAATCTATATTCTTAGACACTCATATACTCTTGGAGTTTTTACCCTCAGGCCTCTTTTTTTAAAATGCAAATACCTCTGGGAAGGCTGACACTTTTAACTAATTCATTCTAAGGTGTGGAAAACAGGTTGTCAAGCAGACAGGAGCTGGTGTGGAAATCAGAGCTTTGCTCCAGCTTGACTGTATGAACTTGGCAAATAAACCACTTGACCTTTCAGGGCCTCAGCACATTCCTATGGGACAGAGGCCTTGGGCAGGTAGAGAAGATGGACCTATAAACTATAAAATGAGATTACGTGATGCATTAGATGTAGGGTTGCCAGATAAAAGACAGGGCACGAGTTAAATCTGAATTTTGGATACACAACAAATACTTTTTTAGTATAAGTATGTCCCATGTATAATTATACTAAAAAAAATATATTTGTGGGAGTCCTATAATTTTATTTGCTAAACTTGGCAACCTTAATCAGATGGACTTTGCTCTCCAGAGGAAAATCTCTAGGGAAAACACAAGCAGTAAACGTGTAAGGCAGCGAGCAGAGGAATGGGAATAGGGGCAGCGCCAAGCATAACGCTGCCTCCTTCACAACTGAGGGCTGACCTAGTGTGTTGACATTCATAAAATGCACTTCTCCAAAGAGCTTCAGCCAAATGCAAGGGCTATCAGAGGCCCTCCTTTGCAAGGGAGGGAGCTCCAGGAAGAGCTGCCCTGAGCAATGAGCGGCTACCTCTCTACCTGTGACCTGACTCGTCACTGTCCCTCCCAACAGAGTGGCCTTGCTAAAATACGACTTTCCTTACCTCCCTCACTCCCTCAAGAATACCTTTCAATGGTTCCTTCTGGCTGCTCTGTGAGATTCAAGCTTCCTTAAAGTTCATGGAAGGCTCATATGATCTGCTACCTGAGCCCCAAGTCCCAGCCTGGTGTCTTGCCCCTCTCACCTCGTATTTCATAAGCCAGCCTTACCCTTTCCTAACTCACCTGCCTAGAAAACTGCTTCTCACTCCAAATGCCAAAGACTGCATCCTTCCCAAAGAAGTGACCCTGGGTCTTCTCTTTTTCCTTGAGTCAGCTTATCTCCCTGAAGGTCTGCACGTATCCTAGGTGAGGCTCTACTGAGCAGCCTATCATGCCTGGTTTAGGCATTCTCACTGTTGGTCACTTCTCACACAACTCCTTGAGGGCAAGTACCTCTGTCTTAATTCATCTCTAGTCCCTGCCACAGCACTTGGCATTTGATAAATACGGTAACTATTTGATTGATTCACGAATATGTTGGCTGGTCCCTGTTGACTGAGGACATTTGTTGAGGAACTGACTGATCTCTTCCTCCCCATTTCTGTGCCTCTTCAATAACTCCTAGGGGTCACAAATCATCTCTGGAACTAGCCACTTTCTACCTATCCCCATGTACCCCGCCTGCATTCCCACAAGCACTGAGCAACCTCTCCTTTGGACTCAGCTTTGAGGTGGCATTTACCATTTTATAACCTATGCTTTCAGTCTAGTTCATATTTATTTAGCAATCAACCATATATTTCCTTGTGCTACTTCTTGAAGTATATTCTGCATTGTCATTCCCATCCACAAATATCTTATTAGAGCTTTCTGAGGCAAGGCAAAGGATCATGTTCTTGGTGAGAAAAAAAAGGCAGGAAATGAGGCCCCAGCCCTCTGGGAGCTTGTGTACATATATAAGGTAAAATGGAAAATAACCCACACTTTAGCTGAACAAGCCTTGGAGATCTATATAAAATGGATTTACACCCATTACCTTATGTAAATGAGAAGTCCAATGCCTGTCCCCAAGTTTCTGCAAATCTCTGGAGTTCAATCCTATATTCTCAGTTTTGATTTCTATTCTGATACGAATCAAGATCTTCCCCCCTTTCACAGCCCTGAGCTTTTCAGCTTCCTACTGTGCTCAACTACATCAAAATTTTCATTCATCTTTTTTTTTTTTTTTAATGCAGAACAATTAGTTTCCTTTCATGCCAAGCCCTGGAGGCCTCACCTTTCATACCACAAACCAGGTATTTGTTAAACAAAAAAGGCACTCACTCTTCTAGGGGTGGAATTAGAGGCAAATTTTGTAATTTGAAAGATCTTTTATCTTCTTCCCTAAGAAAAACAGCTATCACATAGAGTGCGAGCTATGCCGGGGGGTGCTTGGAGTAAACACTGACCATTTTTGACCCAGGAAGTGTAGCACTGGTAGACGACATTCTTCAAACTGAACGTGAGTAACCAGTAACCTATCTTTGGAAGTCTGCCTTGTGGACAGGAATGCGTGGCCCACTTCTACCCCTCCCCTCTGAGAGGCTGCCATATGATTCGACCATTGTTGCCTGGGCTTCGAATGCTCAGCCCTAATTTCCTGTCACTCCACAACCAGTTCCGAGGCCCATATGACCCAGGAAGGCGAAGGTGCAAACGGGCCTGGTATTCATGCTGGTTCTTCCCAGTTTTCCAGACTCTAACACCATCATCACCGTCCCTCCTGCTCCCAGTCCCCTGGCTGCCACAAACTGTCATGCTTCCATTTCTCAGAACACTGGAGGAAATTCAACCTCTGCTGGGCCCTCTGCAGTTTCCTCTTCTCTAAAAAAATGTTTCCAGCCTCAACTCAATTGCAGCTTAACTTCAGATACTGCAGGAGCAAAGAATCTTAAACTGGAGTGCGTATCGGAAACATCTGGAGACCTGCACCCAATTTCTGACATGCAGCCCAAGATTTTGTATTTGTACCAAGCTTAAGATTTTGTATTTCTAAGCTCCCAGGTGAAGGTGGTGCCTAAAGTACTGGCCTAGGTTCTTGGCTTCCATCATGCCTGGCTTGTGCATGCTTTCGACATACTGCCCAGTACTGTAGGCCCCCGATCTGAGCAGACACTTCCCATCCAGACAAAATGCCTCTAAGAACACACAGTGAGGCCTTGAATCCAGCAGTGCTGGGCTGGAAACAAGACTGTGCTCTAAGGGGTGACCCTGGCCTACTGCAGCCGTTCGTCCGATGTGATTTAAAACCAAGCATAACATGCTTCAGAGGCTGGAGAACTGGGAGAGCTGGGACCTGGCTTGCAGAACAGAATGCATTTTGTGTAACCGGCCTAAACAGAGTGGGGGAGGGAAGGGACACACAGCTGTTTTTCATTCAGGGACCAGCAGGGCCTGGGGAGTAAGAAGCCAAGCACCGTGCTGTCTTGCCAGGCCCCTGTAATCAGAACATGGAGGGCACATCGGCCTTTCCTCAGAGGGGCAGGATGAGGGGAGTGAGGGAGGGAGACCCCTGGGGCACTGAAACCAGGGACATAGGTTGTACCCAGCAAATGTCTTGATGCTTTAGGGAGAGGGTAACTACTGACATCTAGTTCTGTCAGGACTAATTTGCATCCTGGGATTCTCTGCAAACTCAACCTTACCAGAGAAGGGGCCGGTGTACCCTCATAGAAATACGGGGATATTTCTATGATGAGCTGTTTCCTCAGAGGATGGTCAGAACACCAGGGACATTAGGGTCCCCTGAGCAGTTACAGAATGTGCAGATTTCCAGGCCCCATCAGGTCTATAGGTCAGAACCTCTGAGGTAGTCTCAGGCCTGGCCTGGGAATCTGCATGCTCCAAATTCTCCCCAAGCAATTGTTACACTTACTGATGTTTGACCAGAGCAAGAGTGGCTGTGTTTCACACGTGCTGGAAGCCAAGGCCCTTCCCAGTGACTTTTCTTCAAATCCATAAATGCTGTCTAGCCTTATCTGACAGGTCTGGCAATCGAGGACCCCTGGACCACAAGGGAAGGGCTCCCTCCCGCGCTCTGTACCTAAAGAACACACGTTCTTCAGAACTGAGGGAAGCACCTCGCTTCTCATTCTTGGCATTTTCTCAATCTATTTAGTAATCAACACATATTTGTTGAATATTAATTTTGTGCTTATCGCTCCACCAAGGGAATACAATGAAGTATGAGACACAGTCCCTGACAGCAAGACCGGAAGCATAGTGAGATAAAGGCAACTCAATAACAACGGACAACCTTGAGGCTCAAAGCATAAGGGGTGAGTGAATGGGACAGCTGGGGTGTAATTTTAAAATAGATTACAATCAGTGTCACAATCACCTAAATATTATTAGTATTAATTCAGAAAATCTATATGCTTCATGTAATCCAAAACCCATGACAGTAGTAGTCTCCATTTATGAAGTACTTACATAATGCCAAGTGTGGTACAAACGAGTTTCTTTAAAATTCCCTCACTTAATCCTCTTTGAAATCTGATGCAGTAGGTATAATTATTTTTCAATTATAAATGAGGAGTCTGAGCCTTGTGGTTATTAACTACATGACCAAGTTCACACAGTTAGTAAGAGCTGGGAGTAAGAAAGAAGGCTCAGTTCTGCCTGACTCAAATAACTCATGTCAGCCTTCTGTGTGACAATCGCGAATAATCTAAGCATAATGTAATAAAATGTCAGAAATGGGCAAGATAATGAAAAGGCAAAACAGCACCCCAAAGGGAGAGAAGATCAGAGAACTTCGTATGAGTTGGTACAAAATTTCATGGAAGTGAGAGACCTTTGGACAGGAGATTCTGAAACTTCTGAACTAGAAGATACCTCTTGACCACATCTCTTTCTACACAGAGAAGAGAGGAAGAAAAGCCCTGGGATTCACTGGGGGGAGGTTATATCTAAGAAGCTCCATGAAGACAAGTCAGATTGAGCTCGCTCACCATTCCAAGCTATTCTGCATTGGCTGAGGCCAGGATAAGAAACAGTTCATTTATTGGCAATGTTCGCAAACAAGCCTCTGCTGGATTCACAAAGTGTGTAACTGGGCTTGTTCTTCTTTCTTTTTTTAAAAGGGGGTTGGGAATAAAAACAAAAAAAGAAGACAACTCTATACAGGGCCTTACTGAATAAGTACTCTGGAAAGTCACTGAGCAGAAAATTGAATTTAAGTTTCTCCAAATGATACATATTCCCCAACCTCCCAATGCTTTGTGGAATGATCCGCTCCCCCTATAAGGAAATCATGAAACCAAGGAAACACTTCAAACTGGAGACAACACAATGTACTGTTGTATGAATCCAGACTTTTGGAATCAATTCAAATTCTCAATGTATAGGGTTTCTTTCCCTCCCTCTCCCTCCACAGTACACAGTAACCTTCAATCTTCTTGCAGCAGTATGTTTTAAAACTCATGTGTGGTTTTCCTGTATTCACTGTTTACAGAAGATGAGAATAAAATTGTATTCTGGCCAAGGAAGCAAGTGGTATCCCCAGTCACTGCTCTCTGAGGCTGCCCCACCCAGCCTCCATCTGATCAATCCCAGAAGTTTGCAGTACACAAGATAATAAACAAAAACACCCTCTGCATAGGCAAAAAGGAGGTGGGGAACTCTTCAGTGTGATGGCAGAAGCTCCAAACATCTCTACACATCTTCCCTCAGTCAAAAATGTTCCCCTTAGAGATGCTTCTAAGGTTTTTAAAATGTGAGAGGCATCAAATTACAATCTGGAAAAAAATCTTTGAGATCATCTAGGCCAGTCCCCAAATTTTACAGTTGGGGAAAATAATACCTATGTAAGGTCACTGCCTTGAATAATAATTTAGGTTTCAAACTGCAGCAGCATTTCCCAATATGAATGTGTTCTGCCTAACACTGATCCTTTCTGACCTTGGGTCAAAATAAGTGTCCCATGGTCAAATCAGTTTGGGAAATGCTACACATATTATATCACTCACCTATCCTCTTCTCTCTCTTGAAGATTCACAATATAGATTAGAATACTGTATTAAGGATTCCACTTATCTGATAGATATAACTGGAAAAAGGCTTTGTCTGAGATAGCACCAGCTGCCATATAAGAAACTATACACCGGGTGTCCTAAGCAACAGATACTTATTTTCTTAGGTCTGGAGGCTCAAAAGTCCAAGATCAAGGTTCCAGCCAGGGTGTGGTTTCTAGTAAAAGTTCTGTCCCTGGTTTGCAGATGGCCAACTACTCACTGTGAATTCAAATGAAGGAGAGAGCAAACCTGATCTCTGGTGTCTCTTCTTATAAGGACACTAATTCTAAAGGCTCAGGGTTTCACCCTTATGACCACATATAACTTTAATGACTTCCTTATTTCAAATATAGTCACAGCAGAGACTAGGGCTTCAATATATAAACTCTGTGGGGACATAATTTAATTCATAAAAGGACTGAAGACGCAAAGCACAAGTCAGTGGAGGTTCCCTCTCTTTCTCTCTCTCTCTCCCCTCCTCTTCTCTTTCCCTCCACCCCCTTTCTCCAACCCTTCATATTACACAGAATAGGAAAAGCAGTCACTGCTCAAGAAATAATTTTCAAAATAACTAAAAACAGATCAGAATAGATCCAAAACACCTCATTTCCTCAGCTGCCCCTGAAATCATCATATTCAAGGAGCCACCCAGTTCAGTGATCTCTGATTTTTTTTATCCAGTACACTGATGATGACTTATGGTTCAAGACCATTTTCAGATTCAACAAGTCAGGACCTGCGGGAGCTCGCAGATTTTAAGTCCCATTGTTTTCAATGTCATGTGACAAGGCCATAGGTAACCTGCTCTACCACATTTCAGCACAATGGAACTGCCTAACTATTGCTAGGGCTCTGTGGAAGCAGTTAGCTACATAAGTTAGAAACCAATGTGATGGTCTCTCTTTTTAAAAAATGAGAGACTTAGAGACAACAAAGGGATGTTTCAAACATATTTTGAACAATGGCAATATTTAGTGCACAGTTTCTTTCGAAAAATACTTTGAGAGGTTTGTGTTTTGAAAACTTAGCTCCTTACACTTTCATGCTTGGGACAGCAGCATCTCATCTTTTGTAATTTGGGGCTATTGATAAAAAAGTACAAGTATGATGAGGGTTGAATTTACACAGCTTTGTTGATTTTCATTGTTCTTCCTTCTCTCCACTTTCTGCTGAACTGTAGAGAAAGTGTGTGTACTCACAGAGGAGCCAGTTGGAGGCTTAGGAGGTTAATAAATATGGCACACGCAGTGTATAATGCTTACCTCAAAAAAGTACGATTTTCATGGACTATATTGTGACTATAATGCATAGTTCCCCCACGGTTTCTAGAAATTATACAGTTACTCTTTGTGGTATGAACTCACCTTGCAAGGGAAAGGTTTGTTAAGTCTTAACTAAAAATCCTGGACCTCTATGGTTTGTTTGACTGGCCAGACTCTATCTCCCCAACTCCCAGCCCAGGGCTGGGCCACAGGGGCCTTCGGTGACTACACCTTAGAGAGATGAATGAATAATCTATCATGGGCTCTCTTGCTGCTCAATGCTCAACCACTGCTCTATTTTGATGTCTGATCTGATCAGTCTGGGAACAGCCCGCAACATAATTCCTATTAAGGAATTTCACAGTAAAGAGAATGAATTAAAAATAAAAATACACACACCTGCATCTCTACTGACTTTTTTATGGACAGTTCTAGTACAGTAGTTAAAATCCAGCTGTCCCACCATCAATCACAGGTCTTGTTTTGTTTTTCTCATTTTAGAAACTATATGGAGGGTTCTTTAATTAGATAGTCCCTGATTTCCTGCCA
The DNA here is from genome assembly GCA_028627145.1 of Eidolon dupreanum. NCBI lineage: Eukaryota > Metazoa > Chordata > Mammalia > Chiroptera > Pteropodidae > Eidolon > Eidolon dupreanum. The sequence goes on along the minus strand of CM053504.1, from coordinate 69,841,483 downwards.
TGAAGTCCAGGAGAGCTTTCTACAAGTTTCTTCTCTTTAGAAATAAAAAGGTATCTGTCACCAAACAATGCGTCATCGCCATTGGTGAGCCCCATGCTTATGTCACCGCTCTGATTGCATCACGAACTGTGGCTCATCAGTAAGTATCCCCGAGGCCAACGAAGTGAGAGAGAAGTTCCCCTCAAAGCATCCTCAGCCTGCACTGACCAGAAAGAAGAAAGCTCAAGAAACTACAGTTTCCCTCTGTGGCCTCTTTGTGGGCCCACAGCAGCTATGAGGGGGCACTGGTCTCCCTAGAGCATGTGCTAAACAAACCGATATTTGAACCACAGAAGGGCCGGGCTGGGGCTGGGCTGGTCTGCAGGGGCCTCCTTTGTCTGGGGGTTGGAATCATTCCTTGGTTTCTTTTCACTGCTCCTCCCCACCCCCAGCTCCTTCCCCTCTCCCAATTCATTCTTTAAGAATTTATCCTGCTGCTTCTTTAACTCAGCATGTGTCTGGGCAGATATCCAAGAAAGCTCCCTTCAACAACGACAACAACAGGAACAGGAAAAAAAAATCCTCCACTTCAATGCAGTCCTCCCTGCTCTCCCTTCCCTCTCCTGGCTTTTCACAGCTCATGATTGATAATGTCCTCCTCTCTCTCACCCCGGGATGCCACATGCCTTTCTATTGGACAACACAGCCTCTATGAGGTGACCTGGGAGCCCAGCCACCCGGCCCTGAGACCCCTTTGGGGTCTTTTGAGAGAGGAAAAAAAGAAAGGCCAAAAAGCAGCCTGGATGGGGGCTGGACCAACAGGTACAAAGCCACCCTAGAGCTGAATGTACTGAGCTTTTGTGTGTGGACCAGGGCTGAGCAGGGCAGGGAGAGGGTGGGGAGCCAAGGAGGGGTGGGGACAGGGGTGAAAGGGTCTTTCTGTGCCTTCTTGCCACCCTTTTCTTTGTCCTAGCAGGAAAGGCTACTACTCTGAGACCTCAAAGAACCAAGTATATTTTGAACCAGTGAAAATCACTCTACCAGAACTTTCCTTTTGAACTCTATTGGCTTCCTCTGAAATTCTTTGCATGAAGACATCAATCACATTTTCAATCATATTTTGTCACAAAAAGATTGAACTAACAATTATTGAGCATCTACTAAATTCCAGGTACTATGCTATTTGTGTACTCATTCGTGATTCTATTGAATCCTTGAAACAAGGTCATAGTTCCCCTTCATTACCAGATGGGGAAACTGAGGCACAGAGCGATGAACCCCCTTGTCCCAGATTAACACAGCTAACATGCAGCAGTGTTGTGAAATGAACTCAGGTCCAATGAGTAGAGCAGCAAATTAGGGCCCTAATCTGCTCAGGTGCCTCAGTAACCTTTGAGAAACGAAAGAATGATGGAATGAAGAGCTCCCAACAAAGATAGGGATATTGTTATTATCATTCCTATTATTCTTATTTGCACCATCCAGAAATCTGCACCACCCAGGAAATTATTTTTTCTTCTCTTCATGGTTGTTTTCAGATACCTGGGTCAGATGAGGGGCATCCCAAAGTCGAGGAACCATATTTTCTCATTCTACCTTAGAAATGTTTTCCTAGATTTCCAGTAAACCTTATATCCTCTACATTTCAGGAGGGTCAGTTTGAAAGCCATCTGCTTGATTAGTGTTTCTGTCTTTTCCAAAATCGAACTTGAAAATATTGTCTGCTATATAAGAGACAATTCCTGCTTAAAGATACTTTCAGAATTATTCTGCAGACAAATCTGTGTCTTTTGTTAAATGAAAATGGTCAACCGTTTTCCTTTTCCTCAAAATTCCAGCAAACTTACAGCCCAAGGCAGTCCCCAGTAGAGATAATCAGAGCTGGTAAGGAGCCAGGTGGCTCCCACTCCTTTTAGATGATTTCTGGTTTGCTTTTCCTCTAATTGCTAAATTTTGTATTCAGCTTGTAAACCTATGAAATCCCTTTGGAAACAGACAAAATATAACTCCTTGATAAATAAACAATCAGTATATATGTCTACCCTAGGCTGTCACCATAATCTGAAACATCTTACCGTCACGTCCCCACCTGTGGATAGGGCAGAGTAAGACAGAGCAAGTTCGTGAATGGAAGAGAAAGAACTAACTCTAGCTGACCTGGTGAACAATGTGCTGGAGTGTGTATCCCTCTCCCCTGGGAGGAGAGCGGGGAAGTGGCTAACCCAGGTGAGTGCAGGAGAGGGACAGTCCCCATGGCAGCAGCAAGGCCAAGACTCCTCCTTGCTCTTTCAACTCCTTGCACTGGGGGTCCCCAGGCCTTACCTACTTTCTATGGTTATCCATCCCTTTCTTCATCCCTAGGTGCTCCCTTCCCTTGCCATTGCTCCCTCTTCCTTCTTCTCCCTGCTTCTTCTCTTCCCCTCCCTTTCTTTTTTCCAGGAGCCCCAAAAGGCAATACATTGGGGAAAAGAAAAAAGAAGATAGCCAAAAGCTATAACTTGTCACTTAGAAAAACAGTTTGCTAGTGTTAAATACTTAGTGGGCCCTTTAGAATAAAAAGGGCATACCCATTGAAATGTTATGTCAGACCATCAGCAATATAGAACAGCAATCAAGAAATCTATCAACAAATACCTATGAAGCATCTACCTTATGCAGGGTTAGTGGGGCAATAGTATTAAAATTAGAAATAAATGTTAATGGAGACCTTTACCTTATAAAGGATATAATATAGTGACACACACACACACACACACACACACACACACATACACACACGCCACATTAAATAGCCGTATAACTGAATCATACAAAACTCTACAGGTGATATTATACACAGCAAATGAGCAGGTGTCAGGATAGAGTGTACCAGAGACAAGATGTGCACCAGGCTCTTGGAGGCAGGATGCACTGTGAGGCAGGCTCGAAGGAACGAAGCTGGAGATGGGCACTAAAGGACGGGTGGGCTTTGGAGAGGAGCCAAGAGGCAGAAGGGAGCTGTAGCCTTAAGGTCCTTGCTCCTATCGCCATCCCCTGCCCATCACCTTCTAAGGTAGCATAACTGGTCTTAAGATTCAGGCAGGGGTGTAGAGGTGGAACCTGGGTGGAGTTTGGAGTGAAAATGAGTAATGTCTCCTGTCAGGACACTGGGGAGTCATCTTCTGAGCCATCTGGGACTACTGCCATGGTTGCTATTAAGCCAAGGTACTTATACACTAAGAGTTCATCAAGTATCATTTTCTCTTAAATTCGACTAATCCCATACTTCAATGGTCTTAACCACATTGCTCACCTCAAGAACTTAACAACTAAGCAACAGAGAAAGAGAAAGGCAAATCATTTCTTACTTATGAGTCAAGGGGGTTGATCTCAAAGGACTTTGGCTCTCACATTATGTTATCTTCCTGTCTACTTCTTTTAGCACATTGGCTAATAAAAATTATTCTTATTTCCATTTTGCACAAAAGGTCCTTCGTCTCAAAGCAAAGAGCATGTTTTGCAGCAAAGGTTGAACTTCCTTGACCTGAGACTGACTCCTTAGACTAACACTGCACTGCTGCAGCATGTTAGAGAATGCCTTCATGTCAGTATGTGGTACTTAAGCTCCCAACTCATGGGTCTTAATGGGTGTGAGTCCTCATCACAGAGCAAATGTTTTCAGCACCAAATGATAGAGCTAGGCACAAAACAATAAATGACATCTATGTCCTGCTGAATAAAAGGTGTGTTTCTCATTTCTTCGTTTTCTTAAAATAGAACTGCTATTGCTAGAACAGGATGAGAGAAGTTCTCACTGGCTTGTGTTTTGTTAGGTATCTCCTCTAGATGGTAGAAGCATGCGACTTTCTCATTAATATCACCGGCAAGAAAACAAACCTAGGTACATCTATTTCCTTTTAACCTATTAAATGCTAATAGCTTCCAAGTAACCAATATCTACTCTAGGATTTAGAGTGTACTTGATATTTTGTGTAGGCAGCAATCTATTCTAATGAATACCTCCTAAGGAGCTAGGCAAAGGTAAATTCTCTTTTGTGTCTATACCCAAACTGGAAACAACTGCACCGTTGGTGACTTTGGGCCATATGCACACATACCTTGTAGTTGGGGAGCGCTGGGAACATCTTAATCAGAGACCTAGACTTTCAATAGTGGAAAAGCCACTGCCATGCACTACCTCCAAAGACTTCAGTTTCTAGATGTTACTACGATAGGTAGCAAGCTGACATTTAGCTCTTTAAGCTCATACCTATGACATCTTCAATGGGGTCAACTGGAGAGTAAGGCCAGTTACACTGTAGGGTTGGGGGAGTGGGTTGCGGAGAGTTGCATGCTAGCATCCCAACCTTAACACACCTACGTACCTTGTCCATGGCAGGTGGTAAAACCTAAGAGGAATTTTGGGAAAAAGGGCTACATCATTTAAAAATCCTTGACTCCATCACATTTTGATTGTAACTTACGTGTTAGGCAGTGGTTAAATATCAAATGTCAACAATTTTAGAAGGCAAATTAAAATGACAAATATTTATGTGTAAGACACTGCTTTGTATTATGAGATATGTGAGAAGATAGAGAAGGAATGCAACATGATTATTACTTTCAGAAAGTTATAATTTCCCAAATACTACCTGGTCTCCCTGGTGGTAAAGGAATAGTGGACAGGTAGCCTGAGCTTAAGTAACTGACTCTCTTCCCACACTCCCTAAGAAAAGGATGGGGCTGCTAGATCAAACTAAAGGGCTGCGGATGGAGAACGCAAACTTTCTCCCCAAGTCAGTCATGCTCCAACGTGGATTATTCCATTCTGCAGAGCAGAAATCACAGTTATACTAACAAATGCAGTCATTCAGTTAAAAAAAAATAGTGATTGAACACTTATGAGGGAATCAAACAAAGGGAGAGACACATGGAAATTTAATCAGAAGAGAGGGCTTGGATAGCGGCTCCAGAAAAACTCAGTCCCATTTGCCTTTCTGCCCTACATGAGCACAGGAGCTGTGCTGCCACAGGTACAGGGTATGGTTCCCCGAGGCAGGTGTTCCCAGCTGTGAACAGCACACAAGTCCCCAGATACACTGTGGGATCCATGTCCTTGCTGACCAGCTCTGGTTCTGAGGGGATTCCTGGAAACACAATTGAAATCTGCTTCTTTGTCAGTCCGCCCATGGTTCCTCTCTGCCCACTCCAGTAAGATACTGAAGAGCCAGCTGATTATGATACCTTCAACAGCACTGCAAGGACTTAACACTCAGCCAGGTATCAGAAACAGGGGAATGGGGGTAGGGGGGGAGCATAGATCCAAAGCATTTGAGAAACCAGGGGACAAGAAGGTACATAAACAGGAACAATGAAATGGGACAAATGCTGTTAGAATGGTCCCAAAGGGGCATGGGAACAGCCACAAGTGAGGGAGCAAAGGAGTGACATATGACCTTAGAAAGTCTCTGGACAGGCCAATTCTGAAAAAGCATTCTAAGCAGAGAGAGCATTGCACACAGATGCATAAGGGCATAGAAAGACAAAAACATTTGGGAAATTCAGGATAATGCCAGGTGCAACGGAAAGAGAAAGGGGTCAGATTATGAAGAGCTTGGATTCTGCCTTGCGGAATTTAGAGTTTATTCTATAGGTTATAGGGAGCCAGCAGAAGCTTTTAAGCAACGCCTTGCTGGGAGGTAGGCAGAGAAGGAGTTAATGGCCTGTTTTCATATATGAAAACAATTGTCGCACAAAGAAATTATGCCTGAGGCCACTCAGCCAGTGAGGTCTGGAAAACAGGTCTCCCTACCCCCAACCCAGATGCTTTCCACCAACACATGCTGTTTCCAGAGTCAATATATCTTTGTGGGAAGCAATATATCTCTTTGGACATCCTGTGGGAAGCAGAATCCTTACCTGCCAATAAGAAATTGTAATCCTCTTACTTCAGTGAAAGGAAATGTTACTTTGATGGTTCCCAAGTTACCACGTATACATTTGTATCAAGTCACTTATCACAATGTCATTGTGATTATCCATCTGTTTTCCTGCATTAAATTGGGAGCTCATTGAAATAAGGGACTGTGTCTTCAGTCAGGTCTTGAGACAAGTGTTAATTGAACAATTACCATGTGCCAGGTGCTGTGCTAGACACAAGGTATTCCACTGCGATTGGCCTAGACATGGGCTCTGCCCGCTGTGGAGTCTGCAGTCTTTCCATCTCTGCGCTCCTGGTACTTAGACACAGGGCTGACACTCCAATAAGGTCTGCGAATGACAGCATTAGTAGAGCTGGTAGTCCTGCACTATTTTCCCCGAAACCATGGATGTTTCCTAAACTTGTGTCCTGTGTGTGCACAGCTTATGAAGGGAAAAAGGAACCTGAGTCTTAACCCGTCCCCCATCCCACCATTTAGAAACACCAGGCTTAGACAGAGGCACACACCAAGCTAAACTTCACAGTTCTAGGCTAGATAGAAGACCAGCAGGTGAGTAGGTATGAGATCTCTGGGTTTGGTGGCCAGGAAAGTACCCCATGAGAGGTTGTTAAAGTTGGAAATTAAGGGGACGATGCCTTCACTGCCTTCTCGGGTCTTCCCTTCTTATATTTAAAATTCTCAACTCCCTTGTATAAGTGAGGAAGAAACTAAAGCTGGGAAACAATAAAACCATTGGGCTGTAGGTTCAGCATTGGGCTCTAGAAACCAAGCTCCAGCCATATCACTGCCTGCCCGCCACATGGCACTCAGCTGAGGGACTCTAAGCTCAGCCTGGGATGGCCTAGTAAGGAATGTCCTCCTGCCGAACAGGCCAGTAAGAGCAGCCAGGGACTGTTCCCCACTCCCCACCCCCCACGAACCAGCCAGCCTTCTTAAGCCCTAGACTGGCAGGGCTGGTACAGCTTCCAGCTTCCTGCTCATTCTACCGCCAATAGCAAGCAACATGTAGAGCAAGGGCACCACTTTTTGTGAAAGAGCGATCCTGTACGTCCTAACCTGGCTGTGGGTCCTTACCTTTGGCTGCTGCTTAGCGATCATTACAATCTGCCTTGACCTCAAGAATGTACCTTCAGGTTGCATACAATCCTACTACATTTTGAAAAAATCGTTCTCAGTGGAAATTATAGTATCTACTTGATACCCGCTGGGGGACAAAATTATCACCTAAGCTGAAGCAGACCAAGATAGCTGCCATGCGTGGCCTCCGTGTGGACATGCTTCATGATGGTGCTGTGGGAAAACACTGGTTTTCCAGTACAAGGTTCTGATGTATCTCCTCTACTGCCCGCCATGGGACCTGGAGTGGGCTATTGACCTCTGGGGGCCTTGTGTCCCGCCATATTACTGGGGTGCTCTCTGCCACGATTCAGGGGGTTGTGCAGATGAGTGAGAGAAAGAGCTCCCACTTCTGTTTGCACCTCTACCTACTTTCAAAAATGTTTGTGTGACTGTCTGCAAAGAAGGAAACAAACTGTAAGACTTACCATAAAAAGAAAATATCTAATGCTACGTAGAGGAAGAATGAAGAAGAATTATAGCCACACTCTCGGCAGGCTGAGTGGCAGGTAAGCATTCGCAAGTTCTGATGGGAGAGGAAATGAGCATCGGGTGTATCGCTATCACTGTTCAGCGGAAACCAGGTGACTGCCCATTCCCAACTAAAGGTGATATTTCAAGTCATCTTTAGAAAACCAACATGACAGGTGTATCATCACGAGAAAAAAGGAAAATCTATTCCCACTCACAAGTATCTGTCCCAATGAAACAATACGAGAACAAAAAACCAACATAAAAAATTGTTCGACTGCTTTCAAAAGGCCAATAATAGCAGACTATTAAAATAAATTTATGTGTATACATATATACGTATATGTATATATGTATTGAGCATATACATATATATGTACATATATATACACTCAATGAAATATTATCTAGGCATTAAAATCACTAAGAAAGCATGGGGAAGTATTGTGGCACTGTTAAGTGAAAGCAAATGCAAATGGATATAAACAATGATTAGAGCACCGTAGCTTTTTCCACAGAGATAGATGGTAAAAGGGCACCTTCTAACAACAGAACATAATCCTGTTAGCCTGGTGAGATGTGTGTGTATGTGTATGTATATGGAAAAAAAGAGATTCTTTTTTTTTTTTTCATGAAAAGAAATCTCAAAATGTTTTTATAAATGTTTTTGTGAAGATAACAAATATCAAAGAAATAATCCATGCCTCTGAGCTCCCTACAGTCCATCTTTAACTTTGAAAGAGGTAGGCAGATATGATTTCAACCTTCTTAAAAGTAATTAATTCACTGGGAGGTGAGTGGGAGTTAAGACACTAAACAAAGCTGACTAAGGACACCTGTGATCTTGGCAACCTTTGGTCACTACCCCAATGGTCATGGTCACCAGTTTTAAACTGAAGGAGGCTGTATGTCAGGGTGCAAAGCACACTCCACTGGGAGTCTTAGGTTCAGTGTGGCCTGACCTTGGCCAAAGTCACTTCCCAGCTCTGGGCCACACTTACTTATCTGCCAAACAAGGAGGCTGAGATCAACAAACTCTGAAGTCCATTTTTTTAAGGTTCAGTGATTTTATGATCCTCTAAGTCTCTATCAAAATTAAGTTCCCTTTAAATCTCCTCTAAATCTCCACCAAAATAAGTATGTAAAATATTTTGTGATGAAATATCTCTAAAATAAAAAAAAATTACCTCAATAATAAAGAGAATTTTGTTTCTCAAAAGGTAGCACAGACTAACAAAAGAGTGAAACATGGAGTTAAACAGACTAGGGTTCGAATCCGGCCTGCCACGTCCTAGATGTTTAAACTCTTTTAGGAAATCAATCCATATTGATGCAGAGTGACCAAATGCACCTGGTTAAATAATTCAAGCCATATGGTAAATATATAACAAAATACAAGTCATATATAATAATCTGTCTATTCTTGGAAGATTCTGAAAGGTTGTATATTTCCAAGAATCATAAGTGTGAGATTCTGAAAGAAATATACTCTGAAAGGTTGTATATTTCCAAGAATCATAAGTGTGAGATTTTTCAAGACAGTTCCAAGTTCCAGTTTCTCAGTTCACATGATAATAGTTCATTGCCCCCATAAAGACAGAGTGCCCCAATTTCTGTTTGGAGAGTGTGACCATCAACAGTGTACTCCTGCTTCGACTGAGACCCATGTTCACCCCAGGCCAAGAAGACTCTGATTTTAAAGACTGTTTATAGTTATTTTACTCTCCCCATGCAGATATCACATTCAAATGCATTGCTCATTATTTGGTCATATTCTTGCCTGACTTCTGCATTATGGAAGTCTACGGACAAAGATAACAACTGGGTACCCTATGTCGGAGGACCCAGTATTTAACTGTGTGACCCTAAGAAAGTAACTTGCCTAGCTAGGGCTGTGGTTGCCTGGTCAGGGGGCAGGTCTGGAACATAATTAAAGTTCCAGGTTTCAAATGCAATGCTTCTCTATTAGCATTCTGCACTCTCAGTAAAGTCTTAGTAAATGCTCTAGGTTCTATATTCACCCCTGTATATATCTGGATCCACGGCCTATTGGTTCACCCTCAATGATGCAGCTATTGCCACTGCATAGATCTGCTTCCTGTCATTTCAGGGAATGCACACGATGAGCCTGGAGGTCCCTGTGTGCTGTCTGGATTTAACCCAGTGGGCAGTATTATCCTCTGACCCCAAACAGAACAAGCCCCAGAAGATCGTCAATTTCCCTAAATCGGTGGCTAGATTCACATTCTAGTCAACTCAGAGTAAGACACACAGTATTCTAGGTCAGAGAAGGTGGCAAAAGAACCCATGGGGGAGGAAGGGAGTACAGAAAGCGATGAATTTGAACAGTAGTTAAAAAAAATCCTAAATGACTCTTTGTTAAAACTGGGTCCAGAAAAATAAAAATGTAAAAGAGGGAACGAAGTGGGGCAATGAGCTGAAGTTTCCTATTCTACTGAACACGGGCCTCTGACAGGTTGTAAAAGCAGGCAGCTGAGGGTTCATTCACGAGAGGCCGTATCTCTTCCCTTTCCCATGCCCTGGCACTCACAGATGGGGCTTGTGGCCTGTCTTGATGACTGGACATCAGTGGGAAATTTCCCTTCTAGTAAAGGCAGGCATAGAGATATCAGTGAGGTACAAAACTCACCAGTGGCCTTTTCTCGAATCTGACCAGACCCTCCCCAGAGGGCTCCCTCCCTCTCTTCCTGCAACTTCTCCTTTTAGCCAGCTGCCGACCTCTCCTCGATGTATTTTCCCAAGATATGCTTTACAACTGCTTCCTCCAGTCTGGCCCCTCAATCCTTCTATTGTAGCCTCTGCTTGCACCTGCTACACAGCCCCTCCCTTTCTCTCCCCCCTCAGGGGTCCGCCCTAACCCCCTTCCAACCCATTAGCTGATTCTTAGGCAGATGATGCCACAGGATGAAAAAGGACAGTGGAGGCTGTGAGTCTCCTGCTGCTGGCCCTGCCTCTGCTCAATGGAGCCTTCTCTCACGCCCCCCTTCTCCCCCCAGGCCTTCTTCTGTTGTCTGCCCTTTGGTTCCCAGGTTCTACCGTTTCTCTAATTTGTTTATTGATTTGGGGAATCAAATCACTTTTGTTCAGCCACAGAAATAGCCTGGCATTAGAAAGGAAGCATTCGCTGGGAATCAGGAAGCTATATTAGACACAGACTCAGAACGTTAGGCTGAGAGGGTCCTCCAAAATCATCTCTTTCAAGCCTGTCACTTGAAACAGGCTTGTTCAATGTGGAAACAGAAGGCCCAGAGAAGCTGTAGTCCCCCTGCCCCCACCAGGCATCTGTGTGTTTTGAAGGCTGTTATTTTGCCTATCTCAGTCTCAGTTTCCTCATCTGCCTGGCAACAGAAAAGATCCACTTCGACCTCAAAAAAAATCTTGAAGATAGTAGGTAATTGTGTTCATTGACCAACCCAGTAAATGTGTAATCCTGGCTCCATCTTCATCTTTAACACAGGAGTTCTACTTGTCACCCTTCTGCCTGGGACGATGAAACAAGAGAGAATCACAAACTAGAAGGCACCGCACACACGTATCACACAGGGAATTAAACAGAACACAGGTATTAGTAATAAAAAAGTGGTGTCAACCATAACAACAATAACCAAAAAGTGGTAACTATGAGAAGTGAACGTATTAATGTACCTTATTGTGCTAAACACTTCACATTATAGCTATGTATCAAATCATAACATCATACACCTTAAACTTGCACAATGTTATATGTCAATTATATCTTGATGACATTGGAAGAAAAGGTAATGTCAAAGGCTTCAGATTTCTGGAACCCCTGCCCACAGAAAATGATCAAAGTAAATAGCAGCAATAAAGGGAACTAATAAGATAAGTCCTACTGGGTAATCCAAGCATCTATTGCCCGTTTCTCCCTTCCTTGCCCTAGGGAGTAGATACAGACCTACACTTAAAGGACTCCATTTTCAACTCCAACCTCAACTCACAGCATAAAGGTCAATTCAAAATCCCTGCAAATAGCTTCCATCTCCGAGTTCTGAAGTTCTGATGGTCTTTACCACACACTTTGATGTTAGATTGTGTATGGTCTAATTTTGTTTCCTCGGCAAGAGAGAGCTGAATCCTTAAGGGGGAGAACTATATCTTCTATTATCCCTTAGCGGCTGACAAGCACGGGGCATATAGTAAGAGCTTTGTAAATATCAGTTAGGTGCTTAATTTCTGAACTGAGGAGAGAACAAGAGTCCAAGTCTACACTGAGCTCATGTCACAGCATGTGTCAAGCACAAGAGCTCCACATCTTCCAACCAGTCCTGCTTGCCCGACAGTATACGATACTAAAGGCAGGATGCATAGCCCGATTTATGAGATTTCAATTGATACTAAGTACAACTAAATAGGATCCAAGGGCCCTGAATTCCATATTTTTCATTTTTATAGCCACCTCCACACACCCGAGCTCATATTACTTTACCCACCAAGAAAGACTTCTCTCCTAAACATATTATCTGATGCAACCTAATTTTTTAAAATTCTGACCCCCTGGAATACCATGTACAGCTGCACAAGTACACTGCACAACATCAGAAGCCAAAGTTCACAGTGCGGCAAGCCTACATCTATATCCTCCCTGAAGCCTACAAGTACCTCTGTTCACATGGATCTGACTTCAAATGACTCGCTATGTGGCTCCTCTAATCAAACATTCAATTAAATAGGAAGGGAATTTTATATAGTCTCTGCTTACTGCTGGAAGTGCCTACTTCCTAGGCCATCTAAAATCTTCCATCATTTAAACTCACAGACAATTATTCTGTTTTGCCAATTCTGGATGTGTAAGAAGCCATAAATAACTTTCACCCTATTTACTGAAATAAATCAAGCTTTAAGGAACCAGAGGCATTTGACTTGACCCCTAGGCTTGGCCTTCTGTTAAATGTGCTTCTGATTCCTTTTGGTCAAAGCTCCTCCCAGTCCCACATGGCAACCTCCACTTCCACCTTGAGCCCACAGAGAAAGGAAATCTCATCCTTTTCTTCCATTGCTCCACTTCTCTTCCTCCCTACCTCAACCCGGAAGTGAAAATGAAAGACTGATGGCTGAATTGAATGCAAGAAGTCTTCCAACTAGTGTCTCAATGTCACCTCCTCTTCCAGAACCCAGACACATAAGGAATCCGAGGTTTGCACCATAGGGGGAGAGTGTAGTGGGATGAAGGAGCATGGCAGAAGGAAGGGAGGACAAACAAGGCAGGGAATGGACTTCATGACTGGGGAAAGGCCCTGGCTCCGTTCAGGTGAGCACTTCCTCCAGGTAATATTTTTTCCTTTATTCTGGGGACAAAGGACTCACGGTCTGGCGAATCAAATCATCTTCCAATCTAGAGACAAGAGTCATTCCTACAAGTCCTACCACCTCCACATTGCTAGAACCCAAAAGTCAGGGATGCCCTCCCTCGCTTTACCTATTGGGAAATGGAAGCTTGCAGACTTTCCGTTCTCAGCTAAAGACTGTGAAATAGAACTAAACTCAAGTGCGAGAGGGTCTAAAGTCATTTCCTTTTTACCTCGTTCTGTGGTCAAATGCTTTATTTTCCTGACCATCCGGAGATTTTACTGTCAAAGTCATCACTTTTCTCCTTGACTACACTTCATTCTGTTGAATGTTCACTATTTTCGATGAAGAAACTGCCTCCCCAAGGAAAGGGAATGATTCTTGAGGGCAGAAAACAGGTCACACCCGCTACATCATTAGAGGTGTTTGGCCAGCCCTTGGGTCAGGCCCCTGCCAAATTTTCTGTGTGATTTCTTTGGGCCAGAGCTGCTCCCCACATGGCATCTCTATCTCCACCACAACTATCTCACATCCGGTGCAGGTTTTGCATGAGGCCGATTCTTGTTATTTTTAGAGAATGTTGCCCAAATCAAACAAGCTATAGGTAGCTTCTAGAAGATCCTATCCTCTGCTTTCAGGTAAGGTTCTCTGACTGCCTGCTTTCTCCAATTTTCCTCCTCTTACCCTCCCTCACACTAGGTTGGTGCCTCTTTTCTGCTTCTTCAGCCCTTGCCTCAACTACAGGTCACATCCTCAAGTCACCACTGTTTGCCTCCATCTTCCAGTAGACTGGGAGATAAACCATGGAGGGCAAGGGGCCTTGTCCTGACTCACTGTTCTATTTCCAGCCTTCAAGACTTGCTAACGTTAGCACTTGATCAATGGTGTTTGTAAACTAAACAAGGGAACTAGACCAAAGAGCTTATAAATCTGACCTGATAGATAAGGCCACTAGCACTAGTCGAATGATCCAGCAGATTTGGGGGCCTCAAGGCTACCTGTGAGCAGAAATCCCACCAGAGTCCTGATGTCTAGAAACAGACACGATCTATTAGGGTATCAGCTCTCAGAGAACCCTGAGTTTATGACTCAAATCCATATCCACAGATACGGTGTGGATATATCCTACAGAATTACTATGTGTTTATGGAACAGGGATTAACCTTAATTACTAAATCCAAACTGGATCAATCCCCATATACTCTTTTTTTCCTCAGAAGGCAAAGTTTCCCTGATAATGACTGGCAAAGTCATAGTAATTTAAAGCCTGATGGAGTTGGGCAGCTGATTCCAAGTTCTCATTCACAGATGGGAACACTGAGGTCCAAGATCTCACAGAAGGCATCCTCCCCTCAGTCTAGCACATGTTGAACTCTGTCACACTGTCACACTTTGCAGGAAATCCAAGAGTCTGTGAGGCCTATAGCTGAGCCACAAGGCTCCTGGCTTTTTTCTTTCCATCTCCATCCAGCACTTATCTCTCGACAGTGAAGAAGAGTTTCCTCTAGGAAAAAGGGGATGGGGGGAGCCTTCCCCGTTCCTAGGCAGCAGCCAGAAGTTCTGATGTCCTCTGACAATCTAGGAGAGGAGCCATCATCATACAGTATCTTCCAATGGCAATGCTTCAATTTCATAGACAATCTGGAGTACACGAACACAAAGTGGACTGTTGAACTTGAGTTTTTTTAGAATATCAGTGGGAAAGGACTCTCAGAAACAATTTAGTGCCTTCCTCCCCTGTTACAGCCTGTCTTCTCTCTTCCTATGGGTAACTGATGTTCTAAATGAACATGTTGTTGACCTCTTTGAGTCACCCATTATTAATGCCATTGAAGTGACAACCTTGGTACCAGCCCTGGCCTGTGAAGCTTTCATATTAAGGGAAAAAAATCTTGAAACAAAAGAAAGCCTAGGTTTTCTGGGGTGTGGCATGGCACTCCCTGCACGCTAAGGCTCTTCTCCAATCATAAATCCTTAGAAATGCTGCCCCACGACTTGTCATTTTCCAACTCACGTGTTGGTTTCATTCTAGCTCACATCTAGAAACTTGATTTTCAAGGTGTTGGCAGGAGGTGATTCAATGTGTAACTGGGGAACAAATATCAATGTTGCTACAGAAAAGGAAACCGCCCTGAGTCCAAGAAGAGAAATAGTGCTTAGCCAGGGCACCAACAGATCCCTTCAGACCATACACGTGGATGGCATACTGTGCCAAGCTGATGTGCAAAAATATCCCAAACACAACGATTGGGACCATAAGAAGTAGTGTCTGTTTGATAAAATAATTCACCCCACAATGGCTTGTGAGACCATTTTCTTTTGCTCAACTGTTTTCTAGAGGAAGGAAAGAGCACTAAAAATCAATCAGAATTCTAGCCAAAGCATAGATGTCCAAAGGGATCTTGTATATCAATAAAAATGATTGAATTTACAAAAAAAAAGAACCAATTCAAGCATTTTTTTAGAACGAGATCGCTGTCACTGTAGTATAAGGCATAACATCTGCAGGAATGTGTGTGTGCACGTGCATGTGCGTGTGCGTGAGTGCCGCCATGGGGACCGGGTGTTGGAAATTGAAGGCAAAGATCCATGTCCACAGAGGCTTACACATAAGTTTCCTCTCATGAGCCCCACAACCACACTGCCCTCCACTTCTCTGACCTCCTGTAGTCCTGAACTCTGCAAGCCCTGGGGATGTTGGCCAGCAGCTGCCTAGTCAGATATTCCTGGGCCTCCCAGAGCTCATTTTACTGGGGAAAAAGATCCAGCTTTATTCTCTGGTAAAGTGGCCAGCTGTCCTGCTCAAAGTCACCACGCCATTCTTAAGGAGCATAAAAAGCCGATGATTGTGCCAGCACTTGGACCAGCCACCCCTAGAATGCCCATGCCTTGAAACCTCACTGATGGGCCACGAGTAAAGATCTCTTTCAGATACTGAGCCACAACAGCGTTGTACTCCACTCTGGGGGCATGAGGTGCTGTGTTGCTTTAATCCTCATAGTGACAGGGAGAAGAAAGCCAAGGCTGACTGAAATTCGGTGTCAACGCATAGGTTTAACTGCAACTTTAAATAGAAGTTTCTACTGCCTCCATCATTTCTTAAGTCTGCTGGTATCTCCTGCAGCCATGGTGAACACTGTGTTCCAAAAACACATGTTCTAGTTGGTAACATGTTCTCCACACACAGGAGGGTAGAGGTCAGACTCACAGTAATATGACCGCACTGCAGGAGGCAAAATAACGGTCAGCCTTACAGGAAACACAGGACCTGTTTTTTTCAGCCAGCACAAATAACTCACCATTTTCACTGGTATCTCCCTTCTTTTGCAATGAATGTGAGGCAGTGCCACAGGGGCATACGTAAAATAGCGCATGTGTGTTCACTTACATGTCTCAGTCAGGATGAACGTTCAGAAAATGATAGAGCGAGATAGGTGTGTGGGTCAGGGGTGCAGCCTCAAAAATATTTTGCTAAACTGGTTTTGTCTTATCATATGTGAAGTATATTATATTTTCAAAAAATTTTTCAAACTTAAGGTCTGGTCTAAAATCTGATGGCAAGTTGTATGCAAAAGACCCAAAAAGAATAAACAACAGAATCATTTTTAAGAAATCTGTGGTCAAGTCCTGGCTCTGAGAAGAACCACAAGCTCTCAGGTGCTTCCCTCGTGGGGGTCTCAGCTTCCTAGTCTATAGAATGAGAGAGGTGGACCTTTGCTGGGTGCTGGGTCCTTCTGAGAATCTTTTAAAATTTACAGGGCTGTCCCCCATAAAATGCACATATTTACATTTGAATATAATTCTACATGACATTTGACACGATTTATCACCTGCTGCCTGGATTAGGTGATGTCCACTGTCCCTTCAGGCTCTAAAAAATCTCTTCTTAATATTTCTGAGCAAAAAAAAAAAAAAAAATCGGTGCCTGTGGGTTTCCATTTCAACTTCTTTTCCTCATTACTTCAACTTAAGATCTACATGCAAATTTACATCAAGCTCTAAGTTCTAAAGTTCTATAAAACAGCTTCCCAAATTCCAAATGGACATGACATGTTCAGAAGCAAAAAGATATTATAATTATGGTTCCCAATCCCTAAATCAAACATTATTCACTCAGCTGTGGCAGTGATGGTCTGGAAAACATTAGGAATTAACATCCTCTACATAACTCAGTTATTTATTTTTTTGAAGGGAAAGGTGATCCTAATGAAATGCTGGTTGAATCTGATGATTAATGGACACACCAGGGAATCATGAAGAAAGAGGCAAATTTCTTTCAGTCTAATATTATAAGGTTACTCTCCTTCCATCTTCATAAAGAGATTCTAATATACTATCCACTCCTTTCCTTAAAAATGATATAATTTTAGGCCATAGAAGGCACCTTATACAATAACTGGCTCAATATTTCCATTTCAGATGAATGTTCAGAGAGGAAGATGCTCTCCAGATAGAACTGGGACTCAGACTCAGTAACTGAGTCTCAAATCTTGATTTTATTTCCCCTTGTCCTTGGCTGTCTGTTTCAGAGGCCTCACAAAGGTGGGGCTCTTTCATGAATCAAAGAAAAAGGTACCCAGGAGAAGAGCTCTCCCACTGCTTTCCTTTCCAACAAAAATGGTGAAAAAATCCATTAAGTATGTGGGGACTTGTACAAATGAGAGAGAAAACAACCCTTGCATAGGTTAAAGGGCAATTTCCCTTTTGTAGGGCAGATAACAGCCTGGAAGACAATGTCAGTTCCACCGCTGGCCAGTCTAATAGGGTGCAAGGACTCTTGCTTAGTGTATTAGATTCTTTCCAAAAAAAGGGTAATTTTGAGTGATTCTATTTCATAACTTGCTAATTACCCACTGACCCAGAGGCTCCGGAGATGCTTGTGTTCACTGTAGACAGATCTCCCACAAATCATGCATCCTAACACTTGGGTTTGAGTTTTCTCTACTCCACCCATATCTCAGCTCTTCCCGTTACTCTGGACACCTGGGTAATGAGCTCTGGCCAATGTGAGACAGTGCTCTCATATTTAAGGAAAAATATTTAAAGGAAAAATATTAGCTGTAACATGAGACTTCATTAAAAACCACTTGCTTGACAGAATCTCTTCCCTAAATCCAGCAAAATGCAATAGGCCATGGGTCACTCGACCCAGTTTTTTATGGGCCGGTTCCCCTTATAACCATTTCCCCCACAGTTCCAAGGAGTCTTTCAGAATGGCACATTAATTTTCCTTTTAAAGCCTGAGATCAGGAATCAAATATATGCATTATTCTTCCCTGAGACATGTAAATCCAGACAGGAAGGAGGACAGTAATGCGTATTTAGAACATTAATTTTTTTTTAATTTTCAGTTTTTCCCGGAGCTGCCTTTGCATGAGAATGAAGAGAAATCTTATCTTTTTAGGGTCATCTAATTGTAGTTTTGAAAGTCATATTACCAGTTTCATCCAAATGTTTCTTACATACTCCTTCAAAAAATGGTATTCACCAAACTCCTGCTCCATCCCCCTTACTGCTTCTATCTGAACCTTCAGTAGACAAATACAATATTTTCACTGGGGCAAGTAGAAACACTTATGCCAAAAATTACTTTTCACAGTTCTGCTTCCAAAAATTAAAACGCAGAAGCAAACAGCACCACTGATGTTATATACCGCTGTTGGACACCTGGCCTCCTTTGTGTAGCATTTGCATCCAATGGGTTGTTAGAAAGGGGAAATAAAGGATTTGCATCAACTCTCAGTAACTCACAGTCTTTCCTGTATCAAGCTGGTAGTGGCTATTTTTTTTTGTTGTTTGAAAATGATTTTTCTTTGGTCAGTTTCTGAAACCTTTCCCTTGGCCTTACTACAGCGAAAGCACAGGGGTCAGCAAAGTTGCGTTAAGATTAGCTTAGGTCAAATGTAATTAGAAAGGGAAATGAGCTCTGGAAGGAAAACAGGGTTTCCCAGATGTACTTCCTACTGATTCTCCACATGTGTTCCAGGAAAGCAGATTTCTTTTGTGGCCCCCACAAGGGTTTTTCTTGCTTTCATGTTAACACGTGCTCTTGCATTCTTAGAATTACCTTGTTTCTCTCCACATACGCCGACCAGCAGATCCTTATCGGCTCACTTCAAGTCTCCCCTCTGAAGACCTCTTGAGTTACACTGGTTGACCCTGACCTTCCCCAACTCTGAAACTATTCCTTTAAATTAAACTTAGTTGGCAAATAGTAAATTTCAGCTGAACTGTGAAGACTTGAATGACACATGAATGCCCTCAGTATTTTGGATGCTCAAAGGGTTGCAGGGAGACAAACGTAAAAACAAATAATCATAAGGAAGTGTGAAGGAGGGTGTACCAACCAGGGTCTTAACAGGAAACAGATGTCATACCCAAATCACAAAAGTTAAGGAGAACTAATTTATAATGGTGTGGATCGTTGTAAGGGAAGCACCAGGAATGATTAACAAAGATGCTGTTACTATTTCTTGGTTTCAAGTACAGAGAAGGAGCAGTTACTGGAAACACTAGGGCCTCCAGAGGGTTGGTGGATTTCTAATGTCTTCTACCTCCAGTCTCTTCTCCATTCTGCCACTGAAAACACCGTTCTAAGGGGCAGATCTGAGGCTCCTGCTGCCTTATTTCTAAGCTCAGCTGGCTTCTGTTGCCCTGAGAGTGAAATCTAAATTCCTTGGATTGCTGGTCCAGGCTCTTCAGCATTAGGACCCAGCTGCCACAGTCCAGCTTGTCACGTGCTCACTCCAAAGCCATCATCTTCTATGTCATTACGACCTTGTGAATCCTCTATACCAGGGGTCTCCAACTCCCAGGCCATGGACTAGTACTGGTCCATGGCCTGTTAGGAACCAGGCCACACAGCGAGAGGTGAGCAGCAGGGAAGCTAGCAAAGCTTCATCTGTATTTGTGGCCACTCCCAGCACTAGCATCACCGCCTCAGCACAATCTCAGATCATCAGGCATTAGATTCTCATAGGAGCATCGGTCCGTGGTGCCAAAAAGGTTGGGGAGTGCTGCTCTATACCATCATGCCCTAATTAGAATGCCATCTTTAACCACCTAAGGCCTACTTGTCCATCAAGATCCAACCCACATATTTCTTTTCCTTAGGCCTTACCTAATTCTCCTGAGTCAAGTTACTTATTTCCTTCAGCCTCCAAGTTGTATATCTCCTGTAGCTCTTCTTGTGCCAAAAAGGTAAATGCTAAAGAGGCTTTGAGTTAAAGCAGAAATAGAGGGACAGGGGCCAACTAGACATGTATTCTGAGCCTTAATCTTGGACTCCTTCCATGTTACCATGTGGTCATGTCTCAAAGGACCCATTTCTTCTTTTTTAAATCATAAGGTCAAGATAATTCAAGGAAGATTCAGAAATAACATTTGTTGTTGCCAAAACTGGTTACGTCCATACTCAGAAAATATGGAGAACAACTTAATATTGTGAAGATAACTCAATCAAAAGAAATAATAACATTGGTAATTAGAGTCCCTCTGAGTGGCTGCCCTGAGCTCATGCCCTGTATAGAAGTGGTCCCTGAGGCCACAGAGAGTACTGGGTTCCAGTAGGAACACTCTGCAGGATGCCCTAAATTAACAATATAAATCTTTTAGAAATTAAGTGACCCCACTAGTTTCCTAGCATCAGGTTATAATTGAAAAATTAAGCAAAGAAGCATAAAAGGCTTTCGGCAAATAAATTCACAATGATAAAATGTGGACTGGCCCTGGGGATTTTATGTTACTATCATTTGGGGGCTTTTTTGGCTCTCAAAGTTAAAGTGAAACCGCCAAGTACTCTTGGCCTGAAACATCTCAAAGCAAAAAAATATATAAAATAAAAATAAAGTCACCAAATATGAATGAAAATGTCTCTATGATGGTGCATGGGTAATTGAAGATAGGATGAAAAGGTTCCATGATTCTCAATGGAGTAAAACAAACGTAAAATGCTTCTTAAAAGTAACTAACATCTTAACAGAAAATAAAACAAAAAATTAAATTCTTAAGAAGGAAAAACAAAATCAGTGAATAAGTGGACATGAACTTTAGATCTACAATATAAAAATATACCAAGAAAGAAACTGTACGTAGAAACTACAAATATGGTTTTAATATATACTATTTTCTGCACCCAGAGCCTCAATCAGTCTCAACCTGCATTATATTGCCAAGACTGTGCTATGCAAAATGGTTGTCACAGAAAAAAAATATAAGATTCCCAACCTTGTCTTACAGAGTTCACAGAGTAGCTAGAAAATGAAAACTAACACACTTGAACCAATTTTGTGCCTAGTTCTGTACTGGCTGCCAGCACTTAACTTACTGCAAGTGATCATGGAATCCTGAGATGAAAGCTGTCAATCTGCTCTGGGTAAATCTGCTGGTAGGAGTTAGACATAAAAAGATGGGAAGACATAGCTAAGGTGGTAAGGAGGAGGAAAACTGAGTCCTCCCAACATAAGGGCACTGAATTAAGACACCAGTACCAGAAAGAGAAGCTCACTGTCATGAGCACAAATCTATGGTAGAAAAAGAAAACTCAGCGGGAAGACGTAGGCTTGTTTTCAGCATATTTAGAGTTTAGGTGTTACTAGTAGTCACATGGGTAGGAAAATCCAAGCAAACTGGAACATAAATATCTTTATATAGATACATAGAGATCTCAGTGATCAGAGAGAAAGATACCGAGACACAGAGAGACAGAGAGAGAGAGACAGACAGACAGAGATAGAGACACAGAGGAAGAAACAGAAGGAACTCAGAATTAACCTTTCATGAAAACGAGCGGAAGGAGACATGGAAGACTTCAGACATGATGTATTAGCAAGGGACAAGTTTTTGTGATCGTTTCTGCTAAAGCATGCTGGTGGCAGAAGACAGATTCACAGGCTTTAAGAAAAAAACAAAAGCAGTATTTGAAAGGTACCCATAAGGGAAAGCAATTTTAAAAATAAATGAAATTCTCTCGCTTTTCTCACAGGTAGATCAGTTCTCCTTCCACATTTTAATTTTTCTTCTCAGTTCCCTTGTGTGGCATTTTCCTCATTTAACATTCTGCATGCTTGTATGTGTAGACAGACATGATACTTTATAATCATGGAAGTATTACAAAGTGTGTGACAGGGGCAAAGAGGAAAAGGTCTGAGGGATGACTTCGAGATTGCCCAGCATACTCTCAAGCTAAGCATGGGGAACCTGCTAGCTTTTCCCCCTGGTATCTAGTTCATACACTTACATTTTAATGTAGAAGAATGAAGCTGGATGAGCTAGTTCTCTCCCAGGCCCTATCACTGCATTATCTGGTTGACCTTGGATGAACAGAGTGAGTGTTCAGTTAACTCAATTGTTGAATGAACAAGCTGGGACAGTCAATTTTGTTTTGGACTCCAAAATCCAAGGTGCTATAACCCTGTAATCTCAGAGCTGAGCTCAGGGCCTTGCTGAGTCTATGTGGAAATCAAGAAGACACCTCATACCTTCCAGGAATAGGGATTCTAGCTCAGAGGGAAAAGTAAATGCCTGGAATAAAGAAAGCATAGTTTAACATACAATGTAAATACATACATAAGTTGTAAGGCCAACGGAACATAATAAAAGTTAAAGAGAGGAGATGTCCAGGCACCTCTGGAGAAGTCCAAAATGGCTTTGTTAAGGTGATGGGATTTGAGCAAGAAACAGGTAAGATGAGGAAGGAAGAGGAGGTGTGCATGCACACACATACCCCTACACTAGTATATGCGCACACACGTGGACCACAGCAATCCCCGTGAGTGTCTGACAGCTGTTAGACACACAGAGCAAGTCAACCCCTCAGGCACGGGACTGAGAAGCGTTGAGCAGGTTCCTCTAAGTTTCCAATGTCATCTCTTGTATGCTGAAAATACTTCCACTAATTTATTATTTCATAACTTAAAGTCTGAGGGATTTTCATCTTCAAAGTCTCTGACACATTAAAATTTCTGGAGAGAGAAAATTTCTTGTATTAGTTGTCCTCAAACTTTAGTTCTGTGGGCAGAGTGTGGGGACTGCAAATGGCTGAAGTCTTGGGAGAAGACCCAGTTTGGGAGGTCAAGCATGCACAGTGCTTCCTGCAGGGGGGGCCAGGATTCCAGAGTAGCGCTGCGCCAAAAGCCCTCAAAGAGAGTTCCAATCATTAGTTATGTCTTGTGT
The DNA here is from genome assembly GCA_028627145.1 of Eidolon dupreanum. Taxonomy (NCBI): domain Eukaryota; kingdom Metazoa; phylum Chordata; class Mammalia; order Chiroptera; family Pteropodidae; genus Eidolon; species Eidolon dupreanum. The sequence goes on along the minus strand of CM053504.1, from coordinate 69,818,495 downwards.
CGTCCCAGGAAAAGCGAGTCATGCAGACTGATAAGTGACAAGGCCAGGAGAGGCTCAGGCTTCTACACAGGCTACATATAAACATCCCATAGTAAGACTCCAATGAGAGTGTAACGTTGATGCCCACTATGTCAGAGATCACTGCCGCATGTTTAGCTCAGTGTTTTCTCTTATAAAAAACAGGATTGGATTTAACGGTGCCCAAGGTTTTAATGGTCCCCAAGGCTTCAAATACTCAGGCTCTGCGTCTGTGTTTGTGGCAAGCTGAATCATAGTTATGGGTTTCTGCTTTCCTCACACTGGACAGACCTTCAGAATCTCTCACAGATGATGAGAGTTGCAAAAACACTTTGAGATCCATTAGTAAAAACATTATTTTTTAAGGTATACATTGAAAGGGGAAAAAATTCCAGACACAAAACCAGTCCTTACAAAATAAGTTTGTGACAGGACTGATTTTAAACAGCTCTCTTACCCCATTTTACGTGTAATGTTCTGGAAGAATGTTCTTCCCCAGGTTCTCCACTGACTCTATAGTTCAATTTACAAAACTTCATTTTATACTTCTCTTCAGGAAAATATCAGCTTCTTGAAATGAGGTCCCTCGGATTTGAGCAGAGTACATAATATCTCATGATTATTCCAGAACATTTTGGTTGATATCCTCTGGCTCAAGCCAACTTATTTACTCTCCCCCTTCTTGTCCACAACATGCTGCCTCATGGACTCACACGAACATGTATTCACTATACTCTTCACTTTGAGGTTTATCCATTCAATTCTATACCACCTTGGCCCATTTTCTTAGTATCAAGTGCCTCTATTTCTTCAAAATGGTACATATCTGGGCAACTGGTTTGCCCAGAGGTACAAATTTCTAAAGATAATCTACTTATCCCAGATTTTATCTGAGTAATTGATTAGCCAGAGCAGAGTGGCTCACGGAAAAGGAAACGGAGAAAAAATTTTTTTTCTAATAATTTATTGCCATTTTCCCACATACTTCATTATCATTTTCTAACAAACCATGAGAGGTCATCATTACCGAATGAAAAGAGGTGTAACTGTCTAAACCTGTGATGAGTTTTCTCCCTGGAAGTGGTAAATCATATCTAGGATATGAGGAGGCTTCTTTAATAAATATACTCTGTTTAGATGTGGATAAAATGAAGGAGTTCTAGAGAAAAATAAAGGAATGCCAAGGATAGAACAAAAGGAGGTGAAGAGGAAAGAATAAGACAGAAAGAAGAAGGAAAAATAGGAGAACTTAAAAATGTTCGTAAAAAGTAGTCCAATTCCTTGTTTTCACTCTTAAGGAAAGTGAGACCTAAAGCATGGAGAGCGGCAGAAATCAGAAAGTCAGAAGAGGAAAAAGGAAAAAAAAGGAGTCCTGGAGAAGAGAAGAGGTTGGAGGAGAGGGAAAGAGTTTGGAAGCACATCTGCGAAGACAGTCTAACAAGTCCTGGGCTCTGTCTGAGGAGCACACACCGCCCTGGACCAGACGCAATCCTGCACACATGAGCGCACCCGCTATATTTAGCTCCGCTGTAACTCAAATCACTAGTTTCATTGGGGCAGCTGCCATAAAGTCCTAAAGAGACATTTTACTATCTACCCTGGGACAGCCGTGCCAAGGGCCTGGGCCTTCACAGCTACAGAACTTCACTGTGTTTATATACAAAAGAGCAGCGTATTGAACATAACTGATTTGACTGTTAACATCATTTAACGGTCTGGTGTATAATAGGACAGCATTTTCAGAAGACTGAAGTCATCACTCCCGGTTGCTAATGATGCCCCTTATTCTCAACCCTTGCAAACAAATACTGGCCTTTACCTTTTACGGTGTGTTCTCTCATGAGCACTTCCCTGATCTTTTGTCTTCAACTCCTTATGGGGCTCTGCGCTTTAAAGAATGCTCTCTGGTATCTAGTCAAGCACCCTCAGACCCAGCTGACCCTTTGTTGCTGGGAGAACACAAATGACTTTTACTAAAAAAGAGTTTGTCTATTAAAGGGTCAGCAAGTTACCATTTGAATATCCTAGAGCCAAGAAATGAAAACCCTGGCACCACACAGGAGGAGCACTAAGACAGGGAATAGTTTAGAAACTCAACATTTCTTCACCCGAATATTAAGTATTTATGAGTCATTGTTCTGGGTAAGCCATTCCAGTCAGATTCTGTGAGGCAAAACCACACATCCCCATTTCCTTCCCTCTAAAGGAGATTCGGTTATGATTTGTGCACAACAATTATACAAGATGGCCCAGGGAATAGATAAATGGGCTTGAGATAAATGCTGAGGGAAGAAGAGGCAGCTGGAATCTGGGAAGACTAGGGTGATTTTTCAGAGGAGGAGACTCTTTCCTTGAAGAATGAAAAGGGTATTGATAAGCAGAAAAGAGGGAGAGAGAATTCCAGTGGCAAGAGAGAAAAGATGTCTCTTATTCTTCGGTTGTGTATATAGCCCGATGCTTTTGCAAAACTAAAGTTCCTAGTCATGCGCCTTGACAAATACCAATAGATTCTCCATAATTAATCCCTGGAACAAAAGCCATTTGCACAAAGATTTTAGCCAAGAAGCAACATCCTTATCTACAAACCAGAAGCTAAATGTCCCTCTGCCATGAAAAAAAGACTAGGAAAGGTAAGCCAAAACTAGCATAGTCCTTGGAAGAATGATTGTCTCTGCTGCAGAAAAAAATACAGGGCCAGTGACACTGATGGGAAAAAGTGATGGAAGTGCCTGCCCTCGTCTAAACCCTGAAAAGGAGAATCCCTGGAGGATGGTGTGTGCCAATCACTCCTGTCTGGCTGGGCAGAGGAAGTGAGAAGGCAAGTGCCAGGTGGGGTGGGGAGCTTACTTTAGCCAGGGTTCACCTTCTAGCTGTCTAGTTCCTTTAACCTGGACTAGACTGAAGGGCCAAGAGAAAAATGTTCTCTTTAGGGTATGAAATGGATCATTTCTGGTCCAGATGGTTTCCCATAAATACATTAATGATTTTATAGGCATGTCTGCCCAGAAAGGGAAGAGTTTAACAATCACACTGTGGGAAATGCTCCTTTGAATTCTGTGTAAACTGAGTAAGAGACCAAAGACCTATTTAAAAGTATGTGTTCAGTGACCCCCTTTCCCACACCTCATTCTTTTTAGATGGTGAACTCAATAAACAAGCCTAATATTTGATTTAAAAGAGAATATAGACTACATTCAAACCTTTGGAATCATTTAAACATGGATGGTCCCAGTGTTGAGAAACACAGGTGTGCGTGTGCGCGTGCACACACACACACACACACACACACACACACCTCCCACTGGTAACAAAATTAAGACTTCTACTGCTGAGCATGGCTATGAAGTTCCAGGATTTGTGTAATACCTCAACTGGACAAATTCTCAAAAGCAGGCATATAACTGTCAAGAAGCCCTTTTCGTCTGCCTCCAAAACCACACCCAAACCTTCCTCATACTTTCTCTCGAATCCCCCCATCCTTCATCCAAACTACCGCAATAGTCCCAAAATGATCACTTTACAAATAAATCTAATCTTGATAGCCAGCAGTGGTTTTATGCTAGAGACCCCAGGGATCTTTCTCTCGGTCAACAGGGACTGGGGCAGGTGTCCCGAGCATTTCCGGTCACATCTCTTCCTACTGTCATCATTCCATTGCAGTGCACATTCCCACTGCATGACCTTCTTCCAGTTCCTCGGCACCACCTAAGCCACCTCACTCCCTCTCAGGGCCTTGTCACAGAACCTCTTTGCCTTCTAGACTTTCAGGACACTTTTGCTTCACAGTTCTTATCATGTTTAATTGTTTATTTGCATTTTGATTATTCGATCAATGCCTATTATCAGTAGGGGCTGTTGTGAAGAGTAAATCATAAAATGGACATGGAAATCCTTAAAGAACTGTAAGCAGGATCCCAGTGTAAATAGTAGCTTTTCCATTTGCTACTTTTAAAGAACTCCCTGCCCTCAAAACAAAATGTAAATGAAACGGGCAGTAGCATCACTTTCCTCAAACATCAAAAAGAAATGACTTCCAAAGCAGGCTCATTTTTATGTTGGGCAGAGAAAGTGGCAGGAACAACGTGGTGAATGATTAACCTTCGGATCTTTAGGCATCAAATAAAAACCCACTTCCCTTGGGCCAAGGGAGCCACGGACGACAACCAGCCTGAGTCCCAACCATCTCCCTGGTGCCAGAGCATGTCCCCTGGACCTGCCACACCTGGTTCCTAAGGTGCCAGCGGCCACAGGAGAGTAAATATTAACTGTGGTAGGGAATGATTATCAGTTGTGGAGAGCCGTCCAGTTTCCAAGGTACTGACCTGAAAAGGAGCTAAAAGGAAAGAAGATTGGAGTAGTTTGTCCACCAGGCTGGACATCCTGCATGTGCCTCTCCACGTCTAACCCTGCTCTCCCCCAGTGACTCTGACCTCTCTGGGCTGTACTTCAGTTTCTTACATCCTCTGGCTGCAGCCAAGGAGGGGCACCAGCAGGAGACCACAGGGAGGGAGGTGAGTGAGGTCAGGAGTGTCATTCTCCCAGCTTCCTCCCTGCTGGGCTGCCCGAGGCCAGCTGTGTCCCTTAACCAAAGGCCACGGCTCCTATCAAGTATTCCTTCAACACAGCTTGCTTATGCCGCTAGCTTGCTTCCCCCTGCCCAATGGACCCACACTTTCTGGGAAGCAATCCCTCCCATTTCCCGCCCAGGGTGATTATAGTTTTCCTGGACCATTACTCTGCCTGGGATACTGCATCCATCTTGGTGGTTCCCCTATACCCAGCTTACATCTGAAGGTAAAGAGACATCATTGCAATAAGCACACACATGAGCAGAGGAGTGCAAACTGAGATGTGTTTGAGCAATTAAGTAATGTGTTTCTATGAGTGCCTGCATTTCTCTGATCTGAGGTAGCTGTGGGACCAACACTCGACGAGGCTTCCCTGAGAAACCAGTGTTTGAGTCGACATCAGATCCAGGGAGGTTTGGGGGTGGGACGTAGGTGGAGGTTAGTGGAGGGAGCAGGAGGATCCCAGGAAGAGGGAAAACCTATGCAGAGGCCCGGTCACACTTTTTTTTGTCTCACACCTAGTGACTCTCACTTAAAGAATCTTAGCTCTTCCTTTCAAATTTGGTTATTTGGGCTTTTATGGGGAATAAACTTTGCCATATTTTATGGCTACACAAATAGAAGATGTTAATGATAATAATCATGTTATTAAAAATCCTCAGGTTTTACTTCTCTAATACATCACTGCCTCTTGTCAGGCCAGACAGTACCTAGCACAATGGCAAATACACAGTCAAAGACCAATAAGCATACTGTTTTGGAACAAATATTTGTGTCCAAGGTTCATAGGTTCAAATCTCTAACCCCCAAGAGACAGTATGAGGAGGTGGGGCCTTTGGGAAGTAATTAGGTCATGAGGGTGAAGCACTCATGAATAAGATTAGTGTCCATATAAGAGAGATCCCAGAGAGCTCTCTCGTCTGCTTCTACCATGAGAGGATACAATGAGAAAATAACAGTCTACAGCCCAGAACAGGGCCTTCCCAGAACCTGGCCATGCTGGCTGGTACCCTGATCTCCAGCCTCCAGAACAAGAAGAAATACATTCCTTTTGTGTACAAGCCATTCAGTCTCTGGTATTTTCTTATAGCAGCTAAACCAAGACAGATGTGCAAATGACTGACTGACTGACTGACTGAGGAACCAGAGGAGGGGAAAATCCACAAAAAACCTGTCAGGGGAGGCCCGCATGTGAAATGCAGGTGAGGTGACTCCCAGCTAAGTCTGAGGTTGACCTTGGACAAATTAAACTTATCTCCAGATACTATTTGCTCAGGTCTCAGGCCCTAAGGAGATAAGCGAGAGTTATTTTGGTCTCCTGAATGCCTCAGAGAAGAGCTGGGACACAAGTGGTGACCTCCATGTTAAATTCAGCTTCAGGTATGGGGTTTCATGCTGTCCCCACAAATATACAGCTCATCAAAGTCAACTGGAGGTATCCCTACAACCCACAGGTATCTTTGTTGAAAACCCAGGATGCTAGAAAAATAATGCATTTTCTCCGAAAGGGGAAGTAATGTTTTAGATTTGGCCTTTCTATTTATTTAGTTAGTTTTTCTCTCTTTTCACTTGAGGGTATAAGCTTGATTTGTGGCTAACTCCCTGTACCTCAGAGTGAGCAAGTATCCAAGAAGGAGCCAGAAAAGTCAACCTCACTTTCCTGGAAGGCACTTTATTGTATTAGATAGGGGAAGGACTTCAGGACGGGGACTCCAGTTCAGTCCCATTTCTGTAATTAACCTCATTGTGGCCTTGGGGATACACCATCCCTCTCTGGGGCTATTTTCACATTTACAAAATAAATGGCATATAAGCCATTTATATGACATCCTTGGATCTTTCGACTTTGAGCACCATTTTTTTTTTCCAGAAATACATCTTAAAAGTCACATGTTCTCACCATTATGTTATTTTGGGGCTGGGGGATTAGCATACCATCCATGCCAACCCCAAGAGTTCTTAACTTGTCGTTAATGGGTTTCCTAAGAGGGTCCATGAATCTCTTGATATTGCATACAACATTTTGTGCCTATGTATATTTTTCTTGGGAAAAAAAAAGGGCCCATAGCTTTTAGGTCTTATATGGGCCTTACGTGACTTTAGCAGAAAAGCTAAGTGTGTGTGCTTAGAGACAGATGCCAGCTGAGATGTGAACGTCTCAGATGCATTCATCAGAGACTAGCCCCGGGAGCAGACACGCCACCTAACCACTACACGCTCTGGACTCAGATGAAGAAAAACCCTTAGGACCTCGTAATTAGGAATGTTTCAAGAACAGGATGGTTCCTGGTTTGGGATGGGACTGGGTAGGCGAGTGCTCAAGACAAGGAGAGTTTAATTGTGGGTAAAATATACTGTGTTAAAAAAAAAAAAAAAGTAAAAATCCCTGGCTGACCTATTAATTTAGCTCTCTCTCCAGTGCACTAGAGGGTCACATGCTCATTCTTTTTGCCCCCTGTCCTGTTAGCGCCAGCCCCAGAGTTCTGGGTTCAAATGAAGAACAGGGCTTGGTTTTGCAGCTGGGAATTGGCCCCAGACAGAGCTGCTCATTCTGTCAGGAGAAGACTGGGCCATCCTGAGTCTGTATCCGTTACCCAGCCTTGATGGGGAGGCCCCACAGGAGGCCACATCACAGGCGTGGACAGGAGAGTGATCTGGGGCTTTTCTCAGAGTAACAGGAAAGAAGTCATGACAGTTCCGAAATCCTGCAAAACCATACTGCTCTGAGATTACTGCGAAATGGGTCTCAGTCACTGATTTTAAGGTAAATTAGAAACATTAGTGACAGTGAAAGTTACACCATGTACAGTTATACATGCATGTGGGAAAACATAAATATGGTCATGTATAAATCGAGACTTAGAAGTTATAACTTCTATAGTAAATGCTATTATCCAAAAGTTTAAACATATGTGAGACAACTCATAGCAAATACGCTGACATATGGCATTGAAACCAATATGTCAACACTTATAAGTAAGAAAACATCTATGAAAATAAAGTCAACCACATTTCTCTCTTTACATTTAGGCCACAAATGAGACCACTGCTGAGCATCTCTGGTTAAACATTAACACACACCAGGATCTGCCTGTAACCTGTTCGTTAAGGTGCAGTGCTCCAGCTAATTAATACATCACCAGCAGATCGAGTTCAGGGAACAATATTGAGCAAGTGAATTCCTGAGACCTCATTTACCCCCTATCAGGTGGGAGGGAGCACAGAAGAAAAGGACAGGGGAGAAGAGGGAAAGATGGAAGAAATTATTTTTTTGCCACTAGAGCATCCCACAGTTTGTAAAAGTGATGTGTGTGTGTGTGGGGGGGGGGGGATCCTGAAGTCACGTCACCTGAGGAAAAGTTGAAGGAGTGAGAGCCGTGTGGACAGGGAAAGACTACATTTAAATGAGGCTATCATTAACAGCATTCTGCTGTTTGGACTGTTGGTGGACTGTCAGCAGAGGCAATGCTGTATTGCCTGTCACTTCCCCTCCCTGGGCCTTAATATTCTTCATCTGTAATATGAAAGGATTGTATGGAATCCTTGGTTCACAACCCTGCTCAATTAGAATCACACTAAAGAGCTTAAAAAACAAACAAAACAAAATAACAAAACAAAAAGACAGATCTTGGGACCCCACCACAGAGAAGAATCTTTTCGGGCAGGAAACAGGCATTGGTGTTTTCATATTTCCCCCACCCCGCCCACCCCACCATCCCAGTGCACATTCGGTCGGTGGTGGACAAGCACAGGTCTAGATTATCCCCAGGTCTCCTCCAGTATGGCATTTGTGAACCCCTCCAGCTCTAAAACGTCACTTAACTCAGTCACATAGAATGTTCATCCCATTTCCTCTGTGGCCCTGGGAGGAATCACCATCCTGAGGGAAGCTCAATACATGAATGCTTGATAGGTGAAGCGAGTTCACCAAGACCAGCTGAGCGGGAACAAGAGCACCTGGGGAAGAAGTCTGTCATGAAGGAGCCGCTCGGTCTCAGCTCCAGACCTGTCTGCCCTGACTTTCAGTTTCTGCCAGGAATGATTTCGGTCTTTCAAAATGTAGGTTCGGCATAAAATACCGGTGTATTCTTCTTAGGCTTTTAAAAATAGATCTGCCTTTTACACCTCAAAATTGTACTTCAGGTTTTCATAAAATAATCTCATCCTTGGATGGAACCAAGAAACAAATTAAGAAACCCCAGAAACTGCAGGTGGGCAGACTGAGACACAGACAGGCAAAATGATCTACCCTGCCACTCTTGGCCAGAAACCCTCTCTCAAATTACTCCAGCACTCCCACTAAACTTCTAATAAAATAGACAATGAATATGAGGAACTCAAGCCAGGCCATGAAGAAGAAGACATAGTTTGAAGTTCAATAAGTAGCAATGCGTGAAAAATAGGCCTTTTGGGGTCACTGAGATCATGGGGACCTGAGACTGACAACTGAGAGACCACACAGGTCCTTTTAGTGATCATGACGATTATCTCAGGCTCTTTAGAAGTCATGGTATTCCAAGGAGACAGAAAGACATAGGTGGGGAACCAGAAATGGGACTGTTAGAAGACTCGCTATGTCAGTAAAACGCCATGGCAAGCAGCGAAGTTATTCATAATCACATTTCCCGTTAAGACACCAATGTTTTGTACTACAGATCTACAGCACACAAGTAAAAGCAGCACTCTCATGACTCGCTTTTCCGCAGTATGGCAATCCTATTTTCCTTGAAACCGGAGAGGAGGGTATCTGCCAAATCTGGGAAAGTCGTAATCCTCTACTGGATCTGAGCTCTGCATGCAGTTATCAGTGAGAAAGTCTTGTGTCCATCAATGTTTCCTTGTTTTATAACGCAAGGAAGAGTTATGACACATTTTGTCTCAATGGTATATCCCTAAAAAAACTGAAGCAGGATCCCAGGTTACATCGCTGTCCAATGTCTACTCAAGGACCATGCCTGAGGCGGGATGGAAAGGTAAGAGGACCAGCACATCTTCCAATTATTTATTGCGGTGACTTTAAAAAATTATGTCGTGTGCTAGACAGAGAGAGCCCTGAGTAAGAATGACATCAGAGGCTGGGGTCTATTTTGGCACCTGTGACCTCCAGCAGATTTGATGTCCCCTTTTTATAAAATAAGAGAAGTCCTGGAAAATCTCTAGGGCTCCTTCCATTAGCCCCGTTAGCCTCTGGTTCCCAGTATCATTGCCGCCAACAATCCCTTCAATTGTGTGAGGGTTCAAGTCTTCCTGGAAATCCCCTCTGTTCTTCCTAACTCCAGACACCTGGGTCTGTGCGCCAGAGGCTGAGGTTCCAGCCCCAGCTCTGCCACTTGGCTACTGAGTACTGAGAGCAAGTCCTTCACTAATCCCCCAGACAATCAGATGAAATTACTTCTTAACACACCTCAAATTTACCCCTAAAACTCATTCTGGACGCTGCTTAAGAACATGTTTTTAAAACTGCTGTAACCACTACAGACCATGAATTTTACAAAATGACTACAATGCTAGATACTCTGAAGAAGAGCTAAGAGAATTCCAGTTGTGTCCTGGGAGAAAGGTGCTGTGCCTTGCCCACTCCCCTCTTCACTCAGCAGGCTGCACTGTTACCTTGATATTTACCTGCCAACCAACTTCAACAAAAATTGCTCAGTCGAAGTCGTCACAGAAACCTATAAAGTGGCCAGTAATTCGCAAATAATTCGCCCCTTGCTGTATGCCTAAGAATTAAAGAATATCTCTTTACAATGTATCCTGCACTGCAGGTATACACCATGAACTAAAAATAACACTTTTTCCACAATCCTGTGCCCCACAAGAAGCTAAACCCAGAGAGACAGAGACAGACCCGGGGTGGGGGGGATAAACATGTCATAAATCCTAAACATCTTCCCAATTAGATAATTAAACAAGCTCTGAATAACAGCTCAAAGGCCTGGGTTTCGGTAAAGGCTCTACCACCTATATGGCCAGCTGTGTGGCCTCAGCTGAATTTTGTACCCTATGTAGGCTGTTTAAATGATTATCAATTTTGAAACCTACTAGGAACCCTTAAAAGTTATCCAATCTACTCCTTTTAAAATCTTTTTCATGCATAAGAACTACCTGGAAAGCTTGACAGAACACATGGCTGGTCCCAAGCCTCAGTCTCTAACTCAGTAGGTGTGGGGAGGGGTCCAAGAATCCTCTTTTCTCTAAGAAGTTTCCAGCTGTTGCTGCTGCTGCTGCTGCTGCTGCTGCACCCTGAGGTCACACTCTGAGAAGCACTGGCCAAGTGACTGTCAACAGCAGCTGGAAATTCGAATCACCTGAGGAGGATCATGAACAAAATGCCAGAGGACGGTGTGCTCCAGACCCTGTAACTCAGAATCTCAGGTCATGCAGCCGTGACATCTATATTCCAAACTCCCCATAGGAGCTCAATGTGCAGTGTAAGTTTAAAGTGTCAATCAAGTCCAGTTACCTCATTTTATAGATAACAAAACTGAAGTTCAGAGGATCAAGGGATAGCAACAGGTTCAGAGGATCACGTGATGTTCCACACACGTTCAGCAGCAAAAGGGGGAAGTCTGGACACCGAACGATTTTAAAGTCCCGGTCTTTAATTCTATGCTTGTAATACTCTATAGCTGTGTTTCTCCTTTATCTCTTATCCCAGCACATCCAAATATAATAGGTGAACAGCATGAGACTATGGGGGACTTTCTTCATCTGGGCACCCCAAGTAACCAGAGGACCACCACTGGAAGGCTCTCAGCAGTCTTCAAGCTCACCCCGGGGTAGTGTCTAAATATAACAGGCAGTCAAGTACTCTGAATAACTCTTGGCTGACTTGGCTTCCCTAGGATAAAGTTTTTTTTTTTTTCTCTCCTTAGATTACGCTACACCAGGAATAGAGCCCTAAGGGGAAAAATTCCTCTTCAGAGTCAGAGATAACACTGTGTGTGGTATTCAGGTTGTTCTCCTTTGGAAAGAGAAAAAAAAAAAGGAGGAGGCAAACCTCTAACATCAGCCAACATCAAAAAGGATATTCATACTTTGTAGGTGTGCTGTGTGCAGAGGGAAGGCAAGGCGAGAAGGGGAATTGGTCAGGTGAAAGGCAATTAACACGCCCTGGTGCTAGGTTGGCAGGGAGAAAGAATGTGGGCAACAAGTTCAGGTAGTCCAGGTGGCAGTGGACAACATGGAGGTCTAAGTGCCAGTAGGCACTGGCGACTGTCCCAGTGCTGGCTCTACCAGGAAAGACTCAGCGTGCAAGACAGCCACGCCGCTTGTCCCCAGGAGGTGGGCTCAGGTACAGCTCTGACTTCATTTCTCAGCCAGACAGCAAACACTTATACCTTGCCCCCGGGCTCCTGCTGCTCCTTCCAACGGAAAGGAATTTGATGTGACCTAAAAATTGCCTGAAACATATGCAGACATTGATTCTTCTCCTTTGCACAAATATAAAACCCTTCCTCCTTATTTTTTAGTACAAGCCAAGCCTCTCTACTTCCCAGCGTGACAACGTGTTTGATACTGGAGTTGCATGGGATGTGGAGGATCACCTAGTCTTGTCCTTTCCATTTATAGATAACATTGTAAAAGCTACCATTTGTCAAACATCTACTATGTATAGGGCTCTTTAATCTAATTTAAATCTAATGCTCTTCCAAGCCCCAAATGATTTCTAGAAGATGGGGCACAGGCAGAGAAAAACGAAATGATTTATCCAAAATTACATGGCTAACAGAGTCAGAGCTAGGATTCAAATACAGGTTTCTGGCTCCAAAGCACTGCCCTGTCCACAGTCAGTGGGAAGAGGAAGAAGCAACGATGAATGGTTTCCTGTCTCCTGTGACCCACCAGGTTAGGACAACTGACAGGCTTGCCTCAGATGACATTACTGTGTGCTTTTCAAGACTTGAGCCAAAACTTTATTTGGAAGTTCTAAATGTCCAAGGAGGAGTTTGTTCGCTCTCTCTTGTCCCCAGAGAGAAAAATCAACCCTTCAGTTTCAGCCTTAGACAGGAAGAAGTGCAGCTGCTATCAAAACGGAGCAGGAAATTGCATGGGCAACCCAAAGGCAACGCTCTTCATCTACATGGGAATTTCTCCAAAGTGCTGAAAGCTCAGGAATAGAGTGTGGTTTGGGGGAAGTGTGGAGACCTTGAATATGCACGCCCCCCCCCCCCACACACACACTCCTGGAAAACATAAATCTCCCCTAGGGCTGGTGAAAGGACCACAAAGCGAAGCACTTATTTGCATGTTTTACTGCTGCAGGTGCACAGGTGTGTGTGTGTGTGTGTGTGTGTGTGTGTGTGTGTGTGTCCCCATAGCACTTCTAACATTTGGGACTGGGTTATTCTTTGTTGTGGGGGCTGACCTGTGCATTGTAGGATGTTCAGCAGTATTCATGGCCTCTACCCATTGGATGCCAGTAGCACTTCCCGCCCAGTCATGACAACCAGAAAATATCTCTAGACATTACCAAATATATCCTGGGGGGAGGGGCAAAACTGCCCCCTGCTTGAGAACCACTGATCTAGAGTGTCTCACCCTGCCACCATGCATTAATAGGAAAAATGTTTACTCAAAGGTGCATGTCTGAGATCCTCTTTGAAGGAGCTGAAGATTCATAATCTGCATATTTTCATCAAAACTCATGTATTTTCTATTGTGAAACTTATAAAAGAGCAAGGCCACATACTAGGCACCTTGGGATCATCCAAAGCTCTCCAGTGGTCTGGTGGCTGATGGCTGAGTCTCCTATCTTCTCTCTAGTCCCAGGCAAGGACCCCCCCCCCCCCCGACCTCCTTCTACCCACCAATCCTTCCAGGCCTGCCTCCAGGGCAACCTGGTCCCCAAAGTCTCCCTTGCCCACCTGCATTCAGCTGTACATGAACTTCTGTAAGCTCTATGAAAGCAGATTCCTCACCAACTCTGCTCCCTTCGTACCCTCAGGGCTTGGAACAGTGCTTGGCGCAGACTAGGTGGTCAATGCTATTTCAGAATAAATACATTATTGAATACATAAATGTATTTGAAGGAAAACCAAATGCTCTTACAGTTTATCTAGGTTTCAAATTTCTTCAGAGAGGTGTCTTCTAGGGATATACATTTTATATCACCAAACAAATTGAAAACTTCTCTGAAGCAAGAAGTTCTGGCCAAGTGATTCCAGAGCCCCCAGGACACCGGTTCTCAGTTTGAGCTGCGCACCTCTTAAAACCCCAATAGCCAGGCAGCACCCCACACCAACTGAACAGAATCTTGTGGGATCAGATCTTGGAGGCATCCTAGATCTTAAAAGCTCCCCCAAGTGATTCTGATCTGCAGCCAATACTGAAAAGCCATGCTCTACAACTCTGTGAATGAATTGTGCAAATCCACTTAAAGAAGCATAGTAGAGTCTTGCGTGCCCTGGGGATGAGTCTGCCCCTGTCCAATATAACAGCAAAGTCCTCAGCTTTGCTGTGGGTTTATGACACCTTAATGTAACTTCACTGGCTATCGTGGATCAAAATTTCTGGCTGGTTTTGACTAGTCAAAATGAGAAAATTAGTGAATGATTATCTAATAAATACCTTCTGCTCAGGAAACAAAATCTTTGTAAACATGAGTCCACATGGGACTAATAAGTTGGAAGCAGTAGCTCAGACTCGCCTTTTATCTTTCAAAGTCCCGAAAGAGGAAAAGAACTGAATAACACTTGTTGACAAACTGATCAATTTGGCTGAGGAGTTTTCTGTTTTATTAATATTGTTGTCGGATTTTTTTTCCAAAGCTGAGTCCAAAGTACCCACATTCCCCTTCCTGTAGCAAAAGTAATCACAAGAAAAACTGACAGTGGGAGATGTGGTTGTTTCTTCCACATAAAACACAGCCTGCTCTTCCTGCAGAGATCACATATTTGTAATCTGGGCAGCAGCTACCAGGATTCAAAGGAAAAGGGGGTAAAATCTCATAATGGGTGGAGATTTGGTTTAAAGAATAGATGTGGGTAAATTACATCATTCCTGGGTTTGTCCCCTGAATTGGATCCCACAGTTGTCACACAATGACTTCTGACTCTCCCGGGGCCAGCAAAGCAGCTCTGGGCAGGCCTTATCAGGAGGAATCAGTGTGGAAAAGTACTTTCTGAAATAAAACTAACATAAACCAGGCGTGTCAGAGTTGGTTTTGCTAAATTTCAGGAATGTGGGAGGAGTCAGTTTACTATGATGGAACAGTCTCGGTTTGTTGAAAGCACTGTGTCCATCCTACTTCTTTCTTCTCAGTTAATAGATAAGAACAGACAATCATCAGAAAATAAAATGTTTGGTTTTCAAGAAGACAAGCAGAGAAAACCAGGAGAAGAGAGCAGGAGGGGACAGACTACGGCCCAAATAGGAATATCAGTGTCGATGGTGTTAAAGTGAACTAGACACAGCCTGAAGATAAACTCTGCTGAGTGGCCCCACTTACTATTTGGACCAACACTTAGATCCTGCCCTATTTTTCCTGCCTTCTCCAACAAGCTGAATAAAGTCAGAATCAAGAGAGTATGCCTGTACTTGCTAAAATACACAGGAAGGAAGCATTAACTAGATAAATGGATGTTATACAGCTTTAAATTTTAGAATCTTAGA
Organism: Eidolon dupreanum; assembly: GCA_028627145.1. Taxonomy (NCBI): domain Eukaryota; kingdom Metazoa; phylum Chordata; class Mammalia; order Chiroptera; family Pteropodidae; genus Eidolon; species Eidolon dupreanum. The sequence continues at coordinate 69,803,295 of CM053504.1, read as the reverse complement.
AACATTGGGCCAGAAAGTATAACAACAACCATTTTTGTCCTTCATTTTACAGAAGGAAAAGTGGAGGAATGAGAAAGTTAAATGATATCTCGAAGGTCACGAAGTCATTTTTGGTTAAGCAGGGACAAACCCATTGTTTCCTTCTGTATAATTCTGTCTCCTCCAAGCCACTGTCACTACACAAAATTTACCACTGACTACATTATATCCAAGGGATATAAGACTTCCTTAGTCAGCAATTTGTTTTAAAAGATGGGAAAAAATACGTTTCTCTGAGCAGGAACTGGTTCATATGTTTAAATGACCACTTTTATCAGTGGTCATTTTACTAATAAATTGCTGGGTGCTTACCTTTTTCCATAAACAATCTTGCTCTCTTCTTATTAGTATTTCTAGGAGAACAAATAACAACATAGGGGAGTTGAAATACTGCACAGATAAGGTCTTGAAGCTCCACAGAATGTTCTAAGAGCAAGGGCATGCTCCCAGGCACTTGTTCCTCCTCACTGCCAACGGCTTCAGCCATCCAAGGTTATACCATGAGACCCTCCATAGGATCCTCACTGAGAGAAAACAGTCAAGTGAAGGCGGGAGAGCACAGAGTCGTGGCCTGGGGAGTTCTGCATATATTGAAGTTTCCGCAGTCAACAAGCCAGCTGCCTTCCAGTGACATCATAACTTGCAAGTGCCTCAGAAATCATACATTTTGCCCTAGTGTCACTGGATAAGTCCCCAAAGACACACCTTTCCCACTATTTCTACCTCCCGCTGCTGGGGAAGTGGTCTTAGCAGACACGGCCTTTCCTCACATCTGCTCAAGAGCACGGACACAGTTTCCCTGTGCTATCACAATGGGCTTTCCCAGGAGCCAGCCGGAAACTGAGATTCTCCACTCCTGAGGGGGAGCTTCCTTTAGTAGCTGCAGGCTCTTTTTCCACCCAACATCATCTGGGAAATTATCCACAGGGGATGCGTTTTATCTTTGATCTTTAAAGCATAGCTCTGTTCTTGTCTTAAAAAAAAAAAATGTATACAAGTCCAAATGAGTAAAACAGAGAAACCAGGTCTTATTCACATTATAAGAAGCCTTTTGTTGCTTCTTTCTTAAACAAGGTTTTTCCCATAATTTTTCCAAGTGGTCAACACCTAAGGTACCGGTATTTTTTAAACTGACTTCCAAAAACCTCAGTTTCTATACATGTTTTCATGAATTCACTTTTCTCATAAAGTAAAGGGTGCCTGTCCCTAGGCTGTCTACCACAATAGTTCACTCAGTTGTAAGTTCAGTCAGGGCTTCTGAGGCTTGTCTCACTTCCATCTTTGACTCAGCGGCATTTTCCTGAGAGAGAAAGCAGTGTCTGTTTGCGGAGATTCTGAAAGTACTTCAGGCTGACAGGTGCTATATAAATGAAATATCCTTCCAATTACTGTGACTGTACTATATTGAATTAAGCTATATCACCATAACTAAGGAAACAGGCCTGCCTACACAGCAGCGCCCTTTCTCGTCCTGGCACTATTCATGCTCATCTCCCTCATAAATAAAATCATTTCTAAAGAGAGAAATCTCAATTACCTTCAAAAGCATTATTGTCCCTTGTACGTTACTACACACCGTCGGGATTAAACTGACGGGGCATCAAAGTCTATAAACTGATTCCCAGGTTAACAGCTCAAAATGCTTTCCCTTCTTGGTACCCAAAGCATCTTTCATCAGCTCTCCTAGCAGACACTGAATTTGAGAGAAGGATCAGAAACTGAAAGCTATTGACAGCATGACAGGAGAATTTCAGCATGACAGCTGATGGAGACGATCACATTTCCCCCGACAAACTCAATCGCTTGAGTAAATCAAGTGAAAGTCAATACAACCCCTCCTTCCTCAGGTCCCATGTGGTTCTTCAACCCTGCACCACTGAACTTGTTATTGGGGGGGAGGGCGGAACAGCAAACCCCAGATCTACAGGGAATACTTGACTGATGCCAAAAAAAGTTTTCTTTCTCCCATGGATAGCCTCTTTTTGCCAAATAAAGTTGCTCTCTTAGAGCTTGAAACACATTCTCCTCCCCAAAGGTCCTACATGGTATCTTCATCTTGCCTGTTTTCCCCTTGGTCTTTACCATGAAGGCTTATCTGTCCAAATGTAAGATCATCAAGTTCCATAAAGCATTCTTGCCCATCTGTTTTGGCCAGTGACTTCTGCTTATAACTACATAACAGTGCACAGTGGTACCACAAGTGGGTGGTATAGAAAAATATACAATTCTAAAAAAAAAAAAAAATCAAAGAGCCCTAAAATCATGTGTTTACATTTCTACATGTACTAGAACGTAGGTCTAAATCTGGAGTGATTTCAATATCAACTCAAAAGGTCTAGGATGCATGTGTTCTTTATGTGAGTCAATAAGCACATGTACTGGAAAAATACAGGATGTCAACTCTGCAGCTTTCAAAAACTTTGGAAAAAATATCAACCAAGAACTATTAAAATATTACATTTCCAAGGAATCTGTCACAGACAGGATTGGATTAGAGACTGGATATGAGATTGAGATGAACAGGCAAATCAATGCAAGTCTCATCAGGGGCCTTTCTCAAACATCAACAGTGAGGCTGATAGAAACGATCTGGAGGAGGAACTATCCCATAAAACACAGAGATATAGAAGATCATATATAAAAATGAGACAGTAGAAAACTTGAGAAATTGGGTGAGGGAAAAAAAGAGTTAAAAATGTGTTTAGTTTACACATATCTAGGTAATACTTTGATTTAGGGTGCGGGTTACTGCAGTGTACTTATAAAACAATGAGGCTGTCCATTCAGTTATGAATGGGTCACACTGACAAATTCCTAAGTGGTAAAACCCTGGTATGTCACTAGAGACATAAGAGAAATCAGTGCTGACCTATCCTTTTATGAAATCATACTTAGCCCTAACCTGAAATGTCATGCACTGCTGGGGTTGTTTTATCTCAATAAAGGGACAACCACACCTAAAATAAATAAGGACATGGGACGATGATCTTAAAATGATAGATTGAAAATATTTGTTCTCTAAAGGGAAGAGGAAGACTGAGTGAAAATACAAGAAAGTTGAGAGATGAGAAAGTGAATAAACAGCCTTGTTCACTCACCAACTCTCAAAAATTTTCATCCAGAGGGAATCTCCTTAATGCTCAGAAGAGAAAGCATAGGGGAAATGCAAGACAATTTGCTTCACACAGCAGTAAAAAAAAACTATGCAATTAAGAGGTAATCTAGGTGACACCCAACTCTGCCTGATCCCCAAAACAAGTTCTGATAAACCGACAGATTCATAATGGGTGACTGAGGGAAACTAGGCCATAGAAGAAATACCTGTAATGTAACCTCTGAGGCTTCAGGGAGAACAGTCGTGTCTTGGCAACTTCATGTCTCACACCTCAAGCCCTTTGAGCTTCTGTCATAGAAAAAACCTCGGCAGTCTAACAGGAATCTAACAAATATGTAATTATTGTTTATGTTCTCTAGTGAGTGTGTGTGCATGATGGTGGATTTATATATGTAAAAATCCAACTGTCATCAATAAAAAATATCAAAAGTGCTCCTAAAATAAGCTTCCTTTAAAAATGAGTTAAACAAATACAGGATGATTGATGTTGAATACACAAAGTACATAGATTATAAAGTTCTGTTATCATAAGCTGAAAGGGGTAAGCCTCTGGGATTTCCTTATTTCTCTTAAAAAAAAATGCATTCAGTTTCATATAAATGCCTCAGGATCATTCTACATGTTCTCCGTAGTCATCAGGAACTCCCAGGTATAAATATGCATACATTCTGACAGCATGATATAAAGTGGAAAAAACAGTAAACCAGGAGCAGAGAGATTTAATTTTGGTCCTAGGTCAGTTACTCATTGAGTATTAAATCATGAGCAAGTTACAAAATTTTTCATAAGATGTTTATTTTAGTCAACAAATATTAAGCTCCTATTATGCGCCAAGTACCATTCTTGGTACTTGGAATATAACACAGAACTAGGAAAACAGCTCTACTGGAGTTTAAATTCCAGCATGGAGAGATAGACAGTGATCATGTAAACAAGTAAATAATATTCATAATTCAGGTGTAAATCCTCTGAAGGAAAAACAAAAACAAAAACAAAAACAGGTCAGTGTGAGAGAATGCACCACGGGGACCTGAACTGGGAGGATCTGCAAAGGCCCCTCTGAAGACATGACATGTGAGCCAGACCCAAGTAACAAGAAGGAGCAGCTCACAGAGATAACAGAAAGTGCAAGGCCCCTGGTCGAGGTGGCTGGGGGGTGGGGGGTGGAGGTCAGCTAGGCCTGTTTAAGAAACAAGAATGGCCAGAAAAAGTCATAAAAATCATTCACTGGCTAACCTTGCTAAAGAATGTTTTAAGGATGAATGAAACAAGATGAGTATGTCCTTGGAAAAATTTAAAAGACTCTACAAAACAAAATGGATCGTTATGACCAGCATACTATGAAGAAAAACTCCTATCCTCCGTATTATATCTTTAAGAAAGTTTAGAATTATAATATCTTTCATCCATGTACCTAGTTGAAATTCTTCATCTTCCAGACCAGAGAACAAAGGCACTAACCCAAGACCATGACTGGCTTTTCACGATGCAGCCTATCAGGCCAAGGGGTCCTACCTCTCACCCCTTCGTGAGGCTACTTGGGACAATGCTTCCCACTTCTTTTCTGGGGCTGATTCGTCTTAATACAGGAAATCTTCAATATCGGCAAAACAAGCCAATTGCCCAAAGCTTAATGTAAATGATATGTGGCATTTAGCACCGTGGAGATAAGAATTTAAAGTCTCAGTGTCCATGCCTGATCCTAGACTCACCACTTAAAGGTTTTATGACCTTGGGCAAATTATTTAAACTCACCAAGGTCTTAGGTTCTGCATTTAAAATTGAAGGATAATAAAAATGCTTTTCTTTCCTATATTATAGGCTTCGGAAAGAATAAGATATAATATACATGAAAGTCTGAGAGACTAGAAAGCGAAATACCATATCATTACTCCTTTTTTTTTTTTTTTTTTAATTTGGCTTCTCCTTAGGTCACTGGCCATGCACTGCTGCCAACATTCTGCTACGTTGCATGATCACCATTACCTTGAATAGGTATTGGGATTATCTTCCCATTTTGTGAGTTTAAAAAAATTGTATCTGAGACGTACCATGAACACTTGGGATGATTAATGAAATTTGCCTCATGAATTTACTTCTCACTGATTTCCTTTTCATCTGAATTCCCACAGTGGTTGAAGCAATCACAGATGACACTGGAAATACCTCATCCTGGATGAAGACACAGGATTCTGCTAAAGATAAGCCCTGAGACCTTGAGCAAATCTATCTTTCGACTATCATTAATATTGTGTGTCTTCACCCCAAAATGTTCAGAACATTTATTATCTGTCCCCACAATGTGCAAGCTATCTCATATTTGTCAAGTTTCCCAGAGTTTATGGGGCACTTTCAAATTCACTATTTTATTTGATCCTTTTAATAACCCTGGGAAGAGTGAGAACAGGGATGAGGAAAGCAAATTTATAGAGGAGAAAACAGAGGCTTTTTGTAGTTATTTGACTTGTGGAAAATCCCAGATGTCTAAGTATGCTGACTCCAATTCCGGCTTGCTTTGAAGCTGACTGAGCCTCTTTCAGGTAACGATCTAGCAAAGAGCAAATGGGGTCATGAATATGAAAATTGTTAGGGTTTCCCAGATGTGAGAGATAACCTAAGGACAAGGTGACGTGCCACCTTCCTTTGTTTGTCCTCATTACCTGACCTGTCAGTGGTGTCTGTCCCTCTAGATTATAAGGTGGCAAAAGGGAAGGACTGACCCAGGGCATTCCCACCTCCCCCCCGCACCCCCCTTACCCGGAACATCTGGAAAAGCACACAGTATGCCTCCATCAATCATGATTGATGATTGTCTGAGTTTAGCCCAAAAGATTAGCTAGCTCTCTCCACTGGAACAGTTCCAGTTCTTTAAGAAAGGGCCTCCCCTCTGGAGTTCCAGCAAGGGGAAAAAAAACACACCCATCCAGGCAATTTCCACACAGCCCTGAAACTTTATTTGAGTTAGCGCTCTTGACAGGGTTTCCTTTCTGTTTCCTCTTGGCTTTTCTCTCCTTCCCTTATGAAGTAAATAAATATTTTTAAAAGAAAGAAAGTTGCTTGGCTCTTTTGTTCTGTCTGATCTACATATTCAGACAAAAAGACTATATTTCCCCCCCAAAGCAGTCATGTTGGCCAAGTAGCAAAAATGCATTTCTTTAAAAAAAAAGGTTTATTTTACATGTTGCAAATACCAGGAAATTCTTATCAGAATGTGAAAGTTCAGGTTTTGTTTTTCTTTAATCCCCTTTCTTTCTCTTTAAAGGGAGAGATAGCAAAGAACAAGTCTCTCTTCATAATGGAATCCCTTCTTCCTGCCTATGCCCTGCTGGAAGCAGTGTGCCTCTAAGTGGCTTCTAACATTCGGGTTGAGATCCGTCCTGCATTCCTAACAGTTATTTCATTTTCCCTAATCCTCCAGACCAGAAGGGAATAACGCAATACCCCGCGATAAAGTGGTCCTGGTTTTCTGACATTCTCTAACAAAGGACATTTTATGACAAAATGAAAATGCTGAGGGTTGCCAATAATAAGGGTTGTGTTTTATTTAAATGGTATTACAGTGCCTTAAGTCATAGAATTACAAAAACTGGCTGATTAGTAGGCTTTCCCTGGTCCAACTCCTTCATCTTACACTTGGAGAGACGGCATCAAGGGCTGCGGCCTGGCTCCATTTGCTCAGCTTCGCAAAGGCAGAGGTGGAAGGAGAACCCAGGCTCCTGGTTCAGCTCTCTGCATTACTCCCTTCTCCCTCACATTCTCTTGTGCACACCATTTGAACACCAAGGGAAAACTTAATGGGAAAATTCTTTCAAACGGGTGTCTAATGAGGGATGATGCATTTCTTCATTCATTCAGCAGTTTGGCAGACATTTGTTGGGCACATTTTATGCCAGAATCATTCTAGGTGATGGGGGATACACAAATGAAAATGATGCAGATCCTCCCCTCAGTGTGTGAGTAAATGAGTGTGTGAGTGAGTGTGTGTGTGTGTTTGTGTGTCTGAAGAAGCACAAATTAATGTTGTGGCTTTAGTCATAAAAAGGGGGAGGCACATTTTAAAATATCACAGTGGGAGTGGTGCCAGTCAGAAAACTGTGGCCAATACTTCCCTGTCTCTAAGAACGTTAAGTTCACCCTTATTACCCACAATCCATCCTGCACATAGCAGCCAGAACAATCATTGAAATAACTAAAGCCATGTCATTCCCCTGCTTAAACTCTTCAGTGAGTTCCTACTGTCCATGGGATGAAGTCCAGGAAGACCCTTACCGAGCAACCCCTTGACTGCCCCCAACTCCCTCACCAGCCCTCAGCCAGCACTCTCTCTATGCTCACCCTGGGCTTGCCAGATTGGCCCTGGTGAGTTCCTCCACAGCACTAGACTTCTGCCCTAAGGACATCTGTACAATCTGTCCCATTTCTTTGGAACTCTTTCTCCTGATGGAGCCACACTTGTTACCACCCCATCCAACCTACCATTCACCTAGCTGACTCCTTATTCTGCAGCTCTCGACTTAAATGCCACATCTTAGGGAGATCTCTGTGACTCTCAGAACCAGGTGTGAGCCCCTTCTGTGGTCTTCCGTACTTCTTCTGCCTGACACCCAACAGCTTTATTATATTTCCCTGTTAAGATCTCTCTTCGCCAGGAGACAATAACCTGATGAAGGACAGTTTTATGTTCGTCTTGATCACTACAAGGCCAAGGTGTAGAGTAGTGCTTGACACCTTGCCAGTTCTCAAAAAAAAAAAAAAAAAAAAAAAACAAAACTCATTGTTTGACTGGATGGGAGGGTGAATGAAAGGATGGATAGATGGATGCATGGATGGATGGATGGATGGATGGATAGATGGATGGATGGATGGATACATGAAGATGTGCATATAGACATTTTAAATGTGAAATGCCACAAACCAATACTGGGATGAAAAGTTCTAGTGTGGACTTGATCAGTCAATTCTGGAACTCAAGAACAAGTGGACCTGCCCTAAAGTATGAAAAAAGGACTTTTGGAAAAAACAAACACTTAAGATTCATTATCCTAAGAAGTGATGAGGGTAATTTAAAATTTTAGGTACCTAAAGGATGAAAGGAATCCAGAAATAACAGTTCCAAAATGAGAAAGGCACAATTCAGTGGAGCAAGTGCAGGATGAGGAGTCAGGGGCCTAAGGCTCCTCACAAGCGAACTGTATGACTTCTTCCTCTGTGAGACATTTGGGAGAGAACTGAGAAAGGCAGGGGAATAGACACCTATTTCTGGAGCCACCTGAGCATCCCTGGCATGGAGCACAGCTGGGTCTTCTGCAGTCCATGCCTCCCTGGGAGAGCTGGAGGATCCTGGCTTGCTGAGTGTTTCCTGTTTCTGAATAACAAGATGGCTACACGATTGGGCACAAATTGTGCTGAAAGCAGATAGGCTGTGAGCACCCCACTCTCAAGCAGGAAGGGAGCTCTCTTCCATCGTCCCAAAGTGTTGGTAGGATAGTGGTGTGTGCCTGCGCACACACGTGCGTGCGTGTGTGTGTGTGTGTGTGTGTGTGTGACTAAGAGAGAGAGGGGTGGTGGCAGTTGGTAGAATCTTTGGGGGGTCTAATTGCAATTTTACTCTACTAGACTACTAAGACAAGATGAGAATAGAAAACATCACCTCAGAGAAAAATAAAAGGCAGTAGGAGGGTAATGTAGTAACTTTAGGGTTTGATGCAGAGCAGAAAGGTAAGAAACCCTTAGCCCAGGGTAATTAGGTAGCTACCCTTGGGAAAGCTCACACACAGACTCCAAGCATGTTTTTAGATTTTTCCTCAAAGCCTACCTCTTCACAAAGTTTCCCCTGCCCATTAGCAGTGGGCAGCCTGGAGGAGTGATGAGCAATCTTTCTCTCTCTCTCCCTCCCTCTGTTCCTTTCTCCCTCCCTTTCCTTCTTCCTCCTGTCCTCTCCTACCAACTGTTTGTCCCCAAAATAACCACTGACAGGCCATTATTGTTGTAAAAGAAAAAGAAACTGCAAGACTCACCCCAGTCACAAAAGGAAACTAACACATGTGGAGGCAGTTTGTACATTTTGACATCTGTAGGGCAATGAGGTGTGTCTTGCACTCCTGGAACCTATACTCCTGGTTTCGGGGGAGTGCTGTGCTCTGAGAGTCTTCCACAGCCCGAAGCACTTTGTGGGGACCCCGTGTATGTCCTCCAGTCTCCCAGCATCCCCACCAAGTGCGAGGCTCTCATGATAATGACGTGGTGCATATTTTGAGAAAACAGAAGCATTACACATCCCCTGAGTCTCTGGCAGGGCTGTGATTTTCTCTTGATGGCATTCTGGAAATCCAGCCTCCTCTAACCTGTCTAGTGACTCTCTGAAGTCACAAAAGCAACATTGTCCAGCCCTGTCTTAAGAAAGATTAAACTGCATTTAACAACTCAGGAAAGGTGATGATCTCACTACAAAATCAACACAGGGCTGTGGCCAGGAGGCTGCTCCAGCCACTGCTCGGTGCCCACCCAACACCTCGGACCTCAACCAGCCATTCATCCTCTGCTTCCACTTGCAGCCCAACTCCATGGCTCTGACCAGTGAAATCACGCCCACACTGAACAGGATTAAATGCTCTGGGACTAAGCGAATAGACCACGGCAGGCAGCTCCGTCTCTGCAGGGGTTCCAGTGGGGAGATCCCAGGTGTGTCCCAGGCTTTGGGCAGGAATTAACAAATCCAGGATTACAGCAGACATGGAGCCCTCCACGGACTCCCCAGCCCTCCTGTGTGGCACCCAGAGGGAAGAGGTGGGGAGACAAAAACCAGAGTAGAACTTTGGAGAGTAAAAGAAAATGAGTCACTAAACGGAAAAACATAGTATCATACCACTGGATTTGACCCCAGAAAAGACAAAATATAAGCTTTTTTTTTGGGGGGGGGGTTGCATTCTTAGTAAAATTCATGTGATTAGAGAAAGAAAATCAAATGATAAAGGTAAAAAAAAGAGAAAGAAACACTTAGGATTTAGGGCCTGAGCATTCTTTATGGATATGCTGAGCAAGTGACATCAAATTCTCACTGGTAAGCTGCTGATGAACTTTTTAGCACAGAGCCCATGTTTACAAAATGCCCAGAATAAAACCGGGAGAAAGATGGTGAGTGACCAGGGGTCCCCTTCCAGCTTCGACAGTTTGCTGAGTGGGTCTCCATATCTTAGACCATTAGCCTGAGAATCAGAGAGCGACAGGAAAAAGGAATGGCTCTCTGTTCCCCAGAGGCTATCATACTTTGACTTGCACACAGAGGAATTAGTAAGTGGGTCTCATACAAGGCCAGCTCAGTATCAATGCCTCCAGATTCAAGCCAAGCTAAACAGCTCAAGTCTTGGCACTGTCTCGTTCAGGGAGAAGGAAAGGTGGGGGCCTGGCAGATAAAGACTCTTTAGGGCATGCCAGCCCACCCCTCAGCCTGTCCGCACACAAGGAACTGGACCGTCCATGCCCCAGGGAATTTGTAGATGAAATTCCAGAAATTTGCTCAGAGACTGAAAATACAATGGTCAAGTTGAGAAACAGGAGGGCTGCTCCCTAGCCTCTGCTTTTCCATGGGAAGTACTAATCAGTGCCATTCTGACCCAATACACAAAGAGCTTGAGAAATCAGGTGTTTATCCTTGGCCCCAAAATGGGCCTATTTCAGCTTGTCACAAGTCCCTCCTTTCTTCCTGGCTAGTGCCTGCGAGCCTCCTTATGTCCTCATTTTAGCTGCTCAGAAGGACAGGGGTGGTGACGCCTGCTCTGAGGGACACAGTAGAACGGCAAGAGGTGAATAAGTACCACACTTTCTGCCCAACAAGGGCACACACTGAACAGTTCAGGACAAGGAAACTAAGTCAGGTCCACAAGAAAACAGGGCATAACCATGAGGATGACCATAAAAGCCACAACATAACAGTTCATGCAGACAGAATTTAGTACCAGATGCTGTGTTTAAGTTTCAGCAAGAGTGTGAGCTAAGTGTATAACCTAGCTCTTTCACACATAAGTGGGAGAATACTGGGCAAGTTATTTCACATACTTGATCCTTGGGTTCTTCTTCTATATTTGGGAGAAGGGAGAAGGCAGTACTCTAGGCTAACAAAGTACCAAATCACACATCAAGTTGATGCTGGCACTGCGGAGCCCATAATTATACTTTATACTTTTATTGCCCAAGTTGGCCTCTAAAGCATTTCTTCCCTCTTTGTCTAATTTTTATCCTCCAGGCCTCCTGGGAGATGGTCTAAGGAAAAACTTTACTGTCTACTCTACCAGTGTGGAAACTGAGGAACAAACAAATAAGCAGAATGCCAGGACCAGTCGCCAAGTCCTCCTGATCCTATATAAGTATCCCCTCTACTGGCGAGCATCAGAGACGGGCACCTGCAAACACCTGTGGGCAGGTTAGGGACATCTGAGCACTAAATGTCCCTGGGATATTATCTCCCTGAGGCATTATTTAGGGTGTTTTATATTTCCTTACATTTTTTTTTCTCTTGGCTAATAGATTAAAAGGCTGGACTTCTTTAGGCATAAAGGATAAGCTGAAATGGCACAGCATGAGTGATGAATATGAGGAATTAGAGGGAAAGAGGAAAGCTTCTTAACATACACTTTCCAATTGCCCTTGAGCCCAGGAGCTTAAATATTTACCATGAAATTTCCTGTCCCTCTGGCTTTGGGAGTTCCTAACTTGCTAGATAGAGTCTTATCCTGACAGTTCCACCTCACGGTGCCGCTAAATAAAATGAGAGCAGATTCTGTCTGGTTTGGAAATTATATTTTCTTTGGCCTTTTAGGAAAAAATCAATCTAGGCTGGGTCTGCATGGTCATCCACCTGGAAAGCATGGGCTGCGCTATGGAGCGAAGGGCAAGAGCTGCAGCCTCAGTGTCAATCAGGGGCTGCTAAATATGAGCGCTAGGGCCTGGCTGCCCAATGGAGCCTGGGAGAGACGGGGGAAGGAAACGCAGCGGCGAAGTGCTTCTTGACTCAACATCCAGGCCGGACTGTCTGTCCACACACAGCCCTCAGGAGAGGGTGACTTCATACTACCACCCTCCCAATTCACTTGTCAGGGCGGCTCCACAGAGATAATCATATTTCACAGCTTCGAAAGAGATAAAAGAGAGATACAAGTAAACAGCAATTAAGTTCAAATGCTCCGTTCATTGAATGCTGGAGAGCAATCAAGAAACAGAAGCAGGATGGGGTCACTCTGGAGGCGATCACAGTTTGAACAGTTTAGGTAGAGATCAAAGTGCAAATAAGTGGTCTGAGTTGACATCTTCTCAAGCGTAACAGGCTAGGTGACTGACACCGGTCATTGGCTTGCCTGGGCCACAGATTCATCATGTATAACATGCAAGCAATCAGTAAGATGGCCATTAGCATCCCTTCCAGATCTGGTAGTCTCTAACTCCATCATTCTAAATCCAATCTCTATGACTCACTATTTTTCAATCGAAGCATGGCACTTTCCAAACCTGAGCATTCCTCAACTGACCTAAATTTGAAAATTATGCTCTATCTTAATTACTTGGATTGAGTGAAGGAATTACAAAGTAAAATAAAACTACTAGAGAAAAAAGAGGTCAGAAATTAAGGTGGACAAAAGTTAAAATTAATTAATCTGTTGGAAACAAGGCTATGGAGGAGATGATGACAGAAAAAAATGTAACTAAAACTTGAGTACTGAATTCTCGCAGGCACAGAATGAAAGAGAGAGCACTTGAGATTTCATAATCTTATATATATACCTCCTCTGGAAACCTCCCTGACTTCCCTTACTGTGTTACCACAGCACCTCTGCACCCTGCTAACTGCACCTGTCACACAGAAACTTCCACACGGATGTAGTTGTCTGCCTCTCCCAGAAGATATAGAGAGGTTCTTTGAAAACAGGGAGAGCATCTTACTCAAATTCGTACCTATAAGACCTTGCACAGATCCTGTATAAAGTAATTGGTCAAAAGTATTTTGAATGAATAAGCATTAAAATTACTTTTTCAATAGCAATTAAAATAAAAAGTGATCCAGGCCACCAGCTAAAGGTTTTTAATTTCTGGAGAGACCTCCAGTAGCAAGGCAAGGTGCACTCATTTGAAAGTACAAGTGTTCTCAAGGTTCTCATTAGCATTTTCAGGAAAGTAAAAAAAAAAAAAAAAAAAAACCTCTAAATTTACCTCCAGGGACCTTGTCATTATTCTTTCCACAAAGCATGATACCAACTTTGAAATGATTTGACTTAGAATAAAACCCAAGTAAAAATGTAGAATATCATGAATCTACTGTTAAATACCTGGAGACATGTGATTCACTCAAATTAAGAGGTTACTGTCATTTGACTGGATGTCTATGTATAAAGAGTGTGAGTTCCAGGATCAGACAACCCAGGTCAAATTCTGGGTTGGACTCTTCCAAACTGTATAACATTTTCAAGCTGAGGTTGAAGAGTATCTCCCAGAGTATCCGCAGAGGAGTTAGATGAGATGACCTCGAATTACCTCTTAATCCCAGGTATTCCCACCCTAACCATAAGTCAGCTATTGCCAAGTCACATTCTGCATGACTGCTCTTGCTAAGCTCCTGCACATGTCACAGCTAGTGGTTCATCTATACCAGTTGTTCACCTATACCTGTGGTTCCCTACTGCTCAAGTTGGCATAAGGTAAAGATCAAAAATGGTTTGTCAGAATTTCTTTGGAGATCTTTTCCAAAATGAACATATCCAAGAAACACACACACACACACACACACACACTCACTCACTCACTCACTCACTCACTCACTCCTGGAGGATACTTCCAAGGATATCGGTCAGAAATATAGGTTTCAATAAAGTTTCCCAGAAAGACTGATTTTCCACAACCTCATCCCTCACTCTGAGACACTCCCTGACTGTGCTGAGACTCAAGCTTACATGTAAAGATGCAGTAAAGACCACCCTTTTAAAAAGAACATCTTCAAAGTCACAGTCTCAACCCACAGCAAACCAGGTATATTTCTAGCACTAATTAGTGCATAACTCTTGGGTCTCCCTTCCTCCTTCTCACATTACCCTTCAGTAATTGTGTCCTACCACTGGCTCAAACTTTTATTTTCAATCTGAGTCAATGGCCATGTTGTCCCCAGACACCCATAAGTGGTTATAGCTGGAGAAAAGAAATATGTTAATATGTATGTCATCAAGGAGCTAGGCCTTTCACCTT